>CM062818.1:1525955735-1526555735 GCA_031772625.1 Pinus tabuliformis | reverse complement strand
GCTTGGAGTCGGAAGAAGAAGAATCAGGTGAATTCTCTCTATGTTAGTTATAGCTTTCTACAATAAAAAGAAGTGATGTCTCGTTCTTGAGATTAACTGTGTGTATGCATCAAATAGTATTGTAATTCATATGTGAATGTTATTTTGATGTATAAATAATCATTTGCTTATATGATACAAAGTTAATTTCATTAAAATGATTTATATGTTGCTATGTATGTTTGAATTGGTTGATTTTCAGGTTCGAAGATCATTAGGAGTTGTAGAGGGTCTCAACCCTGCTAGAACTACCCAAACAAAGGACATCCGGGTATGTTCTCTCACATAATTTGTTTATATAATCATGTTGCCTGAGTTTTATGAGTGTTTCCTTCTATAGATTGCTCTTGCACTATTGGGGTTCCAACCCAAAGCCCTAGGGTACTTATTCCCATAACAAAGTGTTATCTCTACAATTAGAACATTGTTTTAGCCACACGTAACACATTGGTATCGAATGCGTCTCAACAAAAAAACGTCCTCTAGTCATACAAGGTGTCACAACAGAATTCCAATTGTTGAAGATAGCAACAAGAAATGCTAAAAAAAGAAGTGATAAAAATAGCACTACTATAAATAGCATTTCGGGATACATTCCAATTTTAGTTAATCCCTGAACTAAAATTGAGAATTAAAATTCGAATTTGATCTTAGTAGTTGTTTGTAAAATAATTAATTAATTCATCTTGAGTTAATCAGTTGTAGGAAATCAAACATGAAGTCTATGTGAAGACATGCAATAGTTTCTCCATTGATTGAGGAAGTTATCCCTTGATTAAGGAGATCAATATGAGTTGTACTTTGAGTTGTAATTAGTTAGCTCAGTTATCTGAGTTAAATCCAGTTAGATTAGTTCCAACACTTTGTGGAATTGATTGTGAGTTTAGTTAGTTAATGCATGCATGCATGTAACTGCTGCACTTCAGATAACTAAATATTCTCTCATAAATAACTCATGCATGTTAGTTCAGTGAGAGACCCAGTTGATGTCAGGTGATGGGACAGTGTACTATCAGTTGTAGGAATATTCCATGGAGGATATCTCTTACATGCAAAAGGAATTCATTCCTTGGAGATTGCACAGTTGCTTTTGAGTTTGATGGTTGTGTGATGAGGCCAATTCACACAGGTGGCAGCATTGGACCCCAAGAGAAACTGCAAAAGGAAATATGACGCTTGGAGGGGTGGAGGAAGGCATATGTTGTGTCTATTCAACCTGTGAGTTGTATTATTCAATTGTAGTGAGAACTGGATCGCTTGTGAGCTGAAACTTTGTGTAATATGAACATATTTCCACTTGTATGATATTACAGAGATCTGGGTTTTAGGCTAAGGCTTTCCCCAAAGTATTCTTCTGTGTTCATGTGTGATTTCTTTCTCATTCTTAGTTATATGCATTCTATTTTATCTTGCTCAAAATCGATTAAGCTTCTGCAAGTTTGTTGTAGAAGTAGACTAGTATTTTGCTTTAGTATATTGCATAATCTATTGAGCTACAGTGAGAAATTCTACATGGTATCGGAGCAAAGGTGATAAAAGCAAAGAACAGTATACAAGAAGGGAGAAGTTCGAAGTTTAAAGTTCTTGAATATAGAAATCGAGTTCTTATCACATCTCAATTTCACTAATGGCGTTCAATGGTTTAAGATTCAAGTATGCCTTTGATGGCAGCTCGAGTTATATAGCCTGGAAGGATCACATGGAAGCAGTATTAGAGGATAACAGTCTAAAGGACTTCATTAATCAAGAAGTCTCCAAGCCAGCAGTGGTTAATGCTACAAAATTGGCGGAATGGAAGAAATGTGTGGATATAGAAAGGAGAATCCTTCTGGAGGGAGTTCGAGACAGACCACATAGTCTCGAGTCTCCATGGGAAGGAGACATTGTTTTCAATGTGGAAAACATTGAAAGATCTACATCAGAGCAGCAGTGATCAGAGGAAGTTGGCGTTGAAATATAAGCTTTGGAAAATCAAGTGTGAAAAGGGAGACACAATCTTTATGTATCTAAACAAGCTCACCACCTATAGGGATGAACTTGTAAGTGTAGGGATCATGACAGCCAATGATGACATGGTGAATCTAGCTCTCCTCAGTCTTCCTAAGAGCTGGCATAGCTACCAAGACTCGGTAAATGGAAGAGAAAAACTGCCAGATTGGGAACGACTTTGGTCGGATCTGATGTAAGAGGAGATAAGAAGAAGCACCAGAGATGAATCCTCATCAAACCAAGATGATGAGGAAAATCTAACCTTAGCAAGTAAGGCAAGGAAAGGGAAAGGGAAGACATCCCATTCCAAATCGAATTCTTCCCATGGTGGGAAGAATTTTGACAGATCGAAAGTGTGATGCTTTCATTGTCATGAAGTGGGCCATTATGCTATGAATTTTCCACAAAAGAAATCCAAGAAGGGATCCTCGAAGGGATCAGATGGTGAGGCACTGGCCTCATAGTTTGAGTTGGATTTCTCTCTCCTCACATGCATGGTTTCATCCATGGTGGGATGTGTTTGGTACCTGGACAGTGGAGCTTCATTC
Organism: Pinus tabuliformis; assembly: GCA_031772625.1. Classification (NCBI taxonomy): domain Eukaryota; kingdom Viridiplantae; phylum Streptophyta; class Pinopsida; order Pinales; family Pinaceae; genus Pinus; species Pinus tabuliformis. The sequence goes on along the minus strand of CM062818.1, from coordinate 1,526,553,159 downwards.
CACATGTTCGGTGACAAGAACCTTTTCAATACCTTGGAGGAGAAGGATCTCGAGATGCGGATCGAGATGGGTGATGATGGAAAGTACCATGTTTCAAGTGAAGGTATGATTATGTTTTAGAGGGAGCATGAAGCTCCTCTTACCTTGACTGATGTAAAGCATGTACCAAGTGTTCAGTCAATTTAGTTTCCTAAATTGCTACATAAATTATCAATCCGGGTATCATAAACTGATGAAGTGTAGTGCACTATATGTGCTAGATAATACTTCTTACCTCACTATTGTTTGTTTTGGGGTTTTTCTCTTTTGATTCCTAATGTTCTGCAATGTAATCTACAAAATCTTAATCTATTGTTGCTAAGAATCTAGAAAAATGAAATGAGAGCTAAAGGTGCTTTAAATCAAATTTGGAAGTAAAGTTTTAAACAAGAAAATGAAAACATAGCTTCTCTTCTTGCTATTATGATTGTGTCCAAAACATAAACTAAAAGGACTTCAAAACTACTATCTACTCAATTACAAAACCAAAGCTTAAATGAGAAAATGAGATTGCAGCTATCTATGATAAACTAAAAATGAAATACTAGAAATAATATTACCACTACTGTCTAATCTATTGCAAAAACTTAATGAACAATTGAAGATGGAATTGCAGCTAAACTAAGTGAAAAACTATAATTGAAAATGAAGTTGCAACTATTCTATTATGGAAGAAAGGCTAAATGAAGTATTTTTGTCACTCTGCCACACAATTTAGGGGGAACTACCTCCTTGTGATAGCGTTTTGAGACATTTCATTCTACATTATTCTAAGAAAAGTAAGCATAACAATACAGAGAAAGACTCATTCATAAATGAAATATTTCACAACTTAGTTTGAAGATTAACCATCAACTGAAAGGGCTTTTGGAAATATTCATTTATAACATGAGCTACTAAACTAATAAGAAAATGGCATTGAACAACTTAATTCAAAATCTAAAAACTAATGAACAACAAATGAAATGAATCAATTTATGCTACTGACATCAACCTAAAGCTACTGGTAAGAAACTAGAAAGTAGTGAAAACCAAAGAACTATTCTACGCTAAAATGAAACTACTCTGAGTTAGTGAAAAGATGACACAAGCTGCATTATAAACAGAGTTAGAAAACGATTATAAACATTATGGAAAAAAACACAGTGAATTTACAATTGAACTATGAAAGACAAAACAAAAATGAAATGTACCCTTGACCACGCAGGGGCCCTTTGCAAAGGTCTCGGATTATAAGCACTCAATCAATACACCAACAACGCTTCAGGTATCCATTGAAAACAGAGTCTTTATATTAAAACAGAGAACTGAGTTCTTCAAACTACAAAGCGGAAATTTGAACTATTACATAAGCAAAAACTTGAACTTGTTCTGTGTTCTACACACTGGTATTTATAGAAAAATATACAACTGTTTTGAAGAGAGAAATCAGCTACAGAAAACACGTAGACATGCCAGTATGCAGAATTCTTGTCCCTGGTTGCTTGGAAACATAAATCTATGGTAGTGGCTTGTTAGATTCCGTTTGCATAGGTGGCATATGAAGTCCGTGGCCTCAGGAGACTGCTTCGGATCCCATCACTAAGAAACGTGTGCAAAACAGAGTCTTGTTTGCCATAGGTTTCTATAGTTGACTTCCCTTTGACCAAAGTCCTCCTCATCGATCTAGGCCAGATGGATAGGATACGATCCATGCTCTAATGTTTTCCAAGCTACCCATGTGGTCCTTTTCCTCTCTTGACACCTGTAACCTACAAAAGCGTGGAGATGGTTGCGGAACAACCGATTAGCTGCGGAATGTGGCTACATTCCATAGCTGAAAGACAAAAACCTATTCAAATAGCAAACATAACAATATAACTTGTAAATCACTGAAATATACTCCTTGAGGCAATGTGTAATGGTTTTTGATGATAAGGATGCATTTTTCATGGAAAAGCAAAGAAAGAAGGATGAGAAAGTTGCTTAAGGGAAAGACAGTTTTGGAACTCAACACCAGGTCTGAAGAAGAATCTTGTGTCCATTGCTATGCTAGAAGATAAAGGCTATGATTTAGTCTTTAGCAAAGGAAAGGTATTCCTGAGGCATATCGGCACTAGACAGACCAAGAGAATCGGGATTCGAGTAAAAAATCTCTACAAGTTGGAAGTAGATGACTGTGTTGCATTGAATTCCAAAGCTGAGTTGGTGCAAAGCCAAGATGTTGGTGAGCTATGGCATAGAATATTGGGCCACTTGCACCATGGAGCTCTGAAGATCATGCAACAGATTTCTACCAGACTTCCCAAGGGAAAACTAGAGCAAATGGATACATGCAAAGGTTGTACCTTGGGTAAGTATGCGAAATCTTCCTTTCAGGATCGAGATAGTAGAGCTGGAGCAATCCTGGAGCGAGTTCACACAGATGTTTTTGGACCATTCTCTACAGCCTCCACTGCTAAACAAAGGTACTATGTTATTTTTATTGATGATTTTTCTCGTAGATGTTGGATCCCCTTTATGCAAAAGAAGGATCAGACCTTCTTGAGGTTTTGTGAGTTTAAAGCCTTGGCAGAGAAAGAATTTGGAAAGAAAATAAGGGCCCTGCGTAGCGACAATGGTGGAGAGTATGTCTCCCAAAAGTTTAAGGACTTTTGTGCTGCAGAAGGAATTAAACGGGAGTTGACGGCACCCCATAACCCACAGCAGAATGGGGTGGCCAAAAGGAAGAACAGATCAATTATGGGAGCAGCTCGAGCGATGTTGCATGACCAAATACTACCACTACATTTATGGGCTGAGGCATGCAATACAACAGTATACTTGTAGAACAAAATCCTGAACTGTATACGAATGAAGACACTTATGGAGGCCTTTTCCGGGAAGCGAACATATGTGAGTCACTTCAGGATCTTTGGATCATCAGTTTATTGCCATGTGACCAAAGGTGCCCGGAAGAAGCTAGATCCAACAACTGATTTGGGGATACTTGTGGGGTACACTGATACTCCCCACAACTATGGGGTGTTCCTACCTACCAGTCAGAGGATAGTGGTACGTAGAGATCTGAAGTTCGATGAGTAGAAATCCATGCAAGTATCACTTAAGAGGGAGGTCAAGTTGCATGCAGAGGAGGAACTTCTAGTTCCTAAGGAGGAGGAGCCTCATATTGATGTGGAGCATGCGCATGCAGAGGATCCGGGAGTGGAGACATCCACTCATGCTGAGTCTTCGAGAGATGGGTAGAAACGCTCAAGGGAAGCTGACAGGTTGATGTTGGATGCAAGAGAGAATGTGGGACAGCCATCGTATCACCACAAACAGAGGAGGCCACCCGAGTGGTACACTGGTTACATGGCCCTAGTTGGGGAGTGTGTAGAGTCCAAACCTTCTTCATTTGAGGAGGCAGTGCAACAACCAGTCTGAGTTGATGCAATGGTGGAGGAGTACGACCCCATCATTCAGAGCTGTGTTTGGAATGTTGTCCCAAGACCTCAGGACAAGTTAGTGGTGAGTTCCAGATGGCTTTACAAGGTAAAGCAGGCAGCTGATGGAAGTGTTGAGAGACATAAGGCAAGGTTTGTTGCCTGTGGTTTCTCACAGGTCGAGGGGATCGATTATGATGAGACTTTTGCTCCTGTAGCAAGGTACTCATCTATTAGATTGATGTTGGCACTATCAACTTAGATGGGTTGGAAGATCCATCAGATGAATGTGAAGACAACATTCCTCAATGGGAAGATTGAGGAAGAGGTGTACATTGAGCAGCGGGAAGGTTTTGATACCTTCGATTGTGAGTCGCATGTGTGCCGACTCAAGAGGGATTTGTATGGGCTGAAGCAAGCACCCCATGCTTGGTACACCAAGATCGACAACTATTTCACTGGGTTGGGCTTCACCAAGAGTGTAGCAGATGCGAGCCTTTACCACATCATGGTAGAAGGTAAGCCATTGATCATTATCTTTATGTCAATGATCTGATTTTTGACAGGTGATGATCAATTGATCAAGTCTTGCAAGGAGGACCTTGTAAGAGAGTTCGAGATGAAAGACATGGGTCTTATGCACTACTTTCTAGGCATGGAAGTGTGGCAGAAGGATGGGGAAGTCTTTGTGTCTCAAGGCAAGTATGCCAATGAGATACTCAGGCGGTTCCACATGGAGAAGTGCGAGCCCACGCAGACTCCTCTAGTTGGTAACTGGAGGAAGGAGGATGCTACTTCAAGTGAGGTAGTAATTGCTACTGTGTATCATCATCTTGTGGGTTCATTGATGTATCTAGTGAACACACGACCAGACTTATGCTTTACAGTGAACCAGCTGAGTCAAGCTATGGTTCAGCCTACCAAGCTATTTTGGAAGGCAGCGAAGCATGTGTTGAGATACCTCAGAGGCACATCTCAGTATGGATTGTGGTACAGACGGACAGAGGGAGTGAAGCTTCAGGGTTTCACAAATGCAGATTGGGAAGGGAGTCCATTAGACCGGAAGAGCACTTTTGGAGGAATCTTCAACCTTTGTTCAGTTGCAGTTTCCTGGTACAGCAGGAAACAGAGGTCAGTTGCTCTTAGCAGAGGCTGAATACATGGCTGCCAGTCAGGCAGCATGCGAGGCAATTTGGATGCGGAAGATTCTAGTGGGATTGTTTGGTCGGAGGATGGATCCAACTGTGATCTACTGCAATAATCAGAGTTGTATCAAACTCTCTAAGAATCCAGTTTTTCATGACAGGTCCAAGCACATTGATATCTGGTACCATCATCTTCGAGACTGTGTGGTGAAGAGGATCATGTTGTTGCTGTATGTTTCGACTGAGGAACAAGATGCAGATATTTTGACTAAGGCATTGTCAAAATGCAAGTTCGAGTTCCACAGAGACAGGATTGGGGTTACTGATAATCCCTTTCTTGTTGAGAGGGAGTGTTGAAAATAGCAACAAGAAATGCTAAAAATAGCACTGCTATAAATAGCATTTCGAGATACATTCCAATTTTAGTTAGTCCCTGAACTAAAATTGAGAATTAAAATTCGAATTTGATCTTAGCAGTTGTTTGTAAAATAATTAATTAATTCATCTTGAGTTAATTAGTTGTAGGAAATCAAACATGAAGTCTATGTGAAGACATGCAATAGTTTCTCCATTGATTGAGGAAGTTATCCCTTGATTAAGGAGATCAGGATGAGTTGTACTTTGAGTTGTAATTAGTTAGCTCAGTTATCTGAGTTAATTCCAGTTAGATTAGTTCCAACAGTTTGTGGAACTGATTGTGAGTTCAATTAGTTAATGCATGCATGCATGTAACTGTTGCACTTCAGATAACTAAATATTCTCTCATAAATAACTCATGCATGTCAGTTCAGTCAAAGACCCAGTTGAGATTAGGTGATGGGATAGTGTACTATCAGTTGCAGGAATATTCCATGGAGGATATCTCTTGCATGCAGAAGGAATTCATTCCTTGGAGATTGTGCAGTTACTTTTGAGTTTGATGGTTGTGTGATGAGGCCAATTCACACAAGTGGCAGCATTGGACCCCAAGAGAAACTGCGTAAGGAAATAGGAGGCTTGGAGGGCTGGAGGAAGGCATATGTTGTGTCTATTTAGCTTGTGATTTGTATTGTTCGATTGTACTGAGAGCTGGATGGCTTGTGAGCTGAAGCTTTGTGTAATTTGAACATATTTCCACTTGTATGATATTACATAGCTCAGGGTTTTAGGCTGAGGCTTTCCCCAGAGTATTCTTCTGTGTTCATGTGTGATTTCTTTCTCATTCTCAGTTATATGTGTTAGCTTCTGCAAGTTTGTTGTAGAAGTAGATCTAGTATTTTGCTTTAGTATATTGCATAATCTGTTGATCTACAGTGAGAAATTCTACACCGGTATGAATTCCTTTATATGGGTTGATTGAATATCCAACAATCTTTGGCTACAATGCAATCCTATGGTTTATTGTCATGGCTCCAATGAGTTCAAAGAATCCGCCTCCACATACTTCTCTATCCCATGCAAATCTTTGCCTTTCTTGTAGAAAACTTTGGCATGATTGGGATTGACTTGAAGGGCGGAATTGCTATCCTCTAATACCAAGTCGAAATTCCTCTTTTACAGCCTCATCTCGGCCTGATTGAAATACGTTTTCAGAAGGCAATTGCGCAGACTATAGATGAGCTTGGGACATTGTGGTGGGTTGCATCAAATTATCCATAGTTGTCGCTAGAAAACACATTCCTAATATCAGGCTCAATTCCCATATACAACTAGGCCACGAATAGTGCGTTGAAGACTCTTCCAAAATCAAGTTTGCATGCAATAGCTCGGTAAAAATCATTTTCCATTTTATAAAATACTTGAGAAATTCCAGTGGTCAAGACTATTATATGTTGAAAAAGTGATATATGGATTCCATGGGAAAGTGTTAAGCTATGGTGATGTTGTGTGTTTTGGTTATCTGCTATGAGCTATCGATGAGCATTCATTCATCACATTGTCTTGTTTGGCATGGGTTTCGCTAAGCTCTAAAAATATTATTATTATTTTGTTTAAGGGGAATTTAGTGATAGTGTTAACACTATCTTGCTAAATACATCTAGCAACAAGTCCAACATTATTTATATTAATCGAGAGCCAACATTCTTGAGATTGAGAGTGAACATAATTGCAGAGTGATTTATCCCTTGAGCCAAAAATTTGTGTAGATTAAAACTAGAGCAGCTTCTAATTTAAGTTAAATAGGTGTATTTTCAATTGAACCTAACACTCCTCATTTGCAAAGTTTGATTTGTTAATATAATGGACAGAATTTGTGGAACATTAGAGTTACTAACTACTCTAATACATTCTAATGTCAACAATACAATTTATGATTGACAAAGCCATTCTCACAAACATTCAAACCTATCTGCAAAATGCACAAAATAAAATTGCGTTTTTGCAGCTTGAGACAAAAGCTACATCAAGAAGAATTATAGTATTGGAGTCATCATCAAAAACCTATGTTCTACTTAGAACATTGAGATAGACTCCCATCAGTAGAAATAATATAAAGTTGAGGTTGATTCACATTCAATGCCTAGTTTAAGAGCAAAGTTTCATGTAGATGAAGAAATTCAATCTTCCCTTCTCAAGCCCATCATCAGACCTTGGGAAGAGCATAGAACAGGTCTTAGATATGAAAAGGATGTGTCCTTTCATATTCCATACTATTCCAAGCCCATTCAATTTCAAAGTGTTGATTTTTGTTCATGGTGGTTCACCTTCACCTGCTCCAAACTCTACTCCCCCACATTCGCAGCCAAAAGTTGTTAAACGCCAACAATGTGATCGAGTTGGCCATATGAAAGATCATTGTTTTGATCTTCATCCGTGCTTCAACAACCAAGAAGATATTTCACTCATACAACAAGATTTTTTCTCGAATATTAAAAAGTATTGCAGTTGAGATCTCTTCATCTTCTCACCTTGTATCTGATAGGGGGTGAAGTGATGGTCATGTACAAGTTTCAAAGCCACATCAAGCAAGCCTTAGCCATAACCTTCCATACTAGATTCAAAGTTGTAGGCTGAGATAGAGATGCCCCTGAGCATGCCATTGGTTGGTGGTCAGCCTTAAACCATCTATGCAAGGTGAGGCCTCCCTTTTCAGGTTAAGCTTCTTATCCTTCAAAGAATTGGGGACACTTCCTCTAGCAGAAGACTTCAGATTCTTGCCAGTTTTGGAAGAATTCCAGGAATTGTATTAAGCATTCCAGAGTTGGTGGTCATCCTTAAACAACCACAGGTTGTAGACCTCCCTTTTCTAGGTTGAAGGTCTACCTCTCTGAAGCATTAGGGACACTTCCTCTAGCAAAATATTTTAGATTCTTGCCAGACTTGGAAGAGTTCTGGGAACTGTACTAAGCATTTCAGTGTTGGTGGTTATCCTTAAACCACCCCCGTATACCAACATTTCAGAGAGCACATTCAGCCTAGTGCTGCCATGCATTTTTGCACATTTTGTATTACAACTCTCTTCTATATGAAATCAAGGGTCACTCCAATGTATTATAAATATGTATCATTGTGAATAACAAGGTATTCAAGGTTTATTTTTCATATCTTTGGTCTCTACCATGGTGATGTTTAACAAAATGATCTAATTTATTTGTCATTGCAACATTTCTTGCCCTATTATTTACCCATATAGGTATGAATTTGATTGGTTTAAGGTCCACCCATCCAACAGTATCAAACTGAGCCCAAAAATAGTTAACAAGTCTATCTATCTTAGCAGAATCCTCCAACCTCTCTTTTTCCCATTGTCATATTAAATCTCCTCCCACAACAAAAGTTTCAAACCTTATAAAATATGAAATTAACAACTTATTCCACCACTCCTTTCACCCTTCATAGGGACTATAAATATTAAGGACAGGTAATGTGTAGCCCAAGATTTTACAATATACTTTAGTCACTAAACCCTAATGTAACATAAAATGAATTCTTAAAAATCATTTCGGTGTCTCATTTGGTTAATACTCCCCTAGATAAACCCTTGACATAAATGATATGAACTCCTATCCTTGCAACAACATTTTTAAAGCAGAAATAAAAGGCTCATGAATCTTCATAGTTTCTAGCAACAAGATAATCTATGGTCTCTTGAATTAATTACTATTTTGAGGGACATTATTTTAGTTGATCCCCTCAGGGCTATAACATTAGTTGATAGTATAGGCCACAATAGAGCTCAATAGAAAGCCCAAAAGGCTTCTAATAGCTACCATGCAACAATGCCCCACAATGTCCAAGAGGAAATTCAAAAATTGGAGGCTAGGGCAATGAAAGAAAGACAGGTCTTCTCGGATTCAGAGATCTTAACAGAGATAGCCACTTGGATTCTTTACTCAGGGCAGACTCAAGGATGAAGGAAACACTATTATGGGGAATCAACCTTATATTGGAAATTGAAGACTTGGATAGGCAAGATATTAATCGATAAATATGCTAAGAGATATAGCATATTTGTTGGCTTGGAGGATGTCAAAATATACCAAAGCAATCATAACTACCATTTAGAAATGATTGAGGATAGGATTACTCATATAAAACTTCATTTCTAGTGCAAACAAGAGTCATGTTCTCCTTCGAGATTGAATGATGGATATGTTGCCCTGCTCTCCTCTTGAGATACTTGATTCTCCATGCTTATTTTGAATGTTCGTTTTTACAATGCACTCATAGATAGTCTTGTTATGCTTGTGATGTTGAAACTTGTTAAATTTTGGACTAATTACTCTATATGTATGTGGTCAAAATTACTTGGTTTTCCATTTGGGTAATTGACACCACCTACCAAGGACATATTAGCTAATGATGCATGATGGATATACATGTTTTTGCTTGACTTTTTTAGGGAATACAATTTAAACTTACACAAAAAAACATTAGTAATAATATCTTCATGAGGAAACTTTTGGTGGGGTATGTATCACTCTAAGGACCCAAGTTATCAATCTCTAATGAAGCTATTAAAATTGAGAAATGTGTCAACAATCTAAATAGGGATGATGGTTGAAAAATTAGTTGAAACTAAATTCCTACTCTTTCCTCTAATTTTACTTCATCATGATTTTCTTTTCTTTTTTCATCTTTTTCTCCCTTTCATTTTTTGTTCTTTCTTTTTATGTGTGGATCTCTTTTGTTTTTTGTTCTTTCTTTTTATTTGTGGATCTCTTTTGTATATTTTATTATTGGTTAAATGTTCATCCCCTTTAATTTTAAATTTTGATTTTATTGTTTTGACTTTTGACCCTATTAATATCAATATGTATTATTATGTTATAGATTTCCTTTTAATATTAAAAACAATATTACTTTAAAAATAATTCTCTACCATTATTAATTTTATCTCTGTTCATTAGAAAAGTTTTATTATTAATAATTTATTTGTAATTACCTCATTACTAATTTATTAATTAACTTTTCATTATTTCTAATGTTACTCTTGATAATCAACCTATTTTTATTATTTATTGTACCTTATCATTAATAATATATTATTAAATATGTTTAATAATCACCACGACCCTCCCTTCCTTTTTAATAATTATTTCCTTTAATAATTATTTTCTTTAAGTTAAAATATTAATTATATATATATAAAATAAATTTTTATTAGTTTCTTATAGTTTATTAGTATTATGTTTTTATAAGATTCAGAGTCTCTCTTATTAGTCTCTGTCGTCTTAGCATGGGATTATAGTAGTCGAAAACCACGCGAGGTTAGTATTACCTAACCTATTTCTTAGTCCTGACTCTTCAATTATAACCAAAGTTTTTTAGCATTGATGGATTTCCCATCTTATTTGACATCTTCCCCGGGGGGAGGCAAAAGCATAGGTTATAATCTATTTTTTTGTTCATATTTTCAAATTCATAAATGCTACCTAAACTAATGCTAGCATTAATCGAGGGCATTAAATGTTATTTGAGGAAAATGTTTGTATATACTACATCTTCGAGAAGAGCAACATCTCTAATAAGTAGCACGCCACATCACATGCCACTGGCTACACAACATGGTGGTTGCACAACACATCTATGGTCGTATTTCTACCATATAGTCGTGCATTTCCACCATATAGTTGTATTTCTACCATATAGTCGTGCATTTCTGCCATATAGTCGTATTTCTGCCATTTGTGAATGGTGTATTTCTGCCATCTATGAGTGCATGTTTGTGTCGTGGCTTGGCGTGGGCAGGCATGTTGCAGTGGGAAGTCATGATGTGGTGGGCTGGACATGCTCCCATTGCTCTCTCATTATTTTCCATTGGAAACATTACCTCCATTAGTGTCAGGGATTGAACAGGGAGTGAATAGTCAGACGATTTGGAGCATCTACAACTACATAATCTACCTCTCAAACCAATTGTTGATCTACACAAAATGGAATTTCTTGATCAGTTTGGAGATGTAAAAGATAATTTTGATGTCCAGACATCTCTTGTTGGATGATAGGATCATACCTACAAAGCAACAATAATTTTTGCAGATTCACTCACATTTGAAGAAATTGATGATGCAGCTAAAGATGCAAAGTCTAAGCAGTAACAGAGGCAAACTGAAGAAAGGCAACAACTGCAAACACATATTGTTTGTCATGTTGTGCGTCTTGAACTACATGTGGAGGACCCACAAGTGTGGCAGAAGGCCACACTGACCTCGGAGTAAGAAGAGCTCCTGATATTGTGAGCTAGCAAGAAACCTTGCGGGTTAGTGGCCCGACATATATGCTTGCGGCTAGTGGGTCTAACAATTTGTGATATTTGCAGGACATATGTGCATTCCCCAACATTATCCAATCTTACAGAAGTATTCATCAATCCCAAACACATTCTATTGCTAATTTTGTTGTACTTCCAATGGCCACGCTACTGCTTGTTCTCGAAGGCTGGAAGCTCATACTAATGGAAAAGGAGGTACTACCCATTCGAGGGGAAGCTTTTTGCAATGAATCATAGAACAAATGTCTTATATATTCTCCTTTAGCAATTATTTAGACAGACACGTAGCTCCTTTTCAGTGTCAAATTCTTGGCTCTGCTCCTCACATTTAATGTTCTATTTGATGGTTCCCACGTCTCATAGTTCATGCCCACTATCCTCTCCCTATTACAAGTCTATTTGGGCACATCACTCTCGACATTCAGATCAGTACAATTAGGGCTCATCAAACCCTAATTTGGTTGTTACATGCCCTAGACAAGTCATCACATTGAATGCTTCCTTCTATGAAAGTTTCTTGGCCTAAAGCCTTGCTGAAATGCCTCCTGGGACACCAACACAGCCTTGGTCAGGGGTAACTGCGTTGTAGAGTAGGCAGGCCCATTTTGGCCTGCACAACAGTGCACTTAGGCCCTCTTTTACCTGTGTTGGGCGAGATTGAGTGAAATTTGCATAGGTTTTGGGGAATATTCATTGATTCTAGATTATTCTAGAAGGATCCCATCTCTTATCTCCTCTTATGAGCTCAAAATTGGATAGGCTAAGGGTCCATTAACCTCCTATCCTCTCATCCCTTACCCCATAGAAATTAACTCCAAGTTTGGAAAGCCATTTAATAGCCTCATTTATGACAAAACCACCTCTATTTCCTATAAATTGAGCACTCATCAGAGTGATCAAGGGGCTAGAATTTGAAGTTTGTAAGGAAATTCTATTGGTCTGAGAATTTATTTCATCTCAAGCAATGTTATGATGTTGGAATGGTGTGCTTTTGATGTGGTGAGGGTTGGACTAAAGTTGGAGGAGTCGCATAGGATCAAACTGTATTGGGTGATACTCTTCCTTTTACATTAATAAAGATTTTATTCTTTTTCTCATATTATTATTCATATATGTGATGATTATGTGTCTCAATGTCTTCAATTCCATTATTTTATAGTTGATAGATCATGTATGCTTTGATCATTTCTTGTTTCTGTTTCTCTTGATACAGGTATCTTTTGAGAAGATTTAGTTCAAGTGGGAGTGACAGGAGCAATTCAAAGGGGATTAAGGAATCAAAAGACTACAAGTAAGTTCCTTCATCTCATCTATCTACTATAGGAAAAGGTTAAACTACTTTCTTTCTGTTGTTCTTGGTGTGGCTACCCACCTAAGGAAAATGTGTTTATCCGTAGGTGAAAATTCCATATAACAAATTCGCAACTCCGCTGGGGAATGACTGTCGTTCCTTGTAGTTTATCCTCATCATATTACATCCTAGTAGACTTTACTTGACTTCATTGATCTCTTTTCAATCATTTTGAAGCTTTTTTGGTCAAAATTTGCATTAGAATGCCTACTCTAGGAATGTGTTGGTACCAGTGCACCCTTGGTTAGGGGACAGTGCACTGCAGTGCACCCTTGGCATAGAGACAGTGCACTACAACGCATTGTCTCCCACTCATACCTACACTGGTCCCTCTTAAAAAAAAAAAAAAAAAAAAAAAAAAAAAAACCCATCTTTTGCTTGATTTTTTCCAAATTTGCTTCTGATGTTGTTTGCTGAAAGATCAATGTTTCTTATGGCTCTGAAATTAGTTTGTATTTCCTCTCCTAGCCCTACTTTGACCTTGATTGTTTAGTGTTTCTTAAGAGATTTCTTTATCATTATCAATTCATTGTCAAAGTTAGCATTGATTAGTCTTTACTTTTCTGAAAAAGAATTGTCGTAAAGTCTTCATTTCTTTGAAAAAGAAATTGTTGTAAAAGTCTTCGTTTCTTGTGAAAAGCATTGATTAAACATTTGTGCATTTAGTTTCTTTATGTTCATCTAAACATTAAAGGGAATGAAAAGAAAATATTGCATTGTGCATGTTGGAGAGGTAAATCCCCTCTGCGAACAGAGGCGATCCCACTAGCCCAAAATGGGACTAGCAACAATCAAAACACGCTACTACGCAAGTTCCTAGTTGTATATTAAAAGCGGATGATGAGAACCAACCTGGAGTCCAACGCTAATGTCGAAGACGAGTTGAAAATCCCGTTCCCTTGCTCCGGCAGGTCACAATCCTTGCAATCCCCGCGTATGGATACCTGCACATGCAAAGAACGAAACGAGAACAAGCATAAAATCCACTAACATACAACTATATTTCAGTCAGAAAGGAAATAAATCAAACATTATCATGATAAACAATGAGATTGGAACCATAACAGTAGTCGTTTATTAATGAAATAATAAGCAGAGAAAGATACAACCAAGGTTCTGACGTTGAACCTATCCTCTGGCTGGGCAAGCAGCTATGTATGTCTTGCAATAGGCCTTCTCTCTCTCAGGATTCCGGCAGCATAACCTCCCTATGCTTCAAGACTCTTACTCAGGACAAGCATAATCACAACTAGCATTACTCAAAAACTAGCTTGTCTAATGCATGAGGACAGACTTTTATAGATGAGGAAGGGAGGAAGATACAATGTACCAGGACACTCATTGTGGATTGACATTATCTCCGAAAAGCCACTGTGGATAGATTTCAAGGATAGATGATGACTCTCGACCTCTATCAGATGGATTTTATCCTCAAAAGACTTCGTGATCTGAAGGGAAAAAACATATGAGTGCGCGTTTGCCAAAAATCATTACCAAACTTGGTTGGCGCGAGTGTTGTTCTAAGACAGAGCGCCAATGGTTGCACCCCCTTTTGAGGATCTCAGTGATTGGCGCGGATAAGACACTATGGACCCGCGCCAATGGAAAAACGGCACTTTTCAGGGATAATTTGCAGAAGGTGTCTTCAGGGAACATGAAGTACATACTCAGGGGAACATAATGCAAGTGTTTTTAGACTATGTCACTGCTCACAGGTCCCGGAATGCGTCCTCCAATGTATGGAAATAGGGGTAACAGGGACGGTGACCAATGGTGACAAATTACTGTGTAACAGATGCCCCCTAAAGCATGAGGCCCGAGAGAGAGAGAGGGGTGAAATGCTTTACAAGAACACATATAGCTGCCGCCGAGAATCTGCATTGAGAGATACAATTGATAGCTCAAATACATGATGTACGTGGTATGGTCGCAGCCATCCATAAGAGAGTACATGATAATCTAGATCCATAGTATGGGCACAGCCATCTGGTTAGGATCAACGAATTGACTCAAGTATGGTCGCAGCCATCCAGTGAATGAGTCATATATCAAGAATCACACCTGGATTACAACAGACACAATCCAGGGTCTTGCGCTCCAAACCGACCCGAACAGAAGTACAAGTTCAAGCATGTGAATATGTGAGCTGAAGTCGAACATGCATGAACATCGTCTGATTACCAGTCAATATTGGAAACTGTTAACATACGCGAGAGGTACCACCAATAATGTCAATGGCCCTCAAGGTACTATAGGTACAATCTACGGCGTGTGAATTAGTGATCTGAAGTCGAACACCCGTAGAATCATTCGATCGGAGGCCAATGATGAAAACCTCACGTCGAACACGAAGAACCTGCCATTGAGGCATGCAGGCTCCAAGGCACCGGCAGGGAGTCTCTAGGTCAGCTTCCTGGATAATGAGCTGAGGTCGACAGGAAGTGACCTTGATCGAAGGCGGGCCATAATGTTTCCCACATCATCGACACGAGACAAAGAGATAATGTTGTGAATCAAGATTTTGCGAGCTATCAGAGGGAGGTTGTTTCTTTGCAGAGGTCAACTTCTCTTGAACATATCGGCGGAACGTTAATGGAATTGGCAGTATTTGACATCAATGTATCAAAGGTCATGATGACGAGGCAATGAGCAGATGAGAGGTCAAATAGGGGTACCCAAGTCCACGGAAGCAAGTGAAAAATATGAGATGAGATATCCCCACCCGGACACGAAAGCAGAGAAGTGCCATGTTCAAGAGCGACATACTGCCGACACGATTGTAATTATGGTTCCTTTTTTCCCCCCCCGCCATTTCTGGCGAGTACCCCAATTATTTTTAACAAGCTTGATGGGGATAGCATATGCTTGTGGTGCGTCATTTCGACAAAATCCGATGTCATTAGCTTTTAACGAGTCTGACAAAGGAAGAACTCGGCGTCTTTTCATGTTTAGAGAGTTTGAAAAGACAGCAGAAAACGAAACTCCAGGGGTGTCCTTTTTCGTAAAGTTGTGTCTCTCGGGCCCGAAAAAGTATAAAACAATGCTCGAAAGAACCGCCCGACCATTACGATTGAGGAGTACTTTTCATAAATAGTGATTTCGACCTGAAAAAGTAAAAAAGTGATCAAAATCACGTCGTTTCGTAACCATTAACGAGTTTGAAACGACAAAAACCCGGTAATCTTTTTATGTTTTAACGGTCGACAAAAAGAACTTAAAACGACCGCCCCTTATTAACGTTTAACGAGTCAAGAGGAGTGACTCGGCAATCTTTTCCTCTTTAAATGGTCAGAAAAGAGCTGAAAGCAGACCTTAAAGTAACCTTTTCTCATGTTTTACCGAGCTTGAAAAAGTAAAAAAGGAGCTCGTTTGATTGCTTTGAGTTGCACCAACCCCTGTCATCATACAAAAACAGCGTAAAACCCACTTTTGACATAAAAATATCCCAAAAATACTCAAAAAATATCATTTCTAATGTATTTTTAGGTCAAAAAATGCTATAAATAGTGAAATGGTAAAAAATAAAATTACTTTTCACTTTTTACCTTGTGAGTTTACCATTGGAGGGCTTTGGGTGCAAATTTCAACTACTGATTGCGATCAATCCAGGAGATCATTCGAGCCGCCGTCTGCAACAGGTAAGAGGCCTCATCCTTAGCTTTGTTTTCATTCCATTTTTTAAGATTTTCATCCATAATTTAGTCCCTTACAAGAGCATTTGCAATTTCATAGGGTTCCGCCATTGGCACGAGTTTCCCGCACGGGATCGCGCCAATGGCATTTTTTTACCCAAAGCGGTCGCACCAACCGCGCGATCTCAATTTGTCACAAATTCGACCGGTAAAATTGCAAATTCTCTTCAATTTTGTCTTCACCAATGATCTAATGGTGGAAATTTCAACTTTGTGGTTGCAGGGATTCGTCAGAATGTCTATAGAATGGAGAGAAAGAGAGCATGATGCCGTGGATGCCATGGCAATGGAGGATGATGCATGCATGGATGCTCTGAGAGACTGTGGCTTGAAAAAGTTCTTCCTCACCTCATACTTGCGTGCACAACCTGAGTTGCTGCGATTCATCGTGGATGCTTGGGATACAGAGGATCAGGTATTTCGCCTGAAAGACCAGACATTGGAATTAGATGTTTCTGATGTCTATTTTATTACTGGTCTATCACGGCGAGGTGCACGACGCATCTTGACTGGTAGTAAGCCTTCTGGTGAGAAGATGGGAGAGGTGATGGAAAGAGTTTGTCCTGGGGCACATTTTGAATCAAATAGTGCCAAAGTGGACATTATCATGGTTCCCGATCTGGTACTCCGAGTGATTTTATTCACAATTACCCGCGTAGCTAGGGTATAGGCGCCCCATGAGGCCAGCAAAAATCATTTGCTGCTGGCAACTGAGTGTCTCCAGCCTACATTGTTTTATTGGGCCACGGCAGTGACAACAAACGTCAAAAGGCAGCTTACCAAGTGTAAGCGTGATGGAAACAAACAGTTCGGCTATGGATCTATCATAGTGACTTTCTTCCTGGAGCGACTGCTGATATTCCAGGTACCGGGAGGTATAGTGGCAGATCCAGTGCCACGGGAGCCGAGGTTGAATCGATGGACAGAACTCATGCCTAGAGGAGGAGGGGCCAACAGATGTCCCGGAGGCTCGAGTTCTTTATCTAGCTCCGTCACCAGATGATTGTCGTAGAGGACTGGCCCTATGCGGGCACGGATTTTACTGGAGATCCAGACCTCCCATTGCCTGAGGGAGAGGACTGGGACGAGGAGCTAGGTAAGAACTCTTTGTGTTTTTGATGTTTTTACATATTTAAGTTTTTTTTTTGTTATAATACATGTCTGTCTCTGACAACTTCTATATATATGTATGCAGATGTTGGTGCAGAGCGACCAACTGACTTGCCTCATAACGTACGAAGAGCACAACATGTAGCCGACCTTCAGGCAGAGGGTGATGAGGGCGACGAACTAGTACAGAACCTTGAGGCACTGACTCGAGGTATCCCAGATTATGGCAGGTTGGCAGACATGCCTAGAGCGTACCAGAGGCACACGATGGGAGTATCTACTCGCGTCCATCGTCTGTTGAGACGTGTGGT
Source organism: Pinus tabuliformis (assembly GCA_031772625.1). NCBI lineage: Eukaryota > Viridiplantae > Streptophyta > Pinopsida > Pinales > Pinaceae > Pinus > Pinus tabuliformis. Next base: position 1,526,535,413 of record CM062818.1, on the reverse strand, counting down.
GCGAGCGGTGACATGCTATCATGAGAATCACCGTGATTAGACGCTTAGGTTTCATTTTTGCACATTTTTTTGAGGAACATGTTATCAGCGGCTGTATGAGTTTTGGACATGTATTATTTTTTGGATTATGTAATGCGCGGGGCGCAAACATTATGACACACTCGTATATATATACATATGTCTATTTCTAGATGGATCTTTTCTTCATGTGATGATGTGTTTTATATGTTATGCAACTGTTTGACACACATGTGATCTGATGTATCTACTGCATAACAAACGACCCATTGTGGAATGTATTTACACACGTATATATTTTATTTTTACAAAAGCTTGAAAACACACATGGTAATCACGTATGCAAACTATGCTTTGATGGGAGATTTTATTTTTATACAAGCTTAAAAGCACATGGTACATATGCAAACTATGCTTCATGGTAAAGGAAACGGGCATGCCCCCCCAGCATCGTGTCTCAATTCGAGGTACATGCCCCCCAAGCTTCAGTCCATTGAAAATGGAGTGAAGGTTGACATAATGGTGATTGCGCTTGAATTGCACGAGCTCATGTTTCATTGTTTTAACGAGGTTGATACAGGTAAATGAACTATCCTCGAGACTCCTTATTTCATTTTTTAGTGAGCTTGACACAAGACAAGGAACTGTGCTCTATCTCGACTTCATCATAATGAATGGGAAGCGGAGGATTCCAAGGGTGCCGCTCCGGAAGGAACGCCAACATCTTGGAAATCAGGGCCCAATGCCCCCAGGACACTATGCTTGACAGCGGCATCGCTGGTTACAGGCATGGGATAGGTGGTCACGTAGTTGACCTACGGTGGGGCAGATGCAACTGGTGGATGAAAACTAAGAGGGGATGATGACTGCGCAGGAGGGACCCATGGACAAACGAACGATAATTGATCGATAGTCACAATTCTTCCATCGTGTGGAAAGCAAACCACACGAAAAAGTGAAGAAATAAGGGCCCCCATGGCATAAACATAGTCACGACCAAGGAGAAGATTGAAATCTAAAGCACCTTGGGTAACCGATACGTCTATATAGACGGTCTTGCCTCCCAAAGTAATAGGGAACTTTGGAAGGATCCCTAATGGTTGGCTAGTTCCTCCGTCAAAGGCCTTCAGATTCGATGCTACTGGCACAAGCTGTGGGGAACCCAAAGCTTGCCAAGTAGTGGCAGACATAAGACTAACAGATGCACCCTCATCCAAAACAGTGCCAGGTATTGCCTTGTCATAGGCGTGTACCGTGACCCAGAAAGGCACATGGGATGGGAGGCGGAAGGTAGTCAAACGTCTCCAGTCGAAGGAAGCGACTGAACTACTTGGTGGGGGAATCGTATGATTGCCCCCCTGCTCTAAAGAGAGCGAAGTAGGACTCTCGGAAACAGCTGGGATAGGAGAGTCATTTCCAGACTTAGGAGAATCTGAGGAGACGAGAAGAACATGAGAATGATGCTCTTCCGAAATAGAGTGGTCGGCGGGTGGTGAACTCGAGTCGACACTCTTTCCGACCAATGGTTGGTCTGGAACAGGCTTGGCAGAGCCAGATTCAGGAAGAGGAGGCTGGACAAGAGAGGAATCTTGGTTGATTTCTTTGTCAGCAGGGGAACGTTCTGCAATTGCAGAGAGACGTTGATAACCAGTGGGAAGTTGGGTTGAGGGAGCTGTAAGACTTTCCAATACAATAGAGGCTCTATCCATGAATGGACAAAGGTGAAGGGGATGATTGCCTTCACAAAGTTTACAAGGGATTCGAATCTTCCCTTTTCCCTTACCATTTCCAGGTGATGAGGTAACATCGCCATGATCTCCAGAGGACGATGCAGGGCGGTCTGGATCATGAGACCATACTTCTAAAACCCTGGGAATGCCAGGACAATCGCAGAGAAGATGGTCTTCCTTGCACAACTTACAAGGAAATTTGACCTTCCGCGGAGGAGCACAAGGTGGCTCGACTTGAATTATACTGTTAACCTCTCGTTTAGAAGTCTTCTTCTTCTTCGTTGTCTTCTTCTTCTTCTTAGCCACCTGGTTACATGAATCCAGACTTTTGCCAGGCGAAGTAGAAGATGAGGACGCAACAATAGGCGAAGAAGAGGAGAGGTCCACCTTGGAATCAACATGATGTTGTTCGGGTGGAGGAGGTGGTGGAACAGGAGTCATCACACTCGAGACCACCGAGTTTGAAAACAACCATATGGGCAAACCGATGGTTAACCCAGGTTAAGACAAAGTTGCTATATACTGAACACCAACATTTCCAACAGAAGGAAATGGACTAGCGTTTCCATCCGGGGGAACACCTTGGCCGGTGGACTCAGGGAAGGATGCCATTGAACGAGAAAGAACCCTACTCAAGCTAACGCAAGCAAGATCTAACCGGGTAATTGTTATCGTGGCCAAATAAATTTTAGGATGCAAAGACACAACTTGACTTTTTCATGTTTTAAGAGTCGAGAAAAGGACAAAAGATGACTCTAGTCTCCTTCGAATGTTTAATGAGCACGAAGGGACAAGACGCTCACAGGCACCTTTTCTTTTAAGGAGTCCAAAAAGGATCAAAAGTGACTACTCTGGAGACTCTAGGCAAAAAGGTTTACCAAACAATCCATAAAACTGCTTATACACCTCGGCAATCAGATGAAAACCAAGGACTTCCCGTACTGCAGTCAATCTTTCCGAATGCTGTGTTCAGTGCATTACGGCTTGTAAGGCGGCAGACTCGGCTTCCTATGGATAAAGGATGATAGCCTAGTGGGGTCTCCCGTATATACGCGACGGTACGTGGGAGCTCAGTCCGTACTGGTACTTATTGTCTCTCAGGAGGAATCACCCAACCATCAGCGAGGCAATAGTTACCAGGTTTAAAGACGCCGGAACACGTCTCTAGCCTAGACCTCTAGAATATGTGCGTTAGGTTCCAATGCGTTGTTAGGTTCATTTGGTTTATTTTACAGTTGATCTTCAATTTAGTTTCAGTTTTTTTGGTCCTACCGCATGTGATATCTCAAAACTTCCTAAATGCACACTATATGCCAAAATCATATCATTTCGTTCAATGAATTCTAACTACAAGAGAGTTGAGATTTTCAAACAAACAAAATGCATAATAAGCAAACAACAAAGATCCTAATGCAACTAATAACAAGAAATAAAACTCTTTCTTTTTCTTTTCTTTTTAAAAGCAACAAATAACAACAAATGCTAACTAATATAATGCAAAAAGATCTTTTGTTTTTCTCTTTTTAAAATGGCATAAGGCATTTAAACAAATTTCATGAGATATTAACAAGCATAAACAAACAAAAATCACTCAATGTAAGGAGAACCAAATCTGAAATACCAAAATGAACTGTCAAAGCAACGAAAAGCGTACCGACCTTCAATGAACCATGTGATCTAAGTTCAAATGAATTCAAGCAAAATACAAACAAGCTAGAAGTGAAGTGCTCAGAAGCACGGAATAACAAGCTTTAACAACTACTAGTCCGGTGCGGAAAACAACCAAAAAGTTGACTGGGTAATCAAACCAAAACTTCCCACAGAAGGCTTGACATGCAAAGCCCCTAGATGCTCTAGGGCTGGGATACAAAATCAATAGACATAGGCAAACAACTGAAGGATAAAGGTAACAACCAGTCACACAGAGGTCCAACACACTTCCAGAAGCTATAAAAGATGTACAAAAACCAAAATCTGAGCTTAAGGAGCTTTCAACTAACAAACTGAAAAAATTCACAGAGCTGGCGCGACTGTGAGCCTGCAACTTGCGCTATTCAAGAATTGGCACGAGTTGCTATTGTGCAACATGCGCCAACTGGCACGACTGTCAGAGGAAAAAACGCGCCAACCGCGTTTGCTGACCCAAAAAAAATAAATACAACGGCCTAGGGTCTGGTCAACAGTACTCAGACAGGTCTAAGAGCAGAAAACAACTTCAAAGCTGACCCAGAAAGCTCATTTATCCAAGCAGGCAAGAGAAAACTAACATGCAAGACAAAACTCCAAGCCGTTCGGTTCATAAACCAAACCGGAGATCGACTGAAGTGGCGTTGATCTACTCCGCTAATGCAAAGCAATAGCGTTTCAAAGGCTGCCTGGTCGTGCTTCAGACTCCGTCCAAGGTTTATGAATCAAACAACAAATAGCTCCTCCCCAGTGGAGTCGCCAAATTGTTGGAGAGGTAAATCCCCTCTGCGGACAGAGGCGATCCCACTAGCCCAAAATGGGACTAGCAACAATCCAAACACGCTACTACGCAAGTTCCTAGTTGTATATTAAAAGCGGATGACGAGAACCAACCTGGATTCCAACGCTAATGTCGAAGACGAGTTGACAATCCCGTTCCCTTGCTCCGGCAGGTCACAATCCTTGCGATCCCCGCGTATGGATACCTGCACATGCAAAGAACGAAACGAGAACAAGCATAAAATCCACTAACATACAACTATATTTCAGTCAGAAAGGAAATAAATCAAACATTATCATGATAAACAATGAGATTGGAACCGTAACAGTAGTCGTTTATTAATGAAATAATAAGCAGAGAAAGATACAACCAAGGTTCTGACGTTGAACCTATCCTTTGGCTAGGCGAGCAGCTATGTATGTCTTGCAATAGACCTTCTCTCTCTCAGGATTCCAGCAGCATAACCTCCCTATGCTTCAAGACTCTTACTCAGGACAAGCATAATCACAACTAGCATTACTCAAAAACTAGCTTGTCTAATGCATGAAGACAGACTTTTATAGATGAGGAAGGGAGGAAGATACAATGTACCAGGACACTCATTGTGGATTGACATTATCTCCGAAAATCCACTGTGGATAGATGTCAAGGATAGATGATGACTCTCGACCTCTATCAGATGGATTTTATCCTCAAAAGACTTCGTGATCTGAAGGGAAAAAACATATGAGTGCGCGTTTGCCAAAAATCATTACCAAACTTGGTTGGCGCGAGTGTTGTTCTAAGACAGAGCGCCAATGGTCGCACCCCCTTTTGAGGATCTCAGTGATTGGCGTGGATAAGACACTGTGGACCCACGCCAATGGAAAAAGGGCACTTTTCAGGGATAATTTGCAGAAGGTGTCTTCAGGGAACATGAAGTACATACTCAGGGGAACATAATGCAAGTGTTTTTAGACTATGTCACTGCTCACAGGTCCCGGAATGCGTCCTCCAATGTATGGAAACAGGGGTAATAGGGACGGTGACCAATGGTGACAAATTATTGTGTAACAGATGCCCCCTAAAGCATGAGGCCCGAGAGAGAGAGAGGGGTGAAATGCTTTACAAGAACACATATAGCTGCCGCCGAGAATCTGCATTGAGAGATACAATTGATAGCTCAAATACATGATGTACGTGGTATGGTCGCAGCCATCCATAAGAAAGTACATGATAATCTAGATCCATAGTATGGGCGCAGCCATCTGGTTAGGATCAACGAATTGACTCAAGTATGGTCGCAGCCATCCAGTGAATGAGTCATATATCAAGAATCACACCTAGATTACAACAGACACAATCCAGGGTCTTGCGCTCCATCTCGACCCGAACAGAAGTACAAGTTCAAGCATGTGAATATGTGAGCTGAAGTCGAACATGCATGAACATCGTCTGATTACCAGTCAATATTGGAAACTATTAACAGACGCAAGAGGTACCACCAATAATGTCAATGGCCCTTAAGGTACTATAGGTACAATCTACGGTGTGTGAATTAGTGATCTGAAGTCGAACACCTGTCGAATCATTCGATCGGAGGCCAATGATGAAAACCTCACGTCGAACACGAAGAACCTGCCATTGAGGCATGCAGGCTCCAAGGCACCGGCAGGGAGTCTCTAGGTCAGCTTCCTGGATAATGAGCTGAGGTCGACAAGAAGTGACCTTGATCGAAGGTGGGCCATAATGTTTCCCACATCATCGACACGAGACAGAGAGATAATGTTGTGAATCAAGATTTTGCGAGCTATCAGAGGGAGGTTGTTTCTTTGCAGAGGTCAACTTCTCTTGAACATATCGGCGGCACGTTAATGGAATTGGCAGTATTTGACATCAATGTATCAAAGGTCATGATGACGAGGCAATGAGCAGATGAGAGGTCAAATAGGGGTACCCAAGTCCACGGAAGCAAGTGAAAAATATGAGATGAGATATCCCCACCCGGACACGAAAGCAGAGAAGTGCCATGTTCAAGAGCGACATACTGCCGACACGATTGTAATTATGGTTCCTTTTTTTCCCCCCCGCCATTTCTGGCGAGTACCCCAATTATTTTTAACAAGCTTGATGGGGATAGTATATGCTTGTGGTGCGTCATTTCGACAAAATCCGATGTCATTAGCTTTTAACAAGTCTGACAAAGGAAGAACTCGGCGTCTTTTCATGTTTAGAGAGTTTGAAAAGACAGCAGAAAACGAAACTCCAGGGGTGTCCTTTTTCGTAAAGTTGTGTCTCTCGGGCCCGAAAAAGTATAAAACAATGCTCGAAAGAACCGCCTGACCATTACGATCGAGGAGTACTTTTCATAAATAGTGATTTTGACCTGAAAAAGTAAAAAAGCGATCAAAATCACGTCGTTTCGTAACCATTAACGAGTTTGAAACGACAAAAACCCGGTAATCTTTTTATGTTTTAACGGTCGACAAAAAGAACTTAAAACGACCGCCCCTTATTAACGTTTAACGAGTCAAGAGGAGTGACTCGGCAATCTTTTCCTCTTTAAATGGTCAGAAAAGAGCTGAAAGCAGACCTTAAAGTAACCTTTTCTCATGTTTTACCGAGCTTGAAAAAGTCAAAAAGGAGCTCGTTTGATTGCTTTGAGTTGCACCAACCCCTGTCATCATACAAAAACAGCGTAAAACCCACTTTGACATAAAAATATCCCAAAAATACTCAAAAAATATCATTTCTAATGTATTTTTAGGTCAAAAAATGCTATAAATAGTGAAATGGTAAAAAATAAAATTACTTTTCACTTTTTACCTTGTGAGTTTACCATTGGAGGGTTTTGGGTGCAAATTTCAACTGCTGATTGCGATCAATCCAGGAGATCATTCGAGCCGTCGTCTGCAACAGGTAAGAGGCCTCATCCTTAGCTTTGTTTTCATTCCATTTTTTAAGATTTTCATCCATAATTTAGTCCCCTCCAAGAGGATTTGCAATTTCATAGGGTTCCGCCATTGGCGCAAGTTTCCGGCACGGGATCGTGCCAATGGCATTTTTTTACCCAAAGCGGTCGCACCAACCGCGCGATCTCAATTTGTCACAAATTCGACCGGTAAAATTGCAAATTCTCTTCAATTTTGTCTTCACCAATGATCTAATGGTGGAAATTTCAACTTTGTGGTTGCAGGGATTCGTCAGAATGTCTATAGAATGGAGAGAAAGAGAGCATGATGCCGTGGATGCCATGGCAATGGAGGATGATGCATGCATGGATGCTCTGAGAGACTGTGGCTTGAAAAAGTTCTTCCTCACCTCATACTTGCGTGCACAACCTGAGTTGCTGCGATTCATCGTGGATGCTTGGGATACAGAGGATCAGGTATTTCGCCTGAAAGACCAGACATTGGAATTAGATGTTTATGATGTCTATTTTATTACTGGTCTATCATGGCGAGGTGCACGGCCCATCTTGACTGGTAGCAGGCCTTTTGGTGAGAAGATGGGAGAGGTGATGGAAAGAGTTTGTCCTGGGGCACATTTTGGATCAAATAGTGCCAAAGTGGACATTATCACGGTTCCCGATCTGGTACTCCGAGTGATTTTATTCACTATTACCCGCGTAGCTAGGGTACAGGCGCCCCATGAGGCCAGCAAAAATCATTTGCTGCTGGCAACTGAGTGTCTCCAGCCTACATTGTTTGATTGGGCCACGGCAGTGACAACAAACGTCAAAAGGCAGCTTACCAAGTGTAAGCGTGATGGAAACAAACAGTTCGGCTATGGATCTATCATAGTGACTTTCTTCCTGGAGCGACTGCCGATATTCCGGGTACCGGGAGGTATAGTGGCAGATCTAGTGCCACGGGAGCCGAGGTTGAATCGATGGACAGAACTCATGCCCAGAGGAGGAGGGGGCCAACAGATGTCCTGGAGGCCCGAGTTCTTTATCTGGCTTCGTCACCAGATGATTGTCGTCGAGGACTGGCCCTATGCGGGCACGGATTTTACTGGAGATCCAGACCTCCCATTGCCTGAGGGAGAGGACTGGGACGAGGAGCTAGGTAAGAACTCTTTGTGTTTTTGATGTTTTTACATATTTAAGTTTTTTTTTGTTATAATACATGTCTGTCTCTGACAACTTCTATATATATGTATGCAGATGTTGGTGCAGAGCGACCAACTGACTTGCCTCATAACGTACGAAGAGCACAACATGTAGCCGACCTTCAGGCAGAGGGTGATGAGGGCGACGAACTAGTACAGAACCTTGAGGCACTGACTCGAGGTATCCCAGATTATGGCAGGTTGGCAGACATGCCTAGAGTGTACCAGAGGCACACGATGGGAGTATCTACTTGCGTCCATCGTCTGTTGAGACGTGTGGTGCGAGCGGTGACATGCTATCATGAGCATCACCGTGATTAGACGCTTAGGTTTCATTTTTGCACATTTTTTTGAGGAACATGTTATCAGCGGCTGTATGAGTTTTGGACATGTATTATTTTTTGGATTATGTAATGCGCGTGGCGCAAACATTATGACACACACGTATATATATACATATGACTATTTCTAGATGGATCTTTTCTTCATGTGATGATGTGTTTTATATGTTATGCAACTGTTTGACACACATGTGATCTGATGTATCTACTGCATAACAAACGACCCATTGTGGAATGTATTTACACACACATATATATTTTATTTTTACAAAAGCTTGAAAACACACATGGCAATCACGTATGCAAACTATGCTTTGATGGGAGATTTTATTTTTATACAAGCTTAAAAGCACATGGTACATATGCAAACTATGCTTGATGGTAAAGGAAACGGGCATGCCCCCCCAGCATCGTGTCTCAATTCGAGGTACATGCCCCCCAAGCTTCAGTCCATTGAAAATGGAGTGAAGGTTGACATAATGGTTATTGCGCTCGAATTGCACGAGCTCATGTTTCATTGTTTTAACGAGGTTGATACAGGTAAATGAACTATCCTCGAGACTCCTTGTTTCATTTTTTAGCGAGCTTGACACAAGACAAGGAACTGTGCTCCATCTCGACTTCATCATAATGAATGGGAAGCGGAGGATTCCAAGGGTGCCGCTCCGGAAGGAAGGCCAACATCTTGGAAATCAGGGCCCAATGCCCCCAGGACACTATGCTTGACAGCGGCATCGCTGGTTATAGGCATGGGATAGGTGGCCACGTAGTTGACCTGTGGTGGGGCAGATGCAACTGGTGGATGAAAACTAGGAGGGGATGACGACTGCGCAGGAGGGACCCGTGGACGAACGAACGATAATTGATCGATAGTCACAATTCTTCCATCGTGTGGAAAGCAAACCACACGAAAAAGTGAAGGAATAAGGGCCCCCATGGCATAAACATAGTCACGACCAAGGAGAAGATTGAAATTTAAAGCACCTTGGGTAACCGATACGTCTATATAGACGGTCTTGCCTCCCAAAGTAATAGGGAACTTTGGAAGGATCCATAATGGTTGGCTAGTTCCTCCATCAAAGGCCTTCAGATTCGATGCTACTGGCACAAGCTGTGGGGAACCCAAAGCTTGCCAAGTAGTGGCAGACATAAGACTAACAGATGCACCCTCATCCAAAACAGTGCCAGGTATTGCCTTGTCATAGGCATGTACCGTGACCCAGAAAGGCACATGGGATGGGAGGCGGAAGGTAGTCAAATGTCTCCAGTCGAAGGAAGCGACTGAACTACTTGGTGGGGGAATCGTATGATTGCCCCCCTGCTCTAAAGAGAGCGAAGTAGGACTCTCGGAAACAGCTAGGATAGGAGAGTCATTTCCAGACTTAGGAGAATATGAGGAGACGAGAAGAACATGAGAATGATGCTCTTCCGAAATAGAGTTGTCGGCGGGTGGTGAACTCGAGTTGACACTCTTTCTGACCAATGGTTGGTCTGGAACAGGCTTGGCAGAGCCAGATTCAGGAAGAGGAGGTTGGACAAGAGAGGAATCTTGGTTGATTTCTTTGTCAGCAGGGGAACGTTCTGCAATTGCAGAGAGACGTTGATAACCAGTGGGAAGTTGGGTTGAGGGAGCTGTAAGACTTTCCAATACAATAGAGGCTCTATCCATGAATAGACAAAGGTGAAGGGGATGATTGCCTTCACAAAGTTTACAAGGGATTCGAATCTTCCCTTTTCCCTTACCATTTCCAGGTGATGAGGTAACATCGCCATGATCTCCAGAGGACGATGCAGGGCGGTCCGGATCATGAGACCATACTTCTAATACCCTGGGAATGCCAGGACAATCGCGGAGAAGATGGTCTTCCTTGCACAACTTACAAGGAAATTTGACCTTCCGCGGAGGAGCACAAGGTGGCTCGACTTGAATTATACTTTTAACCTCTCGTTTAGAATTCTTCTTCTTCTTCATCGTCTTCTTCTTCTTCTTAGCCACCTGGTTACTTGAATCCAGACTTTTGCCAGGCGAAGTAGAAGATGAGGACGCAACAATAGGCGAAGAAGAGGAGAGGTCCACCTTGGAATCAACATGATGTTGTTCGGGTGGAGGAGGTGGTGGAACAGGAGTCATCACACTCGAGACCACCGAGTTTGAAAACAACCATATGGGCAAACCGATGGTTAACCCAGGTTAAGACAAAGTTGCTATATACTGAACACCAACATTTCCAACAGAAGGAAATGGACTAGGGTTTCCATCCAGGGGAACACCTTGGCCGGTGGACTCAGGGAAGGATGCCATTGAACGAGAAAGAACCCTACTCAAGCTAACGCAAGCAAGATCTAACCGGGTAATTGTTATCGTGGCCAAATAAATTTTAGGACGCAAAGACACAACTTGACTTTTTCATGTTTTAAGAGTCGAGAAAAGGACAAAAGATGACTCTAGTCTCCTTCGAATGTTTAATGAGCACGAAGTGACAAGACGCTCATAGGCACCTTTTCTTTTAAGGAGTCCGAAAAGGATCAAAAGTGACTACTCTGGAGACTCTAGGCAAAAAGGTTTACCAAACAATCCGTAAAACTGCTTATACACCTCGGCAATCAGATGAAAACCAAGGACTTCCCGTACTGCAGTCAATCTTTCTGAATGCTGTGTTCAGTGCATTACGGCTTGTAAGGCGGCAGACTCGGCTTCCTATGGATAAAGGATGATAGCCTAGTGGGGTCTCCCCTATATACGCGACGGTACGTGGGAGCTCAGTCCGTACTGGTACTTATTGTCTCTCAGGAGGAATCACCCAACCATCAGCGAGGCAATAGTTACCAGGTTTAAAGACGCCGGAACACGTCTCTAGCCTAGACCTCTAGAATATGTGCGTTAGGTTCCAATGCGTTGTTAGGTTCATTTGGTTTATTTTACAGTTGATCTTCAATTTAGTTTCAGTTTTTTTGGTCCTACCGCATGTGATATCTCAAAACTTCCTAAATGCACACTATATGCCAAAATCATATCATTTCGTTCAATGAATTCTAACTACAAGAGAGTTGAGATTTTCAAACAAACAAAATGCATAATAAGCAAACAACAAAGATCCTAATGCAGCTAATAACAAGAAATAAAACTCTTTCTTTTTCTTTTCTTTTTAAAAGCAACAAATAACAACAAATGCTAACTAATAGAATGCAAAAAGATCTTTTGTTTTTCTCTTTTTAAAATGGCATAAGGCATTTAAACAAATTTCATGAGATATTAACAAGCATAAACAAACAAAAATCACTCAATGTAAGGAGAACCAAATCTGAAATACCAAAATGAACTGTCAAAGCAACGAAAAGCGTACCGACCTTCAATGAACCATGTGATCTAAGTTCAAATGAATTCAAGCAAAATACAAACAAGCTAGAAGTGAAGTGCTCAGAAGCACAGAATAACAAGCTTTAACAACTACTAGTCCGGTGCGGAAAACAACCAAAAAGTTGACTGGGTAATCAAACCAAAACTTCCCACAGAAGGCTTGACATGCAAAGCCCCTAGATGCTCTAGGGTTGGGATACAAAATCAATAGACATAGGCAAACAACTGAAGGATAAAGGTAACAACCAGTCATATAGAGGTCCAACACACTTCCAGAAGCTGTAAAAGATGTACAAAAACCAAAATCTGAGCTTAAGGAGCTTTCAACTAACAAACTGAAAAAATTCACAGAGCTGGCGCGACTGTGAGCCTGCAACTTGCGCTATTCAAGAATTGGCGCGAGTTGCTATTGTGCAACATGCACCAACTGGCACGACTGTCAGAGGAAAAAACGCGCCAACCGCGTTTGCTGACCCAAAAAAAATAAATACAACGGCCCAGGGTCTGGTCAACAGTACTCAGACAGGTCTAAGAGCAGAAAACAACTTCAAAGCTGACCCAGAAAGCTCATTTATCCAAGCAGGCAAGAGAAAACTAACATGCAAGACAAAACTCCAAGCCGTTCGGTTCATAAACCAAACTGGAGATCGACTGAAGTGGCGTTGATCTACTCCGCTAATGCAAAGCAATAGCGTTTCAAAGGCTGCTTGGCCGTGCTTCAGACTCCGTCCAAGGTTTATGAATCAAACAACAAATAGCTCCTCCCCAGTGGAGTCGCCAAATTGTTGGAGAGGTAAATCCCCTCTGCGGACAGAGGCGATCCCACTATCCCAAAATGGGACTAGCAACAATCCAAACACGCTACTACGCAAGTTCCTTGTTGTATATTAAAAGCGGATGACGAGAACCAACCTGGATTCCAACGCTAATGTCGAAGACGAGTTGACAATCCCGTTCCCTTGCTCCGGCAGGTCACAATCCTTGCGATCCCCGCGTATGGATACCTGCACATGCAAAGAACGAAACGAGAACAAGCATAAAATCCACTAACATACAACTATATTTCAGTCAGAAAGGAAATAAATCAAACATTATCATGATAAACAATGAGATTGGAACCATAACAGTAGTCGTTTATTAATGAAATAATAAGCAGAGAAAGATACAACCAAGGTTCTGACGTTGAACCTATCCTCTGGCTGGGCGAGCAGCTATGTATGTCTTGCAATAGACCTTCTCTCTCTCAGGATTCCGGCAGCATAACCTCCCTATGCTTCAAGACTCTTACTCAGGACAAGCATAATCACAACTAGCATTACTCAAAAACTAGCTTGTCTAATGCATGAGGACAGACTTTTATAGATGAGGAAGGGAGGAAGATACAATGTACCAGGACACTCATTGTGGATTGACATTATCTCCGAAAAGCCACTGTGGATAGATGTCAAGGATAGATGATGACTCTCGACCTCTATCAGATGGATTTTATCCTCAAAAGACTTCATGATCTGAAGGGAAAAAACATATGAGTGCGCGTTTGCCAAAAATCATTACCAAACTTGGTTGGCGCGAGTGTTGTTCTAATACAGAGCGCCAATGGTCGCACCCCCTTTTGAGGATCTCAGTGATTGGCGCGGATAAGACACTGTGGACTCGCGCCAATGGAAAAAGGGCACTTTTCAGGGATAATTTGCAGAAGGTGTCTTCAGGGAACATGAAGTACATACTCAGGGGAACATAATGCAAGTGTTTTTAGACTATGTCACTTCTCACAGGTCCCGGAATGCGTCCTCCAATGTATGGAAACAGGGGTAACAGGGATGGTGACCAATGGTGACAAATTACTGTGTAACAGTGCATATTGTAGTTTGTGAATGCTTGATAGGAATAGCTAAGGAAATTTCATTAGGTGTGCTCTTTGCTCTTTGTTAAAGATCTGATTTCTCTATCCCTTATTAGCTACGGTTTTCATTGTTAATTGAATGAAAGAATGTTTCTCATGTTGGTTGTATTCTAGGAATTACAAACATACATCACGTGCTGAACCTTGAAAGGAAAATTCTTAAGAAGATCAACTTAAAAGTTATCTCAATTAACCTAATGGAGCATTGTAACTTAGTACATAACATTTAGATGTCTAGGCTAGAGGCATGTTTCGGCATCGTTAAAAATAGCAGTTGTCACTAATGGTCTGTGATACATTCCAAGTGCAATACCTCATTCCATGTACGTAAGTATATCGTAGCTTGTCCACGTACCTTCGGGTATATAGGTCGGTGTTATAGTACGAAAAGTATAAAGGAATGCTCTCATTGTGCGGTTTCGCATTAGACATCGCTAACAAAAATTGGGCCTCCATGTACTTTCGGGTATATATGGGAGGAATACATTAGGTTTCTATCCATCCTTAGGTAACCAAGTCGGCTGCCTTGTACACTGTGATACACTGAACACAAAATTCGGGGAGATTGCCTACACGTATGTTAAGTCCTTGTTTTACTGAGGTAGTATATTGTAGTTCACAGTTACTTGCTAATCATTTTTCCTAGATTATCCCTCTTTTGTTTTGTTATGTTATTTTGATTAAAATAAAATTAATTGACTGCGGATAACATCCTCCACGTCACTCCTTAGTTGATCTTAGGTTGATACATATGGCAACAATTCCGGAGTCCATCAATCAAGGAATTCCTTTTGATGGGAATCCTAGTCCTTTTCCTCCTTTCAGAAATATTAGTACTCCTTATATGGCTACATTGTCCCTTCCGGGACTTACCATCAGCTTTCTAGTATGGTTGTTCTCAACCTCTTTTGCCCCGCAACTGAATATTCCTACAACTAGACACAATCAACCTCTAGTTGATCCTAAAGTTGGCCCTTTACCTTATTCATCGGTTGTTTCTTCCTTCCCTTCTTCCTCTTTCCCTGGTGAAAGTATTGACACTAGTAACTAGGTGGATAAGAAGAAGAAGAAGAAGAAGAAGAAGAAGAAGAAAATTCAGCAGGGGGCCAAGCAACCATTGCTTCGAATGCAACTTCTGATGAGAAACCATCTGATAAACCTCACAAACTTCGATATCCTTGCAAACTTTATACGAGAGACCATCTTCTTCGAAATTGTTTTGGTATTCCTCAGATCTTAGAAGAATGGTCTTCTCGTTCACATCATCCTGTGTCATCAACTTCTGGAGATCATGCTAGTGACACACCATCAACTAGTGGTAGTAAAGTTCATTGAAGGAAGGGTAAAGTTCAGTTTCCCCATAGGTTATGTGAAGGTAATCACCCCATTCACCTTTGTCCCTATCTAGATGAAGCCCAAAAAGTGTTGGATAACCATCTTGCTTCTCTGCAGCAACTTCCATCTGGTTACAAGAGACTCTCCCTTAATCCTTCAATAGTTGATGAAGTGATTGACCCAAATCAAGCGTCGGTCAAACCCACTCTCTTTGAATGTGAATCCCATGAGTCCTTACCCAACCAATCACAAGTCGAGGAAATAGTTGACCGGATTTCACCTTTAGTTAATCGTACCTTTCCCATAGAGAGTGAGTATGATACCACTCAGGTTCTTTTAGTTTCTTTAGATTTCAATGAGCCTGGAGGCAACCCTCCTATTCCATCAAGACAGGAGGAAAATCCTCCCATTCTTGTAACTCAAGGGGGTAATTCTCCCATTCTTTAGGTACCCCCTCCAAGTAGTCTGGTCACTTCCTTTGATTGGAATCGATTGGCAGGATGTCGTCTTCCTTCTTATGTGTCTTTCCAGAGCATAGTATAGGTTTATAATATGATTGTATTTAGCACTATTATAGATGAAGGTACATTTGTGAGTATCATTTCCTCCACTGCTTGGCAGGTGCTCGGTTCACCACCACTTGTGCCTGTTACCCAGAATCTATCAGCTTTTAACACAGGAACCAGTCAACCATTAGGGATCCTTCCTCAATTGCCTATTACTTTGGGAGGAAAAATTGTTTATCTCAATGTGATGGTAGTCCCAAGCCCTTTAGATTACAATTTACTTCTTGGGCGCGACTATGTTTATGACATGGGAGCTATTGTTTCAACACTCTTTCGAGTGATGTGTTTCCCGCATGAAGGCATAATTATCACCATTGACCAGCTTTCATTTCCCAGTCTAAATATGGCTTCTAGCCAACCATCTTCCCTAATTGGTCCTTTTGTCCCAATGGTATCTTCCTCGCTACGGGTCAATTATGTGGCAACCCATTCCATGCCTACATCAACTGATGATCAATTTCATGATGTTGTACATTATGTACTGGGGGCATTGGAACCAAATCTCTCTAATGGATTCCTTGCTACGTATCCCTTCCAGAGCGTTGTTCTCCCATCTGATGAGAACCTCTTGGAAGTCATGACCTCTTATGGGTTGTGAACAAGGAAGATGAGCATAGTTCCTTGTCTTGTGTCAAGCTCGTTAAAAAAATGAAACAAGGAATATGAGGATAGTTCTTTTACTGTGTCAAGCTCATTAAAAAATAAAACAGGTCCCAGAGCATAGTTCCTTGTCTTATGTCAAGCTCATTAAAAAAATTAAACAAGGAATTAGAGCATAGTTCCTTGTCTTATGTCAATCTTGTTAAAAAATGAAATAAGGAATCTGAGCAGAGTTCCTTTTCTTGTGTCAAACTCATTAAACAATGAAACAAGGTCCCCTGGAGAAAAGTTCCAGTACAAGTCTTTGATTAGATGTCATAAAATCCCAGTCGAGTCTTTCACTTGATCTCATAAATGAATCTTCATTCCATCCATGTGATAGTCATGAGTAGTCTACTTAGGTGAATGAAATGAAGCTTGGGGGGCATGCACCTAGAATCGAGTCATCATGCTGGGGGCATGTAAACCAATCTCAAGCATATTTTTTTCATGTTTCAAGCTTGTGTAAAAATGAAACTAAATCCAAGCATAGTTTTTTGTTTCAAGCTTGTGTAAACATGAAACTGAATCCAAGCATAGTTCCCTATGGTTCAAGCTTGTGTAAAAATGAACCCATCTCCATTTTAACCCTCATGATTGCCATTTTATCAGCCTCTTCCATCAGATGAGCCTTGGCTTTTCTCCTTCCATCATCACTATCTTCTTGGTCGATCATACGCTTTCACTTGGTTGTTTTACCCTTTTTGAGGAACAGTTGCAATGAGTGATCTTATTGGCCAGCCTCTTGACCATTACATGTTTTGATAAGTTCCAACATCATCGGAACCAATTGCTATCCTAGACACCACTCATTCCTCTAGGTGGAGTCCTCTTTAAGCTCTTTTGAGATTCTCGAAATATGAAAAGATTGCCAAGCACTTGTCCTCTTCAGCTCATTAACGAATTGGAAATGACATCTACTCAGTACAAGTTTAATCCTTTTCCGGACTGAGATAGATTATTTATGAAAAAGGAATACGATGATCGAACATGGTCAATAGGTTCTCTCTTGTATGATTTTACGCTTTTTCAAACTTGAGAGACAAATTTATGAAAAAGAACTTGTGGAGTTTTCTTTTTGTCCCTTTTCAAACTCTTTAAACATGAAAAGGACCAAGTTCTCATTGTCGTTAAACTCGTTAAGACATCAAATAGCGACAAACTTGTACATAATGACAAGACCGGGTTTCACCTTATCTAGACTCGTTAAAACATCACATAGTGATGGATTCACTTGAAAGGTGGAATTATACTACAATCATATGTTATCCTCCTCAAGCTTGTTAAAAAATAAAGAGGTACTGGTCAGCAATGACTGGGGAAAATGGGAAAAGGGGTAAATCACTTTATGGTAGCAAGTCGCTCTTGAACATGACACTTTCACTTCATCAAGTGAATATTTGGGTTGGGTTATCTGCTTGATGGTTATTGTACCTATAGTCTATCACACCATTCATCACTTTGGTTTTGGTTCAATGCTGCCAATTAATTCAGTGTCGCCGACATGTTCAAGAGAAGTCACTCAGTAAAACTTCATCCTTTGCAATACTCATAAACCTTCATTTTCATGACCGCCATTCCTAAACCTTGTGTTGTTAGTCAAATTCCGTCTCCAAAATCATTACACTCGTTTTGTGTCGTTGATGTGGGATACATCAAGGCCCTCCTACGACGAGTCGCTTCTTGTCGACATCAACACATTATCCAAGAAGTTGACTTAGAAACACACTTTCAGTACCTTGGGGCTTACATACATCAATGGAAAGTTTCTCGCTTCCGACGACAGGTTTACATCACTGGCCTTCGACTGAAAGACTTTGTATGGTTTTCAACATCAAAAAAAGTATTCACACCATGCAAAATGTACTACAGTGCCTTGAGAATCATTATCATTATCGGTGATCTCTCTCGTGTCCGTTAACGACTTACATCATTGGCTGGTAATTAGATGATGTCTTCCCATGTTCGACTTCAGATCATATATTCACATGCTTAGACTCGCACTTGAGCGAATGATTGGACGAGATAGAAGACCCCAGATCTAGTTTCATCCATCCAGGCTGCGATTTCAGGAAAGTACTAAATCATCTGTACGATGGCCTTACACAGATGGCCATCCTATCATGGTTATATATCTATAGACGACTATCTATGTACATGTAATAAAAAATTTATATGTTGAGCATGGGTATGCCTTCCCTCAACAATTCATGAAAAAATTCAAAATATCATGATATTATGTATTGTAATCGATGTAGGTCACCGTCCACTTCAGATCCTCTCCGTCACATCGTAAAGCATATCACTTGACATTATCATTTTCGACTTCATGCTTTAGGAGACAACTGTTACAAGTCTATTTGGGCACATCACTCCTGATATTTAAATCAATACAATTAGGGCTCATCAAACCCTAATTCAGTTGTTACATGCCCTAGACAGGTCATCACATTGAATGCTTCCTTCTATGAAAGTTTCCTGGCTTGAAGCCTTGCTGAAATGCCTCCTTGGGACACCAGCACAACCTTGGTCAAGGGTAACTATGCTGCAGAGAAGGCAGGCCCATTCTGGCCTGCACTGCAGTGCACTTAGGCCCTCTTTGACTTGTGCTAGGCGAGATTGAGCGAAATTTGCACAGGGTTCTAGGAATATTCCTTGATTCTAGATTATTCTAGAAGGATCCCATCTCTTATATCCTCTTATGAGGTTGAAATTGGATAGGCTAAGGATCCATTAACCTCCTATCATCTCATCCCTTGCTCCATAGAAACTAACTCCAATTTTGGAAATCCATTCAATAGCCTCATTTATGACAAAACCACCTCCATTTCCTATAAATTGAGCACTCATCATAGTGATCAAGGGGCTAAAATCTGAAGTTTGTAAGGAAATTCTGTTGGTTTGAGAATTGAGTTCATGTCAAGCAATGTTATGTTGTTGGAATGGTGTGCTTTTGATGTGGCGAGGGTTGGACTGAAGCTGGAGGAGTGGCAGAGGATCGAACTATATTGGGTGATACTCTTCCTTCTACATTAATAAAGAGTTTATTCCTTTTCTCATATTATTGTTCATATCTGTGATGATTATGTGTTTCAATGTCTTCAATTCCATTGTTTTATAGTTGATAGATCATGTATTCTTTGACCATTTCTTGTTTATGTTTCTCTTAATACAGGTACCTTTTGAGTGGATTTAGTTCAAGTGGGAGTGACATGAGCAATTCAAAGGGGATTAAGGAAGTGAAAGACTACAAGTGAGTTCCTTCATCTCATTTATCTACTATAGGAAAAGGTTAAACTATTTTCTTTCTATTGTTCTAGGTGTGGCTACCCACCTAGGGAAAATGTGTTTATTCGTAGATGCAAATTCCATATAACACTCCCTCCTTTAGATTGAATGTTGGGTGATGATCTTTGCTACTACAATTTAACTACAAGAGAACCCAATGGCTTGGCCTCTCTCAAACATCTGTTTTGTATGTTTGAGGCACAATTCTTTTTTATTGACTTGGCTTCATTTTCAGTGTACAATTCCAAGGGATTATTTTTGATAATTTCTCTTGCAACATATGGAACAATATCGACCAATCACACATGTTTGAGTAAATATTTGTTGCATCTAATGGTTAGTATGCAGATGCCCATTGCTACATGAAATTTTTATTTTTAGGTTAGTACTGATGCAAATTTATGATATGTGGTTAAGACTTTGATTATTCTAGTTTCATTTCCATTCTGATGTCAAATTTCGTTCTCAAAGAGATATAGGTTTTGCCAGTTTACTTAGCCTTTCTCTTTAGGAGGTCCTCTTGTTTTCATATTTGTACATGGTTTTGGTTTTGTAAAGTAATTTTATCTAAGTCCATGGTTTTACCAAAAAATAAACCTGTTCCAATTCATAGGAGCATGTAAATGTGTCATTAGAATATGTAGCATTATAAAGTTGATATGCGTCCATCTTTGTTTGAGTGTAAAGCTACAAAGAAGCTAGTGCTTTAAATTGTGCAGAAAAATCTGGAGAAAATTTATGGTTGAAATTTTATTAAAAGTTCAAAATATATAATATTCATATCCAAATTTTCCGCTGCATAGTTACATTTTGTAGTGTGGTCTCACCAATGGTTTTCTTTTCTGCATACAAGTGTAGATTCCACAAATTGATTCCATCATTCCTTCTTTTATTATTGCCTTTATTTTTTTACATTAGCTCATCACTTGCTCTCAATGTGTAACATGTTGAATTAGGATTTTTCTTCTCAGAGGAGCAACTTAGAAGCCTAGATGAATAAATCAATAGTCCATGCAAATTTTGAGTTGTTTTAAATGAAAAGATCAGATGTTTGAAGTTGTTTGTTATTTTATGAAGTCGTACTAATTTACATGTTGCATGCAGGTCACCAATAATAGTTGCAACTGCAATTGT
The DNA here is from genome assembly GCA_031772625.1 of Pinus tabuliformis. Taxonomy (NCBI): domain Eukaryota; kingdom Viridiplantae; phylum Streptophyta; class Pinopsida; order Pinales; family Pinaceae; genus Pinus; species Pinus tabuliformis. Next base: position 1,526,514,542 of record CM062818.1, on the reverse strand, counting down.
TCTTTTCCATCGCTTTTTCCTGAGACGATCGCATGTAACTTGCACATGATAGATTTGTGAGTTTCACCACATACGTATTTTCTAACCAAAGCCCTCAACCCGTGTAACTCTTAAACCCCTCAGAGCCTAACATCTAAACCCCCATTCTAAACGCTGGAAACATCTCAACCTTTAAGCCATTTGGATGTATGTGTAAGTAAGAAACTGGCATTCTGAAATTATAAAATTGTTTATTTGCCATCATGAAATCTTTTTCAAATGAATCTTTTTCCCAAAATGCCCAGCAAATCATTGACTCCAAAGTCAGTAATTGCATGTGGTTCAAAGAAGTAGCCTTGTAATTTATTCCTTTGCTCAGGTTGGTAGATCAACAATGGTCTAGATCTAGCTTTGGCTAATTGTCTTGACATTTATTATATGTTATAACTTTGTAACTGTAGAACCCACAGTAAAAACCATTTTGTTGTCAACGTTTCAAACCCCAACAGGGATCCATCATCAGGACTCTTATTGTCTAACTTTGTAACCGGAGAACCCACAGTAAAAACCATTTTGTTGTCAACGTTTCAAACCCCAACAGGGATCCATCATTAGGACTCTTATTGATGATGGATCCCTGTTGGGGTTTGAAACGTTGACAGCAAAATGGTTTTTACTGTGGGTTCTCCAGTTACAAAGTTAGAAGATATTAACCACAGAAATTTATTATATGAATGGGCTATCAGACATGCCCCGTTCACCGCTCAAGGCAGGGACTAGCTGCAATGCAACCTTCCTTGTTTAATCTTTTGATTTGATCAAATTTTTTTCGGGATTTTGTCTAAATGATAAACTGTATTAGATGGTTTAAACGAATTAAAATGAATTTTTTTTAATATGATAGATCTTGAAAAAGAAATTTTAAACCTCATTCACTTATATTTATATATATATATATAAAGTTATAATAAATTATAAAAAAATACATTTTAAAATAGTTCTTACATTATTAAAAAACCAAAATCAAAACCTAATACCTCTTTTAATAAAATCAATAATAACCACTAAAAAAAATTGCTCATAAAATTTTCTTCAAACTTTATTATGTAAAAAGAATATTACAATAAAAAGAATATTACAATAAAAAGTATATCTATTAAAATGAAATATCAATCACATGCAATCTAAAATGTCACATTTAAAATGCAAAAATATACTTCAAAACTAATCTATTCCTATTCATTCATGTGTAAATATTTTTATTCATTCATATATAATATATGAAAGAATAATTACTCAGAAAACATTTACATTTCACATTTAAGTTAGGGTGTTAAATTTAGAATCAAAAACCTATTACAACTTTAATTTATCATTATTCATATACACTCATAAAACATTGGTACAAAGAGTTGATTCAAAATAAAAAGATATTTTATATATTATTACATTTCTAATAAAACAAAATAAATTAGAAAAGTATTCACATTTATTTTAGAGTGTCAAATGTAAAAAATTATTTTATATATATATATATAAAATAGTTGATTAAAATACATAAAATTATTAATAATTTTTTTTATTATAAAAATTGTGTAATTTTTTTTTGTTTTATTTGTTAGTAAGTAGATTTAAATTATATTAAACAAACAAAATGTATAAGTCCATCTCTACCTTAGGATGAGGAAACCATAGAGACAAATCAAAAGTACTCTGCCCCCTGAAGGGGAAACCAGAGCTTACAACGTCTAAATTGCTTCCCAAAAAGGTGTGGCCAAGCAAATTTCCTAGGAGGGTTGAGCCTCTCGACATCAGGATAATGAAGTGACGGGTGGTGGCAGTTTTGAATTGCAATAAATCTGGGGGATCCTCAGTCGTGAGCTTGGCACTTGTGGGCCAAGAAGAAGGTGTGTTGTCGTACTGATGGCTACTAAACTAGAGCAAGACTGTTATGTGTGCCATTGAACAAAAATAAGGTGAGGGAACCAACCTTGAGCTGATCAAGTGGTCAAAGAATAATGCATGCCACTTTAAAGCCAAACTGATGTAAAATTGGAGCCACCACGATCCTGCACCAAACCGATAGCCTCTGGAAACTCTTCCACAACGAAACACCCGAATGGGTTGGGCCAAGGGGGGGACGGGGGAGGGGATTCAGTCGTCAGTGAGGGATCGAGGAGTGTAGAGGGAGGCAGAGGAGCTTTAAGATTGGGGGGAGGGGATGAACTAGTAGGAGGGGAGTGTGTGGGAGACACATCAGGGGAAAGGACGTTGGGAGGGTAGTCGATATCTAGGTCTCTGGCCAAATGCTTCAAGGTTGAGGAAAAGTGGCTGAAGAGTGCAGAGAGCTCAACAATTCGGTTGGTGGCCTTGGTTTTAGCTTCTTCCTTGGCCTTCAACTGCCTAGCCATGAGGTTATAGAGGGCCCAGATGGGACAAACGTCCACAACAGGTCTCTTCTTATTCCATGGCCACCATTGTTTTTTGAATGTGGTTAGATATATTGTGGTCAAGCATAGTAACAATGGAGGTGTCTTCAAGGGTGGTTGGGGCCCATGACCTCTCCCCCGACCTAGGCGACGACCTCTTCCTATGTCTTCACTCATGAGTGGGATGCAGGGGAAGCGAGACGCAGGAATGAGGCCAAAGGGAGTGGTGAGGATCACGAGACTAGGAAACCAGAGGAAGAATAGCAGGGAGGCCAGGCCGTTGTGGGATAAAGAGCCTTGATCAACAGGATACTCTTCACATTTCAAGGAGAGGGAACGAGTGGAGTGATGGTGCTAGATGTATGCCTTATAACTAAGGATGCTTCCAAGTGCAGGCAATCATTAGTTTGTTAGGGTGATCTACCTTGGGTCACCTAGATCTAGGCATTCATTAATTATTAACATTTTATTCCCTAAATATTTTTATATAAATTATATAAAAGTACTTTTTAATATAAAATTAATATTTAAAATAATATAATACGCCTTTAAAAATACGCAGTTATTTCTCCATTATAATTTAACTTATATTTTACATCATAATTTTTTTAAATATATTAAAATTTAATATTGTACTTTTCAAAATAATATATTATTACATAATCATCCCTTTTTTTTTTAAAATTGATGAGTAGATTTCTATTAATATGTAGAATTTTTTTTACATTTCAACCATATCATTGGTGCTTTCCAAAAGATTCCTCTAGATAGACATGCTTTGAACTATCGACAACAAAAGGATAATAAATCGAAAGACTGGTATTTTTACCTAATTAGTCTTGCTACTAGAAACTTAAACAAGTCTCATACTATAAATTATAACAAGAAAATTAAACTATGTACCATATACATATATATGTGAAAAGAATAAAAAATTGGCTACATCCCGAGAGTACCTAATTTCTTTAGTAGACTAGTACCCCGAACTCTTAGTGGAAATTTTAGTCCAAGATTATGACTGGTGATGTGGCTATAGAGTTGGCTCATGGTGAGGTTTGAGATCGAGCATTGATGATAACAAGTCCTTCCCGGTGTTCATTTGACTTTGTGTCCAAGTCAGAAACTACATAGCGTTCTATGCGAGACAACCGAACAACTATGTCATCCAAGTTGTATCTAATGTATCTCATAATGTGTTTGATGTCCTCTTGTCCTACAAAGAGATTGTAGTTATCTATTTTCTTGTCTCTAATGACCATGTTGAGAAGAGTTTCCATTTGACGATGTAGAGTGATGGAATAAAGGAAGTGGATCCTTCGCCTCTGAAACTTTCCCAAGTCTAGTATCCACTTGAGGCTATTATCTCCTATTTCTAAGCCTAAGAAGTAAACCTAATCTCCGAATTCCTTAGCCTCGAGCTGAAGAATTTATTTTCGTACCTCCAGGGGCACAACTTCAAAGAAGTTGCCGACTGGTTCCTAGGACAATAATATTTGATGGCATGTCGAAGAGGACCGCAATGCTCCTCCTGAATGGATGGGAGTGCATAACCTTGGAGCCATGCAAAAAATAAACCTGCAAAACAAATAGCTATGACTGGTGCTTGAAAGACCTGTTGGAATGGACTTATAGACTAGATGGTACCAGAAGGTAAACAGAGGGTTAAGGAGACGTGATGACTTTAAATATTAAACTGAAGTGACACCTAATGGCCAAACTAAAACCATATGGAGAAGGTACCCGGTTACCAAACTCTGCACACTAAAATCGGAGATGGAAAATAAATCCTTGTAGGGTCTGTTATCTGGAGTTGTCGAGGGAAGAACTGTAACAAGTTCAAATGTAGGTCTAGACCCGGAATTATGGAGAAAAATAACAAAAACATTGACCCTTTGAAGCAGTAAACATTCAAGTTTGAGACAAGCGGAAATGAAAGTGGTTACCAAAAACCAACGTATAAACCATCATCAACTGAAATGGAGGAGAATTATAATTAAACACTATCTATAAAGACCCAAGACTGAGTTTCAGGACACAGGTCTACTTAAGCAAGATAATAATCAAGCATTATGTTAACACTATGAAAAAGGTAGGGTGAAACATTACCCTAATACCCAATGAACTCCCAATAGTGATGGTGCATTCACAGAACTAGTATTTGATTATGTAAGTAAAGAGTCGGTAACAAATGCCTCTGCTAAAACAATCCTTGATAATAACATAGAGAGTCGAAAAGCTAATACCTCTAAAACTCATGCAACATGAGAATGTTGCCACCATATAGAGTGCTTTTTCTGCCACCCTACATCCCTTTCCATTCAAATATAAGGCATTCAAAACGTGAATGTATGGGCGTGTGGAATAATGAGAGATGATGGTATGTGTTCCAATTCTAGCCAAGTGTATAGTGAGAAACCATAGGCTTGCTTGCCAAGACTGAATACCATAATTCACTCATAAATGAACTTCCCTTGGCTGTCGGGAGGGAGTGCAGAGGCATCAAATCTGCCATGAGAGGGGAAACCCATCTCCAAGCCAATAGAAGGGAATGTAAAGTTGGGCATTTTACCACACGCATGGAATGACACTCCCTGTTGCACACATTTAATTCACTTCAGCTTACACATTTTCCAACCTATATGCAATATGAAAACCTCCCATGCTAGTGTCATGTTCCACTAGGTGTAAGGCACATCACTACCACAGAGGGTGCCCCCTTGTTGGCCACCCAAATTTTGTGCATGTCCATTATGACGAGGCTATCAGGAAAATATCCCCAACAAGTCTTGGTACTGGAGCATCTCATGGTTATAATGTTGTGATTGGAAAATCACCCCATCAATTATACTATTACATAATCATCATTTTATGGGAGAAACCATGCTTATTATATATTTAGATATTGGGGGGTGGGGTGAGTAGGTTTATAATAAGAAAATGATAAATAAATTATTATTATATATTTTAGTTGAAAGTCTTCCTTTGAAATTATTTAAACTATAATTTTAAAATTATATTAAAAAGTTAAATTATAATAGTTTAATTTAAAAATCAATTAATTATGATTTGTTTTTTACCATAAATATAACATCAAATATTTTATATTAGGAATATATGTATACTATCAACATTTGTTATGTTATCTTAGAATTGAATTTGGGTGGGGAGGATTCCATTCCTTCCTACCATCCACTTCATATCACCCTAATTGATAGAAATCAATTAATTTTGTGATTTAAATGTATTTATTTATTAAAAAATAGATAATTAAAATAAATAAATAAATAAAATATTAATTTAGATATATTTTAAATTTAAATTTATTATTTTTTAATTTTATTTTTAAATTTAGATCATTAAAAGAAAAATAATGTGTGTATGTATATATATATATATATATATATATATATATATATATAGATAAGTTAAATTTATTGTGTATTAAAATATTAAAAATTTTAATGTGTAGTTATTTAATTATTTAAAATTACATGATAAAAATTTATTTTCTATTTATTATTAATAAGTCTATTTTCTCTCTATCTTTAATGAGTTTATTGATATACTTTAAAGACCTAGTCTAACTTATAGACGAAATAGGGTTTTTCATTGGAATTGGGTAAATTAATTTCAAGAAAGAATGTGATTTTTTTGTTTAGAATGCATTTTTGAATGCATAAATGGATTCAACATGGTGGAAAACCTCTTGGGCACTCCAATTCTATAGATTAAACAACTTAAACTCAAGTTTTTAAAAATTTCTACATGATTTTGATTAAAATTAACTAGAAAACATGTCGTGAAAAAAGTCACTTTGTCTATAAATTAGACTACGCCTTAAAAGATAATATTATATACATAATTTAATAACTCTTGTTCAACACAATAATTTTTATTGTATAAACATCTTAAATTTTAATGGTACTCTAAATCTATGACATTATCAATGGCACTAGGTTAATTCATTAAATTTGAGCAAAGTTGTTCTTTCCTTTGGCTCAAATCAAGGTTTGTGCTACTTCGCAAAAAAATCAACAATATTTGGTTTAATTTCAGTTGGTCCCTTCAAAAGCAAATAGCAATGAAGCTTTTTACATTAAGGATTTTGGGATGGAAAATGTAGGATTTATGAGTCCTTGTATAGATGTATTTTAATAAAAGAGTGAGAGGGATCAAATTTCATTATATGCAAACTTTTTTGAGAAAGCAAGCATTGGAAAAAAATTCACACATTAAGAGATTTAATCCCATTAAGATGAACCTATAGTGCTCTTTTGACTCTCTTTATATATAAACCATGTGTATTTTTTCATTGTTTAAATTGTATTTTTAACTAATTTATTATTATTTATATTAAAAATTGAATGAGTTACACATTTTCTACTTATTAAGAATAACTAAATTATTTTCCTTTTAATTACTTTTTCGTTTTGAACAATTTGAACATTGAAATATTTTACCCAAGTCCCCACTATATATATATATATATATATATTCAAACAATTTATTCAAGTTCTATATTGAAATATTTATAAGAGAAATATAGGTTTTTTTTTCTTTTAAACACTATATAAAATTTATATGTTATTTAACATAGACATTGAAATATTTTACATATAATTTCAATGAGTGAAAGTGAAACATTTTTACCTCAATTTTTCATATTGGATTGTAATATTAACAAAGAAGCAATTGAATACAATGAGAATGTGATTAATGGTTTATAATGGTTTTAATTAAAACTAATCAAATATGTATAATCTTTTATATTTTTATTACAACTAATGACATTTCATTATTTAAGTATTTTTTAAAGGGGCATATGTCAACTCCAAGATAAGCACAAACACACTTACACATCACCCTCATACTAGGTTGTAGAAAGAGCCTCTAAGCTCAAAAATATGTGCATATTAGATTGTAATATTAACAAAGAACCAATTGAACACAATGAGAATGTGATTGACGGTTTATAATGGTTTTAATTAAAACTAATCAAATATGTATAATCTTTTATGTTTTTATTACAATGAACAAAATTTCTCTATTTAGAGTATTTTATTAAGGGACATATGTTAACTCCAAGATAAGCATAGACACACTTACACATCACCCTCATACTGGTTTGAAGAAAAAGTCTCTATGCTCAAAAATATGTGCCAAGATGGCATAGCAAAAGTATACTATAAGAGTACAATAACAAGACTAGTTTCGAGCTAAATAATTCAAAAAATTATGACTTGTAAATTGCACAAATCTTAGCTATTGTAGATAGATAAAAAAAATCATTAAAAAAAATGTGAAGTAAACTCTATAGAAATCACCTAAGATGATTAAGATTACAAAGGACATCATTTAATTAAATTCAAAAAAGATAGTTGTGAAGTAAACTCTATATAAAACACCTAAGATTAAGACTATATAGCACATCATTTAGTAAAACTTAGGATGAGAGGGCCAATGACCATTTAAAATTTCCTTAACTCCTCCTCGAACTAAAACACTCAAATACATAAGAGCTTGTTGGCCAGAGGGGGATGAGGTTGTGACTAAGGGGAACTAAGTAGAAGGCAGGTGTTGAGAACCCATGTGCACATACTCCATTTCACCTATCATGGTGTGGAGTGAATCAATTTCATCCTCCACATGCTGAGTGGAGGGCCGGTGTTGCAAGATTGTGTTGAATAGTAATTCCACCCATTCCTCCAATCTCATAATTTGAATTTGAAGCCTGCAAGATTGAGAAATTAACTCATACGGGTCTTCATCCATCTAAACCGGAGCGAACTTGCAGGAGGAAGGAATTATATTGCAATGTGAACTAGAGGGAGGTAGCCAACGAAGACAGCAACACTAATGAGGAGACCAACACAAATGGGAGAGAACAAAATGTGAATAGGATACACGAGGACACATTCAATGATAAAGAAAGAGGCCATAAAATTGTGTTGAATAGTAATTCCACCCATTCCTCCAATCTCATAATTTGAATTTGAAGCCTGCAATGTTGAGAAATTAACTCATACGGGTCTTCATCCATCTAAACCGGAGCGAACTTGCAGGAGGAAGGAATTATATTGCCATGTGAACTAGAGGGAGGGAGCCAACGAAGACAACAACACTAATGAGGAGACCAACACAAATGGGAGAGAACAAAATGTGAATATGATACACGAGGACACATTCAATGATAAAGAAAGAGGCCATAAAAAACTGTCGTATTAGGGAAAGGGCCACTCCAAGCAATGCTAAACCAATAGGATATGAAAATTTTTCACTGCAAGGGAAATCCCAAAAATGACAAGGAAGGGGCATGCAAGATGTACTAGAGAGACATGGAGTACCCATGGCAAAGACTAGAGTGACAAGGGGAGTTAATAATAGCATGGGGTGGAGATCTTGTGCATGGAAGGATAGGGTATGGGTGTGCATCATGGGATAGGCAATGTGGAGAGGTTATTATTGACGAAAAGAACTCCTTCTTGGAAGGCATTATTAGTATGAAGGTTTGTTTCATGATTGTTATTTTGCAAGATAGGGTAGAAATTGACTTTCTCAAAGAGAGGAGAGGCACTCTAATTTGGTGAAGAATCGAATTGAGATGAGAATCTGATGTAGAGGATCCTAATTGAAGATATTGAATAGTGTTTTTTGAATCTTTAACAATGATAAGCTCTTGGATAGGCAGGGAGGTTGAGAGGAGAATACTTTGATATAGGGTATAAGTGTCTAGTTGTTTGATGCTACCCCGGGCTCAATGAGTAAAAGAATACCAAATATCTTCCTAGATAAAAAAAAGTGCCCCTTCTGTCCATGGGGTCTTGGATAGATGGTGATCGGGTACTCTATTAAGGCACTCCTTAATGTGAAGTCTCCAGTTCAATTCCCAACCTCGATCGAAGTGATATTTTGGACATGATAAAAATATAATCCTCCTAAATTTACAAAAGAAAAAAATCTTTCTCCCTATAACATGTAATATACCTTATTACATTAAAAACATGCGTAAATTGTACTTTGTTAAATACTTATGATTATTGTCTATTAAAAATTGTTTTTTTCTTTAAACTAAAATACATTATTATTTTTTATTTTATTAAAAAATATTAAATTTAATAATTCAAATCTAACCTACTTTTTAATGATGCTACTGCACCTCCTTTTCTTTAAGTAACTGCCAGTCGAATCCACTGACAGCATTTCCCTTAGCGATGGAATGAAAATAATCTATATTTACTGGTGGATGGAGGCAAAGTCTTCCAACATTTAAGGAGATAAGATGACGTAGAAAACGTGAGCAACCACATGTCCATGCATGCTTTCCACTCCTCACCCTTCAATTCTTTATATTTATAGCTACACCTTTTCCAGATGCAAGCTGCCTCTTTTTCTTCAAAATATCCATCAAAATTTCTCTCCCATACTTTATCGCGCTGTCTCATTATTATTTTTGTCCAACCCAACTTCAAAACCGGGTAACTGACTCCCATGATATGTATTTAACCAGAATCAAACTGAAAAAGGATATAAAAGTCGTTAACTGCCCCTGCCACGTGGACAATTCAATTATAGATGAGTGATTCCGAAACTTTCAGGAGGACGTGATTCCATGTCAACTTTGAACACGGAAAATACAGTTTGTTTTTTAGCGAAGTAAACGTAATAATTATTGTGCGAAACTATTTGATTTTTTTTTGTATATTAATTGGTAGCGCCATGGCCAAAATTCTCACGTGATTTAGAGAGATTGGATAGCACTAATCTTTTTTTGGTGGGTGGATTCATTTAAAATTCACATGTGTAGAGATTGTTTTTTGTTTCAGTTGTGGGCTTTTTCATTCTTCCGTAGGGGCATACATAAGCTTGGGAATCATCGATTGGCTTTGATTCAGATGGCTCCCAGCTTCGCGAAGATAGTTGTTGGCTAAGTTTCATCCGCCTCTGGGGGGCAAGCTTCTGCCCATATCGTCAGTGAAACCCCAACTCCCACTGTCCAAGGGTTTGAAGTTTTCTGAAAGTTACTTAATCTATTGGTTCAATAGTTTGTGGCCGTGGCTAACAGCTCTCCATAGTTGGATCTTGGAGGTATGGAACACTGTCATTTCTAATGAAATTAATATCTACCCCCGTGCTAGGGATTTTTTTGTAGTAGATTTTGAAAACCCTGGAAGCAGTCAATGTATTCTAGATTTCGGCCCTTGGTTTTGGGAAAACTCAGAGCTATTCATGAAGCCATGGAACCCATCATTTGATCCCTCAACAACAGTGATAACCTCAGCCCCAGTGTGGGTGAGATTGCCAAACCTACCCTTGCATCTCTGGAATTTCTCCTCACTAAAAGCCATTGGAAATGCAATCGAGAAATTTTACCGCAGGTGGCAGAAACATAGGAATATGCCAGAACCACCTATGCATGCATCTGTGTGGAAATGGACTTCAGTGCCATATTCCCAGCTAAAATAAATCTAACAAGTAAAGACTATGTGTGGAACCAGAAACTCGATTATGAAAGTGTCCTCTTCAAAGGTTGATCTTGCTTTGAGACAGGCCATCTAGCCAAAAATTGCCCAAAAGCCTCACAGAAAAATTCTGCTAGAAAGAATCACCACAGATCTACATGGTGGGAAGGAGCGCAAAAAGAACATTACACTGTCATCAAGGAAGAATACTCTCTAGAAAACTCTGAATCGCAAGAAATCGGGCAAGAAAGAAACTACTCTCAAGACAAGCAGGGGGGAAGCACTGCCCAACAGCGAAAAAATGAACTCGACAACCCCTCAAGCATCAACAGTTATGAGGATTCGAATACGGCACAAAATAAATCTTCATTTAACAGCAAAGCAGATCTCCCAGACCAAACTTCTTATCTGATTATCTTCAAAAGGACAAACACAACAGATCGTGAAGCTAAGACACCAATGTCCCAAGAACCAGAAGAGATGAAGGAGATGCAAGATAAAGGAAGTTCGAAGACAATAGAGAAAAAAAAAAAAGCTAGAGCACCAAGCTCGCCAAGAAAAACGGGAAGCCAGACAATTAAGAACTAAGAAAATTATAGGTCCAATAAACCAATTTGGTCTCAATAGACATTAACCACCATAATCATCATCATCATCAATTTTAAAATTAAATAATAATAATTAAATTATATATAATTATTTTTTTTGTTAACTAAATAATAAAATTTATAATTTTATATCTGTAATTTATTTTTCATTTACATAATTTTATAACCATTTTTTTTTTATCAAAAGAGTATAGCAATTTATCTTCCAATACACACATTTCGAAGTTTAGGCTTGGATAGAACTCTGGTGTAATTTTCAATGATGTAGTTCAACTAAAACAAAAGTTACGTTTGACACTGTATAATTTTTTTAATTTAAAATCAATTTAAATTTATTAAAAAGTTTAGACTTCTGTGATCCATACTTGATTGTTAGAAATTTCAGTGAAATCACATAGAAAATCATTTGCTGAAATCTCTAATAATCCATTTAATTTTGTTACAAATATCTTTCACTGACAGACCATAAAAAACTACTACATTTGTTTTATTTGAAAACCATTAGTAATCGTCATTCATCCTTAATATCAATTGTCGCATATTTGGTGGGGTAATTATTCGCAGAACCTGTTTTATGGAAGTAAATTTCAATGAATGGAAAAATACACGAGGCTTTTAATCACTCGACTTATTAATTTATGTTAAAACTTTGAAAGTATGAAACATCAATAAATATAATCATATCATCAAAATTAACATTTTATTTATTTTATATATTGAAGAATATATTTTATTTATTTTTTATATTAAAAAATATGATTGAATTTTAATGAAATTATTACAGTCAAGTGAATTAAATGAATAAATATCAATTTATGATAAATATTAAAATATTTACTTTATAATCATCTCATGTGTTAAAATTAAAACAATCATAAAAATTAACTAAACTATGGCAGAGATGTTGCAATGTCATGTCCTATAAACATTTTTACTTACTCAAATTAAAAAAAAGAAAAAAGAAAAAAAAAAAAATATTTGATAGAATATCGTGAATTAATACCATGTGCCTAAACAACTATAATTCTCATTTGACTCTCTTCTTAATACCATGGATTGTCAATACCATATGCCCAAAGAAATTAAACATTTTGACTTGGTCAAATTACATCAACATAAAAATAAAAATAAAATAACAAAATTAATAAGTTTACAATTATTTATTAAAATATTTTAATTCACTAAAAATAAAAAAATAAAAAAAATTAATAACAATAATTATAATTAATAATTCGGGATCTAACGTGCTAAGAGGGGATCAAATCTGAGGTGCAAACGTCTTTTAAGGTGAAAATAGATTTGATCCCTCTAGGGATTTGGTAGATATGGAGTTAAGCTAGATCTAGGCTAGTTATGAAATATAAAAAGAATTAACATATAAGTTAAACATATACATATATAAAGAAACATGTGACAAGATTCTTAACCATGGAGATTCACCCCCAATTTTATCACATTTGCAAATAAGCTTTGTTACAATAACATAGGCTAATATCATGACTTATTAATACCACATGACTCAAAAGAACTATAACTCATTACATATGATATATGACACTTGTTTATTAGACGGATTCTTTAATTAATCAATTTCATTAAAAGGGAAAAAATGGCATAACTACTTTGGAGATAAATTTCAACCTTTCGAAATATTTTTCGACTGATATTGTGAATCTTTCCCACCACTTTTCCCAAAAGAGAGGTGATAAGGAAGCTTGCAATCGAGTCCCGATCTGAGCAATGCATTACATGGGAGGGCGCAGGGGTCGATCCTGAAACCCTAGGCTTCGGGCCTAGGTGACGCAGACAGGCTACCCTACGTCAAGCAGGTACGGGCAGGACTGATGGCAGACCCTCCGTGGTTTCGTGTTTACGAGGTACCCTAGCAGATGACATTTGGGCGGAATCCCCTTTTGGTCTCTACGGTTAGGTTCTTGGGGGTTTAGCGCTGGCGGTTTTGTGTTGACAGTATTCCTTTGAGGGTTTACTTCTGTAAAATTGTTCCGAGGCGGGTTTGAACAGAGTTTACCATAAACAAATCGGCATATTAACCCCTGACGGTTCAAGGAGCGATCTTTCTGGTAACGGGTTTCTGTGAGGTGTCAGGTTTTACCACGGTTTAGTTACCATGGTTTTTCACAACGAGGCGGTGGACTTAGACCCAGCCCCAGAAGACATCCTCTCGGTCTGGGGTAAGGAGGTTACCGATCAAAACCTGGACAAGTTCTTCGGACAGGTGGGAAATTCCGCATCCGCCAAATTTCCAGCAGGAGGCCCATGGAGCAGTAAACCGCCAAGAGTTTCGTTGGAGGAGAGTTTGGTTTCGGCTGGGGAGCTTGGCAAACCTGGTGGTCGTATAGGAGCTTCAGGAGCACGACAGGAGGACTGCTCACGGAAAGAGAAAGGTCTCCCAGATGGTAAGGTTCTTTCTCCTTCGAAGATTTTCAGTCCGTCGGGTGGTCTAGAAGACATTATAAATTTCAATTCCAGACAGGGGTTATGGAGATCAATAGGGGGTTTCCAAGGATCGGATAGAGAAGCCAGGGATAGAAGCGGCTCCTTGGCTGTAAATAGACCCATTTCCTCAAAAGATTTGCCTTCAGGCGGCCCGGTTAATAAGGGGGTCTTTTCCGAGCTTGGCAAGGTTTCTATTCAGGGGAAGGATGACAAAAACCCCGTCACTGAAAGGACGGAAGAGAAGGGAAGCCAGTCTACTGGCAAGGAAGGAACCGCAGCAGGAGTATCGAGTCATTCCTCCCCAGGAAAGGACGGTAACCCCTCTGCGAGTAATGTGCATGGAGCACTAAGGGTACCAGACTTTTTAGGCACAGACAGAGAGGCGGACCTGGAACGAGAAAGGGTTGGGGAAAAGCGTAAGAAGGCGAAATCCCTAAAATCGAGAAGGATAGCAGGAAACTTGTTATTGGGAATGGATGTACAAGTAGAGGACGCGTTGGATGTGGCAGAGTGTACGCTGGTGGGTCGTGTAAGGGGGCGTTCTGTCTCTGGCAAGTTTCTACAGCAATGGGCGGAGAGTCAATGGAAGGAGACCCCGGCAAAGTCCTTCAAAACGGCCACTCTGGTTAAAGGGTGGTTCATGATCAGGTTTGACAGCAAAGAAGCCATGGAATGGGTTGAAGGAAGGAATTGGGCTTTTGGGAAACGCCCAGTCTTTTTCAAAAGGTGGTCTCCTCTCTTCGACGCGTCCAAGGAAAAGGTGGAGGAATTCCCCGTCTGGGTAAGGGCACCTGGTCTCCCACCGTTCCTTTGGGTGGATTCCGTCTTCTCTTCAATCGGGAATCTGCTGGGTACGTTTTTGGAAGCGGATAAGTCTTTTCTAGACACTCACGAAAGGGCAGTGGCAAGGATTTTGGTGCGTCTGAACCCAAGTGAAGGGCTTGTGGACTCGATAAATCTGCAATATAGAGAGTATGTCTTTGAACAGTTGTTGGATTATGAACTTTTACCATTTCGGTGTCACAGATGCCATGAGCTCGGACATCTGGCAAGGGATTGCCCCTTGGGGCGGCGCAGAAGGAGGATTCAAAAACCTGTCGAGCAGTGGGAGAGGAGCATGAGGGAAGAAACAAATATGGCGGGGAAGGATAGCTCAGAGGCCAAGCCCATGGAAGGGGTACAATCCCAGGAGGATGAAGCTCTGGCCCAGACTGAAGGGGACCCGATCAAAGCAGCCGAAGATCTGAGCGGAGCCGAAAAGACTCCTGTGGGAATTACTGATGCCGTTGCTAATGATCCATCCGGTAAGCAATCAGTCCCTTTAAACTCTGTCTGTTTTCCTGATTCAAAAATTGTCCACTCTTCTATGGAGTCTCCTCTGACTACTAATTGCAAAGATGTCTATACAAACATTGAACAATTAACTGCCGATATTCCCTCCATTGATCTGAACTGTGAAGTCGTTTCCCTAGATAACCCGGTCTCAGGTGGCTCCACTCCTGCCCGCACTTATAACCTTAGATCCCTCAGCAAAAAGTCTGATCCTTTCCCTGATTTGGGGGAACCAGTGGGTGGTTTGGGTCCTTCATCGTCTAGAATCTCTCATAAAAAGGGCAGAGGAAGAAAGTCAGATCTGTCAAAAGCCCAAGTTAAAGCAAAACTTGATGTGGCTGACGGCAAGCAAAGGTTGATTCCTGGGGCGCTTAGAGCAGCAAAACCCCCTGAGGCAGTTATAAAATGATCTGTTTATCATGGAACTGCAGGGGTTTAACCAGTAAACCCAAAAAACTAGCTTTGAAGGAATTAATCTCTCGCTATAACCCGGATCTGGTTTTTCTTCAAGAAACTCTGGGAAGGGGTGTAGATATTGAACCTGTCCTCAGTTCTCTCCTCCCGGGGTGGACTTTTGTAGCCCTTGATGCAGAGGGCCACTCGGGTGGTCTCGCCATCGGTTGCAGGGATGGCAGATTGAAAATTTTGAGTCATTGGGGTATGCCCAATGTGCTGGGTATGGAGGTTAATTACCCAGATTTCGATTTCTCCTTCTTGATAGTAAATGTTTATGGGCCTTGTCAGGCAAGGGTTGCTTTCTGGAACGCATTCATGTCTAAAGAATTGATGAAAGGGAAAAATCTGATAATAGGAGGTGATTTAAACTTCTCCTTAGGGAATGCGGAGGCTTGGGGACCCTCGGCCAGAATTGACCCCCTATCAGATTATTTTGCTCAACTACTCCTATCTCACAAGCTGATAGATGTAAACTTTATAAAGGCCAAGCCTACCTGGAGGAATAGGAGAACTGGGGAGGAGAGGATAGCAAAAAGGCTAGACCGCTTCCTAATCAATGACTTGATGGCGTCCAATATTCCAATGTTCAGGCAATGGGTGGGTGAAGGGGGAAATTCTGATCACTTCCCCATTCTCTTAGAACTTTCCAAACCCCCCCCAAAACCTGCAGCTCCTTTCAAATTCAATGCTTCATGGCTGCAAGAAGAGTCTTTTAATCAGCTGTTCAGGAATACTTGGAGACACACGGGTAGAGACTTTTCTGGAAACAAAGGAGCTCTCTTTATGGAAAATCTAAAAAGACTAAAGAAAGCAACTGTAGAATGGGCATCTGAAAGAAGGAAAAAGCAAAATGAGGTCTTGAATAAAATAGATGATGAACTCCGAGCTCTAGAAGATCCTGAGGCGGACGCTTATGCTACACAGGAGTCAAAAGAAAGGATTGTGGCTCTTGAGAAATCGAGAGCAAAGATCTTATTGGACAAAGAGGAAGAATGGAGACTTAAGAGCAGGGCAATCTGGTTGAGAGCAGGGGATGAGAATACAAAATTTTTCCACAATTATGCAAAAGGCCGAAAAAATGCAAATACAATCTGGAAGCTAAAAGACCCTGAGGGCAGAGAAGCCTCGTCCTTTGAGGCTTTGTCAAATATGGGGAAGAATCATTTTAAATCCTTGTTCTCAGACCCAGGAGGGGTTTCTTTAGCTGAAATTATCAGAACAGCTCAAGCTTTTCCTTGTTTTGTGGAGGGGGAAGAGGCTGAAGACCTTTTTCGAGAGGTGACAAAAGAGGAAGTA
Organism: Pinus tabuliformis; assembly: GCA_031772625.1. NCBI lineage: Eukaryota > Viridiplantae > Streptophyta > Pinopsida > Pinales > Pinaceae > Pinus > Pinus tabuliformis. The sequence goes on along the minus strand of CM062818.1, from coordinate 1,526,497,526 downwards.
GAAAGTATTGTTAAATCTATGGCAAAAGACAAAAGTCCGGGGCCGGATGGCTGGACAGTTGAACTCTTCACTCATTTTTTCGAGCTGATCGGGGAAGAGTTAACGGAAGTGGTGGAGGAATCAAGGAGAAAAGGTGAGGTTTATACCCCTTTCAATGCTACTTTCATTGCTCTTATTCCTAAAAAGGAGGCCCCGGAAACTTTCGAGGACTTCAGGCCAATTTCACTGTGCAACTGCATATACAAAATTATTGCAAAAACCATTGCGGTTCGCCTGAAACCGATCCTTTCAAATTGCATCTCTTCGGAACAATTTGGCTTTTTAGACGGTCGTCAAATCCACGAAGCTATAGGGGTGGCACAGGAGACCATTCATAGCATCAGAAACTCAAAATCGAAAGGGGCTGTGCTAAAAATTGACCTGTCAAAAGCTTATGACAGAATCAGCTGGAATTATCTAAGGATGTTGCTGACTCACCTGGGTTTCAAGGTGGACTTCATAAGCTGGATCATGGGGTGTATCTCAAGTGCAAGTTTCGCAGTGTTAATAAACGGGGCTGCCTCCCAATTCTTCAGAGGTCAAAGGGGGTTGAGGCAAGGGTGTCCCCTTTCTCCTCTGCTTTTTCTTCTAGCTGCTGAAGGTCTCAGCAGATTGATATCCAATGCCAAAAGATCAGGTTTGGTAAAAGGTTTGGAAGTTGCTGTAAATTTGTTCATTACCCATCTCCTTTTTGTAGATGATATTTTATTATTTACAAATGGGAGTTTAAATGAAATTAAAGAACTTAAAAGTATTCTTGACCTGTTCTTGAAAGCAACAGGCCTTCAAATAAACTCCAGAAAGTCCCAGCTAATTCTGGAGGGTTTCAACAGACAGGAGGAACTCCTGATTTCATCTTACTTACCCTTCGAGGCCTGTAAAATGGAGAATCCTTTCAAATATCTTGGCTTTTGGTTAAAACCTCAATCGTATAGAAAGCAGGACTGGAACTGGCTGGTGGCAAAAATTGAACAAAGAATTTCCCATTGGAGCTTCAAGTGGCTATCTCGAGCAGGCAGGTTGACCCTGGTGAATTCAGTCCTTCAGGCCATGCCTGTGTTCTGGGCAGCCCTGACATGGATCCCAAAAGGCATCCTTCACAAGATTAAACAACTATGCAGCAGATTCCTTTGGTCAGGGTCAAAGGAGGACTCAGTGCTTCCTTGGGTGTCATGGGACAAAATTGCAAGGCCAAAAGACTGGGGTGGATGGGGCATAAAAAATCTCATTGATTTCAGCACCTCCTTAGCAGCAAAATCCGGTTGGCGTTTAATCATTTCTGAGAACCTATGGACCAGAGTAGTAAAACGAAAATATATAGATCCCATGCCCCTAGAAGATTGGATAAGGAACCCAAACAAGAAAGGCAGGAACTTCTCTGTGATCTGGAAAGCCACAGTAGAGGCTTTCAAGGTTATCGAACAGGGTCTGGCTTGGCAGGTAGGAAACGGTGAAAATGTAAGGATTGGAAGAGACCCTTGGGTGGGCTGCAACGAATCTTTCGCTCTTTCTCCTGAACTGAATGCTCACCTGGATTCGAAGGGGATACATGGTCTAAATCAGATTGCTAATTTGGGTCAGTCAACCATCTGGGGCCAAGCATGGAAATCAGAAGAAGAGTTAGGAATCGACCCCAGGTGGAGGAATGAGTGGCAGAGTTTTCTTCAGGAGCTAAAGAGATCAAATGTTAGAATTCAGGATAGACCGGACCAATTGGTGTGGGCACATGCTGAAACTGGAGCCTACTCCCCAAAGGCGGGGTATTCTTTCTTAATGAAGAAGAAAGGGTGGGTTAATCCAGAATGGTGGGTTAAACCTCTGCTAAAATTGAAGTGCCCCAAGAAAGCAAGATTATTCTCCTGGTGTGTTTTAAGAAAGAAAATTCCTACCTGGGACATTCTACAATCCAGATTCAAACAAGGCCCAGGTAGGTGCCCCTTATGTTTCTCAGACTCTGAATCCATTCATCACCTGTTCATTGCTTGTCCTTTTGCAAGGAAAGTTTGGGAAGAAATGCAAAAGTTATTAGGGAAAAATGTTAGATGGGAAGGGGATACTTTTCTTTCAGCTTGGGAATATTGGTGGAACCATTACCCAGAGAGGAACCTAAGAAATCTCCCCCCCATTATCTGTTGGGGTATCTGGATCGCTAGAAATAGAAGCATCTTCAGAGAACATCTTACTCCAGCGGAGGTGATTGCTATCCAAAGCTCAGCCATACTGTCTAGTATCCCGGAGCCTGAAGAATCACAGAACTCAGTCCCCAGAAAGGAAGAGCGAATCAGGGAAGGAATTCCATGGGCCTACTTTGACGGGGCAGCTCAAAACAACAATGCGGGTGCTGGAATCGCCATTCATATTAACCCCTCTCACTCTCTCAAAGCCGCTGTGGGATTAGGACCCGGCACCAACAACTTTGCTGAACTATCCGCCCTAAAACTTCTTTTATGCTGGCTCATAAACAGAAATATCTTCACTGTTCAGATCTTTGGTGATTCTTTGAATGTAATAAACTGGGTCATTGGGAAATATAGATGTCAAAATTATATGCTGAGGCCGCTATTGGAAGAGATTCAAAACTTAAAACTCCATTTTAATATTTTCTCCATTGAACATATCTACAGGGACAGGAACGAAGAGGCAGATAGGCTTTCTAAAGAGGGTTTGCAGCTCACTGTGGATTCGTGGAGGATAACTGAACAGATGCATGATCAGATCCGTGTGTCGGATCTCCCTCCTCACACTTAACTTTTTCTTAAAATATCAGTTGTTACAGGTTTTTGGATTTATAGACAGTCTTCTTATATCCGTTTTTGTTTCGGTCAAATGAAAACACTGCTGGTTACTATTTCCTGTTTTTCGGGTATGCTTTTATGAAAACAATCTTATGAAAAACAGATCCGTGGGTCGTTTTCCTGTTTTAAAAGGAGGCCCACGTTTTATTTTGGCATGTTTTAAAACTTTTGACAGAGTTGTCCATAGTAGGCAACGATACAGTGCTGTAAGTAAGCGAGAAAGTGCTTATTTCTTTTTGGTTGGACTTGGTGATTCAAAGGGGAGTATGACTCTCTCCTTGAGGACTGATGATGGTCTCAAGATCACAGAAGTTGCTGGAATGTTAACTCATGTGCTTGTAACTTTTTTATTCCTTATAAAAAAGTTCGTTTTTTTCCTCGGAAAAAAATAAATTTCAACCTTTGATTTATGCATACCCCAAACATATTCTAAAATATTATGTGAAAGTTAAATCCCTACCGTCAATCAAATAATATTTTATAATTAAATTAAAATTCTTGAAACTCCATTCCAAAATAAGCCAACACAATTATATTATTTTATTAAAATTAATAATAAATTTTACAAATTATTAATTTATTTTTGGTATTTCCTAATATATTAAATCTTTAAAAAAAAAACTTAACAATTTATATAAATTATAATATATTTTAATTATATTGGAGTTTAAAAATTCTCTGAATCAAACATTTACGAGATAAAAACTACCATTACAAACATTTATAAGTTATAAATTTGCGAGAGATAAAAACTTGAGCCATTACAAAAATTTATAATTTATAATTTATAATGGGTTTAAATTTAGATTAATTATAAAATATTTTTATTAATAATTAAAATATTGTAAATTTATGTTAATTTTAGATTTATTAAGTATGAAGATAAATTTTATAAAAATTTATAAATTAAAATTGGTTTAAATTTAGATTAACTATAAAATATTTTTATTAATAATTAAAATATTGTAAATTTATATTAATTTTGGATTTATTAAGTATGAAAATAAATTAGAAAGAAAAAACTTTATCTATATTTTTATTTGAGACTTATCTCAATAATATTTTTGGGTAAGCTAATCATCGTGGTGTTATTCTCTAGTTACCTTTTTTGTGGACCTACATCTCTTTGGGTACCATTAAGTGCAAAGTTATCCACTTGACTCTCCTCTTTGGAAACTCTATTGAATGAGTTGCAACATAATATAGACCATAACCACTCCCACGCTTAACAAAATCTTGATGCCATCCTTGACATATTAGCTAACTTGAGTCACCAAACCAGATATCCAAACCACTGGTGATGCAAACTTGAATTCTTGCTTCAAAATTCATGGGCTATCAATATAGGACCAACCATTAAAAAATGAAAGGAATGAATCATCTAGTCCCACTAGGTGCCACTCTACCCCACCTATATGTGTATGACTCAAATGTGGCATATGTTTTCTAAATTGTATCTAAATAAATTTGATGGATCTAGAATTTTGGTTCAAAATTCATGGGCTGTAAATAGTAAGACCAACCATCCAAAAATGAAAGGAATGAATCATCTAGTCCGCTAGGTGCCACTCTACCCTACCTGTATGTGTATGACTCAAATGTAGCATAGGATTTCTAAATTGTATCTAAATAAATTTGATGGATACAACCACAGGGGCTTCACCTTATTGACCAATATCTTACCACATTTATTCATAAAGGGGATTTTAAAATTGTGAAAAATAAAGTCAATATATTATAGTTGTTGTGGGGGTGGTTGTGAGGTAGAGGGAAAATGTGGGATATTGGCCCTTATAAAAGGGGGTATACATTGAATTGAAAAGAGGGTATACCTCTTAAAAATAAGGGTTATCTTGATTAAAAATATGTATTGAGAAGAGGGCTCAATAAAAGGATTTTGGGAGGGTTTTATTAATACTAAGTGAGATTAGAAATATTGTTTAATAGCCCATGAATGTGGGCATTATGATATAGGTTGACTAGGTGAATACCTCATGGATCCAACCCACTGGTTGGATCACTCAAATGGACATTATTTTTACCTACATGGCATCATATACGACTTAATGAAACTTCATGTGGGTGTCTTATAATTGGTTGTTGATCTTTGCCAATGGCAGCGATGGAATGAGAAATCCCACAAGATTATACTCCTTTCTTATACCTCTATGACTGATTTGAAACAAACACTCATTATTTTGGATGATTAAACAAGCTTAAACATTATGGTACAATCAAAGAGTTCATATATTCTTTTGAGCAACTAACCATCTACATTGAAGGCATGCCTAATACTTTATTCAAGGAATTCTTTATAAGTGACTTGAAAGAAGACATACATGCATGTCATAACGTTTCATCCTACTACTTGGTTGGAAGCCTCTCAAAGAAATTGGAAAGCCCAAAAGGTGGTTAATGCTCAAATTTAAAAGACCCATTTATTCTCCATCCCCGTCCCATAATTTGCCCCCCTACCAATTCTTCTTTATCCTCCTCACCCCCAAGATCCACAAATGAACCTAAGCTAAAATTACATAGCACCAACTTAAATGAATTTTCTATAATTATGATGATAAATATTTTCTAGGCATAAATGTGGGGAGAAAAAGTATTTATGGTCATTTCAAAGGACATTTCTAGTGATGAGGTTGAATCTATGCATTAAAAAACTCTTCATCCTCCCCATAGGATGTGGAATCATATATCTTGTTACATGCTTTAACCAATATTTATTCTCCCTTAACCTTTTAAATTAATTATCTACATCAAACATCACACTAAGTCACTGTCTTAATTAATAGTGGTAGAACCCATAACTTCATTCATCAATGTGTAGCCCAAGAAATACACTACTACATCCATGTTATGAACAACTTACAAATGATTGTTATCAATGGTATTTCTATGAAATGTGGTGCTCATTATGAAAATGTGAGTCTCCAAATAGGTGATTATTCCTTGAAAACCCGCATGCTTATTATTGAAAAGCTTGATTGTGAAATTGTCTTGGGTTTTGAGTAGTTATAGAAATTTGGTCCCATCATCATCGATTTCTGCAAGTTATACATGAGTTTCTAGCAACAAGGGTATGCCTATTCTTTCAAAGCAAACATAATACACTCTTTAGAGATCATTAGCTCCCACCATATGGAAAATATTTTTAAAAAATGGCATTCTAGCATTTTATCTCAATTTTAGCCATTCAAGCCTTTTAGACACCTTTTGAACCCATTCATCCGAACATGGAAATGTCTTGGTTGAACACCACTTCATCTTTGAACCTCCCCAAGGACTACCATGATCCTAAGGTGAGCATGATCATTTTATTCCACTCATAGTAAGTATCCTCCCACCCAATGTATACCTTTATCACTATCCATTTTCCCAAAAAATGAAATAGGAAAGATAGTTTAGGAGTCGCTAGCTACTAGTTTAAGGTTTTAACCCTATACAGAAATTACCTGCAAACAAATTCTTAAAACAAAAAAAATATAATGACGAGAACATAAAACAAATATACACAGATATTTTCCCCTGGATCCAAAAATTGGGATTACCAGATTGATTTTTCATTATATTCCTTTCAATGTTACAATACATATACATATATATATGTTGGTCACTTTACCCACTTGTTGTTTTCTTTCCACACAAGGGTCACAGGAGAGTTTAGTCATTGGCCCAAGACTACAATGCCCATTCTACACCAAGAGAACTTCTCAATGCTCACAAACTTTTTCAATGTTCAAAGTGTCCACCTTTACCAACAACACCTTTTTGTCTTCTACCATATCCCTCACAAAGTGATACTGAACATCAATTTTCTTTGTCTTCGAATGATAGGCAGGGTTCTTTGCTACGAAAATTGCACTTTGACTGTCACAGTCTATCCTTATATCTCATTGTACCAACCTCATACTTGAACACAATCTCTACAACCAAACTGCTTCCTTGTTTGCATGAGTGGCTTCCATGTATTCAACCTCTATAGTTGAAAGTGCCACTACAGACTGTTTTTTGCTCATCCAACTAACTTCTCCTCCAAATAGGTTAAACACATACCCACTTGTAGATTTTCTCCAATCCAAATCTTCAACCCAGTCTGCATCAACAAAGCCATGTATGTCCAAAACTCTGTCTAATCCTAGTCTTCCTTGGTAGCACAAACCATAATCACTAGTGCCAACAAATTATACTTGAAAACCTGCTTCTTTGTTGTTCAATTCTCCTTCCTTAGTTTTGACATAAACTTGCTTAATACTCCCACTGCATGTGCAATGTTTTTTCTAGTACATATCATTGCATACAACATGCTACCAACTGCACTCGCATATGGAACACAGAACATGTTCTCTTCCTCTTCCTGTGTCTTGGGAGATTGTTCAGCATATAACTATACACTTATAGGAATCAAAAACTTTATTGGTTTACTATCCTACATATTAAACCTCTGTAACATTGTCTCGACATATTTCCTCTGCTTTAACCAGAGCTTCCTCTTTTCCTACTCTTGTTTAATTTCCATGCCCAAAATATAGTTTGCAGCACCAATATCCTTCATGTCAAATTTGGAGGACAATTGGGTCTTCAAATCTGTTGTAGCAGCTACAACAACCCTCCAAAATTTTGACCTACACCAATTTCAGAGCCTCCCTTGAAGAGTTTCACTTGATGACTGCACACACTGGGTTCACTCCGTAATTTCGTGTGAGTCTTTACATTCGCCTTTCTTGTTTATTGTATTCAAGTCTCTACATGTTGATTTCTAAGTCATGCTTGCGACTGTGTTCTGGTTATGCTCAAAATCTTTGCTTCGTATGCGTTTGTTGTGTTCACCATGAAAGCATATGTCGCACTCACACATGGAGTCACATTCACTGTTGTGCAAGCGTCGTCTCAATCATGAAGGATCAATCACGAGTGTTTCACTTGTCTCTTGCACCGTCGACCAGTCTTGTTGAACATGTGTGTGTGGATGGTTTGATGGTTTTGTCGTCAAGTCATGCTAGTGTGTGTTTGTATGATCACCTATGCATCTTTCGACTGTTCACACACTTAGTCATTTTTGCTGAAATTCTGACGACAAGAATCCTCACTAGCAACTGGACCATTACCCTGCTTTCGACTCGATCGATTGTCAACCAAAACAACGTAGAAGCACCAAGCTAGTTCTTTCAACCTGTGTTGCCCGCAAGAAACTCAATCAACACTCATACTGGCCACTCGGACAGTCGGACCCGACAGTCACCCCGGGACTGACTCCCATAAAAATTAAGCAAAGGCCTTTGACCTTACCTGCTCAACTGAATAAGGAAATTACATAGACAAGCCAGACAGACACCAAGTGCTTGTCCTTGTCTCCTTCAGAAAATTGCGTAGTTTTCCAAGTTAGTCATTCGTACAGTCTACCGACTGTTCATCTCAGAAATTGCACAGTTCTCATGAGTAGACCTTCCACTTCCCATCAGTCATCTCAGCTAAGAAATTGCGTAGAGATGATTATCAAGTCAACTTCCTAGCCTCAGTATAGTTTGCCCAGCCAGCAACTCCTAGCAACAGACTGCTTGTTCCCTCCAGGAATTGTGCAGTTTCTGCTGCTAGTTATTGAGCATCCAACTACCATTTCCCTCTAGGAATTGCACAGATTTGGTTGCCATTGACCCCAACATCCAACTGGAAGTTCCCTCTGGGAATTGCACAATTTTGGCCGCCAGTGACTCCAGCAGCCAACTTGCAATTCCCTCTGGGAATTGCGCAGTTCTGGCTTATAGTCTCCCAGGAAGTTCCCCAGAAAAACTACGCAATCCCTGCCTACTGACCCTTCATACATCTCGGCCCGTTCCTCTAGAAAATTGTGCAAATCTGGCTGTCCAACCCCTACTGACTATTCATTCTGGAAAATGCACAGAGCATGCCTACCTTGCCTTCTAGCAGCCCAAATTGTTCCTCCCAAAATTTGTGCAATTTTTCTTCCCAGCCAAGCCAAAGCTTGCAGACAGTCATTGTCGAGTCAAATCACCTGTTTCCATCTCTTATTAACTTTTGTGCAGTTTTCATTAGCAATTGCCTGGATCCATCATCCCACATCACAGCCTTGCTGCCTCTCCCTGTCACCTGCACCCGAATGATCATGTCTCATGGTATACTAGGAGGTTTTGGATTTGATGTCATCTCGTCATGAGTGACTGTAGGTACAGGTACACCAATGAACATGGCAAGACGACGAACGGGATGAACGAAGGGAGAACATGCAGATGGACAGGTTCACTAATAGATGAATGGATGAAGTATGTGAAGCAAACGAATGTGGCGAACATGCACCTTTATGAACAAGTGAGACTGTCAAGCCTTCCAGCATGAAAGCAAGGAACAACATGCTAAAGCTTCATCAAGCGAACCAAGGACCACCGAAGACTCTGTGCACCTTTCCATGCGGAGATGAAGCTATGGTACACCATGAAGACATCCATCACTCAGCAGCATTGTAGCTCGACATACACTCCAAAAGCAACACGGATGTACCATCCTTGTCATGTCGAGTCAAGTCATGAGTCATGTTGCCCACATCTCCACTATGGGCTTGTTGTCAATCAATGTGATGTAACGTGGAATTCTAAGAGACCCACTTGTTGAACATAGAGTCATGTAAGTCAGAAAGTCATGTAAGTCAAACAGTCATGAGGGTAATTAAACAAAGTCTTTCAGAAGAAATCACATGAGAGAATTGTTTGGCCGACGCGTTTCATGAGGGTAGTCTAACAGTCACAAGGGTTAGTTTCACCCTTGGCTATAAATACCCCCGTCATTTGTACATGAAAGGAATTTTCACCTCATCTCATCCCACAGAGCAGAAAGAGGTTGTAATCTTTTCTTTTAGGAGTAAATAGTGGCTCCAACGCCCCGTTGACAGGGTCAGTGATGTATGGTGTAACGATGTGTCTTGGAACTTTCACTTAATTCAGAAGCCTGTTAATGGGCCATCACGTTTTCACACATGTATTGTATTTTAAGATGGATATTTAACACTTGTAATGCATGTTGCTTTAACATGTGTTCTACATCTAAACTGATTCATTTGTTATAAGGCATAATCTACTAATGTAAATGTGTTGTATATGCTATTAATGTTGTCTCGTCCGTGTCAACTGATCTGCTAGACATTAGACAGACCTTTCTCATGAACCTTGCTATAACGACCATTGCACTCATTCAGACTGTTCCATGAGTGTTTTATGTTTTATATTACCTTGTATAGTGTGACTGCCGCATTCTAGTGGACTGCTCCACCGAAAGTTGTGTATGTACCTTTTGTGTTGTGTGTTCCTAGCCGAGTCGGGACTGATCCCTTTCAGCGTGAAACTCACCTTCACCTTCTTCCCCTCATAGTGAAAGAACCATTGACACAAGTACACTTACACTCACTAGGCACCACTTCTTGAAGACAAAGCGAACCACTCTCCTGTGCTAACAAGCAAGAGTTGAGGCAAATCCTTAAGACAATGGCAACCAGGCCATCATACTGGATGGGACTCCCACACCAAATGGTGTGAGGTCTAGTTGGGACTTCATACCAAGGTGATCCCCTGAATGTTGGCGGGTCCAGCACCATCAACAAAATCTTGGATAATTTCTTTGTCATTTCAAATCAGTAACATATCATCCACATATAAAACCAAATAAATAACACAGTCGCCAATTAATTTAAAATACACATAGTGATCTACTTTTCTCCTTGTGAAGCCAAGTCCCCATATATATGTATCAAATTTTTGATACCACATCCTTGGTGACTACTTTAATCCATAAAAAGACTTTTTCAGCTTGCATAATAGGTCTTTCTTTCCCTTCACTGCAAATCCTTCATGTTGCTTCATATAGATATCTTCTTCCATATCAACATGAAGAAATGTTGCCTTCACATCCATTTGTTCTACCTCAAAATAAAAAGTAGCAACAACATATAAAAATAATCTAATAGAAGCTAACTTGGAAACAAGAGAAAAAATATCAACAAAATCAGTTCTTAGCACCTAGGAATAATCTTTTGCTACCAACCAAGATTTGTATTTCTCCACCTTTCCTTTTACATTCATATTTTTTTTAAACACCCATTTGTTGCTAATGGGTTTCCTTCTAGCTAGAAACTCCACTTGATTCTATGCCTCATTTTTGTCCAAAGATTTCATTTCATCAACCATGGCCTCTTTCCAAAGTTTTCCATCCTCTGAATCCGTTGCCTCCCTGATAGTTCTAGGATCATAATCAGTAATAGATAAAGAAAAATTTGAACAGAAAGCAGCTGGACTATACCTCTGGTAGCCTTCTCTCTCGAACTGGTCTTCTCAAAACTAGAGTTTGTGGCTCTTCTTCTTCTGATTCATATTCTATTGTAGAGTTTGATTCTTCCTCCTTCAATTCAAACTCTATCTTTTCAGGTTCCTTTGGTAGGAATTAATGTTTAATAACATCTTTCACCTCTCTAAACCACACATCTCGGTTGTACACAACCTTCTTTGTTTTTGGGTTCCAAATCTTATAACCTTTTAAACCATCTTTATACCCAATAAAGATGCACCTTTCAAATTTATTATCCAAATTGGTTATTTTCTCCTTTGGAACATGTACATATGCATCATAGCCAAATACCCTGAGATGTGAGAGAGAGGGTTTCTTACCCATCCATACCTCATGTGGAGTCTTATCCTCCAAGGTTGATGAAGGTGATCTGTTAAGTAGGTAACATGAAATCTCCATTGCCTCTGCCCAGAATTATTGTCCTAACCCGAAACCACTGGGCATGTTTCTTGCCTTTTCCATCAACATCCTGTTCATTATTTATACAACTCCATTTTTTTTAGGTGTGTATGTAGTAGTCTTGTGTCGTGCTATACCACACTTCTTACAGAACTCTTCAAATTCCCTCTTGCAGAACTCTCCACCATTGGTTGTCCTCATCACATTGATCTTCTTCTCTATATGATTTTCCACCAAAGCCTTAATTCTTTAAACATGTAAAAGACTTCATATTTCTTCTTGAGGAAATATATCCATGTGTTCCTCGAGAATTCAACTATAAATGATACATAGTACAGAGATTTACCCAGAGATGGAACCAAAACATGTCCAAACACATCATTGTGCACAAGCTCTAATATCCCTTTCACCCTCTTAGCACTAGAGGGGAAACTCACCCGATTCTGCTTCCCATATACACAATGTTCACATAAATTGAAATCCAGAGAGAAATTAGACATACCTTCTACCATATCATTACCATGCAATATTCAAAGACCCTTCTCTCCAATGTTTCCAAATCTTTGACTCCACAACATAGTATTCTCTCCAGAGACAACTAGATTTTTTGCTCCACTTTCAAAAAGAATAGAACTATTTCACCCGTCAATAGCAGTGCTAACCAGAAGCTTATACAAATTTCCAATCCAAACTCCCTGCATTAATAGCATTTCTCCCTTAACCATCTTGCAGTTATCTTTCTAAAACATTTTTTTTACACTTGCATCATCCATCTTGCTTACATAAATCAGATTTCTTGCCCATGTAGGAATATGCAAAATACTAGGAAGTGTTCTAATCCTTCCACCCTGCAACTTTAGCTTGACTTTTTCACGTGCTATGGTTCTAGCCTTCCTTTTATCCCCTAAGAATACATCACCGCCTTCGTATTTATCATACTCACAGAACCACTCCCTATGGGGATTGAAGTGAAAGGATGCGTCTGAGTCAATCAACCATGGCTCGACATGATTTACATGTGTACTTGAAGAAGAGGCCAAGTACACATCACTATCTTCATCTAACGTGGTTTCTGCCTCTACAAAAGGAGAATCATCAGATCCCTTTCCTTTCTCAGGAGTTTTAGATCTACAATCCTTCTGTAGCGCCCTTCTTTTCCACATTTCTAGCATACTTTTATATGTTTTCCTAGATATTTAAATCTCCCACTTGGGGAATTATTTTTGTTTATCTTCTGGGACCGTCCTCTTACAGATAAGGAACCTTTATTCTCGCTCTCCATATTTTTCCATCTCATCTCCCCTAACAACAAAGATGAGACTATTTCATCAAACTTCAATGTAGTTGTATTGCTACCTATAACAACAACCAGACTATCCCATGAGTCTGTAGAGAACACAATAGAATGATACAATCCTCTTCATCTGAGATTTTAATATCAACAAATAACAACTATCTTACCATAGTATTAAAGGCATTCAAATGCTCTATCACCGAGTCTCCATCTTTAATCCTCAAGTTATACAGATTTTTCCATATGAATAGTTTGTTCACCAAAGACATAAATTGATACAAAGTCCCTAATTTTTCTCACAAAGCCTCTGTCAAGCTTCCCCTGATACATTCAAAAATACTAAATCTGAGAGACACAATCGTATTGTGCTCTTTGCCTTCCAATCTAACTTTGCCTAGTCTTCTGTTGACATTCTTGTTGGTGTCATACTTGGATCTACAATGATCTATTGATCTCTATCCATCAAAATATCCTCCATCTTGAGCTTCAACAACTCAAAATTTTTTCCATTGAATTTTTTGATCTCTATCTTGCCACTATTCTCCATATCCTTTCATCGCAAGAATTGATCCCATAGATGTCCCACTGTAATAGGGTCTACCACAGGCCCAAGCAAAACCCCTCAACAAACAAGGTATCCCCTTGAAGCTGAAATGAATCTCATTCCAAACGAAGGTTTTAACGATGTACAAAAATTACCTGCAAACGAATTCTTAAAATAGAAAAATGTATAATGGCAAGAACATAAAACAAATATACACAAATATTTTCCCATGAATCCTAAAACCGGGACTACCAGATTGATTTTTCATTATATTCCTTTCAATGTTACAATACATATATATACATGTCGAAGCATTCATAAACCCCAATCCATTAGCCCTAGATTAGAACATAACCATAATTCCCTTGATCCGATCTATAAAATACCAAGGGAAAAAAGCTATCATGCCCAAAACCATGAGCAAAACCCATGCACAAAACCATGGGTAGGTCCTCCCACCATCTTTGGAAATAATATAACACATGCCCAACACTAGTGACATCCACCATAGTACTGGCCCTTATTGTTCACTAGTTATCATGGTCTCGAAGAAAGAAGGCACTTGGTTCATGTCTCCTGACTTCCAAGCTCTCAAAAAACTAACAAGTAAGGATAAGTTCCCCAAATTTCCAGTCATTAATGAAATTTTGGATGCAATCAAGGGTGCTCAATTCTTCACGCAAACTTGATCTCCATTTAGACTATCACTAAATTCATATGAAGGAGGTGTTTATTCCTAAATTTTATTTTTGCACTCATGAATATCATTACAAGTTATTCGTGATGCTCATTGGCCTTTGTAACACACCTTCCATCTTCTAAAGTGTCATGAAAAATTATTTGAACCGTTTTTGCATCATTCCGTCCTTGTAAAGCTCGATCTATTGTAAAGCTTTACATCTTGATCTATTGTAAAGCTTGGAAATCCCATGTCACACATGTGGATCAAGTCTTGAAACTACTTGTTGATTATTATCTTTTTTCTCAAGTAGTACAAATGTATCTTTGTTGTATTAGAAGTGAAATATTTGGGCCATATCGTCAATCATGGTGTCATGTATGTGGATCTCAAGAAAATTCAAGTGATGAAGGATTAGCCTCACCCCAAAACTCTTTAAATCTTAATAGGTTTTCATGGTCTAACTAGTTATTATCAAAAATTTGTAAGGAACTATGGTAAGATTCTAGCTCCTTTCAAGATTTATTTTTAGAAAAAAAAAAAAAAATTAATTGGCATGACGTTACATAATGGGCCTTCCAAGAATTAGAGAATGTTATGGGTACAAACCCAATACTTTCTATACCTGACTTCACCAAGACCTTTGTATTGAAATTTGACACCTTGAGTATAAGAATTAGAGTAGTGCACGTCTAAGAGGAATGACCATTGCTTTTCCCAACAAACAATTGGGTGAAAGGAAATTGGAAAAATCAAATTATGGAAAGGAGATGATGGATATATTTCATGTTGTGTACATCTAGCATCCATGCCTACGTAGGAAAAATTTCCATGTTAAAACCAATCATTGAAGCCTAAAAATCCTTTGTAGAGCAAAGGATTTGTCCCTTTGAGCAACAAAATTGGGTCACCAAAATTTTGGG
The DNA here is from genome assembly GCA_031772625.1 of Pinus tabuliformis. NCBI lineage: Eukaryota > Viridiplantae > Streptophyta > Pinopsida > Pinales > Pinaceae > Pinus > Pinus tabuliformis. Next base: position 1,526,482,498 of record CM062818.1, on the reverse strand, counting down.
TTATGACTATGAGATAATTTATAAGAAGGGCAAGGACAGTGTGGTAGCAAATTCTCTCTCATAAGTATAAAAAAGAAGGATCCCTCTTTTCACTCATCCTCATAGATTGAGAGAAGGTTGGATGATCTAGATTGGATCATTATATTACTTTTCATCCATCTCGATGCTTTCAAAGTGGTAAAAGTGTAAGAATCGGCTCACAGGACCACTTTTACAGACACGACCCAGTTTGGAAAATTGGGATCTAAAACATTCCAAGAGAATTTTGAGGCATCAAATGATGTTTTCTAGGGGTAAAATTTTTCCACTATAGTGCCACACTTTTTTTTTCTTATTCTACACACAAATATCTTTACAATGATGCAAGAATCACCTCAACCGGAGTCCATATGCCACAAGTTATGCCACTCAAAAGTTTACCTTCCTATTTTCACCACCATAATTCAAAAGGATGCCATGTTGACACCCATAACTCTTGGAAAAGGGAATAGCGACGTGATTATGATGAATAAAAATCTAGAAGAGTCCACATTGTAACTTTGGTTAAGAGTTGAGGGAGTCAAACCTAACCACTAGTAGGCTATCGGGCTATGTTATAACCAAACCACTAGGAGGAAAGGGGGTTCCAATCTTCTTGAGTGTATTTATTCCATACATAAGTAGAGTAGCTGAGTGGGATAAGGGGAGATAACATAGAGAGGTTTTGTGCATTGTAGTAGCCCATGGGCCTTAGGCCATACTTCTTTGTACTTGCATGCATACACAATAAATGATATTTTACAGATCCATAAATCTAAATAGAAATAAACCCTCATAGTGTCAATTTCAGATTTTTAAGTATTCAAATTTGTTGTGATGAACTGTCCATTGGAATATCCACAATAGTATATGGATCATTGAATCACACATGCAATAAATGGTTAACAGATCCCAAGATAGTTATCATGATACAACAACTCTAAATTGAACCCCATTCATATCAAGGCCACACCTAGGAAGATGAGGAGCTTCACTATGAAGGGTGCTTGCATTTGAACAAGTAGTTAGCATTTAAATCACAAGTGTTATATGAATAACATGCCTATCCTACAATAGTTCATTCAAGGTTTCATAAAACATATGAAAGGATCATTTTTTTTAGGTGTGTGTGGGGCTGGTGGAGGAAGGAATGAAAAGGACATCCACACCTTTGGGGTTGAGTTTGAAATTTCTAGCAACACAATGGAGATATTGAAATATCCAAGAGAAATAAAATATTTACCCAATTCACCAATTGCATGGAATGACATTTATATGAACTTCATTCTAGTGCAACTAAAATATGAAAATAAACCTATAGTCATGGTTTTGGTTGATATCCTTCTAAACAGGTTCATTTTTGTTCTCTACAACACGCCTTTAAAGACTCAAAATTTGCTCTAATATTCATGGATAATATCTTTAAACTCCAATGTATGCTAATATATTGTGACTAGAAAGTTTTTTATCTGTAGAGCATTCAAGTGAATCTTAACACCACATATCACCCTAAAACTAATGGTAAAATTAAAGTTGTTAATAAGTTCTTCGAATCATATTGTAACAACGCTTGTGAAAAAAACCATGTAAAAATATATAAGGCCATGGTGATGGGACACGTATTCCAAGCTGAATGGTGGGGGAAACATCCTAATGGGTGTTGATTTGGTTTATTATGGCTAATGGAATTGGCAAAGGCAATGGCTAAGGCTTTGGAAAGGAAAAATGTCATTTTTGGCACATTTATTTATGAAAATAATAGAAACTAGGATAAAAGGGAGGTGAAAGGTCACAGGTTGCATGTGAGGAGGAAATTCAAGGAAAATAATCGAAAATGAAGAAAATAGAGGCCTAATTAATAAAAAGGCTCCTGAGGATCAATGGGTAGGACTTGGTTAGTTCAGTTTTGGAGCTCTCTCATTATTCAATCCTCTCTCTCATATTCTTGGAGACTTAGATTTTTCTTGGAGCACTCTTGGAGGGTGCGACATACTTGGAATTTTGGAGCAAGAAGGCAAAGGAAGAGTAGGAAAGTGCAAGAGGGCATCATGATCAACATCTACAACAGGTTTTTCTTGCAAGTACCGAGTTTCATGTAGGTATTCCTCAATAGTTTTGTCATGCATGGAACATTCATGTAGTTTCTTAGTTATGATCTGTCATTGGCATGGAGGATTGCCTGGATTGACAGTAAGTTGGCCTAGCCTTGCCATTTCTTGGATAACCATGGAGATTATGGGTTTATTTCCTTGTTTGGTTTTGGTTGGTTCTCATGTTTTCCTTAGCTCGGGCTGAGTTATTAGTTCCTGGAAGCCTTGGTTGGACAAACGCTCTGGAAGCCCTATAACAACTTGGGTTGAGTTACTAGTCTTAGAAGCCTTGGTTGGAAAAATGCTCTAGAAGCCCTTGGTGGGTTGAGGTACTAGTCCTGGAAGCCTTGGTTGGACAAATTCTCTAGAAGCCCAACAATAGTTGTGGGTTTAGTTACTACTTCTGGAAGCCTTGGTTGGACAAACACTCTGGAGCTTAGCGGTAGCCATGGGTTGAGTTGCTAGTCCTAGGAGCCGGGTTGGAACAAATGATCTGGAAGCCTTGGAAGGCTTGGATGGAGACCAATATGATGATGGTTTTCTGATGTATGACCGTGAGGTGGAATAATTGTTTGATGGGTTGAGGTGGATGACCTCTGGAAGCCTTGGATGAATTTTGATTGATGTGTTCTATGAGATCCCACATTCATGCTTGGAATATGGCACAGGGGTGAATGGTTGAAGAGAGATTTGGCTTAGAATTTCTACAGTCACGTGGAACGTGGAATTTCCATCGGGAGTTTGGATTTTGCATCATTAATGAAAGGCTATTTCTCCTTGTATTTCTATGAACATTTTGATTTATTATATGTAGTCTATATGATTGTAATTTCATGAGTATTTCTGCTGATATTGTGTTGGTTATGTATCTGTTTTATGAAAACAACCATGTGTGGCTCTCATCATGTTTTTAATTATAATTGAATGATCAATGTATCTATGACCTAATGGATGGACTGGAAGTTTATGTGTTGAGGCATCAATGGTTCTTAGCAATTCTCAGCTAAGTATGAGACCCCTATGCTCAGAACTGTTAATTACAGCTGTAAGATTACACATTTGCAATGTGTTTGACGAAATGTCTAGTGTAGGGGCCCGATTCCTATTATTAGAGTCTCAATCTATTATACACTAACAAATCTATTTTCCTATTGTTTTAAAAGTAAAAAAAAAAAGAACTTGCTGACCTTCTTACATAGATTTAAACATTTAACATCTTATCACTTTATCAAAAGCAACATAAATTAAGGTGAGCATTCCATTGATATCAACTTAACAAGAGTGGTCCACGGAAAATACTTGTTCCGGCGGTTGATGATGATACTTTTGTCTTATAGCTCCTGCTGAACACTCCTTCTCACCGACCCAACCAAATTTACCTCCCAGCCAACTAGGAAATAAATTCCTAGCCCAGGAAACCTCCACAGGTTCCCTAGCCCTCCGTGCCCAAGTCCAACCAGATATAGTGTGTCCTCAAGAAGAATGTGCAAAACTAGATAATGATACATTCCTCCTCTCAAACCCAAGAAACCTCCACAGGTTTCCAAGGTCTCCCAAAATCATGACAAGGCCAAACAATCACAACCAACCCCCACAATCCTAAGCAAGACTCCAACCCCCCTTTTCTTCCTTCCCCCTTCCCTTTTTATACCCTCCTTCCCTTCTCCATCTCAACCACCTCTCATTAATTTCATTAACTTCTCATCCATCCTTACAATTGACTTCTCTTCTCCCAAGTAAGCTAGGGGTACATTTGGAAATGTGACATGAATATAAAATTGAGAATTTAATGGGAAAGGATCATGTCTTCTCCCAAGTAAATCTAAAAAGTACATTTGGGAATGTGAGGTGAATATATATCTATATTGATAATTAAATGGAGAGGACTATGTCTTCTCCCAAGTAAATGTGAGGGTACATTGGGGAATGTGAGATGTAATTACATGGAGAGGACCATGTCTTCTCCTTAGTAAATGTGAGGGTACAATGTGAGATGTAATTACATGGAGAGGACCATGTCTTCTCCTTAGTAAATGTGAGGGTACATTGGGTAATGTGAAATGAATACATATATTTTGAAATAATGGAAGGAGACCATATCCTACCTAATATTCAATTTGAGAAGGTAAGTGGGGAATTTGAATAATGGAAATCATGAATTTTATATTAGACCAATATTTCTCAATATTTTTAGATAATGTAAACATTAACAAAATTTGTAGGATAAGATTTAAGTGGGGCATTACATACACCCCTCCTTCAGAGAACTTCATCTCGAAGTTAGAATGAATGATGCAAGGAGTTTGAAAGCATAGCAACTAGAGAGAGTTATAGCAATAAAATCGGATAAGTCCGACAATGGCATTTCTTCCCATCAAGAGTCTCCAACTGGTCTATATCCTCCTATCCACCCTAGCCTACTGCCATTCCCACCCTATCCGTCCTCTGCTGCTTTATCAGTGGCAACGGCCATACTAACCACTAATAAAACCGACATGGTGGAAGCGTCGAATACATCGACCTAACTTCCCCAGCAGGCAATCAGCAATCGTCATCACACGTCTAGGGGAGCGTGTCCACCACTGCCCTCCCACGATTCTAGGTTTCGGAGGATACACGGTGGGAAATGCCTCCACCCCTCCTGCAGAATTAGGGTTAATACCCTAATACAGACCACACTACAAAGCTGGTTGGACTTGTCATCGAATAATCCAGTCAGGTCGTCTTTGTTGTGGGGAAAAGTATCCGACTCGGATGACCCTATCCCTACTCTAAAGGTGACAGTCTTTAGCAACAACTGAAAGTAAAGCTTTAATGTTTTCCTTTATGAAAGTACAGAGAGAAGGAAGAAAAGATTAACCAACCGGTGTCTTTCGCTTTTGTCGATCCTTATCCTCTCTCTTTGTCTCTTGTTCCCAGCTCCTTGCTGCCTTTGCCGGTCCAGCTACACACAGATCCTGCACAACAGAGAGAAGAAAACTACAAGATACATGTACTCATAACTGATGCATGGATTAGAGTGAATCAAATATACAAGTAAATACAATACATCAATGCAATACAAGTATATAGGAGAACATTCAAAGTTTATTGATAAAAGTAACAGGGTTCTGAGAAGGTTACAACCATCAATGGCTCCAATCCAGCAGCACCTCCCCAGCAGCAAGAAATCTCCTCTTCACCTCTATAAAAGCAATCACCCAATAGCTCTAACTATAAACCAACAGCACTTCCTTGCTTTGCACAAAATTCCAGCCTCCCTAGACCTCATAGAAGAGCTCTATATATAGGAGAGAAGAAGAAAGGATGAGTCAGCTTGAGACTGACATAAAGCTGCCTTGTGTCCTCTCCCTCTTCAGTTAAACTTCAGTTCTTGAGTCCACTTGGAGATCCTTGCTTACATATGGAGATCAAGTACCTCTTACTCATCACAGGGCGAATCCCATGAACCAAGTGTCAGTTTGGAAGCTTCCTGGGCAATTGACACCTTGCAGAATGACTGTGCCACTTGGCCAATCTCGCCCAGCGCAGGTAGCCTTCATTAGATTTGACTTTCAGCACAGGTACAAGGAGGAGCAGTTGCATTCCAGCGCAGATGCTCAGTGGAGCAGCTGACATGATCCAAAAATAGCCTGTTTTTGAGTGTTTTCAGGTGGAGAACTAATGGGAAGTGCTGTGGTTTGCTGACCTTGTTCTTCTAGGGGTAAGAACAACATGTTTAGGGACTGAGGATCCCTGTAATTATTGACATTTCATGCTCCATGCTGCGAGGCACAAAAATGTCTATAACAGTTGCCCCCTAAAGTATGAGGCCGTTTATCGGGTGAAATGCTTTATCTAGAGGGTCCGAAGTTCATTCCAGTGCTGAGGAGGCGCCCTGTAATACAATACAATACAATACATTATTTTTCATTCTGTTTTCATGATCTAGCTGAGGCGGGCATTCCCATGCTCAGCTTTATAAATACATTTTGGTACATATAACAGACGATCGTCTGATGGTAGACTGATAATTCTCTGCTGAAATTATCATCCTTTGAGTAGGATGATCATCTGCTGCAATGATATACATGACAAATGCTTTTATATTTCCTGAATATGTATCGTAGCCCGGATGGATGAAACTAGATCCGGGGTCTTCAAACTCGTTCGATCTTCACTCTAAGTACAAGTCGATCCATGTGAGAATTTCGCTGAAGTCGAACATGGAAAGACCTCGCTTGATTACCGGCCAATAATGAAAACCGTTAACAAGTGCGAGAGGAATCACCGATAATGATAATGACCCTCAAGGTACTGCAGTACAATTCACGTGGCGTGAATAAAGGACTTGGCGTCGAACGCCACGCAAAATCTTCTGGTCGAAGGTCATTGATGTATACCTGTCGCCGGAAGTGAGAAACTTGCCATTGAGGCATGCAAGCTTCAAAGTACTGATGGGGTTGTTCCTAGATCAACTTCTTGGATAATGAGCTGAAGTCGACAAGAAGCGATCCGTCAAAGGAGGGCTTTAATGAATCCCACATCAATGACACGGAACAGAGCTAATGATTTTAGTGGAGGTGAAAACAAACTGTGATATATGATTCAGGGTGGCGATCATGAATGGATGAAGGATAATGTATGGCAGTGGATGGGACACGGTTGACACTTTCAGAATGACCCCTCTTGAACATATAACGACACTGATGCGATGGATCGGTAGCATTACCCCAAATGTGGATGGTTTGGCGAAGACCATGGTGGTGAGACCGGTGAATGAAACAACCCAACCCGGTGTGGAACGGAGGAAAAGTGTCATGTTCAAGAGTGACTTGCTACCATTAAGCTTTGATGTTCTCCCAATTTTTCCCCAGTCATTTCTGACCAGTACCTCTTTATTTTTGTCAAGCTTGAGGAGGATAACATATGCTTGTTCTATAACCTGCCCTTCGGGCAAGCCCATCGCTAAGATTTAACGAGTTTAGCGATAGGGAAACTCGTTCTCGTCTAAAGACAAGTTTGTCGCTATTTAATCATTTTAACGAGTCTAACGACAAGGAAAACTCGGTCCTTTTCATTTTTAGAGAGTCTGAAAAGGTACATAAAGTCAACTTCAAAATTCCTTTTTCGTCATCTAATCCCTTAAGTCCGAAAAAGTATAAAACAATACAAAAGGGATGAATTTTCGATTGCTTTAACGAGCCGAACAAAACAAGCACTCGATCTTTTTGTGCAATAATCCCTCAGGTCCAAAAAAGATTAAAATCTAGAGGAGGGATAGCTCTTCCGGTCGCTTTAACGAGCTGGAAGGCCAAAACTCGGCAAACTTTTCATATTTTACGAGTCAGAAAAGAGCTCAAAGATGACTCGTCTTTTGAGGAACGAGTGATAAACAGGGATAGCAACTAATTCCAGGTACAAGTTGGAATATTCCAATCACGGCAGTGTCACAAGGATGGCTAAGTGAAATCACTCTTCGCAGATGTTCCTCAAAAGGGTAAACACACAAATGGAAGTGAATGATCGGCCAAATGACGGTGGAGGTGACGGTGCACAAACACGACCAAGGCTTTTATGGCTGATGAATTTACGATCTCAGAAGGGTATTTACCGGTTCATTTTTTCTGAATGAGCTTGAACTCTAAAGGAAAGCCTGCTCATAAACTTATGTTTATTTTTTAACGAGCATGAACTATGCGCTAAAACTGCCCGGATCTTGCGTTTATTTTTTAACGAGCATGAACTATGTGCTAAAACTGCTCGATATACCAGTCATAATAAGAACGCCTCCTGTGAGATAACTATTTTTTAAGGAGCTTTATCTCACGAAGCTATGCTCCAATTTTGGCAAGTTTTTACCTTTGCCCCACAGGCTTTCTTCATGCAAGGTCGGAAACGGCTAATCCTACGAGTTTAAAGGGTTAGACCTACAGGTTTAAAGGGAGGACCTAAAAATTTAAAAAATAAATAGTCGTCCCTTGCTTACATTCCAAAAGTTTGCATGCCCCCAGGTATAGGATAGAATTTCGAGGCTGCCCCTCCTCTCCCCTACCTCTGCTTTTCTTTGGGTGTTCACAGCTACTTGTCATCTTGCTAATCTAATGTTAACGATACTAGTCTTCTCGTTATTTTAAGGGGTCTTATGCGGTACTCAGGCTTCCCGTCGGCCCAACTTTTAACGAACAGCTATTTGTGACAAGAGAAGAACACTACTCAAAGACAAAACATTGGTATTATTGAGGGAGGCTTGCTTCTTTCTTATTATCCGAAGAGGGTTCTATTTGCTGCCGCAAATCAATCTCTTTCTTCGGCGATGCCTAACATTAGGTTACTAAAAATGGTGGCCGCCTGTTGTAACAATAGAATCTCTTTCTTTGGAGGCTGCCCCTACTTATCCTTCAAAACATATGTTTTAATGGGTGAGGCTTGTCTTCAAAGATGGTTACTACTTGCTACAGCAAATGGTCCTCATCCTCGGTATCCTGATTATCTAGACAAGGGGAGCGAGAAGCAGATTATCTCACTCGCATAACTTTGACAAAAGAATATTATTCTAGAACAACCCCTCTTCCACCGCCGGACGGGGTACGGACTAGTCCATTCTTCTGCAGAAATTCTTCCTTATACCCAGGGTTTCTTTTGCCCGAAGCAGACCAGGGTGCATTCCCCCTGGGTTCCAGTCTTTCTTTCCAAATCACTCGCACTCATCGGGAAGGAGGACTGGGGGTGGAGGCGAATCTTGAGTGAACAGACCATTTAGGATTGGTATTTGACTATTTGCGATGCGAGATCCCGGAAATGAAAGTTTGTCTACGAGCTTGACCATCCTTCCTTCATGTGGAAAACACATTACTCTAAAGAGTGAGGAGACTATCGCTCCCATGCAATAAATATAGTCACGTCCAAGGAGTAGGTTATAATCCAAGGGTCCCTGGATGACCATCACGTTTAAATTGACGGTCTTCCCTTTCAATGTAACAGGTACATTGGGGAGGATTCCTAATGGTCGACTGGTTCCTTTATCAAAACCTGAGAGATTTCTTAACTCAGGTAAAAGCGCTGGGGAACCCAGTGCTTTCCAAGCAATAGAGGAAAGGATACTCACAGACGCCCCTTCATCAATGATAGTACCAGCCATAATCATTCTATAGATCTGGACAATGATTCTGAATGGTATACTGGCTGGTAACCGGGGTCTGCCTAGTTGATTCCAATCAAAGGATACAACCAGGTTGCTTGGTGGTGGGACCGAATATACGGCCGGGTATGACCCTGATGATGTTCCTTCCTGCGATAAAGGAATGGGCGCATTGCCCTGACGCTCATCAGAGTCGATGCTGATGAAAAGAACCTGGATGGTGTCATCCTTATTCTCTTCAGTGAGGGTGTCGCATGAAGCTGACTCTTCGGCGACGGTGTCATTTGAAGACGGGTCTTCAATGACGGAGTCATTGGACGATGAAACCTCTGAAGGAAGAACCGGGTCAACTGCCGTTTCGACCTTTAGACTTTCGTCTGGTCTGGATTCAGTAGGTTCATTCTCAATGACCGACACTTCAGCTGACCACTTGAGCGGGTCAACTGGATTTTCAACTATCGAGGGATTAGGCGCGAGTTTTTGATATCCAGGAGGAAGTCGCAACGGTGAAACCGGGCGATCTTCCAAAACTCTCTTTGCCTCATCTAAGAATGGACATTTGTGGATGGCATGATTGCCTTCACACAATAGACAGGGTGATCTTGGTCCCCTTCTTCGTCCTTCACTCTCGTTAGTTGACGGACTGCAATCAACATGACAACCAGAGGTTGATGCTACCGGATTGTGCAACCTTGGGGACCAGTCCCTTAGTATCCGGGGAATACAAGGACAATCACGATGGAAGTGGATCCCTTTGCAAATGACACATGGCGATTTAGGCCCGGTTGGTGCAGTGTGCGGGTTTTTGTCAGCTTTCTTCTGCTTGCCCCCAGTCGCCTTCGCCAGAGGCTCCTTCTGCTTCTTTTCTCTCTTCTTCTTTTCCTTCTTCTCCTTGAGAGGCTGACTCTTGCCAGCTCTACCTTGCGAAGATGAAGGATCAGAGGAAGTATCGTAAGAAGTGGAAGGCTGGTGGGTAGTTCTAGATTGTTCTGACTGTTGATTCGACTACTCAGGATTAGTGGCGATCTGGACTACATTAGTTGAAAAGAGCCATACAGGTAGGCCGATTGTCAATCCTGGAAGTGACAATGTTGCCATATGAGGCGCACCAACATCTCCCCAAGAGGAGAAGGGATTTGGACTTCCGCCAAGGTTACTTCCTTGGTTGGTGGGCTCCATACTTTTCAACTGAAAGATCAACGTGGGAATAACAGGTGATTATGTTCCGCTTAAAATAAATTTTATTAACGACGCTTTTAGACACAAACTTGCTTTTTCATGTTTTAAGAGTCGAGAAAAAGCTAAAGATGACTCTAGTCGACTTCGATGTATTAACGAGCCCGAAGTGACAAATGCTCGGTTGGACTTTTTCAGTTATAGAGTTTGAAAAAGGCCAAAAGAAACTGCTCTGGAGATCTAGGCAGAGGGTGTGCCAAACCTTTCGCGAAACCACAGAATACGTTTTACGGTACGGGTGGTCGATCTTCGTGAATGCTGTGTTCACTGCATCGCGATCAGTAGGGCGGCCGACACGGCTTCCTAAGGATAAAGGATAAATGCCTATAGGGGTCTCCCAATATACGCGACGGTACGCGGGAGCACAAGTCCGTATTAGTGCCACCGACTCTCAGGAGGAATCACCCACCTTCGTAGAGATCGACAGTCACTACGTTTAACGACGCCGGAACACGTCTCTACCTAGACCTCTAGATGTTTGCGTTATGTTACAAAGCGTTGTTATGTAAATTGGATTTATTTTAATGTTGATCTTGCTTAGCAGTTTGCCTTTAAGGATCACCACGAGATGTATATATACAACTTCCTAAATGCAATCTAAGATGAGAAGAAAAACTTTTCAATCTTTCAACTTTGAAAACCTTAATCTACTGAGGGAAAAGAAAGACACAACTTTTCGCATAGATCATAGAACACACACTAAAATGCAAATTTTCCTAAATCGTCAAGCACACAGTCAAATGCAAATATGCACAATGCATGTATTTCTTTTCGTTATCCTTAATGTTGATGTAAGACAGAAAGGAAAACTGTTGTATGACTTTTGAATCTAATTTCAAGCGAAAAATAAACAAGCTTGTCCAAAATCAAAAGACACCTTAAGATCGACTTGTTTAGACACTGGAAATGTATAGATTCAAACCATAAAATGAAAAACAAACAAACTCAAACAGCCATGAACAGTAATAAAACTAGCTCTTAAGATCACAAAGACACTTTTACAGTTCAGGATCTAAGAGGTCACCGCTATACTGGTTCGTTTTTCACAATGGAAACTGTAACTGAAGCAAGAAATACTGAAAGAACACTCACAGTTTCATCACACAACTGAGGCGGAATAATGTCAAGGAAAGTTGGTTTACAGCAAGTACAATGACCAGCAATCAGCAGCAAAAATCAGTGAAAACAGGGCTAAGACACAGTGGGAAACCTCAGGAAGACATAGCCTAACTGGGTCAGCGCAGGCTCTGGTCTGTCAAATTGACTCTCAGCACAGTTCCCGAAGGGAGTACCTGCGCTGGAATGCAGACTGCCTGTGGACAGCCTGCACTGAGACACGAGAGTTGCGTTTACAAGGATTTCCGGGTCATAAAAAGCTCAAAAATGCACTGTTTTTGCTGAAATAAAAAGCTATAGGTCAAGTACAGGCTAAGGGATGATCAAGAGGATGAAAAGCTATCACAAAGAGTACAAGAGTCTTTTGTAGATCAGCTCTTCAAATCATGAATCTGCTCAGAAAATGAGCAAGAGTAGCAGCCCCTCTACTTCGCTTTTGATATAGTCAAAAGCTTTTCGATTTGGTACTCTTTTCTTCAGGAAATGAATAGCAAAGATACTACAAACACCAACAAGATACTAGGCTCCCCAGCGGAGTCGCCAGTTTGTTGTGGGGAAAAGTATCCGACTCGGATGACCCTATCCCTACTCTAAAGGTGACAGTCTTTAGCAACAACTGAAAGTAAAGCTTTAATGTTTTCCTTTATGAAAGTACAGAGAGAAGGAAGAAAAGATTAACCAACCGGTGTCTTTCGCTTTTGTCGATCCTTATCCTCTCTCTTTATCTCTTGTTCCCAGCTCCTTGCTCCCTTTGCCGGTCCAGCTACACACAGATCCTGCACAACAGAGAGAAGAAAACTACAAGATACATGTACTCATAACTGATGCATGGATTAGAGTGAATCAAATATACAAGTAAATACAATACATCAATGCAATACAAGTATATAGGAGAACATTCAAAGCTTTATTGATAAAAGTAACAGGGTTCTGAGAAGGTTACAACCATCAATGGCTCCAATCCAGTAGCACCTCCCCAGCAGCAAGAAATCTCCTCTTCACCTCTATAAAAGCAATCACCCAATAGCTCTAACTGTAAACCAACAGCACTTCCTTGCTTTGCACAAAATTCCAGCCTCCCTAGACCTCATAGAAGAGCTCTATATATAGGAGAGAAGAAGAAAGGATGAGTCAGCTTGAGACTGACATAAAGCTGCCTTGTGTCCTCTCCCTCTTCAGTTAAACTTCAGTTCTTGAGTCCACTTGGAGATCCTTGCTTACATATGGAGATCAAGTACCTCTTACTCATCACAGGGCAAATCCCATGAACCAAGTGTCAGTTTGGAAGCTTCCTGGGCAATTGACACCTTGCAGAATGACTGTGCCACTTGGCCAATCTCGCCCAGCGCAGGTAGCCTTCATTAGATTTGACTTTCAGCGCAGGTACAAGGAGGAGCAGTTGCATTCCAGCGCAGATGCTCAGTGGAGCAGCTGACATGATCCAAAAATAGCCTGTTTTTGAGTGTTTTCAGGTGGAGAACTGATGGGAAGTGTTGTGGTTTGCTGACCTTGTTCTTCTAGGGGTAAGAACAACATGTTTAGGGACTGAGGATCCCTGTAATTATTGACATTTCATGCTCCATGCTGCGAGGCACAAAAATGTCTATAACAGTCTTGCCACCTGTTATTTGCATTTTTTTCTCGTGTCATAAGAGTGCATATCAAGTAGATACCAAATGAAGTAAAATAATGTACATTATACCTTCCTCATGAGATGTCTCATCCTTCCCTCTTGGCTATCACATAGTTCTTTTCCCCTGCAGGTTAGCTCTCATTCATGCATTTATATAACAACAAGACATATAATCATCACATTACTAAGTCTAGTATCCATGTGTCAATCTAGGAATTCTCGCTAAGTCATTCATTTAAATAAATCATATCCACTATGAAGTAAAATAATGTACATTATACCTTCCTCATGAGATGTCTCATCCTTCCCTCTTGGCTATCACATAGTTCTTTTCTCCTACAGGTTAGCTCTCATTCATGCATTTATATAACAACAAGACATATAATCATCACATTACTAAGTCTAGTATCCATGTGTCAATCTAGGAATTCTTGCTAAGTCATTCATTTAAATAAATCATATCCACTTGAGCTATATATGAACCAAAATAATTCTAATAAGTTACGCACTAGATAGTCCATCACTAAGTGAGTCATACATGTAGTCCATACATCAACCATTTCTATCATTAATATCAAATCTATCAACTGATTCATATAAGTAGTTTTATGTGTCAACAAAATGCATCAATATTACATAATGTTCATAAATAAATAACATGGAAATATGATCTTAACATAGGTAGCTATCTAAGTCAAAATAGGCATCACAGATGCTCAAAAAGTGAGGGGTAGTCACGATGCATAGTCTCTGCATCCTCCTAGGTAGCATATCTTGGGCTATACTTGTCCCACTGGACCTTAACTTGGTCCACCGTGTGACGTCTAAGCTGTCGAACCCTATGGTCCAATATGCGTAATGGTTCTACCATTACGGTTCCCATGTCCGAGACCTGCAAGTCCTACCAATCCAGTTTGTGAGATTCATCAAAAACATAATGTCGTAAAACAGATACATGAAAAACATCATGAGTTTTATGCAAATGGGGCAGCAGTACAAGACGATAGGCAACTGGTCCAATCTTCTCTTTGATCCTAAAAGGTCGTACGAACCGAGGTGACAATTTCGTGCCCTTCCCAAACCGGATGGTGCTTTTGTTGGGCCGGATACGAATAAAAACTTGGTCCCCTACTTCATAACAGCGATCAATCCTATGTGAATCAGCATAACTCTTCTGTCTATCTTGTGCTTCCTTTAACCTTTGCCAAACCTGCTTTACCTGCTCCTCCATTTCTTGAACTAATTCCAGGCCAACTATCACTCGGTCCTCCAACTTTTCCCAACTCAATGGCGTCCTGCAAGGTCTTCCATATAGAGCTTGATAAGGAGTAATCCCGATTGAACTGTGATAACTGTTATTATAGGAAAACTCTACCAATGGTAAGTACCTTTCCCACTGAGTCTGATTATCCATGGCGTACATCCTAAGCATGTCCTCCGGAACCTGATTTACTCTTTCAGTCTGCCCATCTGTTTCTGGATGATATGCAGTGCTTAGGTTTAACTGAGTTCCAAGTGATGACTGCAAACTTGTCCAAAACCTAGATGTAAATCGGGAGTCTCTATCAGAAATGATCTTTGTGGGCAATCCGTGCAGTCGGATAACTTCATTGACAAACACTCGCGCCAAATCCGTAACATCATAAGTGTCCCTTACTGGGATGAAATGGGAACTTTTGGTCAATTTATCAACTATAACCAATATAGCATTGTGCCTCTGCGAAGTGAGTGGCAAACCCACCACAAAATCCATGGAAATTACTTCCCATTTAGATGTAGGGCTGTCATGAGGTTGTAGGAGTCCTGCTAGATGGTGATGATCAGCCTTCACTCCCTGACATTCAAGACATTTGGCGATAAACTGGACTATGTCATGCTTCATGCCTACACAAAAGAAGAGTTTCCTTGTGTCTGCGTACATCTTCTTTACCCCAGGATGTGCACAATAGAGTGCTCTATGAGACTCTCCGGGGATGGTTTCTCTTATACCCCCTTCCTTAGGTACGTACATTCTCCCTTGGAATCTCAATAGCCCATCTAGTTCAAGGACATATCCTTCAAACTTTGGTTCTATCTGTTTCCCATTTTGGATAGCTGAGATGACTTTTAAATACCAACTATCTTCAAAGAGTTTCTCCAATATCCGCTCCCTTAAATTAACCTTTAAGGCTACTAGGGAGAAAGTTCGTGGCCTCCTGCTTAGTGCATCCGCCACTACATTCTCCTTTCCCTTGATGTATGAGATTTCAAAATCATACTCACTCATGAATTCGCTCCATCGCCTTTGTCTGGCGTTCAAATCCCTTTGAGTGAAGAGATGCTTTAGGCTTTGA
The DNA here is from genome assembly GCA_031772625.1 of Pinus tabuliformis. NCBI lineage: Eukaryota > Viridiplantae > Streptophyta > Pinopsida > Pinales > Pinaceae > Pinus > Pinus tabuliformis. The sequence continues at coordinate 1,526,466,952 of CM062818.1, read as the reverse complement.
TGATCTGTTCTTAACTCAAATCTTCTCCCAATGAGGTAGTGTCTCCATAGCTTCAAGGCTAACATCACTGCTGCCAATTCTAAGTCATGGATAGCATATAACTCTTCATGTTTCTTCAATTTTCTAGAAGCATAAGCTATTACTATGCCTTCTTGCATCAATACTGCACCCAATCCCTGCGGTGAAGCATCGGTGCAGACAGTGAATTCTTTTCTCATGTCTGGTACTTGAAGGATTGGTGCACTAGTTAGTAACCTCTTCAGCGCTATGAATGCAGTGCCACATTCATTTGTCCATTCATACCTAACCCCCTTTCGTTGTAATGTGGTGATGGATTTTGCAATCCTTGAAAAACCTTCCACAAACCTGCGATAATACCCAGCTAGCCTCATAAAACTACGTACCTCATGGGCATTTTTTGGTACTGGCCAATCCATTATGGCCTTCACCTTTTCTGGGTCAACTGAAATCCCTTCTCCTGAAATGATGTGCCCAAGGTAATGGACTTTCTTCTGAAAGAAGGAACACTTTGACAATTTCCCATACAATTGATTTTCCCTTAAACAAGTCAATACTACCCTTAGGTGCTTTTCATGCTCCTTTTCATTCTTGGAATATATAAGAATGTCATCAAGGAAGACTTGCACAAATTGGTCCAAATACTTCTTGAACACACCATTCATGAGGCTCATGAATACTTCTGGTGCATTGGTTAAACCAAATGGAACAACTACGAACTCATAGTGCCCAAATCGAGTTCGAAATGCAGTTTTTGAGATGTCTTCCTCCTTTATCCTTAATTGGTGGTACCCAGATCGTAGATCGATTTTTGAGAAGACCGCTGCCCCCTTCATTTGATCAAATAAGTCATCTATTCGAGGTATTGGGTACCTATTCTTTATCGTGGCTCTGTTTAACTCTCTATAATCTATGCATAGGCACAGGGAACTAACCTTCTTCTTGAAAAAAATTATTGGTGCACCCCAAGGGGAAATACTAGGTCTAATCAATCCCAAGTCTAAGAGCTCCTTTAACTGCATCTGCAACTCACAAAGATCTGGAGTTTTCATCCTGTACGGTGTCTTAGATATTGGTTATGCACCTGGTTTTAGATCAATGGTGAAATCAATCTCTCTTACAGGAGGTAATCTAGGCAATTAATCTGGAAAAACATCCTTGAATTCAGCCAAAACTGCATGTTGATCCAGGGAAGGTCCTTTCTGGTCACTTACAGTCTTGACCAAATACAGTTTGCAACCTTGTTTGAGACAACGTTTTACCTTCATCATGGATATGAATCGTAGGGACACTCCCCTCTTGATTCCAAAAATCTCAATTGGCCTACCTTCATCATCTAAACAAATCACCTTCTTCTTGAAACAGTTTACCAAAGCTCGATGAGCTTCTAACCAGTCCATTCCAAAAATTACATCGTATGTTCCCAATTCTGTGACGTATGCCTTCAACTTAGTCATACACACCCCGAGGTTTACTTGACATTGGTCAACACTAGGCCCTACTACTTGTTTTATTCCAGAAGCCATCTCAACTTGTTTAAAGTCATCGTGCTCATAGGTTGCCAACCCACATTTTTCTAATGTAACTGGGGAAATGAAACTATCTGTAGCACCAGAGTCAAACAAATTTTTAACTTTTACTTTGTTTATCATAGCTGAGGTTTATACCACGGCAGACTGGTGTTCAACTTGTTGATTGTCAACTGCGGCATAGATTCGGTGGTGGCTACCTGCTCCCCCCATTGGTTCTTTTCCCTCTCTTCTGTTGTTACTGGTTCGAAACTCTGGGCAGTCCCGCTGGTAATGAGGTCCTCCGCATCCCCAACAAGTGATACGTGGTGGACCTTGAATCGAATGTTGTGGAGTTCTTTGGAAAGAGTTTCTTCCCCTACCCCCACATGTTGTTCCTCGCCTATGACTTTGATTTGTACGCGCCCTTGAAACTGTGGGTGAAGCTGCACTAGAAACCATTGAAATTCCTACTGTTGGTGTTCTAGGTATAACCCTGTTTCCATATGGTGGTGGCCTCCGACTTCCCCCCCTTGGGAAGGTACGAGGGGCCTTCCCCATAAACCCTGTTTGACGTGGAAAGATGGCTCTACCTTCACCCTTTAAATCTAGGTGTTCTTCGACATAACAAGCCTGTTCTACAGCTTCTGCAACTGAGGATGGTTTCCACATCCGTACCATTGCCCTAATCTTAGGTCTCAATCCATACATAAAACGATCCACTTGGCGCTGGACAGTATCCATGTAGGAAACGTACTTGACCAATTCCATATATCAAATTTCATTTTCTTCTACAGTACGACCTCCCTATATCAGGGCATGGAAGGCTCCTACCTGTTGTTCTTCATAATATGTTGGTAGGTACTTCTTCCTGAACCTCTCCTCAAACAATTCCCAAGTAACTGTGTCTGGAGTGAGGTGTAGTTGACGCTCCAAGTTACCCCACCAATTCAGAGCACTATCTCTGAGTTGGAATATTGCTATTTTGGATTTGGAATTGGAATTGTAATCCCTTAGGGCGAAACACCTTCCCATCCCCTCTAACTAGGCTTCTGCACGCTCACTGGCACGACCTCCTGCAAATTCTGGGATTTTAATCTTCTGGAGCTCTCTAGTAATGTCCTCAACTGGAGGTCTTCTATCATAATCTCTAGATCCCTCGGGTTCCTCATTGTCAAAGTTAGCATTGATTATTCTTTACTTTTCTGAAAAAGAATTGTCGTAAAGTCTTCATTTCTTTGAAAAAGAAACTGTCGTAAAAGTCTTTGTTTCTTGTGAAAAGCATTGATTAATCATTTGTGCATTTAGTTTATCTATGTTCATCTAAACATTAAAGGAAATGAAAAGAAAAAATTGCATTGTGCATATTGTAGTTTGTGAATGCTTGATAGGAATAGCTAGGGAAATTTCATTAGGTGTTCCCTTTGCTCTTTGTCAAAGATCGGATTGCTCTATCCCTTATTAGCTACGGTTTTCATTGTTAATTGAATGAAAGAGTGTTTCTCATGTTGGTTGCATTCTAGGAATTGTAAACATACATCACGTGGTGAACCTTGAAAGGAAAATTCTTAAGAAGATCAACTTAAAAGTTATCTCAATTAACCTAATGGAGCATTGTAACTTAGCGCATAACATTTAGAGGTCTAGGCTAGAGACGTGTTCCAGCATTGTTAAAAATAGTAGTTGTCGCTAATGGTCTGTGATACCTCATTCCATGTACGTAAGTATATCGTAGCTCGTCCACGCACCTTCGGGTATATAGGGCAGTGTTATAGTAAGAAAAGTATAAAGGAATGCTCTCACTTTGCGGTTTCGCATTTGACAACGCTAACACAGATTGTGCCTCCACATACTTTTGGGTATATATGGGAGGAATAAATTAGGCTTCTATCCATCCTTAGGTAACCGAGTTGGTTGCCTTGTACACTGTGATACACCGAACACAAAATTCGGGGAGATTGCCTGCAGGTATGTTAAGTCCTTGGTTGACTGAGGTAGTATATTGCAGTTCACAGTTACTTGGTAATCATTTTACCTAGATTATCCCTCTTTTGTTTTGTTATGTTATTTTGATTAAAATAAAATTAATTGACTGCGGATAACATCCTCCACGTCACTCCTTAGTTGATCTTAGGTTGAGACATATGGCAACAACTCTGGAGTCCATCGATCAAGGAATTCCTTTTGATGGGAATCCTAGTCCTTTTCCTCCTTTCGGAAATATTAGTGCTCCTTATATGGCTACATGGTCCCTTCTGGGACTTACCATCGGCTTTCCAGTATGGTTGTTCTCAACCTCTTTGGCCCTACAACTGAATATTCCTACAACTGGATAAAATCAAACTCTAGTTGATCCTAAAGTTGGCCCTTTACCTTATTCATTGGTTGTTTCTTCCTCCCCTTCTTCCTCTTTTCCTGGTGAAAGTATTGACACTAGTAACCAGGTGGATAAGAAGAAGAAGAAGAAGAAGAAGAAAATTCAGCAGGGGAGCAACCAAGCAACCATTGCTTCGAATGCAACTTCTAATGAGAAACCATCCAATAAGCCTCACAAACTTTGATATCCTTGCAAACTTTATACAGGAGACCATATTCTTCGAAATTGTTATGGTATTCCTTAGATCTTAGAAGAATGGTATTCTCGTTCACATCATCCTGTGTCATCAACTTTTGGAGATCATGCTGGTGACACACCATCAACTAGTCATAGTAAAGTTCATGGAAGTAAGGGTAAAGTTAAGTTTCCCTGTAGGTTATGTGAAGGGAATCACCCCATTCACCTTTGTCCCTATCTAGATGAAGCCCAAAAGTGTTGGATAACCATCCTGCTTTTCTGCAACAACTTCCATTTGGTTACAGGAGACTCTCCCTTAATCCTTCACTATTTGATGAAGTGATTGACCCAAATCAACCGTCGGTCAAACCCACTCTCTTTGAATGTGAATCCCATGAGTCCATACCCGATCAATCATAGGTCAAGGAAACAATTGACCTGATTTCGCCTTCATCTAATCGTACCTTTCCTGTAGAGAGTGAGTATGATACCACTCAGGTTCTTTTCGTTTCTTCAGATTTCAATGAGCCTGGAGGCAACCCTCCTATTCCATCACGATAGGAAGAAAATTCTCCCGTTCTTATAACTCAAGGGGGTAATTCTCCCGTTCTTTAGGTACCCCCTCCAAGTAGTCTGGTCACTTCCTTTGATTGGAATTGATTGGAAAGATGTCGTCTTCCTTCTTATGTGCCTTTCCAGATCATAGTACAAGTTTATAATATGATTGTATTTGGCACTATTATAGATGAAGGTACATCTGTGAGTATCATTTCCTTCACTGCTTGGCAGGTGCTCGGTTCAACACCACTTGTGCCTATTACCCAAAATATGTTGGATTTTAACAGAGGAACCAGTCAACCATTAGGGATCCTTCCTCAGTTTCCTATTACTTTGGGAGGAAAAAATTATTTATCTTAATGTGACGGTAGTCCTAGGCCCTTTAGATTACAATTTACTTCTTGGGCACGACTATGTTTATGACATGGGAGCTATTGTTTCAGCACTATTTCGAGTGATGTGTTTCCCGCATGAAGGCATAATTATCACCATTGACCAGTTTTCATTTCCCAGTCCAAATATGACTTCCAGTCAACCATCTTCCCTAAATAGTCCTTTTGTCCCAATGGTATCTTCCTCGCTACGGGTCAATTATGTGGCAACCCATGTTGAGTCCCAAACCTACACTTCCCTATATACCCTTTCAGCCTTCTTTTTCCATTTACTTCATCCACCAAGCTGTCAAATTGTTGCATAATAGTCTAAAAAGGGCTTATGAAATGGTTTCCTAACTATGTTTATGACTGTTGTTTGATTTAGATTTTTGTTCAAGCAGCTGCGGAAACTTGTCACTTTCCGCAGCCAGCCCGAGTTTCCGCAACCATTTTGTTAAAGGCTATGCTACAGGTGTCCAATGGAGAAACCAGCCACATGGGTAAGCTGCAAGTGATGTGTACATGGAGTGTGTCCCCTCAGATCATTCAAATCACTCATAAACAGTCGCGGTCAATGATGGTCAAAGGAAGGGCCAAATGAGGAGTTTTGCAGTGGCACAGCTCTGTTCTGCCCATGTGAAGGTTTGTGTGGCACGATCCTTAGTTTCCGGAGGTACTGGCACACCTTGAGAGCAGCCCGTGAACTGAACCAAGCAGCCACCACTCCATGAATTCATGACCATCACACTAGATCTCGGGTCAAGGAGATTTACGTGTCTCTTGGCAGCATAAATCTAGGAATTAGTTGCAGCACCTTTTCTTATAAATAACGCGTTGATATACGCTGAATAGATTAGCTTTTGTATTGTAATCTTGACTGTTGTCGCCCACTGTACTGCATTTCACTTTGCTTTAAATACATGAGAAGACTGTTTTTCTGAATCTGATTTGTGACTAAGTGATTGACTGGCCGAGGTTGCAGAGGGCCCCTGTACACCAAAGCTTTGTATAGTTTCTTACTTGCTTTCATTTACTATTTTTTTAAATCATTGCTTGTATATATATTGTGTTGTTCTGATGTTCATTTGCTGTCTATATTTCCTTTATGTTTCTTTTCTAACTGTTAGCTGATCAGTGCTTCTTTTACAGGTTTTGTTGTAGGTAACCCGGGCAGATTTACATATTTTTTTGATAACTACTGACATGAGATCATCTTGTCCTTCCTGCTGATTTTCATTTCCTAAAGTTTAATTCCAGCACTGTCATTTTTCAAATTGCATTTTGCTTATTTATTTTTCTGCTACTTAGACATCATATTACTCATCTGTTTATGATTTCCTTTCTATAGTCAAGTGACTCTATTAGTAAGGAATCAGAATATTACTTATTGTAGTATGATTTAGTTTGCTTTCCTGCAATTTAGATATCATATTACTCAACTTGTTTATGATTACTTCCTATAGGTAGATTGAGTTGAAGGGTAAAGGATCAGAACAGGGGTTGAAGTAGTGTGATTTAGTTACTTTGCTTTCAGTCTTTGAGTTGCTTTAAGTTCAGTTTTTACTTTCTTTTTCATGTAGCAGTAAGGATACCGGGCCATTGTCACTAGTTCACTGTTTGGTTCATTTACTTCCTCTTGAGAATTGATTTCATTACAGTCAGTTTAGAGCTTTCTTTTTGAAAATTTTTAAGTTGGGAAAATCACTGTAGAAATCACCATTACCATCCATACTTAACTTTCAATTTCGCCATCACACACTAGGGAATCCATAAAAGATAAATCCAAAAATAAACTCAAAAACTCAAAAACGACAAAAGACTAAGGAAATGGTTATCTTGTACATATAGTACACCTCACTTCGTCAGTTTACGAATCGCGGATTGACATTTAAATTAGCAATTTAGAACACACTAAATTGACCAAACATTTTGGCGCCGTTGCCGGGGAAGTGAAACTAGGTAGCCAATTTCTTAAAAAATATATATAAATAAAAAAAAAAAAAAATTCAAGGAAGGAAAATTGATAACCTCTCAAAGTATGCTCTCCTCTTGCACTTAGCATGATCTGGAGGATCAGAAAAGAGAAAGTTATTGGTTTAATAGTTTCTTGAGTATGCTCTCTTCTTGCACCTAGAGTGACCTGGAAGGTCAGAAAGAGAATTATTAGTCTGACTTGAAGAAAAATTAAAATGATATGCATAAAGCAAGAGATTCTAGGGGAAGGTTTTTAGCTAGAGCCAAGAGTTCGATTTTCACAACTCCATCTACTTCAAGGAATAGACAAGAGACACCTCCATCATCTCCAACCCACACTCCTAGCCCTAGGATTCTTGGAATTCAAGAGGCGGTAGTTGAGTTAGGAGACTCTTCCACACCATCCATCGAATCTGAATTAGGAAAAGATCCTTTCTTTCCTTCTACAGGGAGACACATTTTAGTTGAAGAAGTAGAATCACCTGAGGAAGAAGAGGGAGAAAGTCCTCCTCGTTCGCCATTAGTAGAGGAACCAGAGGACTCTGAAATCTCTGAGGAAACTACCATGACAAAAGAGGGAGTTAACGGATTTGGTAGAGGTAGAGGTAGAGGAGGGGGAGGAGGAAATAATGGAGGAGGTAGAGGTAACAATGGGGGAAATAGGGATGGAGATAACTCATTTGGGTTTCTTATAGTCGATGAGGATTCTCGAGCAACAATGAAAAATATTTCACCATCTGTCCTCCCAAACTTTCATGGGTTAAGAAATGAGGATCCTGAAACATTTCTATTTGAGTTTGAGGTCGTGTGTCGAACTTATGATTATCTGGAAGACTCTCAAAAACTCAAACTGTTTCCTTCAACATTGAAAGGAGCTGCTTTGAAATGGTTCATGGGATTACTCACTCAATCCATTAGGACTTGGAATGATATGAAACAAACGTTTCTGGATAGATACATGGACTATTGTATGCCCACCAACCACAAGTATGAAGCATTTAAAATGGTACAAAGAGAAGATGAAAACTTGGAGGATTTACTTGAAAGATTCCAATACAATCTGAAAAGAGCAAAAATGAGTAACTTAGATGAGGAAACCTTGAAAGCCCTTCTATTAAAAGCCATTAGAGATGAATGGATAGATATTTTGAACATGATGGGAAAAGGAGACATATCTCAACTTCCACTTCATGATATAGCAGAGCTGTGTGTCCATCTCTCAAGAGGAAAATCTAAAACTGGAAAAGGGCCTAGAGATCCTTCTCTCATCAGAGCAAACAAATCTGCAACTTGATCAGTAAGTAGGGCTGAGATTGGCAATATGCTTGATGAATTCAAAACTGATATCTTAGGGAGTCTTAGTGAGCAACTAGACACTCTTAAGATCCACAATAAGCAGAAAGCAGAAGCTGAGGCTTTAGCCATCTTTTTCCCAAAATGTAGAAAAAAACATGCTCTCAAGGAATGTCCCTTGGATGCAAAAGTTGTTGAAACATGTGCGATTTGTTCAGAGAATCATGAGACCAAGGATTGTCCTTCAATTCCTGGGCTCAAAGCTGTCTTCCAAGAAGATCCAAATACAATTGAGTCTCTTTGTTTTGTTGCAAGGATACCTTGGCAGGGGCAACAAAACCAAGGGTTTAACAGCTCTATGAACTTTCAAACCCCACCAAATTGGAATCCTTGGCAACAACCTTGGTCCCAACCTCAAAATCCTTTTCAATCATGGGTACAAGGCATGCAAAATCCTTATGGGAGATTTGCTCAATTTTATCAATATCCTCCATCTTTTCAAAACCAACAAGCTCCACAACTTCCAAATCAAAATCCACAACTATCATTTCCATTTCAACAACAACAACCTTCTCAACAGAACCCAAATTCTCAACTCTTGCTTCCATTCCAACAGAAGTCAAATCAACTTCCTTCCCAGCCATTACGGAACCCCAATAATAAAAACCCTCAAAATGCTTACATGGTAGAAGGTCAACAATTTCCTACCTATATGAGTTGTTCCTCTCAATGATGTACAACTTAGATTTGGTAGAGTTTTAGACAAACCTTCTATAGATGCCCAAAAGCAAAGCATTTCTGAGGAAGATTCTCTTGAAGCCAATAAGGGTTCTGAAGCATCTCTTCAAAACCCAAGCACTCAGAAAGAAAAAGAAAAAGAGCTAACCCCCACAACTCCTATAGTTGAGCAACCTGCATCTTCATCCACACCTCCTTTTCCTGAAAGATTACAAATTGACAAAGGGGTGGAAAATCTTGTTGCCTGACTATGATTTTCTAGATGAATTGAAAAATGTCTGTATCAAGATTCCCTTGTTACAAGCCATTAGAGAGATTCCTATTCTAGCAAAAACAATAAAGGAGTTGAGTCTTAAAAGACCAGGAAGGAAACCTAGAGATATAAGAAGAATCCACCTGGTAGGAAAAATTGCAGACATCATGATGGGAAAAATTACTATGCAGAAGTATGTAGATCCCGGTAGTCCAATTGTCAAAACACACATCAATGGGGTAGAAATTCCAAATACTTTGATTGATTTAGGGGCTACTATCAACATTATGAGTAGACAGACTATGGAACAGCTGAAACTTCCTAATCTTCTTTTTACACCTACTTTACTGCAACTTGCAGATCGATCAATTATCAAACCAGATGGTGTATTAGAAGACAATTTGGTCTCCTTATACTCTTGGGAATATCCAGTAGATTTCATGATTTTAACCCCCAAGAGTAATTTAGGAGGACACCCTCTTATCTTAGGAAGACCTTGGCTAGCCACAGCTGATGCGTTCATCAGTTGCAGGTCTGGGGATATGTATATTTCTGATGGTAATTCGACAAAGAAATTCAATCTGTATCTTCCAGCAAAAGCAATTACAGAAATAGGAGATAATGAGTGGATTAATTATGAAGATGTTATACAACCTGTCTTTACCATTTCTGAAGTTAGTGAAGATAGTCAAATTCTGAACACATTAGAAAACTTTGAAACATCTTCAGAATATGACCACACACAATTTCGGTTAGATTCTGACATTGAGTATCTATCATCTAGACAAATGTCTCTTTTCTCTATGGAAGAGTTTGGTAGTTCCACCATTGAGATCTTTCCAGGGAAAACATTGAATATCAACAAAAATTTGGAAAGATCACAATAGGAAGAACTAACCAAAATCTTGCAAAAACATTCTACTGCATTTGCATGGGAATATATTGATATGAAAGGTATTGACCCTAAGACTTGCATTCATCACATCTACATTGAGGAAAAAAGTAGACCAATCAGACAACCTCAGAGAAGGATGAATCCAAACCTTAGGGAGATAGTGAAAGAAGAGCTCCAAAAACTACTTAATGTAAACTTCATTTATCCAATTTCAGATAGCCGATGGGTTTCTCCTTTGGTTATAGTACCTAAAAAGAATGGTAAATGGAGGGTATGCATTGATTACAGGGAATTGAACAAGGCAACTTTGAAGGATCACTTTCCTTTACCCTTTATCGATCAGGTATTAGATACTTTAGCAGGCTAAAAGTATTTTTCATTTTTGGATGGTTTTAGTGGCTATAATCAGATTCAGGTAGCACCTGAAGATCAGGACAAGACCACATTTACCTGTCCATGGGGAACTTTTGCTTACTGAGTACTTTCTTTTGGATTATGTAATGCACCCGCAACATTTCAAAGGGCAGTACTAGGAATCTTTTCCGATCTAATCCATGATTGTGTAGAGGTTTATATGGATGATTTTACAGTTTATGGTAATTCGTTTGAAGAGGCATTAGAGAATTTGGAAAAATTCCTTATAAGATGTAAAGAAACAAACCTATCATTGAGTCATGAAAAATGCTTTATGATGTTTACTGAAGGGATTGTTTTAGGACATCATATTTCAGGGGATGGGATTAAAGTTGATAGATTAAAAGTTGAAGTCATCTCCAAGTTGCCTATTCCAAATTGTCAAAAAGATGTTAGAAGTTTTCTTGGATTTACTGGATACTATAGAAGATTTATTGAAAATTTCACCAAAATAGCATATCCACTCTTCAAATTACTTACAAAAGACTGTGAATTCAAATGGGATCCTGATTGTCAATCTGCATTTGAAACTTTGAAAACAAGAATATCTGAAGCACCCATTTTAAGAGGGCCAAATTGGAAACTTCCTTTCCATATTTCCACAGATGCTTTAGATACAGCTCTAGGAGCTGTGTTGGGAAAAAAGGATTTAGTTCCTTATGCCATTTACTACACCAGTAAAAATTTGACTCCCACCGAGTTAAACTATACTGTGACTGAAAAAGAGTTCTTAACTGTTGTTCATGCAATCAATAAGTTTAGACACTATATAACTGGCTATGAAACTTTTGTCCATACTGATCATTCTACAATTAGATATCTCATGAATAAACATGTTACTAATGGCAGAGTTACAAGATGGCTCTTACTTTTACAAGAATTCAATATTACTGTGTTGGATAGACCAGGGAAACAAAATACAGTAGCTGATTCCTTGTCTAGAATCCAAAATACTAATGAAGATTCTCCTGTAGAGGATAAGTTTCTAGATGAGTATTTATTTGCAATAACTACTAAGACTCCTTGGTATGCAGATATTGCTATCTATTTGGTTACAGGAAAGCTACCTCCACATTTATTTCCTGGTGAAAAATGAAGAATTATTCAGGAGAGTTCAAGTTATTCATGGATTTCTAATGAATTGTTTAAAACAGGGCTAGATTGTGTGATCAAAAGATGTGTTCGGGAATATGAAATGCCTGACATCCTCAAGGCATGTCATGATGAACCATGCGGTGGACACTTTTCTGACAAAAGGACGGCCTATAAAATCTTTTCTTTAGGATATTATTGGCCTTCCCTTTTCAAAGATGCAAAACAATATGTCAGAAGATGTGACAGCTGCCAAAGGGTTGGAAGACCGACTCTTTCAAATGAAATGCCATTACAACCACAGGTACTCATCGAACCCTTTGAAAAATGGGCTTTAGATTTCATTGGACCTATTAATCTACCATCTAAACAAAAAAAGTATATATTGGTATGCACTGATTATGTCTCTAATGGGTAGAAGCCAAAGCATTGCCTTTTTCCACTGAAAATTCAGTTGTTCAATTTCTTTTTGAGGATATTTTTACCCGTTTTGGTGTCCCAAGAGAAATTGTGACAGATCAGGGAAGTCAATTTACATCTAACTTGATGGAGAAGCTGATGGAAGAATACAAAATCAAGCAAAGAAAATCTACTCCTTACCATCCGCAAGCAAATGGCCAAGTGGAGTCTACAAACAAAGTTCTTGAGAGCATCATCACCAAAATTGTTCATCTACACAGAAAAGATTAGGCAGAAAGGCTTCCTGAAGCCTTATGGGCCTACAGAACTACATGGAGGAATACAACAGGACATTCTCCCTATGAACTTGTTTATGGGAAAGAAGTCCTGCTCCCCATTGAGTTTCAAGTCAAGACTTTCAAGATGGCAGTCTAGTTGGGGATGAATCTATCAGAAGCCCAAAAGCGCAGAATAGAGCAACTGAACGAGCTAGATGAGATCAGACAAGAAGCAATTTTAAATATTGATCTAGTTCAACATCAAAGAGCTAAATGGCATGAAAGATACATCAAAGAGAGAAAGTTTCAAGAGGGAGATTGGGCATTACTGTTTGATTCCAAGTTCAAAGACTTTAAAGGTAAATTTCAAACCCATTGGCTTGGGCCATATGAAATTGACAAAGTCTTTAATAATGGAGCAGTAAGAATCAAGACCATTGATGAATTTCAGATTTCTTTTCTTGTGAATGGCCACCGATTGAAAATTTATCATAAGCCACTCTCAAAAGAAGAATTTGTCAAGATGTTCCAACATAATTCTGCAATAAGGTTGGTGGAGAAGAATCCTTCTTCCCCACCAGCCTAGCCTTTGATTCTTTCAGTTAAAGAAAAAAAAAAAAAAAAAAGCCTGAAAATCAATTATAGATTGGCAGTCTTATACAGAAAATATAGAGTGAAAATCAAGGACACTTGACACTCTATATTTTCCAAAAAAAAAAATCTCCTCTCCTTCTCTTTCCATCTTCCCTCCACCTCATTTGCCATTCCACTTCATCTCCATCTCATTCACATTTTCTCTTCACTTCACTTCACCTCATTTTCATTCCATTCCACTCATTTCATTCTCATTTCATCAATAAAAGTTCCTTTCAGAACTATTTTCACTCAGTTAGTTCTTTTCTAACCATATTTGTTCAGCTAAGTGGGTGTTGTCCCAGTTTCCGCAGCTGGAAGCAGTTTCCGCAGCCAGAAACAGTTTCCGCAGCCAGAAACGATTTCCGCAGCCACCACCACTCTGTTTTTCAAATTCATAGTCAAAATGTTAGTACAAAAATCATGAAAATGCAGGTGTAAGTGAGCAAATGCCATGAAGACATGGAGCATCTCCAAGACATCAAGAAAGAACAGTTGGTTAAAAGCTATGGGCAAGAAATGACAAAGTTTCCAAAGGTATGAGCAAATTTTTTTATCAAATAGCAATTAAAGTCATGATTATGCATAGTTATCAAACCATGAAAAGTTCTACTATGTGCAATGATTCGATATGATAGCTCCATTACCCACTCCTATCCCACGACATTACTCCATACACCATGCATTCATTTCTTAACGGTCTCATGATGGGTTTTTCGGGTTTAAACTCAAGTTAACTACACTTTCATTTGCCACCTGCGCTCATAAGATGTGACCAATCTCTTTACGGCTCTTCTTCACCGTATTTTCTGCAGCTATCTATTAAAACGTGTGATCTCCCATACGCAGCCGTTAATTCAAAAAAGATTTCGCCTCCACTACCGGTCACTTACCATTTCATTTAAGACCTTCCTTTCATACACACGCACTTCAATTTGTAAACCCATTCACTACTGTTTATCCTCTGTTCCGCCTGTAATCCGAAGCATTCCCGTTACCTGCTATCGATTGCAGCCATTACCTTTTACCATAAACCCTGCAACCGAGCTACTGTCCTCTGTTAAAATCCTCATATGCAATTGCATCCTCAGTTGAAATTTAAAACAGGGAAAGGAATGGGAAAACTACTAAGGGCAGAGCTAGAAGGACCGAAATATCTAGAAGATTACCCTCAAGCCAAGGATTTACTGAAGAAAGCCAAATGGTTACGGTTCATTCAAAGGTTTAAAGGCTATAATAAAGAAGTAACCAAGGCTTTTGCACGATCATTTGATGGTCAGAAAGTGGAGATTGGAGATTTGAAGCTCACGGTGACCGAAACAACGGTAGCAGCTGCCACATGCTTACCTCAAGAGGGTGAGAGATGGTTCAAAAATAAAAGTGTGGATGAACAGGCATGGAGAATCATGCTAAGAAACCCAGGTATGGACACCACCGTGTTTACTAAAGGAATTCTTGTTCATGCATTGAAGAAAGAATGGGCTAGCATGCTATTGGTTATCCAAAAATTTGTCACCTGTGAAGGACGTTTTGGTTCGATGTATATGTACCATGCTAGACTGTTGATGAATTTCTTAGAAAATCAGACTCTTAATTTGCCTTATTTCTTACTCTTGAGTTTGAAGAAGATGAGCATTACAATCCAAAAACACATAGGCAATATAGACCCTCATCTATACCATCATGGACTTATAAAAATTCTTATTGAAGACCACTTAAGGAAAAACAAAGATACATGGGAGAAATTCTTGATAAGAAACTACTTCCAAGAGCCATCTGAGGCCTCTGAAAGTAGCACACCGAAGACACCAAGAAAAAGTAGGAGAAGAGAAAAGAGCACTACAGTCCAAGACTCCCCTACTATAGAAACTCAAGAAACCGGTCAAAAAGAAGAAGAAGATAGAGCTAAAGACAAGAAACAGAAGAAAGAAAAAGGCAAAAGGACCATCCAAGAAGTCTACCAATCCCCTGAGCAATCCATAGAGGAGGATTATCAACCACTGTCAGAAAGATTAGTACATCTTCAAGCTGCTGCTATAGCAAAGAAAAAGGCAAAAGGAAAACAGAGTATACAAGAAAAGAGTACTAGTCCACCATACTTAAGGAGAAGCACAAGGTTAAGAGGAAAAGGGAGTAAAACGCAAATAAAATAGCCCCACTTCATTGACTTGGGTGGAGAGACACTTGAGAAAACTCCAGCTGGCCGTAGTCCACCTCATCCTCAACCAAGCATTGAAATCAGTCCTCCACATGATGAAATCCCTTCTCGGCCAGAGCTAGAGAGCAGTCCTCCTCCTCCACCAGATTTTGAATTCAGTCCAAGAAAGACACATGAAGTAGACCCCAATCAATAGGAAGTATATGACTACTTGGAATCATTAGAAAAATCAGCTGCAGGTCCAAGTACCACTCTGCCACTAGATGCACAAGTTCAGTCCTTAAAACAGGAGGTATTTGAATTAGAAATCTTAAACAGGCATATCAAGCAGGAAAATGAAGCACTCAAAGAGCAGAGCAAAGTAGATAAAATTATTCATGATAACACTATGCTCCATTTAGGACTATGGCAAAAGAAAAATAAGAAACTGAAGAAAAAGTGCAAAAAGTTGAGCAGAGCATTGATTAATCTCAAGTTCAGATGTCCAATAAGGAAACCAAGAATGGTGGTAGCACCAAAGAAGAAGAAAAGAGGGCTAGATGTCTTACCAGAAGCATCAGAACATATGGATTAGAAACGGGTGACTAAATTTTGGTTGCATGAGGACATGCAACACCTTCATAGTGGGGGTATGTTGAGTCCCAAACCTGCACTTCCCTATATACCCTTTCAGCCTTCTTTTTCCATTTACTTCATCCACCAAGCTATCAAATCGTTGCATAATAGTCTAAAAAGGGCTTATGAAATGGTTTCCTAACTATGTTTATGACTGTTGTTTGATTTAGATTTTTGTTCAAGCAGCTGCGGAAACTTGTCACTTTCCGCAGCCAGCCCAAGTTTCCGCAGCCATTTTGTTAAAGGCTATGCTACAGGTGTCCAATGGAGAAACCAGCCACATGGGTAAGCTGCAAGTGACGTGTACATGGAGTGTGTCCCCTTAGATCATTCAAATCACTCATAAACAGTCGCGGTCAACGATGGTCAAAGGAAGGGCCAAATGAGGAGTTTTGCGGTGGCACGGCTCTGTTTTGCCCACGTGAAGGTTTGCGTGGCACGATCCTTAGTTTCTGGAGGTACTGGCACACCTGGAGAGCAGCCCGTGAACTGAACCAAGCAGCCACCACTCCATGAATTCATGACCATCACGCTAGATCTTGGGTCAAGGAGATTTACGTGTCTCTTGGCAGCATAAATCTAGGAATTAGTTGCAGCAACTTTTCTTATAAATAATGCGTTGATATACGCTGAATAGATTAGCTTTTGTATTGTAATCTTGACTGTTGTCGCCCACTGTACTGCATTTCACTTTGCTTTAAATACATGAGAGGACTGTTTTTCTGAATCTGATTTGTGACTAAGTGATTAGCTGGCCGAGGTTGCAGAGGGCCCCTGTACACCAAAGCTTTGTATAGTTTCTTACTTGCTTTGATTTACTATTTTTTTAAATCATTGCTTGTATATATATTGTGTTGTTCTGATGTTCATTTGCTGTCTATATTTCCTTTACATTTCTTTTCTAACTGTTAGCTGATCAGTGCTTCTTTTACAGGTTTTGTTGTAGGTAACCCGGGCAGATTTACATATTTTTTTGATAACTACTGACATGAGATCATCTTGTCCTTCCTGTTGATTTTCATTTCCTGAAGTTTAATTCCAGCACTGTCATTTTTCAAATTGTGTTTTGCTTATTTATTTTTCTGCTACTTAGACATCATATTACTCATCTGTTTATGATTTCCTTTCTATAGTCAAGTGACTCTATTAGTAAGGAATCAAAATATTACTTATTGTAGTATGATTTAGTTTGCTTTCCTGCAATTTAGATATCATATTACTCAACTTGTTTATGATTACTTCCTATAGGCAGATTGAGTTGAAGGGTAAAGGATCAGAATAGGGGTTGAAGTAGTGTGATTAGTTTCCTTTTATGCAATTTAATTTCCTGCAATTTAGATATCATATTACTCAGCTTGTTTATGATTACTTCCTATAGGCAGATTGAGTTGAAGGGTAAAGGATCAGAACAGGGGTTGAAGTAGTGTGATTTAGTTGCTTTGCTTTCAGTCTTTGAGTTGCTTTAAGTTCAGTTTTTACTTTCTTTTTCATGCAACAGTAAGGATACTGGGCCATTGTCACTAGTTCACTGTTTGGTTCATTTACTTCCTCTTGAGAATTGATTTCATTACAGTCAGTTTAGAGCTTTCTTTTTGAAAACTTTTAAGTTTGGAAAATCACTGTAGAAATCACCATTACCATCCATACTTAACTTTCAATTTTGCCATCACACACTAGGGAATCCATAAAAGATAAGTCCAAAAACAAACTCAAAAACGACAAAAGAATAAGGAAATGGTTATCTTGTACATATAGTACACCTCACTTTGTCAGTTTACGAATCCCAGATTGACATTTAAATTAGCAATTTAGAACATACTAAATTGACCAAACAACCCATTCCATGCCTACATCAACTGACGATCAATTCCTTGATGTTGTACATTATGTACTGGGGGCATTGGAACTACATCTCTCAAATGGATTCCTTGCTACGTATCCCTTCGAGAGCGTTGTTCTCCCATCTGATGAGAACCTCTTGGAAGTCATGACCTCTTATGGGTTGTGAACAAGGAAGATGAGCATAGTTCCTTGTCTTGTGTCAAGCTCGTTAAAAAATGAAACAAGGACTATGAGGATAGTTCTTTTACTGTGTCAACCTCATTAAAAAATAAAATAGGTTCCAGAGCATAGTTCCTTGTCTTGTGTCAAGCTCATTAAAAAATGAAACAAGGAATTAGACCATATTTCCTTGTCTTATGTCAAGCTTGTTATAAAATGAAAGAAGGAATCTGAGCAGAGTTCCTTGTCTTGTGTCAAGCTCATTAAAAAATGAAACAAGGTCCCCTGGAGCAAAGTTCCAGTACAAGTCTTTGATTAGATCTCATAAAATCCCAATTGAGTCTTTCACTTAATCTCGTAAATGAACCTTCATTCCATCCACGTGATAGCCATGAGTAGTCTACTTAGGTGAATGTAATGAAGCTTGGGGGACATGCATCTAGAATTGAGTCATCATGCTGGGGGCATGTAAACCAATCTCAAGCATAGTTTTTTCTTGTTTCAAGCTTGTGTAAAAATGAAATTGAATCCAAACATAGTTTTTTGTTTCAAGCTTATGTAAACATGAAACTAAATCCAATCATAGCTCCCTATGGTTCAAGCTTGTGTAAAAATTAAACCATCTCCATTTTAACCCTCGTGATTTCCATTTTATCAGCCTCTTCCGTTAGATGAGCCTTGGCTTTTCTCCTTCCATCATGACTATCTTCTTGGCCGATCATACGCTTCCACTTGGTTGTTTAACCATTTTTGAGGAATAGTTGCAATGAGTGATCTTATTAGCCATCCTCTTGACCATTACATGTTTTGAGAAGTTTCAACATCATCAGAACCAATTGCTATCCTGGACACCACTCGTTCCTCTAAGTGGAGTCCTCTTTAAGCTCTTTTCAAACTCTCAAAATATGAAAAGATTGTCGAGCGCTTGTCCTTTCCAACTCATTAACGAATTGGAAATTACATCTACTCAGTACAAGTTTAACCCTTTTCCGGACTAAGATAGATTATTTATGAAAAAGGAATACGTTGATCTAACATGGTCAATAGGTTCTCTCTTGTATTATTTTACGCTTTTTCAGACTTGAGAGACAAATTTACAAAAAAGAACTTGTGGAGTTTTCTTTTTGTCCCTTTTAAAACTCTCTAAACATGAAAAGGACCAAGTTCTCATTGTCGTTAAACTCGTTAAAACATCAAATAGCAAGAAACTTGTACATCATCACAAGGCCAGGTTTCACCTTTTCTAGACTCATTAAAACATCACATAGCAATGGATTCACCTAAAGGGTGGAATTATACTACAAGCATATGTTATCCACCTCAAGCTTGTTAAAAAATAAAGAGGTATTGGTCAAAAATAACTGGGGAAAATGGGAAAAGGGGTAAATCATTTTATGGTAGCAAGTCGCTCTTGAACATGACACTTTCACTTCATCATGTGACCATTTGGGTTAGGTTATCTGCTTGATGGTTATCATACCTACGGTTTATCACACCATCCATCACTTTGGTTTTTGGTTAATGCTGCCAATTCATTCAGTGTTGCCGACATGTTCAAGAGAAGTCACTTAGTAAAACTTCATCCTTTGCAATACTCATAAACCTTCATTTTCATGACCGTCATTCCTAAACCTTGTGTCATTAGTCAAATTCCATCTCCAAAATCATTACACTTGTTTTTTGTCGTTGATGTGGGATACATCAAGGCCCTCTTGTGACGGGTCACTTCTTGTCGACATCAACACATTATCCAAGAAGTTGAGTTATAAACACCCTTCCAGTACCTTGGGGCTTGTATACATCAATGGCAAGTTTCTTGCTTCTAGCAACAGGTTGACATCACTGGCCTTCGACTGAAAGACTTTTTCTGGTGTTCGACATCAAAACATTTATTCACACCATGTAGAATGTACTGTAGTACCTTGAGAATCATTATCATTATCGGTGATCTCTCTCGCGTCTGTTAACGACTTACATCATTGGATGGTAATTAGATGATGTCTTCCCATGTTTGACTTCAGATCATATATTCACATGGCTAGACTCGTACTTGAGCGAACGATTGGACGAGATAGAAGACCCCAGATCTAGTTTCATCGATCCTAGCTACAATTTTAGGAAAGTAATAAATCATCTGTACGATGGACTTACACAGATGGCCATCCTATCATGGGTTTATATCTATAGACGACTATCTATGTACATGTAATGAAAATTTTACATGTTGAGCATGGGTATTCCTTCCCTTAGCAATTCATGGAAAAATTCAAAATATCATGATATTATGTATTGTAATCGATGCAGGTCACCGTCTACTTCAGATCCTCTCTGTCACATCGTAAAGCATATCACTCGACATTATAATTTTCGACTTCATGCTTTAGGGGGCAAATGTTACAGGTCTATTTTGGCACATCACTCCTGATATTCAGATCAGTACAATTAGGGCTCATCAAACCCTAATTCAGTTGTTACATGCCCTAGACAAGTCATCACATTGAATGCTTCCTTCTATGAAATTTTTCTGGCCTGGAGCCTTGCTAAAATGCCTCCTTGGGACACTAGTGCAGCCTTGGTTAGGGGTAACTACACTATAGAGAAGGCAAGCCCATTTTGGCCAGCACTGCAATGCACTTAGGCCCTCTTTGACTTGTGCTAGGCAAGATTGAGCGAAATTTGCATAGGGTTCTGGGAATATTCCTTGATTCTAGATGATTCTAGAAGGACTCCATCTCTTATCTTCTCTTATGAGCTTGAAATTGGATAGGCTAAGGATCCATTAACCTCCTATCCTCTCATCCCTTGCTCCATGGAAACTAACTCCAAGTTTGGAAAGCCATTCAATAGCCTCATTTATGACAAAACCACCTCCATTTCCTATAAATTGAGCACTCATCATAGTGATAAAGGGGCTAAAATATAAAGTTTGTAAGGAAATTTTGTTGGTTTGAGAATTGAGTTCATGTCAAGAAATGTTATGTTGCTGGAATGGTGTGCTTTTGATGTGGTGAGGGTTGGACTAAAGCTGGAGGAGTGGCACAGGATCGAACTATATTGGGTGATACTCTTCCTTCTACATTAATAAAGAGTTTATTCCTTTTCTCATATTATTGTTCATATCTGTGATGATTATGTGTTTCAATGTCTTCGATTCCATTGTTTTATAGTTGATAGATCATGTATGCTTTGACCGTTTCTTGTTTCTATTTCTCTTGATACAGGTACCTTTTGAGCAGATTTAGTTCAAGTGTGAGCGACAGGAGCAATTCAAAGGGGATTGAGGAAGCGAAAGACTACAAGTAAGTTCCTTCATCTCATCTATCTACTATAGGAAAAGGTTAAACTACTTTCTTTCTATTATTCTAGGTGTGGTTACCCACCTAGGGAAAATGTGTTTATCCGTAGATGCAAATTCCATATAACACTCCTTCCTTTAGATTGAATGATCGGTGAGGATCTCTACTACTACAATTTAACTACAAGAGAACCCAATGGCTTGGCCTCTCTCAAACCTCTGTTTTGTATGTTTGAGGCACAATTATTTTTTATTGACTTGGCGTCATTTTTAGTGTACAATTCCAAGGGATTATTTTTGCTAATTTCTCTTGCAACATATGTAACAATATCGACCAATCACACATGTTTGAGTAAATATTTGTTGCATCTAATGGTTAGTATGTAAATACCTATTGCCACATGAAATTTTTATTTTTAGGTTAGTACTGATGCAAATTTATGGTATGTGTTTAAGACTTTGATTATTCCAGTTTCATTTCCATTCTGATGTCAAATTTCATTCTCAAAGAGATATAGGTTTTTCTAGTTTACTTAACCTTTCTCTTTAGGAGGTCCTCTTGTTTTCATATTTGTACATGGTTTTGGTTTTGTAAATTAATTTTATCTAAGTCCATAGTTTTACTAAAAAATAAACCTGTTCCAACTCATAAGAGCATGTAAATATGTCATTAAAATATGTAGCATTATAAAGTTGATATGCGTCCATCTTTTTTTGAGTGTAAAGCTACAAAGAAGCTAGTGCTTTAAATTGTGCAGAAAAATCTGGAGAAAATTTATGGTTGAAATTTTATTAAAATCTCAAAATATATAATATTCATATCCAAATTTTCCGCTGCATAGTTACATTTTGTCGTGTGGTCTCACCAATGGTTTTCTTTTTTGCTCACAAGTGTAGGTTCCACAAATTGATTCCATCATTCCTTCATTTATTATTGCCTTTATTTTTTTACATTAGCTCATCACTTGCTCTCAATGTGTAACATGTTGGATTAGGATTTCGCTTCTTAGAGAAGCAACTCAAAAGCCTAGATGAATAAATCAATAGTCCCTGCAAATTTTGAGTTGTTTTAAATGAAAATATTAGATGTTTGAAGTTGTTTGTTATTTTATGAAGTTGTACTAATTTACATGTTGCATGCAAGCCACCAATAACAGTTGCAACTACAATTGTGCTTTGCCATCGCTTTTTCCTGAGACAATCACATGTTGCACATGATAGATTTGTGAGTTTCACCACATATGTATTTTCTAACCAAAACCCTCAACTCATGTAACTCTTAAACCCCTCAGAGCGTAACACCTAAACCCCCATTCTAAACACTGAAAACATCTCAGTCTTTAAGCCATTTGGATGTATGTGCAAGTAAGCAATGGGCATTCTGAAATTATAAAATTGTTTATTTGCCATCATGAAATCTTTTTCAAATGAATCTTTTTCTCAGAATGCCCAACAAATCATTGACTCCAAAGTCAGTAATTGCAGGTGGTTCAAAGAAGTAGCCTTGCAATTTATTCCTATGCTCAGGTTGGTAGATCAACAATGGTCTAGATCTAGCTTTGGCTAATTGTCTTGGCATTTATTATATGGTTGGGCTATCAGACACGCCCCGCTCATCGCTCAAGGCAGGGACTAGCTGCAATGCAACCTCCCTTGTTTAATCTTTTGATCTGGTCAATTTTTTTTCGTGATTTTGTCTAAATGATAAACTATATTAGATAGTTCAAACAAATTTAATATATTTTTTTAATATGATAAATCTAAAAAAAAATTAAACCTCATTCACTATTAAAAAAAACAATCTAAACAAAACACAGTTATAATAAATTATGAAAAAATACATTTTAAAATAGTTCTTACATAATTAAAAAACCAAAATCAAAACCTAATACCTCTTTTAATAAAATCAATAATAACCACAAAAAAATTGCTCATAAAATTTTCTTCAAACTTTATATATATATAGATATATATCATAATAAAAAGTATATCTATATTTAACATATTAATGCCTCCCCAATAAATAAAATGAAATATCAATCACATGCAATCTAAAATGTCACATTTAAAATGCAAAAATATACTTCAAATCTAATCTATTCTTATTCATTCATGTATAAATATTTTTATTCATTCATATATAATATATAAAAGAATAATTACTCATAAAACATCTGCATTTCACATTTAAGTTAGGGTGTTAAATTTAGAATCAAAGACCTATTACAACTTTAATTTATCATTATTCATATACACTCACAAAACATTGGTAGGAAGAGTTGATCCAAAATATAATCATATTTTGTATATTATTACATTTCTAATAAAACAAAATAAATTAGAAAAGCATTGACATTTATTTTAGAGTGTCAAATTTAGAATGTAAAAAATTATTTTATATATATATAATAATGGATTAAAATACATAAAATTATTAATAATTTTTTTATTAAAAAAACTATTTTTAAAAAATTGTTATAAAAAATGTGTATTTTTTGTTTTAGTAAGTAGATTTAAATTATATTAAATAAACAAAATGTATAAGTCCATCTCTGCCTTAGAATGAGGAAACCAGAGACAAATCAAAAGTACTCTACCCCCTAAGGGGAAACTAGAGCTTACAACATCTAAATTGCTTCCCAAAAAAGTGTGGTCAAGAAAATTTCCTAGGAGGGTTGAGCCTCTTGACATTAGGATAATGATGTGAGGGGTGGTGACAGTTTTGAATTCCAATAAATCTGGGGGATCCTCAGTCACGAGCTTGGCACTTGTGGGCCAAGAAGAAGGTGTGTTGTCATACTGATGGCTACTAAACTAGATCGAGATTGTTATGCATGCCATCAAACAAAAATAAGGTGAGGGAACCAGCCTTGATCTGATCAAGTGGTCAACGAATAGTGCATGCCACTTTAAAGCCAAATTTATGTAAAATTGGAGCCACAGCGAGCCTGCACCAAACTGGTAGCTTATGGAAACTCTTCCACAACGAAACACCCGCATGGGTTGGGCCAAGGGGGGAAGGGGGAGGGGACTCAATCGTTAGCGGGGGATTGAGGGGTTTAGAGGGAGGCAGAGGAGCTTTAAGATAGGGGGAGGGGATGAACTGGTAGGAGGGGAGTGTGTGGGAGACACATCAGGGGAAGGGACATTGGGAGGGTAGTCGATATCCAGGTCTCTGGCCAAACGCTTCAGGGTTGAGGACAAGTGGCTGAAGAGTGCGGAGAGCTCAACAATTTGGTTGGTGGCCTTGGTTTTAGCTTCTTCCTTGGCCTTCAACTTCTTAGCCAGGAGGTTACAGAGGGCCCAGAGGGACAAACGTCCACAACAGGTCTCTTCTTATTCCATGGCCACTATTATTTTGTGAATACGGTTAGATATATTGTGGTCAAACATAGTAGCAATGGAGGTTT
Organism: Pinus tabuliformis; assembly: GCA_031772625.1. Taxonomy (NCBI): domain Eukaryota; kingdom Viridiplantae; phylum Streptophyta; class Pinopsida; order Pinales; family Pinaceae; genus Pinus; species Pinus tabuliformis. The sequence continues at coordinate 1,526,442,492 of CM062818.1, read as the reverse complement.
CGTCTAGGGTGGTTGGGGGCCCACGACCTCTCCCCCGACCTAGGCGATGACCTCTTCCTCTGTCTCCGCTCATGAGTGGGATGCAGGGGAAGTGAGGCGCAGGAATGAGGCCAGAGGGAGTGGCGAGGATCACGAGAGTAGGAAACCAGAGGAAGAATAGCAGGGAGGCCAGGCTGTTGTGGGATAAAGAGCCTTGATCAACAGGATATTCTGCACATTTCAAGGAGAGGGAACGGGTGGAGCGATGGTGCCAGATGTATGCCTTATGACTAAGGATGCTTCCAAGTGCAGGTAGTCGTTAGTTTGTGAGGGTGATCTGCCTTGGGCCACCTGAATCTGGGGCATTCATTAATTATTAACATTTTATTCTCTAAATATTTTTATATAAATTATATAAAAGTACTTTTTAATGTAAAATTAATATTTTAAAATAATATAATACACCTTTAAACATACGCAATTATTTCTCCATTATAAGTTAACTTATATTTTACGTCATAATTTTTTTAAATATATTAAAATTTAATATTGTACTTTTTCAAAATAATATATTATTACATAATCATCCTTTTTTTTGTAAATTGATGAGTAGATTTCTATTAATATGTAGAATTTTTTTACATTTCAACCATATCATTAGTGCTTTCCAAAAGATTCCTCTGGATAGACATGCTTTGAACTATGGACAACAAAAGGACAATAAATCAAAAGACTGGTATTTATACCTAATTAGTCTTGCTACTAGAAACTTAAACAAGTCTCATGTTGTAAATTATAACAAGAAAATTAAACTATGTACCATATACATATATATGTGAAAAGAATAAAAATTCTGGCTACATCCTGAGAGTACCTAATTTTCTTTAGTAGACTAGCACCTCGAACTCTTAGCAAAAATTTTAGTCCAAGATTATGACTGGTGACGTGGCTATAGAATTGGCCCATGGTGAGGTTTGAGCTCAAGCATTGATGACAACAGGTCCTTCCTGGTGCTCATTTGACTTTGTGTCTGAGTTAGAAACTACATAGCATTCTATGCGAGACAACCGAACAACTATGTCATCAAAGTTGTATCTAATGTATCTCATAATGTGTTTGATGTCCTCTTGTCCTACAAAGAGATTGTAGTTATCTATTTTATTGTCTCTAATGACCATGTTGAGAAGAGTTTCCATTTGACGATGTAGAGTGATGCAATAAAGGAAGTGGATCCTTCGCCTATGAAACTTTCCCAGGTCTGGTATCCACTTGAGGCTATTGCCTCCTATTTCTAAGCCTGAGAATAAACCTGATCTCTGAATTCCTTAGCCTCAAGTTGAAGAAATTATTTCCGTACCTCCAGGGGCACAACTTCAAAGAAGTTGGTGACTGGTTCCTAAGGCAATAATATTCGATGGTGCGTCGAAGAGGGCTCCAATGCTCCTCCTAAATGGATGGGAGTGCATAACCTTGGAGCCATGCAAACAATAAACCTGCAAAACAAATAGCTACGACTGGTGCTTGAAAGACCTGTTGGAATGGACTTACAGACTAGATGGTACCATAAGGTAAACAGAGGGTTAAGGAGACGTGATGACTTTAAATATTAAACTGAAGTGACACCTAATGGCCAAACTAAAACAATATGGAGAAGGTACCCAGGTACCAAACTCTGCACACTAAAATCAGACATGGAAAATAAATCCCTGTAGGGTCTGTTATCTGGAGTTGTCGAGGGAAGAACAGCAACAAGTTCAAATGTAGGTCTAGACCCGAAATTATGGAGAAAAAGAACAAAAGCATTGACCCTTTGAAGCAGTAAATAGTCAAGTTTGAGATGAACGGAAATGAAAGTGGTTACCAACAACTAATGTATAAACCATCATCAACTGAAATGGAGGAGAATTATAATTAAACACTATCTCTAAAGACCCAAGACTAAGTTTCAGGACACAGGTCTACTTAAGCAAGACAATAATCAAGCATTACGTTAACACTATGAAAAAGGTAGGGTGAAACATTACCCTAATACCCAATGAACTCCCAATAGTGATGGTGCATTCACAGAACCAGTATTTTATTATGTAAGTAAAGAGTCAGTAACAAATGCCTCTACTAAAACAATCCTTGATAATATCATAGAGAGTCGAAAAGCTAATACCTGTAAAACTTCATGCAACATGAGAATGTTGCCACCATATAGAGTGCTTTTTCCGCCACCTTACATCCTTTCCCATTCAAATATAAGGCATTCAAAACATGAGTGTATGGGCGTGTGGAATAATGAGAGGTGATGGTATGTGTTCCAATTCTAGCCAAGTGTATAGTGAGAAACCATAGGCTTTCTTGCCAAGACTGCATACCATAATTCACTCATAAATGAACTTCCCTTGGCTATCGGGAGGGAGTGCAAAGGCATCAAATCCGCCATGAGAGGGGAAACCCATATCCAAGCCAATAGAAGGGAGTGTAAAGTTGGGCATTTTACCACACACATGGAATGACACTCCCTGTTGCACACATTTAATTCGCTTTAGCTTACAAATTTTCCAACCTATATGGAATATGAAAGCCTCCCATGCTAGTGTCATGTTCCACTAGGTGTAAGGCACATCGCTACCACAGAGGGTGCCCCCTTGTTGGCCACCCAAATTTTGTGCATGTCCATTATGACGTGGCTATCAGGAAAATATCCCCAACAAGTCTTGGTAACAGAGCATCTCATGGTTATAACGTTGTGGTTGGAAAATCACCCCATCGAGGATATTATTACATAATCATAATTTTATGGGAGAAACCATGCTTATTATATATTTAGATATAGAGGGGTGGGGTGAGTATGTTTATAATAAGAAAATGATAAATAAATTATTATTATATATTTTAGTTGAAAGTTTTCCTTTCAAATTATTTAAAATATAATTTTAAAATTATATTAAAAAGTTAAATTATAATAACTTAATTTAAAAATCAATTAATTATGATTTGTTTTTTACCATAAATATAACATCAAATATTTTATATTAGGAATATATGTATACTATCAACATTTGTTATGTTACCTTAGAATTGAATTTGGGTGGCGAGGATTCCATTCCTTTCCATTCCTTCCTACCATCCACTTCGTATAGCCCTAATTGAAAGAAATCAATTAATTTTGTTATCTAAATATATTTATTTATTAAAAAAAATAGATAATTAAGATAAAATTATATATATATATATATATATATATATATATAATTTTAATTTATTAAATATTAATTTTAATTTAGATAATTAAAAGAAAAATTATTAATGTATATATTTTTAAAATTTAAATTGATTAAGTATTAGAATATTAAAAATTTTAATGTGTAGTTATTTAATTATTTAAATTTACATGATAAAAATTTATTTTCTATTTATCATTAATAAGTCTATTTTATGTCTATCTTTAATAAGTTTATTAATATACTTTAAAGACTTAGTTTAACTTATAGATGAAATAGGTTCTTTCATTGGAATTGATTAAATTAATTTCAAGAAAGAATGAGATTGTTTTGTTTAGAATGCATTTTTGAATGCATAAATAGATTCAGCATGGTGGAAAACCTCTTGGGCACTCCAATTCTATAGATTAAACAACTTAAACTCAAGTTTTTAAAAATTTCTACATGATTTTGATTAAAATTAACTAGAAAACATGTCGTGAAAAAGTCACTTTGTTTATAAATTAGACTACGCCTTAAAAGATAATGTTATATACATAATGTAATAACTCGGTGTTCAATACAATAATTTTTATTATATAAACATCTTAAATTTTAATGGTACTCTAAATATGTGACATTACCAATGGTACTAGGTTAATTCATTAAATTTGAGCAAAGTTGTTCTTTCCTTTGGCTCAAATCAAGGTTTGTGCTACTTCGCAAAAAAATCAACAATATTTGGTCCTTCAAAAGCAAATAGCAATGAAGCTTTTTACAATAAGGATTTTGGGATGGAAAATGTAGGATTTATGAGTCCTTGTATAGATCTATTTTAATCAAAGAGTGAGAGGGATCAAATTTCATTATATGCAAACTTTTTTGAGAAAGCAAGCATTGGAAAAAAATTCACACATTAAGAGATTTAATCGCATTAAAATGAACTTATAATGCTCGTTGACTCTCTTTATATATAAACCATGTGTATTTTTTCATTGTTTAAATTGTATTTTTAACTGATTTATTATTATTTATATTAAAAATTGAATGAGTTACACATTTTCTACTTATTAAAAATAAGTAAATTATTTTCCTTTTAATTACTTTTTCATTTTGAACAATTTGAACATTGAAATATTTACCCAAGTCCCCACATTATATATATATATATATATTCAAACAATTTATTCAAGTTCTATATTGAAATATTTATAAGAGAAATATAAGTTTTTTTTTTTTTTAAACACTATATAAAATTTATATGTTATTTAACATAGACATTGAAATATTTTACGTATAATTTCAATGAGTGAAAGTGAAACATTTTTACCTCAATTTTTTCATATTGGATTGTAATATTAACAAAGAAGCAATTGAATACAATGAGAATGTGATTAATGGTTTATAATGGTTTAAATTAAAACTAATCAAATATGTATAATCTTTTATGTTTTTATTACAGCTAACAACATTTCTTTATTTAAAGCATTTTTTAAAGGGGCATATGTCAACTCCAAGATAAGCACAAACACACTTACACATCACCCTCATACTGGGTTGTAGAGAGAGCCTTTAGGCTCAAAAATATGTGCATATTGGATTGTAATATTAACAAAGAACCAATTGAACACAATGAGAATGTGATTGATGGTTTATAATGGTTTTAATTAAAACTAATCAAATTGTATAATCTTTTATGTTTTTTATTACAATGAACAACATTTCTCTATTTAAAGTAATTTTTTAAGGGACATATGTCAACTCCATGATAAGTACATACACACTTACACATCACCCTCATGATAAGTACATACACACTTACACATCACCCTCATACTGGTTTGAAGAAAGAGTCTCTATGCTCAAAAATATGTGCCGAGATGGCATAGAAAAAGTATACTATAAGAGTACAATAATAAGTTTCCAGCGGAATAATTCAAAAAATTATGACTTATAAATTGCACAAATCTTAGCTATTGTAGATAGATAAAAAAATCATTAAAAAAAATGTGAAGTAAACTCTATAGAAATCACCTAAGATGATTAAGATTACAAAGGACATCATTTGATTAAATTCAAAAAAGATAGTTGTGAAGTAAACTCTATATAAAACACCTAAGATTAAGATTATATAGCACATCATTTAGTAAAACTTAGGATGAGAGGGCCAATGACCATTTAAAATTTCCTTAACTCCTCCTCGAACTAAAACACTCAAATACATAAGAGTTTGTTGGCTAGAGGGGGATGAGGTTGTGACTAAGGGGAACTAAGTCGAAGGCAGGTGTTGAGAACCCATATGCACATACTCCATTTCACTTATCATGGTGTGGAGTGAATCAATTTCATCCTCCACATGCTGAGTGGAGGGCCAATGTTGCAAGATTGTGTTGAATAGTAATTCCACCCATTCTTCCAATCTCATAATTTGAATTTGAAGCCTGCAACGTTGAGAAATTAACCCATATGGGTCTTCATCCATCTAAATTGGAGAAAACTTGCAGGAGGAAGGAATTATATTGCCATGTGAACTAGAGGGAGGAAGCCAACGAAGACAACAACGCTAATGAGGAGACCAACACAAATGGGAGAGAACAAAATGCGAATAGGATACATGAGGACGCATTCAATGATAAAGAAAGAGGCCATAAAAAACTATCGTATTAGGGCAAGGGCCACTCCATGCAATGATGAACCAATAGGATATGAAATTTTTTCACTGCAAGGGAAATCCCAAAAATGACAATGAAGGGACATGCAAGATGTACTAGAGAGACATAGAGTACCCATGGCAAAGATTAGAGTGACAAGGGGAGTTAATAATAGCAGGGGGGAGGTGATGGATAGCCAAAATGGAGATCTTGTGCATGGAAGGATAGGGTATGGGTGTGCATCATGGGATAGGCAATGTGGAGAGGTCATTATTGACCAAAAGAACCCCTTCTTGGAGGGTTTTATTAGCGTGAAGGTTTGTCTCATGATTGTTATTTTGCAAGACAGGGTAGAAATTTACTTGCTCAAAGAGAGGAGAGGCGCTCTAATTTGGTGAAGAATCGAATTGAGATGAGAATCTGATGCAAAGGATCCTAATTGAAGATATTGAATAGTGTTTTTTGAATCTTCGACAATGATAAGCTCTTGGATAGACGGGGAGGTTTAGAGGAGAATACTTTGATATAAGGCATAAGTCTCTAGTTGTTTGATGCTACCCGAGGCTCAATGAGTAAAAGAATACCAAATATCTTTCTAGATTAAAAAAAACGAAAAAGTACTCCATCTGTCCACGGGGTCTTGGATAGACAGTGATCAAGTGCTTTATTAAGGCACTCCTTGATGTGAAGTCACAGGGTCAATTCCCAGCCCCATCAAGGTGATATATTAGACATGATAAAAATGTAATCCTGCTAAATTTACAAAAAAATACCTTTTCTGTCCCTACAACATGTGATATACCCTATTACATTAAAAACATGCCTAAATTGTACTATTTTAGAATTTGTTAAATACTTATGATTGTCATCTCTCAAAAATTGTTTTTTTCTTTGAACTAAAATACATTATTATTTTTTATTTTATTAAAAAATATTAAATTTAATAATTCAAATCCAACCTACTTTTTCATGATGCTACTGAACCTCCTTTTCTTTAAGTAACTGTCAGTGGAATCCACTGACAGCCTTTCCCTTAGCGATGGAATGAAAATAATCTATATTTACTGGTGGATGGAGGCAAAGTCTTCCAACATTTAAGGAGATAAGATGACGTAGAAAACGTGAGCAACCACATGTCCATGCATGCTTTCCACTCCTCACCCTTCAATTCTTTATATTTATAGCTACACCTTTTCCAGATGCAGGCTGCCTCCTTTTCTTCAAGATATTCATCAAAATTTCTCTCCCATACTTTATGGCGCTGTCTCATTATTATTTTTGTCCAACCCAACTTCAAAACCGGGAAACTGACTCCCATGATATGTATTTAACCAGAATCAAACTGAAAAAGGATATAAAAGTCGTTAACTGTCCCTGCCACGTGGACAATTCAATTATAGATGAGTGATTCCGAAACTTTCAAGATTACGTGATTCCATGTCAAGTTTGAACACGGAAAACACAGTTTGTGTTTTAGCGAAGTAAACGTAATAATTAGTGTGCGAAACTAATTTTTTTTTTACAAATAAATATTTTTTATATTAATTGGTAGTGCCATGGCGAAAATCCTCAGGTGATTTAGAGATTGATTCAGCGCTCATTTATTTGGTCAGTGGATTCATTCAAAATCCACGTGTAGAGTTTGTTTTTTTGTTTTAGTTGGGAGGTCGGAGGGTTCGCATTCTTCCGCATGGCTTTTTCATTTTTCCGTAGGGGCATACATAAGCTTGGGAATCATCGATCGGCCTTGATCCAGATGGCTCCGAGCTTCGCGAAGATAGCTGCTGGCTCAATTTCGTCCACTTCTGGGGGGCAAGCTCCTGCCCATATCGTCAGTGAAGCCCCAACTTCCACTGTCCAAGTGGTCCAGGCCTCTCTCGATGAAGCTTTGAAGTTTTCTGAAAGTGTCCTAATTTGTGAGTTCAATGGTTTGTGGCTGCGGCTAACAACTCTCCACAGTTGGATCTCGAAGATATGGAAGCCTGTCATTTCTGATGAAATTAATATCTACCCCTGTGCTAGGGGTTTCTTTATAGTAGATTTTGAAAACCCTGAAAGCAGACAATGTATTCTAGATTCTGACCCTTGGTTTTGGGAAAACTCAGGGCTATTCATGAAGCCATGGAAGCCATCATTCGATCCCTCAACAACAGCGATAACCTCAGCACTAGTTTGGATGAGATTACCAAACCTACCCTTGCATCTCTGGAATTTCTCCTCGCTAAAAGCCATTGGAAATGCGATTGGGAAATTTTATTGCAGGTGCCCAAAAACAGAGGAATATGCCATAACCACCTATGCACACATCTGTGTGGAAATGGACTTCAGCGCCAGATTCCCAGCTGAAATAAACCTAACAAGTAAAGACTATGTGTGGAACCAGAAACTTGATTATGAAAGTGTCTTCTTCAGATGTTTATCCTGCTTTAGACAAGCCATTTAGGCAAAAAATTGCCTAAAAGCCTCCCCGAAAAATTCTACTAGAAAGAATCACCACAGATCTACATGGTGGGAAGGAGCGCAAAAAGAACATTACACTGTCATCAAGGAAGAATATTCCCCAGAAAACTCTGAATCGCAAGAAATCGGGCAAGAAAGAAACTACTCTCAAGACAAGCAGGGGGAAAGCCCTGCCCAACAGCAAAAAAGTGGACTTGACAACCCCTCAAGCATCAACAGTGATGAGGATTCGAATACGGCACAAAATAAATCTTCATTTAACAGCAAAGCAGATCTCCGAGACCAAACTTCTTCTCCGATTATCTTCAAAAGGACAAACACAACAGATCGCGAAGCTAAGACACCAATGTCCCAAGAACCAGAAGAGATGAAGGAAATGCAAGATAAAGGAAGTTGGAAGACCATAGAGAAAAAAAAAAAAGCTAGAGCACCAAGCTCGCCAAGAAAGACGAGAAGCCAGACAATTAAGAACTAAGAAAATTATAGGTCCAATAAACCAATTTAGTCTCAATAGACATTAACCACCATAATCATCATCATCATCAATTTTAAAATTAAATAATAATAATTAAATTATATATAATTATTTTTTTTAACTAAATAATAAAATTTATAATTTTATATCTGTAATTTTTTTTTCATTTACATAATTTTATGACCATTAACCATTTTTTTTTATATCAAAAGAGTATAGCAATTTATCTTCCAATACACACATTTCGAAGTTTCGGCTTGGATAGAACTCTGGTGTAATTTTCAATGATGTAGTTCAACTAAAACAAAAGTTACGTTTGACACTGTATAATTTTTTTATTTAAAATCAATTTAAATTTGTTACAAATATCTTTCACTGCCAGACCGTAAAAAACTACTACATTTGTTTTATTTGAAAACTATTAGTAATCGTCATTCATCCTTAATATCAATTGTCGCATATTTGGTGGGGTAATTATTCGTAGAACATGTTTTATGGAAGTAAATTTCAATGAATGGAAAAATACACGAGGTTTTTAATCACTCGACTTATTAATTTATGTTAAAACTTTGAAAGTATGGAAACATCAATAAATATAATCATATCATCAAAATTAACATTTTATTTATTTTTTATATTGAAGAATATATTTTATTTATTTTTTATATTAAAAAATATGATTGAATTTTAATGAAATTAGTGTAGTCAAGTGAATTAAATGAATAAACATTAATTTATGATAAATATCAAAATATTTACTTTATGATCATCTCATGTGTTAAAATTAAAACAATTATAAAAATTAACTAAACTATGGAAGAGATGTTGCAATGTCATGTCCTATAAACATTTTTACTTAGTCAAACTAAAAAAAGAAAAAAGAAAAAAACAAAATATCTGTTAGAATATCGTGAATTAATACCATGTGCCTAAACAACTATAATTCTCATTTGACTCTCTTCTTAATACGATGGATTGTCAATACCATATGCCCAAAGAAATTAAACATTTTGACTTGGTCAAATTACATCAACATAAAAATAAAAATAAAATAACAAAATTAATAAGTTTACAATTATTTATTAAAATATTTTAATTCACTAAAAATAAAAAATAAAAAAATTAATAACAATAATTATAATTAATAATTTGGGATCTAACATGCTAAGAGGGGATCAAATCTGAGGTGCAAACGTCTTTTAAGGTGAAAATAGATTTGATCCCTCTAGGGACTTGGTAGATATGGAGTTAAGCTAGATCTAGGCTAGTTATGAAATATAAAAAGAATTAACATATAAGTTAAACATATACATATATAAAGAAACATGTGACAAGATTCTTAACCATGGAGATTCACCCCCAATTTTATCACATTTGCAAATAAGCTTTGTTACAATAACATAGGCTAATATCATGACTTATTAATACCACATGACTCAAAAGAACTGTAACTCATTACATATGACATATGACACTTGTTTATTAGACGGATTCTTTAATTAATCAATTTCATTAAAAGGGAAAAAATGGCATAACTACTTTGGAGATAAATTTCAACCTTTGATTTATGCATACCCCGTGAAAGTTAAATCCCTACTATCAATCAAATAATATTTTATAATTAAATTAAAATTCTTAAAACTACATTCCAAAATAAGCCAACACAATTATATTATTTTATTGACACAATTATATTATTTTATTGAAATTTATATTAAATTTTATAAATTATTAATTTATTTTTGGTCTTTCCTAATATATTAAATCTTAAGACAAAACTTAACCATTTATATAAATTATAATATATTTTAATTATATTGAAGTTTAAAAATTCTCTGAATCAAACATTTACGAGAGATAAAAACTTAAGCCATTACAAACATTTATAAGTCATAAATTTACGAGAGATAAAAACTTAAGCCGTTACAAAAATTTATAATTTATAATGGGTTTAAATTTAGATTAATTATAAAATATTTTTATTAATAATTAAAATATTGTAAATTTATGTTAATTTTAGATTTGTTAAGTATGAAGATAAATTTTATAAAAAATTATAAGTTATAATTGGTTTAAATTTAGATTAACTACAAAATATTTTTATTAATAATTAAAATATTGTAAATTTATATTAATTTTGGATTTATTAAGTATGAAAATAAATTAGAAAGAAAAAACTTTATCTATATTTTTATTTGAGACTTATCTCAATAATATTTTTTGGCAAGCTAATCATCGTGGTGTTATTCTCTAGTTACCTTTTTTTGTGGACCTACATCTCTTTGGGTACCATTAAGTGCAAAGTTATCCACTTGACTCTTCTCTTTGGAAACTTTATTGAATGAGTTGGTGTTATTCTCTAGTTACCATTTTTGTGGACCTACATCTCTTTGGGTACCATTAAGTGCAAAGTTATCCACTTGACTCTTCTCTTTGGAAACTCTATTGAATGAGTTGCAACATAATATAGACCATAACCACTCCCACACTTAACAAAATCTTGATGCCATCCTTGACATATTAGCTAACTTGGAGTCACCAAACCAGATATCCAAACCACTGGTGATGCAAACTTGAATTCTTGCTTCAAAATTCATGGGTTATCAATATAGGACCAACCATTAAAAAATGAAAGGAATGAATCATCTAGTCCCACTAGGTGCCACTCTACCCACCTATATGTGTATGACTCAAATGTGGCATATGTTTTCTAAATTGTATCTAAATAAATTTGATGGATCTAGAATTTTGGTTCAAAATTCATGCACTGTCAATAGTAAGACCAACCATCCAAAAATGAAAGGAATGAATCATCTAGTCCACTAGGTGCCACTCTACCCTACCTGTATGTGTATGACTCAAATGTAGCATAGTATTTCTAAATTGTATCTAAATAAATTTGATGGATATAACCACAGGGGCTTCACCTTATTGACCAATATCTTACCACATTTATTCATAAAGGGGATTTTAAAATTGTGAAAAATAAATTCAATATATTATAGTTGTTGTGGGGGCGGTTGTGAGGTAGACGGAAAATGTGGGATATTGGCCCTTATAAAAGGGGGTATGCATTGAATTGAAAAGAGGGTATACCTCTTAAAAATAAGGGTTATCTTGATTAAAAATATGTATTGAGAAGAGGGCTCAATAAAAGGATTTTGGGAGGGTTTTATTAATACTAAGTGAGATTAGAAATATTGTTTAATATCCCATGAATGTGGGCATTATGATATAGGTTGACTAGGTGAATACCTCATCACTCAAATGGAACATTATTTTTACCTACATGGCATCATATACGACTTAATGAAACTTCATGTGGGTGTCTTATAATTGGTTGTTGATCTTTGCCAATGGTAGCGATGGAATGAGAAATCCCATAAGATTATATTCCTTTCTTATACCTCTGTGACTGATTTGAAACAAACACTCATTATTTGGGATGATTAAACAAGCTTAAACATTATGGTACAATCAAAGAGTTCATATATGCTTTTGAGCAACTGACCATCTACAGTGAAGGCATGTCTAATACTTTATTCAAGGAATTCTTTATAAGTGACTTGAAAGAAGACATACATGCATGTCATAACGTTTCATCCTACTACTTGGTTGGAAGCCTCTCAAAGAAATTGGAAAGACCAAAAGGTGGTTAATTCTCAAATTTGAAAGACCCATTTATTCTCCATCCCCGTCCCACAATTTGCCCCCCTACCAATTCCTCTTTATCCTCCCCACCCCCAAGATCCACAAATGAACCTAAGATAAAATTACATAGCACCAACTTAAATGGGTTTTCTATAATTATGATGATAAATATTTTTCTAGGCATAAATGTGAAGAGAAAAAGTCTTTATGGTCATTTCAAAGGACATTTCTAGTGATGAGGTTGAAGCTATGCATTAAAAAACTCTTCATCCTCCCCATAGGATGTGGAATCATATATCTCGTTACATGCTTTGACCAATATTAATTCTCCCTTAACCTTTAAATTAATTATCTACATCAAACATCACACTGAGTCACCATCTTAATTAATAGTGGTAGAACCTATAACTTCATTCATCGATGTGTAGCCCAAGAAATACACTACTATATCCATGTTATGAACAACTTACAAATGATTATTATCAATGGTATTTCTATGAAATGTGGTGCTCATTATGAAAATTTGAGTCTCCAAATGGGTGATTATTCCTTGAAAACCTGCATGCTTATTATTGAAAAGCTTGATTGTGACATTGTCTTGGGTTTTGAGTAGTTATAGAAATTTGGTCCCATCATCATCGATTTCTGCAAGTTATACATGATTTTCTAGCAACAAGGGTATGCCTATTCTTTCAAAGCAAACATAATACACTCTTTAGAGATCATTAGCTCCCACCATATGGAAAAGATTTTTTAAAAATTGCATTCTAGCATTTTATCTCAATTCTAGCCATTCAAGCCTTTTAGACACCTTCTGAACCCATTCATCCCAACATGCAAATAGTCTTGGTTGAACACCACTTCATCTTTGGACCTCCCCAAGGACTACCATGATCCTAAGGTGAGCATGATCATTTTATTCCACTCATAGTAAGTATCCTCCCACCCAATGTATACCTTTATCACTATCCATTTTCCCAAAAAATGAAATAGGAAAGAGTCGCTAGCTACTAGTTTAAGGTTTTAACCCTGTACAGAAATTACCTGCAAACAAATTCTTAAAACAAAAAAATATAATGATGAGAACATAAAACAAATATACACAGATATTTTCCCCTAGATCCAAAAATCGGGATTACCAGATTGATTTTTCATTATATTCCTTTCAATGTTACAATACATATATATATATATATATATATAGATAGATAGATAGATAGATAGATATATATATATATATATATCTTGATCACTTACCCACTTGTTGTTTTCTTTCCACACAAGGGGTCACAGGAGAGTTTAGTCATTGGCCCAAGACTACAATGCCCATTATTTCTCTACACCAAGAGAACTTCTCAATGCTCACAAACTTTTTCAATGCATCTGCAACATTCTTCAAAGTGTCCACCTTTACCAACAACACCTTTTTATCTTCTACTAGACCCCTCACAAAGTGATACTGAACATAAATTTTCTTTGTCTTTGAATGATAGGCAGAGTTCTTTGCTAAGAAAATTGCACTTTGGCTGTCACAGTCTATCCTTTTATCTCATTGTACCAACCTCATACTTGAACACAATCTCTACAACCAAACTACTTCCTTGCTTGCATGAGTGGCTTCCATGTATTCAACCTCTATAGTTGAAAGTGCCACTACAAACTGTTTTTTGCTCATCCAACTAACTTCTCCTGCAAATAGGTTAAACACATACCCACTTGTAGATTTTCTCCAATCCAAATCTTCAGCACAGTCTGCATCAACAAAGCCATGTATGTCCAAAACTCTGTCCAATCCTGGTCTTCCTTGGTAGCACAAACCATAATCACTAGTGCCAACAAATTATACTTGAAAACCTGCTTCTTTGTTGTTCAATTCTCCTTCCTTAGTTTTGACATAAACCTGCTTAATACTCCCACTGCATGTGCAATGCTTTTTCTAGTACATACCATTTCATACAACATGCTACCAACTGCACTCGCATATGGAACACAGAACATGTTCTCTTCCTCTTCCCGTGTCTTGGGAGATTGTTCAGCATATAACTATACACTTATAGGAATCAAAAACTTTATTGGTTTACTATCCTGCATATTAAACCTCTGTAACATTGTCTCGACATATTTCCTCTGGTTTAACCAGAGCTTCCTCTTTTCCTACTCTTGTTTAGTTTCCATGCCCAAAATATAGTTTGCAGCACCAAGATCCTTCATGTCAAATTTGGAGGACAATTGGGTCTTAAAATCTGTTGTAGCGGCTACAACAACCCTCCAAAATTTTGATCTGCACCAATTTCAGAGCCTCCCTTGAAGAGTTTCACTTGATGACTATACACACTGGGTTCACTCCGTAATTTCGTGTGAGTCTTTAAATTCGCCTTTCTTGTTTATTTTATTCAAGTCTCTATATGTTGATTTCTAAGTCATGCTTGCGACTGTGTTCTGGTTATGCTCAAAGTCTTTGCTTCGTATGTGTTTGTTGTGTTCACCATGAAAGCATATGTCGCACTCACACATGGAGTCACATTCACTGTTGTGCAAGCATCATCTCAATCATGAAGGATCAATCATGAGTGTTTCACTTGTCTCTTGCACCGTCGACCAGTCATGTTGAACATGTGTGTCTGGATGGTTTGATCGTTTTGTCGTCAAGTCATGCAAGTGTGTGTTTGTATGATCACCTATGCATCTTTCGACTATTCACACACTTAGTCATTTTTGCTGAAATTCTGACGACAAGAATCCTCATTGGCAATTGGACCATCACCCTGCTTTCGACTCGATCGACTGTCAACCAGAACAACGTAGAAGCACCAAGCTAGTTCTTTCAACCTGTGTTGCCCGCAAGCAACTCAATCAGCACTCATGCTGGCCACCCGGACAGTCGGACCCGACAGTCACCCCGGGACTGACTCCCCTCAAAATTGCGCAAAGGCCTTTGACCTTACCCGCTCAACTGACTAAGGAAATTATACAGACAAGCCGGACAGACACCAAGTGCTCGTCCTTGTCTCCTTCAGAAAATTGCGCAGTTTTCCAAGTTAGTCATTTGTACAGTCTACCGACTGTTCATCTCAGAAATTTCATAGTTCTCATGAGTAGACCTTCCGCTTCCCATTAGTCATCTCAGCTAAGAAATTGTGTAGAGATGATTAGCAGGTCGGCTTCCTATCCTCAGTATAGTTTGCCCAGCGAGCAGCTCCTAGCAACAGACTGCCTATTCCCTCTAGGAATTGTGCAGTTTCTGTTGCTAGTTACTGAGCATCCAACTACCATTTCCCTCTAGGAATTGCACAGATTTGGTTTCCATTGACCCCAACATCCAACTGGCAGTTCCCTCTGGGAATTGCACAATTTTGGCCGCAGTGACCCCAGCAGCCAACTTGCAATTCCCACAGTTCTGGCTTATAGTCTCCCGGGCAGTTCCCCAGAAAAACTACGCAATCCCTGCCTACTGACCCTTCATGTAGCTCGGATCGTTCCTCTAGAAAATTGTGCAAATTTGGCTGTCCAACCCCTACTGATTTTTCATTATGGAAAATGCACAGAGCATGCCTACCTTGCCTTCCAGTAGCCCGGACTGTTCCTCCCAAAATTTGCGCAATTTTTCTTCTTAGCCAAGCCAGAGCTTGCAGATAGTCATTGTCGAGTCAAATCACCTGTCTCCATCTCTTATTAACTCTTGTGCAGTTTTCATTAGCAGTTTCCCAGATCCATCATCCCGCATCACAGCCTTGCTGCCTCTCCCGGTCACCTGCACCCGAATGATCATGTCTCATGGTAGACTAGGAGGTTTTGGATTTGATGTCGTCTTGTCATGACTGACTGTAGGTATAGGTACACCAACGAACATGGCAAGATGACGAATGGGACGAACGAAGGGAGGACATGCAGATGGACAGGTTCACTAACAGACGAACGAATGAAGTATGCGAAGCAGACGAATGTGACGAACATGCACCTTTATGAACAAGTGAGACTGTCAAGCCTTCCAGCATGAAAGCAAGGAACAACATGCTAAAGCTTCATCAAGTGAACCAAGGACCACCGAAGACTCTGTGCACTTTGCCATGCGGAGGTGAAGCTATGGTACACCATGAAGACATCCATCACTTAGCAGCATTGTAGCTCAACATGCACTCCAACAGCAACATGGATGTACCATCCTTGTCATGTCAAGTCATGTCAAGTCAAGTCATGAGTCATGTTGCCCACATCTCGACTATGGGCTTGTTTTCAATCAATGTGATGTAACGTGGAATTCTAAGAGACCCACTTGTTGAACATAGAGTCATGTAAGTTGGAAAGTCATGTAAGTCGAACAATCATGAGGGTAATTAAACAAAGTCTTTCGGTAGAAATCACATGAGAGAATTTTTTGGCCGACGCGTTTCCTGAGGGTAGTCGAACAGTCACAAGGGTCAGCTTCACCCTTGGCTATAAATACCCCCGTCATTTGTACATGAAAGGAATTTTCACGTCATCTCATCCCACATAGCCAAAAGAGGTTGTAATCTTTTCTTTGAGGAGTAAGTAGTGGCTCCAACGCCCCGTTGACGGGGTCAGTGATGTATGGTGTAACGATGTGTATTAGAACTTTCACTTAATTCAGAAGCCTGTTAATAGGCCGTCACGTTTTCACACATGTATTGTATTTATTGTAAGATGGATCTTTAACACTTGTAATGCATGTTGCTTAACATGTGTTCTACATCTGAACTGATTCATTTGTTGTAAGGCATAATCTACTAATGTAAATGTGTTGTATAAGTTATTAATGTTGTCTCATCCGTGTCAACTGATTTGCTAGACATCTGACAGACCTTTCTCATGAACCTTGCTATAACAACCATTACACTCATTCAGACTGTTTCGTGAGTGTTGTACATGTTATCTTACCTTGTATAGTGTGACTGCAGCATTCGAGTGGACTGCTCCACCGAAAGTTGTGTATGTCCTTTTGTGTTGTGTGTTCCTAGCCGAGTTGGGACTGATCCCTTTCAACCTGAAACTCACCTTCACCTTCTTCCCATCATAGTGAAAGAACCCTTGACACAAGTACACTTACACTCACTAGGCACCACTTCTCGAAGACAAAGCGAACCACTCTCCTGTGCTAACAAGCAAGAGTTGAGGCAAATCCTTAAGACAATGGCAACCGGGCCATCATACCATATGGGACTCCCACACCAAATGGTGTGAGGTCTAGTTGGGACTTCATACCGAGGTGATCCCCTGAATGTTGGTGGGTCCAGCATCGTCAACAAAATCTTGGATAATTTCTTTGTCATTTCAAATCAGCAACATATCATCCACATAGAAGACCAAATAAATAACATAGTCACCAATTAATTTAAAATACACATAGTGATCTACTTTTCTCCTTGTGAAGCCAAGTCCCCATATATATGTATCAAATTTTTGATACCATATCCTTGGTGACTGCTTTAATCCATAAAAAGACTTTTTCAGCTTGCATACTAGGTCTTTCTTTCCCTTCATTGCAAATCCTTCATGTTGCTTCATATAGATATCTTCTTCCATATCAACATGAAGAAAAGTTGCCTTCACATCCATCTGTTCTACCTCAAAATCAAAAGTAGCAACAACATATAAAAATAATCTAATAGAAGCTAACTTGGAAACAAGAGAAAAAATATCACCAAAATCAATTCTCGACACCTAGGAATAATCTTTTGCTACCAACCAAGATTTGTATTTCTCCACCTTTCCTTTTACATTCATATTTTTCTTAAACACCCATTTGTTGCTAATGGGTTTCCTTCTAGCTAGAAACTCCACTTGATCCTATGCCTCACTTTTGTCCAAAGATTTCATTTCATCAACCATTCCCTCTTTCCAAAGTTTTCCATCCTCTGAATCCGTTGCCTCCCTGATAGTTCTAGGATCATAATCAGTAATAGATAAAGAAAAATTTGAATAGAAAGTAGCTAGACTATACCTCTGGTAGCCGTCTCTCTCGAACTGGTCTTCTCAAAACTGGAGTCTGTGGCTCTTCTTCTTCTGATTCATATTCTGTTGTAGAGTTTGATTCTTCCTCCTTCAATTCAAACTCTATCTTTTCAGGTTCCTTTGGTAGGAATTAATGTTTAATAACATCTTTCACCTCTCTAAACCACACATCTCGGTTGTACACAACCTTCTTTATTTTTGGGTTCCAAACCTTATAACCTTTTAAACCATCCTTATACCCAATAAAGATGCACCTTTCAAATTTATTATCCAACTTGGTTAATGTCTCGTTTGGAACATGTACATATGCATCATAGCCAAATACCCTGAGATGTGAGAGAGAGGGTTTCTTACCCATCCATACCTCATGTGGAGTCTTATCCTCCAAGGTTGATGAAGGTGATCTGTTAAGTAGGTAACATGCAATCTCCACTGCCTCTGCCCAGAATTATTGTCCTAACCCGAAACCACTGGGCATGTTTCTTGCCTTTTCCATCAACATCCTGTTCATTATTTCTACAACTCCATTTTTTTAAGGTGTGTATGTAGTAGTCTTGTGTCGTGCTATACCACACTTCTTACAGAACTCTTCAAATTCCCTCTTGCAGAACTCTCCACCATTGTTTTTCCTCATCACATTGATCTTCTTCTCTATCTTATTTTCCACCAAAGCCTTAAATTCTTTAGACATGTCAAAGACTTCATATTTCTTCTTGAGGAAATATATCCATGTATTCCTCGAGAATTCAACTATAAATGATACATAGTACATAGATTTACCCAGAGATGGAACCGAAACATGTCCAAACACATCATTGTGCACAAGCTCTAATATCCCTTTCACCCTCTTAGCACTAGAGGGGAAACTCACCCGATTCTGCTTCCCATATACACAATGTTCACAGAAATTGAAATCCAGAGAGAAATTAGACATACCTTCTACCATATCATTACCATGCAGTATTCAAAGGCCCTTCTCTCCAATATTTCCAAGTCTTTGACTCCACAACATAGTATTCTCTCCAAAGACAACTAGATTTTTTGCTCCACTTTCAAAAACAATAGAACTATTTCACCTGTCAATAGCAGTGCTACCCAGAATCTTATACAAATTTCCAATCCAAACTCCCTACATAAATAGCATTTCTCCCTTAACCATCTTGCAGTTATCTTTCTAAAACATTTTTTTTACACCTGCATCATCCATCTTGCTTACATAAATCAGATTTCTTGCCAATGTAGGAATATGCAAAATACTAGGAAGTGTTCTAATCCTTCCACCCTGCAACTTTAGCTTGACTTTTTCACGTGCTATGATTCTAGCCTTCCTTTTATCCCCTATGAATACATCACCACCTTCATATTTATCATACTCACAGAACCACTCCCTATGGGGAGTGAAGTGAAAGGATGCGTCTGAGTCAATCAACCATGCCTCAACATGATTTACATGTGTACTTGAAGAAGAGGCCAAGTTCACATCACTGTCTTCATATAAGGTGGTTTTTTCCTCTACAAAAGGAGAATCATCAGATTCCTTTCCTTTCTCAGGAGTTTTAGATCTACAATCCTTCTGTAGCACCCTTCTTTTTCACATTTCTAGCATACTTTTATAGGTTTTCCTAGATATTTAAATCTCCCACTTGGGGAATTATTTTTGTTTATCTTCTGGGACCGTCCTCTTACAGATAAGGAACCTTTATTCTCGCTCTCCATATTTTTCCATCTCATCTCCCCTAACAACAAAGATGAGACTATTTCATCAAACTTCAATGTAGTTGTATTGCTACCTATAACAACAACCAGACTATCCATGAGTCTGTAGAGAACACAATAGAATGATGCAATCCTCTTCATTTTAGATTTTAATATCAACAAATAACAACTATCTTACCGTAGTATTAAAGGCATTCAAATGATCTATCACTAAGTCTCCATCTTTAATCCTCAAGTTATACAGATTTTTCCATATGAATAGTTTGTTCACCAAAGACATAAATTGATACAAAGTCCCTAATTTTTCTCACAAAGCCTCTGTCAAGCTTCCCCTGATACATTCAATAATACTAAATCTGAGAGACACAATCGTATTGTGCTCTTTGCCTTCCAATCTAACTTTGCCTAGTCTTCTGTTGACATTCTTGTTGGTGTCATACTTGGATCTACAATGATCCACTGATCTCTATCCATCAAAATATCCTCCATCTTGAGCTTCAACAACTCAAAAATTTGTCCATTGAATTTTTTGATCTCTATCTTGCCACTATTCTCCATCTCCTTTCATCGCAGGAATTGATCCCATAGATGTCCCACTATAATAGGGTCTACCACAGGCCCAAGCAAAACCCATCAACAAACAAGGTATCCCCTTGAAGCTGAAACGACTCTCATTCCAAATGAAGGTTTTAACGATGTACAAAAATTACCTGCAAATGAATTCTTAAATTAGAAAAATGTATAATGGCAAGAAAATAAAACAAATATACACAAATATTTTCCCCTGAATCCTAAAACCGGGACTACCAGATTGATTTTTCATTATATTCCTTTCAATGTTATAGTACATATATATACATGTCTGTTGGAGAGGTAAATCCCCTCTGCGGACAGAGGCGATTCCACTAGCCCAAAATGGGTCTAGCAACAATCAATCAACGCTACCATGCAAGTTCCTAGTTGCAAATTGAAAGTGGATTATGAGAACCAACCTGAAGTCCAATGCTACTGTCGTGGAAGAGTTGATATTCCCACTCCCTTGCTCCAGCAGGTCACAACCCGCACGATCTCCGTGAATGGATACCTGCACATGCAAAGAACGAAGCGAATACAAGCATAAAATCCACTAAATACAACCATATATCGGTCAGAAAAGATATAGATCAAACATTATCATAATGAACAATAAGATCGGAACCATAATGATAGTCGTTTATTAATGAGTAATCAACAGAGAAAAGTACAACCAAGGTTCTGACGTTGAATCCCTCCTCTGGCTGGGCGAACAGCTACATATGTCTTGCAATAAACCTTTCTCTCTCTTTGATTATGAATGCACAGCTCAGACTTCTAACAATATAATCTCCCTATGCTCCAAGACTCTTACTATCACTCAAAAACTAGCACTATCACTAGCTTGTCAAATGCATGAGGACAGGCTTTTATAGATGGAGGAGGGGAAGAAGATACAATGAATCAAGACACCCATTATGGATTGGCATTATCCCCAAAAAGCCATTGTGGATAGATGTAAGGGATAGATGATGAATCTCGACATCCAAGAGATTAGCATTATCCTCAAAAACTTCATGATTTGAAGGGAAAAAACATTCAGGCACGCGTTTGTTAAAAATCTTTTCCAAACTCGGTTGGCACAGGTGTAACTCTAAGACAGAGCGCCAACTGGTGCGCCCTCTTTTGAGGATTTCCTTCATTGGCGCGGGTAGTACATTGTGGACCCGCGCTAATGGAAAAAGGGCACTTTTTCAGGGATATTTTGCAGGAGATGTCTTCAAGGCACATGAAGTCCATACTTAGGGGAACATAATGCAAGTGTTTTAAAGTTATGTCACTGCTCATAGGTCCCGGAATGAGTCCTCCAAAGTGCGGGAAAGGGGTAACAGGGACGGTGACCAATGGTGACAAATTACTTTGTAACAGATGCCCCCTAAAGCATGAGGCCCGAGAGAGAGAGAGGGGTGAAATGCTTTACAAGAACACATGCAGCTGCCGCCGGAGAATCTGCATAGAGAGATACAACTGATAGCTCAAGTACATGATATATGTGGTATGGTCGCAGCCATCCATAATAGAGTACATAATAATCTAGATCCATGGTATGGGCGCAGCCATCCGGTTAGGATCAATGAATAGACTCAGGTATGGTCGCAGCCATCCAGTGAATGAGTCATGTAACAAGAATCCACAAAATCACAGCCTGGATTCCAACAGACAAAATCCAGGGTCTTGTGCTCCATCTCGACCCGAACAAAAGTACAAGTTCAAGCATGCGAATACATGAGCTGAAGTCGAAAATGCATGAACATCGTCTGATTACCAGTCAATAATGAAAATTGTTAACAGACGCGAGAGGTACCACCAATAATGACAATGGCCCTCAAGGTACTATAGGTACAATCTACGGCGTGTGAATTAGTGAGCTGGCGTCGAACACCCGTAGAATTATTCAATCGGAGGCCAATGATGAAAACCTCACGTCGAAAACGAAGAACCTGCCATTGAGGCATGCAGGCTCCAAGGCACCGTAAGGGAGTCTCTAGATCAGCTTCCTGGATAATGAGTTGAAGTCGACAGGAAGTGACCTTGATCGAAGGTGGGTCATAGTGTTTCCCACATCATCGACACGAGACAGAGAAAAAATATTGTGGTGGATCAAAATTGTGTAAGCTATCAGAAGGAGGTTGTTACTCTGCAGAGGTCAACTTCTCTTGAACATATCGGCGGCACGACAGTGGAATTGGCAGTATTTGACATCAATGGATCAGAGGTCATGGTGACGAGACAATGAGCAGATGAGAGGTCAAACAGGATTACCCAAATCCACGGAGGCAAGTGAAAAATGAGATGAGATATCCCCACCCAGACACGAAAGCAGACAAGTGCCATGTTCAAGAGCGACATACTGCCGACACGACAATAATTATGGTTCCATTTTCCTCTACCATTTCTGGCGAGTACCCCAATTATTTTTATTTACAAGCTTGATGGGGATAGCATATGCTTGTAACGTCATCTTGACGAACTCCAATGTCATTAAGTTTTAACGAGTCTGAGAAAGGAAAAACTCGGCGTCTTTTCATGTTTAGAGAGTTTGAAAAGACTGCGGAAAATAAAACTCCAAAGGTGTCTTTTTTCGTAAAGTTGTGTCTCTCGAGCCCGAAAAAGTATAAAACAATGCTTGAAAGAACCGCTCGACCATTACGATCGAGGAATACTTTTCATAAGTAGTGATTTCGACCTGAAAAAGTAAAAAAGCGATCAAAACCACGTCTTTTCGAAACCGTTAACGAACCTGAAACGACAAAGGTCCGACGATCTTTTCGTTTTTACACAGTCGGAAAAGAGTTTAAAGACGACCGCCTCTTATTTACATTTAACGAGTCAAGAGGGATAACTCGACGATCTTTTCATGTTTAGCGAGTCAGAAAAGAGCTGAAAGATGACTCCATAGTGAATTTTTCGTGTATTTACCGAGTCCGAAAAAGTATAAAATATAACTCGTTTCACCATCGAAGTTGCGTAAAAGACCTGTCACTGCACAAGAAGCAATCGTAAAATCCATTTTCGACCACAAATATATTAAAATATTCAAAAAATAACTTTTTAAACCTAAAAATGAGTCAAAAAGTCTATAAATATGGTGAAAATGTAAAAATAGAATTACTTTTTACTTTTTACCTCTTGAATAGTAGTGGTGGTCCGTTTGGGGGGCGAACTTCAGGCGGTGATTATAGCCAATCCGTGCAACCATTCGAGATTTCGTCGGTTCCAGGTAAGAGGCGCTTCATTTGGCTTTATTTCCATTCCTTTTTTATGCATTTTGTCCCTTGATTGAGCCTCTGTAAGGAGGAATTTGAAATTTAGGGCCGCGCCCCATTGGCGCGGGTATCCGGCACGGGTCCGCGCCAATGGGGTGATTTACCCAAAGGTGTCGCGCCATTGGCGCGACTGTTTTAGAAACAGTCGCGCCAACCGCGCGACCTAATTTTTACTTTGAATTTCATCATTATTTTTGAAATTTGTTCGGTTTATAAGCTTACCAGTGTTCCAATAATGACTTATTCATCCTTGTGGGTGCAGGAAACAAGCAAAAATGGTGGTGGAATGGAAAGAACGGGAACATGATGCTGTAGATGCCTTGGCCATCGAGGATGAGGGATGTATGAATGCTTTGAGGGACTGTGGTCTCAAGAAGTTCTTCCTCACATCTTATCTGCGAGCTCAGCCTGAGTTATTGCAGTTCATAGTGGATGCTTGGGATGTTGATGACCAAGTATTTCGCTTACGGGACCAAACCTTAGAGTTGGACGTGTCTGATGTGTATTTCATTACTGGGCTATCATAGAGAGGGGCGAGCCCTATTTTGACAGGAAGCAGACCTTCAGGAGAGAAGATAGGTGAAGTGAAGGCCCGAGTGTGTCCAGAGGCACAATTTGGGAGAAACAGTGCCAAGGTGGATATCGCCACCATCCAGGATTTGGCTCTTAAGGTGATATTGTTCACCATCACCCATGCAGCTGGGGTATAGGCACCCCATGAGGCGAGCAAGAATCATCTGTTACTAGCGACAGAATGCCTTAGCCCCACCATCTTTGACTGGGCTACAGCGGTGACTACCAACATCAAAAGGCAGCTTACAAAGTGTAAGTGCGGAGAAGTGAAACAGTTCGGGTATGGCTCAATTGTGGTGTCATTCTTCTTGGAACGATTACCCTTCTTTCAGATGCAGGGAGCTGTAGTGGTTGATCCAACGCCACGAGAGCGTAGGATGACACGCTGGGCAGCATTGATGCCCAGAGGAGGAGGGGGCCAGCAGATGTCTTGGCGGCCCAAGTTCTTTATATGGCTCTGTCGTCAGCTGATCGTAGTGGAGGATTGGCCATACGCAGGGACTAATTTCATGGGGGACCCAGACCTCCCACTGCCAGAGGAAGAGGAATGGGATGAGGAGCTGGGTATGATTTCTTCATTTTTTGATGTTTTATGTATTTTCATTTTTTTTGTTAATACATGCATGTTCTGATAACAGTCATATGTACATGCAGACATAGGCCCAGAGCGACCAGCCGGCTTGTCTCCTATAGCGCGGAGGGGCCAACCCGCAGCCGACCCTCAGGCAAGGGGTGTCGTGGGGGAAGAGCTGGTGCAGAATCTCGAGGGACTCACCCAAGGGATTCCGGGTTACGCTAGACTGGCGGACGTGCCCTTCGCATACCAGAGGCACATAGTGGGAGTGCCGACTCGTATCCATCGTCTGTTGAGACGATTGGTGCGAGCGGTGACGTGCTATCATGAGCACCACCATGACTAGACTTCTAGGTTTCTTTCATGCATATTTTTGAGGGACATGTCGTCCCAGGATGTATCAGGATGAACATGTATTATTTTTTGGACTATGTAACGCACGCAGTGCAAACATTATGACACACATACATATATACATATGCCTATGGTTTATCATTGTGCTTTTATGTGCTTGCTTGTATAATATTTTGATTATAAATTACGCAAATGTCTATCTAATACATGATTAGCCAATGCATCAGATAATGTGTTTAATCGTCGTGGAATATGCTGATATGTGATAAAATCAAAGTTCCTTTCCAACAATCTCACACGTAAATACAACCTTAGAATGCGATGGTCTCTGACGGAATATCGCCCGTTAAGCTGGTGGACGACAAGTTGAGAGTCTAGGTTCACTAGCAATGTACGAATACCGAGATTAATTGCTTCAGCAAGTAGCTCAATTACAGCACAATATTCGGCGACATTGTTAGTGGTACAACCCAAGCACACACCTTGAAAATCTATCAACTCGCCATGAGGATCATAGATCACCCACGCCACAGAGGACAAGTTGCGAGTACTGCGGCAGGCACCATCAGCGAAACCAACATAAGGTGCATTAGACATCTGCACAAGAAGCGAAAGACACAATAAGCGGCAGTCACACCTTTAAAACTGACACACATACACACAACACACCTGCTAAAGTACATGTATGTACAAAATAAAGTGTACAAGCATCATGCATAGTACTTTTTCAAGTACAGCCCGTTTCGGGGCTTCCCGAGAGGGTTCCCCTCATAATCAATTAGCTCATAGGCCCCTTTTTGCAAAAATTTCTTGACAATATAAGGGCCTAGCCACATAGGCTCGAGTTTTCCTGCTCCCAGCTTATCGTTTGCCTGATCGTATAGCAGGACTAAATCTCCCTCAACAAAAGAACGTGGATGGATAGTCTGATCAAAGTGAGTCTTGACTCGCTTCTTTTGTGTTTCGATGGCCAAAGAGGCTAGGCGATGGGTCTCATCTAGCAGTTCCAGGTAAAGAAGGCGTTCTTCTAACGGAGTAGTGTCGGGAAGTAGCTCGACAGCCAATTTTAATGAAGGGATTTTGCACTCGATTGGAAGGGTAGCCTCTAGTCCATAAACTAGTTGAAATGGAGTGAAACCGGTGGCATCCTTCATGGAGGTTCGGTAGGCCCACAAGGCAGGGAACAACATAAAATGCCAGTTAGACTTATGCATGCCAATGGTACGCTGAAGCATTGTAACCAAAATCTTATTGATAGCTTCAACTTGGCCATTGGACTGAGGGTAGTATGGAGTCGAACTATCGTGCTGTAAGCCTAGCTGGGTTGTTAGTTCCGTCATCATATGATTACGGAAATGCTTCCCGTGATCAGTGACGATGGCTTGAGGGACACCGAATCGTGAGATAACATGGTTGAATAAAAATTGCGCCACTGTGTGACCGTCTTCAGTTAATGTAGGCATCGCCTCGGCCCATTTAGTAAAGTAATCGACAACAACGATAATAAACCCATGCCCCCCGGCCGAGCGAGGGTTACAGGTCGTATAATCAATGCCCCATTTTGTAAAAGGGCCGACGGTGACAACAGGGTGCAATGGAGCGGGAGGCGCTCGCATCTTCCGCTGGTATATCTGGCACTCATGACAAGAGCGGACGGCAAGAATGCAATCTTTAAAGATAGAGGGCCAAAAGTAGCCAGCACGGAGGATTTTTTGGGCAGTAGCATATCCGGACATGTGACCACCACAGGCACCAGAGTGGCAGTCATTCAAGACATGTTCAGCTTCCTCGAGAGTTAGACATCGGCAGAGAACAGAGTCGGCGCCGAGGCGATAAAGTGTGTCCCCAATGATACGGTATGGTTGAGATTGATGACGAATCCTTCGCCGAGCATCTTTGGACACGCCAGGGCGAAAGGAGGACATTTGCAGATATATAATGATATCCCCGTACCAGGGATCGAGGGTGCTAATGAGAAATAAAGTCTCATCCGAAATATGGTCCTCTGAGTGAGAGGGCGGGGAAGAAGATGGCAAAGAGAAAAGTAACTCAGCAAATAAAAGGGATTTCTTGGACTTGGCAGTGGTAAATTCCAAGTCGAACTCTTGGAGGATGACAATCCACTTTGAGTACTTGCCCCTTAGCAACTAGCGTGACAAAATATACGTCATGGGGTTGCAATCAGAAATCACGGTGGTAGTGCGTAGCAGAATGTAATGACGGAAGCGTTGGAAAGCACAAACGACGGCCAAAGCCAACTTCTCGATATAAGCATATCGAGTTTCCGTGTCTAAAAGATTGCGGCTGAGATAATATACAACATGCTCAGTGTCATCATCATCAGTTTGAACGAGAACCATGCCGATAGTGGTGTCGGCGGCAGCCAAATACAGAGTGTAGTCACGATGATAGTTCGGAGGACGGAGCAATGGAGCAGAAACAAGGAGACCCTTGAGACGCTCAAAAGATTCTTGAGAGATGGTATCCCAATGAAAAGGGACATCTCGCTTTAGTAACCGTGTGAAACCTTTAGCCACCTCGGCATAGTTTGGAACGAATCGTCTTAGAAAATTTTCTTTACCCTGCAAGCTTTGCAATTGCTGTAAAGAAGCAGGGGGAGGAAGATTTACTATAGCCTCGACTTTAAGGGGATCCAAATGGATGCCCTCTCGGGAGACGACAAACCCGAGAAGTCGGCCGGATTCAACGCAGAAGACACATTTGTGAGGATTGAGTCTGATTCGGTAGTGTCGACAGCGAAGAAAGATATCGCGAAGGTGAGTAGGGTGGTCCTGACGTTTGGCTGAATGAGCTGGGAGATCATCCAGGTAAGGCTGTACAATGTGTCGAATGTCATGAAAAGCATAGGACATTGCACGTTGGAAGGTAGCACCGACATTTTTGAGACCGAAAGGGAGCTTCTTATAGGCAAAAGTGCCCCATGGACAGATAAAAGCGGTCTTGTGTTGATCAGCGGGAGCAATATTGATCTGGTTATATCCAGAAAAACCGTCCATAAAAGAGTACATTTCGCTTCCGGCACACTCGTCAATAATTTGATCAATGAATGGTGTGGGGAAATTATCCTTAGGACAGGCTCGATTAATATCACGATAATCGACACAAACACAGATGGTACCCTGTTTTTTATTCACAGGTACGATATTGGAGACCCAATCTGTGAGTGGGATAGGATAAATAAAACCCGCTTTAAGAAGCTTCTCGATTTCCGCCTTAATAGCTGCAGCCTTTCGGGGGTGTACAGGGCGTAAACGTTGACGAACAGGCTTAGCACCCGGGTATGTGATTATCTCATGCACCACTATGCTAGGATCAATGCCGGGCATTTCTTCGTAGGACCATGCAAAGACGTCACGAAATTCGTGAAAAAGATTGGTATAAAGTCGAATCTCCTCCGGAGTACAAGTGACTCCAATGTGAAGATGTTCGACAATCCCTGGTTTCACAGAGATGTCGATGGGCTGGGTTTGCGTAATGTTTGCCATATTTCCTTCAGAGGACACCTGATAAACTTGGATAGGTGTTTGAAGGGATTGAAATGGGAGACAAGGAGCAAACCGCTCGAGACAAGTAAGCATATCTTGATGGGCGGGGAGAAACGAGGAACGATGGTGAGAATCATGCCAAGGAGGTTCCTCGAGAGACATAGTCTCAATAATGGCTTCGTCGGAAGGGAATGTTTCCTTTAAGGGGTCCGAAGAAGTCTCATCTACAAGCCATGAAGATGGAGCGAACGAGTCGAGAATCTTACTCGAAGGAGCAAGTTCAGAAGAGGGAGCCGATGCAGCAATGATTTCGACATAGTTGAGCTCGGCAGGACTCAACGGCATCTGGTCGCCCCAAGAATCTACTTGGTCGGTGGGAGGGAGGATCCACGGATCAGAACAAGTAGTAATCATATTGACGGAAGCGACGTTAGGAGGTGGGAGCGGAAAAACACCCATGAGGGCGGGATCTTTGAAAAGCCCGGCTCCCAGACTCTCAGATGATTTGGAGGTATGCTCCACAAAAGGGATGTTGCCTTCAGAAGAGGAAGCAAAGAATGACAGCTGGTCTACGGTAACAATCTTCCCTTGATGAGGGAAACGGATGATACGAAACAATGATGAAGCTACAGCTTGCATCGTGTATATCCAGCTACGTCCGAGAAGGAGGTTGTAGGTAAGACTAGCATCAACAACTTCAACTTCCATTTCGACCGTCTTCCCTTCCAAAGAGATGGGCAAACGTTGGAGTATACCATAAGGAAGGGATGCTCTTCCATCAAAAGCTTCCAAGGTTGTGGGAGACTAGCTCAGCGTCGGAGATCCAATAGCTTTCCAACAGGCAACAGACATGATGCAAGTTGAAGCACCTTCATCAATGACTGTACGATGAATCGTTTTGGAATTAATAATAAATTGTATGAGGAATGCGATTTGGGGACGCAGTCTCTGCGTATGGCGTTCTAAGTCAAAAGTAATCAAATCCGAGTCGGCCGGGTCTATGCCACCGATAGCGGATAGCAAGGACTTCCTCTGAGAAGGGCAGCTCTGGAGAACTTCTAAAGCGGACATAGCCGATGGAGTCTGAGCTAAGTCCTCAACGATATTGTAGTGCTGTGCAGCACGAGCATTTGGGTTGTAAGAAGATTTCCGGAGTACTCCTTTTGGAGGGGGCCGAATAGGCGTCTCAGTACTAGGTCTCTCAATGTGTAGCGGGCCTGAACTGAACGGAGGAGCACTAGAGGGGACCTCAGGCTCTTTCCCGACAGATGACGGATAATCTTTTGTTCGAGTAGTGATGTGGACAGGTATCGTTCCAGCCATAAATACTTGAGAACCGAAGGAAGAGGGAGGTTGAGAGGGGTCAGCCACCATTTGAGTTTGTTGTGAGGGAAAGGGTTCCTTGAGCACCGCAGGAGTCCCAGGAGCGCCTTTCAACAAACGAATAACTTCGGACCGCCTAGGGCAGTCTTTGGTATAGTGATCTTCATCACAGATAAGACAAGGATACTTGGGTTTGCGCTTGGCACCTTCCTCGGGCGAAGGTTTAGGGGAGTCCTGTTTAGGTTGATCTGGCTTATTCTTCGCTTTCCCTTTCTTCTTTCCTTTCGAGGCTTTGTCTGCCGTGGTGGACTGGACGGCATTGACCTCGGAAGTAATATTCGAAGTGGGTGTTACCTGAGAAGTGTGTTCATTCGAAGCATTTGATTTTTTCTTCCCAGGGTTCGCGGAATTTTTCTTCGAGGACGAATTAACAGAACCAATAATACCATCAACAGTTGGTGTTGGCGGGGCTTTGGATGTTCCTGGTCTCGGAGAATCAGGCAGATAATCGTACAATGTACCAGACTGAGAATAAACCAAGTCAAGGTACTGAGCGCGCGCGATAACTTGCTCTTCAGTGACACACGCCCCCATGGCAATGTCCCGAGCTATTGGAGGAACGAACGAAGTCGTAAACCAATCGGTAAGAAGTTGGTCGGGAATCCAAAATTTTATCATACGTCTACGCCGTCTCCATTCATGGATATGATCAGAGATACGCGTAGCCGTTGTCTGTCTTAAGGATGTCAGGAGGTGTGTACCCGTTTCATATCGAATGGGCAACTGAAAATGAGTGAGGAATGCCATAGCCAACAAGTTGAAATCCTGAAAGGTTCCGCGAGTGAGCTCAATATACCACTTAGCTGCAGAGCCAGTGAGAGTCCTTTGAAAAAGGCGAAGCCGAATCGAATCATCAAGCCATGAATTGGATGAACACCACAAGTGATAGGTCATGACATGAGCTTGTGGATCTTCATTAGCTTTACCATCGAATTTTGGACAGTCACCGGGAATTTTCGTTGGAACCGGAGGCCAATACGGATTATGGAGAATAGGATCATTGGTCAGTTTGGACACATCCGGTAATTCTAAAGTCGCTAAGAAAGGTAACTGAGGATTGAAAGACATCTGGGGCTGCTGATAGGACGGAGCACCAGGGTTCCAACCAACTGGCGGTTGCCCCCATGGGCTTGGTCCGGACGGATTTGGCCCCATAGGGTTTTGTTCGTAGGGATTTTGGCTCTGCCCCCCAGCATTCCATGGATTACCAAACTGTCCTGCAGGAGCACCATACGGTTGCGGATAATTCTGATAAGGATTCGCCTGCAGTTGTTGATAATTTTGATATGGGGCAAACGAAGGTTGCCCTTGAGGTTGTTGGTAACCATATGGTGGCTGGACTCCAAACGGAGGCTGAGTTTGATAGACTGGTTGGGATTGAATTCCAACTTGCATTTGAAGACCGGATGGGGCCTGGGGTCCAGCCTGGGGCAAAAAACCGGGTTGAGCAGCGCCAGAAGGATGTCCTGTAGGTTGGGCTATCTGGCCGGAAGGATGAGCTTGTTGATATTGAGGTTGGCCCACCTGCCCAGAAGGTTGTACTTGCTGGGCTTGGAGTTCTTGTTGCACAACTGAGGGTTGTCCTAACAGACCAGATGGCTGAGTGGGCTGGGCAGTTGGTTGGCTTGATTGGATTTGAGGCTGGCCGACTTGCCCAGAAGGTTGACTATACTGGACGATGGGCTGACCATATGGTTGACCAGCTTGTCGAGATGTTGGACCATACTGGACATCAGGTTGGTTTGGGTGAACATACGATTGACCAATTTGTCTAGTAGGATAACCTTGCTGGATACCAGGTTGGGCTTGTTGAACAGAAGATTGACCTGAGTTACCAGAAGGTTGAGCATAAGAGGTGAAAGACGGACCACCAGAAGCGAAAGGTAGTCCCTGGAAGGGTTGTCCTTGTTGGTCTTGATGAGGTGGTCTTTGGGATTGCACAGACGATACTTGGCCACCATGGTAAAAGGTGGGGCCCCAATCAATTGACAGCGGAACTGAAATCTCAACAGTCGGTTGAGATGACAAAGGCCTACCAAGATGTGGTAAATATTGATTGTATGGCCCCTCTGCTGGGACGTTTGATGTAGGATCAAAGACTCCGAATAAAGAGGCCGAAGGACGACCGAAAATAGGAGTCGAAGAAGCTACACATACCGTTGGAACGGTTGGGATTGAGGTAACAGACGTACTGCGACTTTGTGGAGTAAAAGGCACCGTGGTGGGAAAAGCGAGTTGTGACCAAATAGAACTCATGAAGGGAGTTCCAGAGGAAATAACATCCTTTAATGCTTTATAGCTGGGAGGTAGTCTCCCAGTAGTAGGGGTACTACTAACAAGTATAGGTTCCATTGCGGTGGGAATTTCACCGCTCGTCGCAACAGATTCTTCAGTTGAAGTAGGGGATACGTCCTCCATGTCGGAAGAAAATAGTGGGGCTGAAACACGAGGGGAAGTGTATTCCCAAAAAGGGATACCGTCCTCAGAAGGTTCCCAAACAGGGTTCCAGTGAAACTCGTAAGTCTCGTCGCCTGGAGCACGAGAATTAATCGGTTGTATACTCAGAATAACAGGAAGAGTTTCACTCACAACCGGTATCTCGGCAAAGGAAGAAGACGAAATTGGTAATTCTGCCAGGATGAAAACTTCACAAAATCCTAGGGAATCTAACGAGACAGGACCCTACTCAAACTAACGCAAACAAGATCTAACTGGGTAAATGTGAATCGTGGCCGAATAAATTTTAAGACAAAGGAACTGAACTTGACCTTTTCATGTTTTAAGAGTCGAGAAAAGGACAAAAAGATGACTCTAGTCTCCTTCGAATATTTAGTGAGCCCGAAGTGACAAATGCTCAAGTGAACCTTTTCTTTTAGGGAGTCCGAAAAGGGTCAAAAGTGACTACTCTGGAGAACTAGGCAAAAGGTTTACCAAACAATCCGTAAAACTGCTTATACACCTTGGAAATCAGATGAAAACCAAGGACTTCCCATACGGCAGTCAATCTTCCCGAATGCTGTGTTTAATGCATTACGGCTTGTAAGGCGGCAGACACGGCTTCCTGTGGATAAAGGATGATAACCTAGTGGGGTCTCCACATATACTCGACTGTACGTGGGAGCACAAATCCGTGCTAGACCACTATCGAGTCACAAAAGGAGGAATCACCCAACCATAATGTGAAACAACAGTGACTAGGTTTAACGACGCCAGAACACGTCTCTAGCCTAGACCTCTAGAATGTATGCGTTAAGTTCCAATGCATTTTTAGATTCATTCAGTTCATTTTACAGTTGATCTTTGATTAGGTTTCAATTTTCAGGTCCTACCGTATGTGATCTCTCACAATTTCCTAAATGCAAGCTATATGCCAAAATATATCATTCCATTCGATGAATGCTAACTACAGAAGAGTTGAGATCTTTCAAACAAACAAAATGATCATCAAACAATCAACAAAGATCCTAATGCAGCTAATAGCAATAAATGAAACTTTTTTTTTTTTTTTTTTTTTTAAAGTGACTAATTGCTAATAACAGTGAAGAATGCTAACTAATGTAATGCAAAAAGATCATTTGTTTTTTTTTAATGGCATGATGCACTTAAACAAATTTTGAGAGATGATAACAAAGAGTAAACAGACAAATTTCACTCAATGAAAATAGAACCAAGTCTGAAACACCAAGATAATCTGTCAAGCCAAGATAATCAATGAGCTATGTGATCTAAGCCCAAACGAAGCCAAGCGAAATCCAAACGAACAAGAGGTGGATTGCTCGAAGCACACAATAAAAAGTTTTGACAACCACTAGACAAGTGCAAAAACAGCCAAGAAGTCGACTGGACAATCAAAGAACCAAACTCCCACGGAAGGCTCGATGTACAAAGCCACTATATGCTCTAGGGCTGGGATATGAAATCGATAGAAAGAGGCAAACACCCGAAGGATGAAGGTCAAAAACCAGTCAAACAGAGCTCTGACACACTCCAGTAGCTGAAAAAGATGTGAAAAGACAGAAATCTGAGTTTAGAAGGCTTCCAAACAAACAAACTGCCAAAGTTCACAGGACTGGCGCAACTGTCAGTCTGTAACTCACGCTATTAAAGGATTAGTGCAAGTTGCTTTTGTGCAACCTGCGCCCACTGGCGCGACTGTCAAGTAGAAAAACTCACTAATAAAGTTTGCTGGCTTAAAAATAAATCAAGCAGTCCAGGGTCTAATCGACAGTATCCAGACAGATCAAGCAGCAAGAAACAACTTAAAAATCCAACCCAGAAAGCTTATCTAAGCAAGCAAATAAGAGAAAACCAAAGTGCAAGACAAACTCCAAGCTGTTCGGTTCGTAAACCAAACCGGAGATTGACTGAAGTGGCATTGATCTACTTCGCTAATTCAGAGCAATAGCGTTTCGAAGGCAACCTGGCCGTACTTCAGGCTCCGTCCAAAGTTTACAAATCAAACAACAAATAGCGTCCCCAGTCGAGTCGCCAAATTGTTGGAGAGGTAAATCCCCTCTGCGGACAGAGGCGATTCCACTAGCCCAAAATGGGTCTAGCAACAATCAATCAACGCTACCATGCAAGTTCCTAGTTGCAAATTGAAAGTGAATTATGAGAAGCAACCTGAAGTCCAACGCTAATGTCGTGGAAGAGTTGATATTCCCACTCCCTTGCTCCAGCAGGTCACGACCTTCACGATCTCCGCGAATGAATACCTGCACATGCAAAGAACGAAGCGAATACAAGCATAAAATCCACTAAATACAACCATATATCGGTCAGAAAAGATATAGATCAAACATTATCATAATGAACAATAAGATCGGAACCATAATGATAGTCGTTTGTTAATGAGTAATCAACAGATAAAAGTACAACCAAGGTTTTGACGTTGAATCCCTCCTCTGGCTGGGCGAACAGCTACATATGTCTTGCAATAAACCTTTCTCTCTCTTTGATTATGAATGCACAGCTCAGACTTCTGACAATATAATCTCCCTATGCTCCAAGACTCTTACTATCACTCAAAAACTAGCACTATCACTAGCTTGTCAAATGCATGAGGATAGGGTTTTATAGATGGAGGAGGGGAAGAAGATACAATGAATCAAGACACCCATTATGGATTGGCATTATCCCCAAAAAGCCATTGTGGATAGATGTAAGGGATAGATGATGAATCTCGACATCCAAGAGATTAGCATTATCCTCAAAAACTTCATGATTTGAAGGGAAAAAACATCCGGGCGCGCGTTTGTTAAAAATCTTTTCCAAACTCGGTTGGCGCGGGTGTAACTCTAAGACAGAGCACCAACTGGCGTGCCCTCTTTTGAGGATTTCCTTCATTGGCGCGGGTAGTACATTGTGGACCCGCACTAATGGAAAAAGGGCACTTTTCAGGGATATTTTGCAGGAGATGTCTTCAAGGCACATGAATTCCATACTTAGGGGAACATAATGCAAGTGTTTTTAAGTTATGTCACTGCTCACAGGTCCCGGAATGAGTCCTCCAAAGTGCAGGAAAGGGGTAACGGGGACGGTGACCAATGGTGACAAATTACTGTGTAACAATGTCGAAGCATTCATAAATCCCAATCCATTAGCCCTAGATTAGAACATAACCATAATTCCCTTGATTCGATCTATAAAATACCATGGGAAAAAAGCTATCATGCCCAAAACCATGAGCAAAACCCATGGACAAAACCATGGGTAGGTCCTCCCACCATCTTTGGAAATAATATAACACATGCCCAACACTAGTGACATCCACCATAGCACTGGCCCTTATTGTTCACTAGTTATCATGGTCTCGAAGAAAGAAGGCACTTGGTTCATCTCTCCTAACTTCCAAGCTCTCAAAAAACTAACAAGTAAGGATAAGTTCCCCAAATTTCCAGTCATTAATGAAATTTTGGATGCAATCAAGGGTTCTCAATTCTTCACGCAAACTTGATCTCCATTTAGACTATCACTAAATTCATATGAAGGAGGTGTATATTCCTAAATTTTATTTTTGCACTCATGAATATCGTTACAAGTTATTTGTGATGCTCATTGGCCTTTGTAACACACCTTCCACCTTCTAAAGTGTCATGAAAAAATATTTGAACCATTTTTGCATCATTTCATCCTTGTAAAGCTCGATCTATTGTAAAGCTTTACATCTCAATCTATTGTAGAGCTTGGAAATCCCATGTCACACATGTGGATCAAGTCTTGAAACTACTTGTTGATTATTATCTTTTTTCTCAAGTAGTACAAATGTATCTTTGGTGTATTAGAAGTGAAATATTTGGGCCATATCGTCAACCATGGTGTCATGTATGTGGATCTCAAGAAAATTCAAGTGATGAAGGATTAGCCTCACCCCAAAACTCTTTAAATATTAATAGGTTTTCATGGTCTAACTAGTTATTATAAAAAATTTGTAAGGAACTATGGTAAGATTCTAGCTCCTTTCAAGATTTATTTTTAGAAAAAAATAATTTTAATTGGCATGACGTTACATAATGGGCCTTCCAAGAATTAGAGAATGTTATGGGTACAAACCTGATACTTTCTCTACCTGACTTCACCAAGACCTTTGTATTGAAATTTGACACCTTGAGTATAAGAATTAGAGTAGTGCACATCTAAGAGGAATGACCATTGCTTTTCCCAACAAACAATTGGGTGAAAGGAAATTGGAAAAATCAAATTATGGAAAGGAGATGATGGATATATTTCATGTTGTGTATATCTAGCATCCATGCCTACTTAGGAAACATTTCCATGTTAAAACCAATCATTGAAGCCTAAAAATCCTTTGTAGAGGAAAGGATTTGTCCCTTTGAGCAACAAAATTGGGTCACCAAAATTTTGGGTTATGACTATGAGATAATTTATAAGAAGGGCAAGGATAGTGTGGTAGCAAATTCTCTCTCATAAGTATAAAAAAGAAGGATCCCTCTTTTCACTCATCCTCATAGATTGAGAGAAGGTTGGATGATCTAGATTGGATCATTATATTACTTTTCATCCATCTCGATGCTTTCAAAGTGGTAAAAGTGTAAGAATAAGCTCACAGGACCACTTTTTCAGACATGACCCAGTTTGGAAAATTGGGATCTAAAACATTCCAAGAGCATTTTGAGGCATCAAATGATGTTTTCTAGGGGTAAAATTTTTCCACTATAGTGCCACACATTTTTTTCCTATTCTACACACAAATATCTTTACAATCATGCAAGAATCACCTCAACCGGAGTCCATATGCCACAAGTTATGCCACTCAAAATTTTACCTTCCTATTTTCACCACCATAATTCAAAAGGATGCCATGTTGACACCCATAACTCTTGGAAAAGGGGATAGCGACGTGATTATGATGAATAAAAATCTAGAAGAGTCCACATTGTAACTTTGGTTAAGAGTTGAGGGAGTCAAACCTAACCACTAGTAGGCTATCGGGCTATGTTATAACCAAACCACTAGGAGGAAAGCGGGTTCCAATCTTCTTGAGTGCATTTATTCCATACACAAGTAGAGTAGCCGAGTGGGATAGGGGGAGATAACATAGAGAGGTTTTGTGCATTGTAGTAGCCCATGGGCCTTAGGCCATACTTCTTCATACTTGCATGCATACACAATAAATGATAATTTATAAATCCATAAATCTAAAGAGAAATAAACCCTCATAGTGTCAATTTCAGATTTTTAAGTATAATTTATCAAATTTGTTGTGATGAACTGTCCAGTGGAATATCCACAATAGTATATGGATCATTGAATCACACATGCAATAAATGGTTAACAAATCCCAAGATAGTTATCATGATACAACAACTCTAAATTGAACCCCATGAATATCAAGGCCACACCTAGGAAGATGAGGAGCTTCACTATGAAGGGTGCTTGCATTTGAACAAGTATTTAGCATTTAAATCACAAGTGTTATATGAATAACATGCCTATCCTACAATAGTTCATTCAAGATTTCATAAAACATATGAAAGGATTATTTTTTTTAGGTGTGTGTGGGGTTGGTGGAGGAAGGAATGAAAAGGACATCCATACCTTTGGGGTTGAGTTTGAAATTTCTAGCAACACAATGGAGATATTGAAATCTCCAAGAGAAATAAAATCTTTACCCAATTCACCAATTGCATGGAATGACATTTCTATGAACTTCATTCTAGAGCAACTAAAATATGAAAATAAATCTATAGTCATGGTTTTGGTTGATATCCTTCTAAACAGGTTCATTTTTGTTCTCTACAACACGCCTTTAAAGACTCAAAATTTGCTCTAATATTCATGGATAGTATCTTTAAACTCCAATGTATGCTAATATATTGTGACTAGAAAGTTTTTTTTATCTCTAGAACACTCAAGTGAATCTTAACACCACATATCACCCTAAAACTAATGGTAAAATTAAAGTTGTTAATAAGTTCTTCGAAGCATATTGTAATAGCCCTTGTGAAAAAACTATGTAAAAATATATAAGGCCATGGTGATGGGACACATATTCCAAGCTTAATGGTGGGGGAAACATCCTAATGGGTGTTGATTTGGTTTATTATGGCTAATGGAATTGGCAAAGGCAATGGCTAAGGCTTTGGAAAGGAAAAATGTCATTTTTGGCACATTTATTTATGAAAATAATGGAAATTAGGAGAAAAGGGAGGTGAAAGGTCACAGGTTGCATGTGAGGAGGAAATTCAAGGAAAAAAATCGAAAATGAAGAAAATAGAGGCCTAATTAATAAAAAGGCTCCTGAGGATCAATGGGTAGGACTTGGTTAGTTCAGTTTTGGAGCTCTCTCATTATTCAATTCTCTCTCTCATATTCTTGGAGACTTAGATTTTTCTTGGAGCACTCTTGGAGGGTATGACATACTTGGATTTTTGGAGCAAGAAGGCAAAGGAAGAGTAGGAAAGTGTAAGAGGGCATCATGATCAACA
Source organism: Pinus tabuliformis (assembly GCA_031772625.1). Classification (NCBI taxonomy): domain Eukaryota; kingdom Viridiplantae; phylum Streptophyta; class Pinopsida; order Pinales; family Pinaceae; genus Pinus; species Pinus tabuliformis. The sequence continues at coordinate 1,526,403,222 of CM062818.1, read as the reverse complement.
TCTACAACAGGTTTTTCTTGCAGGGACCGAGTTTCATGTAGGTATTCCTCAATAGTTTTTTCATGCATGGAACATGCATGTAGATTCTTAGTTATGATCTGTCATTGGCATGGAGGATTGCCTGGATTGACAGTAAATTTGCCTAGCCTTGCCATTTCTTGGATAGCCATGGAGATTATGGGTTTATTTCCTTGTTTGGTTTTGGTTGGTTCTCATGTTTTCCTTAGCTTGGGCTGAGTTATTAGTTCTTGGAAGCCTTGGTTGGACAAATGCTCTGGAAGCCCTGTAACAGCTTGGGTTGAGTTACAAGTCTTAGAAGCCTTGGTTGGAAAAATGCTCTAGAAGCCCTTGGTGGGTTGAGTTACTAGTCCTAGAAGCCTTGGTTGGACAAATTCTCTAGAAGCCCAACAATAGTTGTGGGTTTAGTTACTACTTCTGGAAGCCTTGGTTGGACAAACACTCTGGAGCTCAGCGGTAGCTGTGGGTTGAGTTGCTATTCCTAGGAGCTGGGTTGGAACAAATGATTTGGAAGCCTTGGAAGGCTTGGATGGAGACCAATATGATGGTGGTTTTGTGATGTACGACCGTGAGGTGGAATAATTGTTTGATGGGTTGAGGTGGATGACCTCTAGAAGCCTTGGATGAATTTTGATTGATGTGTTCTATGAGATCCCACATTCATGCTTGGAATATGGCATAGGGGTGAATGGCTGAAAAGAGATTTGGCTCAGTAATTCTACGGTCGCGTGGAACGTGGAATTTCCATCGCGAGTTTGGATTTTGCATCATTAATGAAAGGCTATTTCTCCTTGTATTTCTATGAACATTTTGATTTATTATATGTAGTCTATATGACTGTAATTTCATAAGTATTTATGCTGCTATTGTGTTGGTTATGTATTTGTTTTATGAAAACAACCATGTGTGGCTCTCATCATGTTTTTACTTATAATTGAATGATCAATGTATCTATGACCTAATGGATGGAATGGAAGTTTATGTGTTGAGGCATCAATGGTTCTTAGCAATTCTCAGCTAAGTATGAGACCCCTATGCTCAGAATTGTTAATTACACCTGTAGATTACACATTTGCAATGTGTTTGATGAAATTCCTGTCATGGTTAGTAGGGGTCTAGTCAGGGTCTTGAACAAAAATTTGCTTTAGTACTGTCATTTCCATGTTATTTTATTGATTTGAAGAGATGGATCAATTTTGGGCAGTGACCTGGGCTCTGCGCCTAAAAAAGTGGCTCAAATCCTGGAGTCGTTGGCATAACACTAACAGTTTTGGTCTATGGTCACTGGAAGACAAGCTTGTGAGAGCAAATTTGGGTTTTTGGTCGCCCTCATGCCTATAGCATGGGAGAAATGTTAGCCTCACTCTCTTAAAAATCAATAATAAATCCAGTTATTAAATTAAATAAATAAAATCATGAGAATTCCTCAAACTAAGGATTCTAGTTTAGATGAGAGATTCTCTCCAACTAGCTCTCCTAAATTAGTGTATAAGTTGAGAAATTGTCTCAACCAAGTGAGTCGAAGATAGACGCACTATATTAAGACCACTTGCTCATGTATTTAACTATATTATTAAATTATTTGAATAAGAGAGAATTACATGAGCATGAGAGACCACATGATAGCTCTCTACCTTTTTCGCCAGTTTGTCTTTTGTGTGTTTCTAGTTTGAGTATTGTGTGTTAATTTGTTGTGTGTGTTTAATATGGCTGAGTGGTTTCAACATGTGGTATCAGAGCTGATCAAATCTTGAGTTCCACTCTCTAATTTGTTTGGGAATCCTAGGCTTGCAAAAGATGCAATTCAGACACCGTCACTGCAGCTGGGACCTATAGATCAGACGTTTCAGCTCTCAATCGCATCATGTGTGATCTCCAAGCAGTGTCAAATGGACTCGGGCGATGTTCTCTGCTGATTTTGACTAATCTGGAGATGAAATACAGAGAATACCCATAAAAAGGAACATCTAAAAAGGAAATATGAGATTTATCAATATCGAAGGTCAGATCTACAAAGTGTTTCAGATTTGTTGTAAACTGGTCCTTCGTCAATCCCATACTCTGAGAAAAGAGCCTCTACATGCAAGGAAATGATGGCCAAATATGAGACGAGATCCAACTCTCAGCCTTGTAATACATTTGCAACCTGCAGCGATATCTTAAAGACCATCGTTCCAGCCTCAACGCAAGTGTGATCGAAACATACCAGCACACATTGGGATTTTTAATAAAAAAACAGATATTTACACAAACATAGAAAATTCATCAGATTGACTCACGAAATCCTATCTTCTTGATCCCTCAGTAGTCAAGATGGCATCACAACAAAAGAAGGATCAATCTGGAGAAGGAAACGACAATGAAAAAAATTTGTCCACGCACTAGAAAAATCTTGGAGGTTGATCACCGCTCCATGGCATCTCCACAAAGTGGGATCCGATGCTCTTCAACGCCTGATCTAGCCCATACTACATACAAAAAATCCTTGTGTGGGTATAGCAGTTTGTAAATGTTTTTTATTTGAACATCTAAAAGTGTGAATGATAGCTACGCTGTAAGCGTTGACATATCTTTGGGCAGTAAGTTAAATAACATTATGTAGATTTCAGAGTTGGAATATATTATTACATTTCTTCTTGAGCTAACAGCGTCAATGGAGATCCAGAAGCATTGCAAGACTTTTGCGTGGCAGTTTCATTGAATTTTGGGCAACGACCTTTATTTTGTTAGTGTGGCTTGCTTTGTCGTGTACATTCAAAGCGCTCTTGTAGCTTATTGTTTCAGGTTGCATTGCCTTCACTGTTGGACGCTCAATCCCATGAAACTTGCACAACATATCTCTCTAATGGCAGCTTGGATCTGCACACCTTCTAATCCAGAGATGGCTCAAAATCACTGCCAACTAATGCTCTCTGCTTAAACTCTGCAACATGATAGAGAACTTGGAAATCAGTTTTCCAGAGATCAATCTTTCCTGAGCACTTGAACGTGGACGCAGATGTAAAGTTGGTTGTGAATGCTTTTCCACAATGGGTGTGATCTCGCAAGGCCACACACAGGTTCTGAGTGCTTTGCTGCTGCATTGCGTGGATGATGGTTTTCAACATTGCATTACCAAGTGACCGTGTTGTTGCTCGATTGAGAAATAATTTATTTCAACATCTTCTTAACCAAGAGATTGCACTCTTTGATGTCACTCAAATGGGAGAATTTCAGAGTAGTAATTTAGAAGACACACAAATTAGTAAAAATGCCACCTACAAATGTCTAAGAGGCTATGCCTTGTGCCACGCCCCCATTTGATAGGCCTTGTGTCACGCTCCCATACTCTTTCTTGGGCTCCATGTCGACTTGGCACAACCAAGTCACGTGTCAATGTGTAACCCTAGGGGCTTTGCATCCGGCATGTGGCACTGGTGTGTTAGTGTAGCACAGTATTAAGCCACCTGAATTATGCTTCACATGTTAATTATGTTCTATATAATTATTAAGTGGAAGGTCATAAGTTTTGTCCTGAGAGAAACCTGTAAGTTTCCTTCATGTGAAAACAAGTCAAGTGAAAGTTGTTATTGTGATCCAAAGAAAGGTTGAGTCAGTTTTTTGAAGACAAATTGACACCAGAGAGTTCTCAGTTTGTGCTTGAGAAGCCTCACTGAAGCCATTGTCATGATGATGTATCTTGAAGATTAATAAAAGCATATCTTTTTTTGGTGATCGTGTCCTAGATCCACTCGAAATTGAATAAGGGGATCATAGGTACACTCTATGTCGTGAATGTGCTTGAATGATTTGAGTCGAATTTGTAAAACACTCTCTTTTTTATGCTTAAAACAACAACATGCACATAAGTACACAAGCACCAAGCATCACATCATCAACTTGATAAGATGATCTTCCAAGCAAGTACATTTCACATTATGTAATCAAAGAAATTACGTTAAGGACACTACAAAATCAAACATTTCAAGCCAAGACAACATCAACATCCAATCAAGTTAATGAAGTTGTCATCTACATCAACAATAATTGGAGCAATTCAACAACAATTTTTTGGCAATTGCACTTGCACCATTTTTTAATAAGCTCAATATAAAACTGTAACTTGCAAATCATAATTTGTAAGTTGGATTGTAATCAAATTCAAATTAAGTTGAATTGTAAGGGTGCATTTTCGGTTGTAACCGACACCCTCATTTGATTTGTTACAGTGCATACATTAAGTCAAGTCAGTTGTCACTTGAACATTTATCATTTGGGTGCATTTTCGACAGTGTTCGACACCCATCATTTTTTCAGCACATTCAGTGCATCACTAAGCGCAGTAATTAAACAAGAGTTCAAGACAACAAGTAATTCAAGCAAAAACAATCAAGAAAGTGAGCGTGTTCATAAAACAATCAAGAAAGTTCAAGCACATAATCAAGCATGCAATCATCATCAAACGAGTGTGACTTCTAATCTTCAAGTGAGCATCAAAACAAGCATGTGTCTATAGTAAGCACACTAAGACCAAGCGAGCGTGTCAAGTAATCAAATCAAGTGCGACAGTTCAACGCACACCAAGCGAGCCTGTATAAAGTTCATTAAAGCACTCATAACATTTCATTCAAAGCGATCGTCATCAAGCAAGCGTGAAATCAACAGTTCAAGCAAAGTGTTTAAAAGCATCAGCAGTTCAAGCGAGTGTTTAAAAGTATCAGTCATAGTACAAGCGAGCCTGTCATTTCAATGATCAACTCAACAATTTTTCAATCCCAACTTCTACAACAAGTGAGCCTGAATTCAAAGTAAGCAAGGAAACATGGCGAAACACATTCAGCTGTCCCAAATTCTTCACAATTTAATGTTATCATCAGCTGACGACATGGTGCACATTAGAAAAACCACTCTTGCTGACATTCAAGTGCATCTTCAACATGCACATGAAATGATTGAGTTCCTTCAACTAGAATCGCAACTGCAGAGAATTGAGTTGCAAGAGAAGCGTGTTGCTTCCAAGTCTTTTCCAGATACGGCTGATCAGTCGAAATCATTCATCCAACTAGCTTCAAGTGTTGAAGTTGTTCCAGTGCAACTTTCTTCCAAACCCATCATCAAGCCATGGGAAGAAATCCAAAGTAATCGAAATCGACGCGACTTAGGATATGTTGAAGATGACGACAACTTACATATCCCTGATTAATCAAAGCCCATTCAGTTTGTCAGTGCCAGATTACTTGAACATATCACCTCAACAAGTTCTTTGCAAGTTGTAGATAGACATCAATGCACACAGTCTAAAAGTGTAGACAAAAAAAAATGCATCCAAACTCAAGTTGCAGACAAATCGAAATGTTCTCATTGTCAAAGAACCGGTCATCTGGAAGATCAGTGTTTTGATCTCCATCCTTGTCACCATTGTGGCAAGCAGAATCATTCATCAGAGAAATGTTGCAAACAAGACCAACCTACCAAATTGAAGATCGATTATTCGTGGATTGATCCCTTAGAATGGTCATCCATAGCCATAAGATTGTAAAAGTTTTACAATTGGATTCACTCACACATATTGCAGCCAACAGTCAAATGATGATGGTACTCTCAAGCAGTTGAAAGGGGGAGTACACCAGTGAAACACTCCTACACCTACAGGGGGGAGTTCAAATATAATTTGGAGATGATTGCCTCTCCTTTCAGCTAGCAAATGGGGGGAAATGTCAATGAAATTGATAAGTGGTTGTTAGACTGAAAGTATCGACAACATCAGCGAAGCAGCCAGTGGGCATATTCATCAGCTAGTGGGCATCCTCATCAGCCAGTGGGAATTTTTCATCAGCAGTGAGCATTATAAAATTCGCCAGTGGGTGACCAACAGGAAAGCAGCAGTGAGCATCTTTCATCACAGCAAAAGCAACATTGAGTTGTTTTTCGACATCTTCAGCCAGTGGGCGATCATCATCAACAAATATGCTAGTGGGCATTCATCAAATTGTGTCAGTGGACACCGGATGTTGTTTTCAAGCAAAGGACAGTTGGACCTTTTGCAGCTTGGCACATGATGGAGTTGTCAAGAAACATTCAAAGATGACTCAGACTTGCAGCTGATTCATGTTCTCCTCCGATTTGATGTTTTTCAGCATCCAACTTTGGCGTTTTTCAGGCAAATGTTTTTTGAGGAACAACTTGAGAATTTGGAAGACGGTTCCCTATTCGTTTTGGATTTATCATCGAGGGGGGGAATGTTAGCCTCACTCTCTTAAAAATCAATAATAAATCAAATTATTAAATTAAATAAATAAAATCATGAGAATTACTCAAACTAAGGATTCTAGTTTGGATGAGAGATTCTCTCCAACTAGCTCTCCTAAATTAGTGTGTAAGTTGAGAAATTGTCTCAGCCAAGTGATTCTAAGATAGACGCACTATATTAAGACCACTTGCTCATGTATTTAACTATATTATTAAATTATTTGAATAAGAGAGAATTACATGAGCATGAGAGACCACATGATAGCTCTCTGCCTTTTCCGCCAATTTGTATTTTGTGTGTTGTTGGTTTGATTATTGTATGTTAATTTGTTGCGTGTGTTTAATATGGCTGAGTGGTTTCAACAAGAAATTGAGGCTTAAGTTGTCCAAAATTTCAATGGGACCCTAAGACAAGCTTTCTAAATCATTGGATTAGTTCCTAAGGGTCCTGTAGTTGATGATTAATGTATGTATGGTGTGTTTCCATCGGTTCCACTTCCTTAACATGACTTAGGGGGTCGAATAATATCATAGTGGTCTCTCGTCGCATGTTTACCTCAGTTGGCCAGTTGCTTAGGTAGATGTGGTAGGAGGGTGTTACATAGTGGTATCAGAAGGTGGTTTCTCTCTCCTTGGGAAGTGTGTTGGTCATGCATTCATGTCAGTTGCATGTGTGTCTCTTGTGGTGTAGTTCACTTGCTTATTCTATTTGCATGGTGTTGATCATGGTTGTAGTGATGTCGCCATGTGAAGGTTGAAGGTGTTGTCGTGGAGTATGTCTTCATGTGTGTATGGTTGATCATGCAGTTCTAAGCACATCAACATTCACATGTTATCAAGTTCACATGATGTGGTTGTTGTTTTCATACATGGGGTCATGGTTGTGTAGTTGATATGGTCATGCATTGATGACTGGAATCTACCTAGAATGATGTGTATACAGTTTTGTACTTATGTGATATATGTCTATATGCAATTGTTATGCATGTATGGTCTTGGTTATAGTTATGTATGAATAGTAGGTCAAACATGCCTTGTGAAGTCATTGTATGCAATTTAGGTCATCATGGTGCTATTGGTAGTTATGATGCTAATGTGTTGGCTAAGATAGAGTAGGAGATGCAGATCACCATAATGAGGTTGTAGCATTAGACTCTAGGATAAGAGCAATCGTCATATAGGTATTGTATGTTTGGCATGCAAATATGTAAGTTAAGGAATGTTATATGCATTAGGTTTATATACATTGGGTTTATGTGCATGTTTTTGATGTTATGGTTACATACATGATAGATGATAGTTGATTAGTATAGTCACATGCACATGTGTCATGAATGATAGTAGCCTGTGGTTGTATGCATTAATATTTTTTCTTTATGTTAGATAACTTGATGATCATGTTATATGTTGTTTATGAGTATGCTATAGGTTAACTTGTTGTTGTTATATTGATAGTTAGCTTGATGATTAGGTTATATGTTGTTGATGAGCATGTTATATGTTAACTGAATGTTGTTATATGTTAGTTAACTTGACAATTAGGGTTAAACATTAATATCTTGATGTTATATGTATCATGCCAAATTGGATTGACCTATGCAGATGGTTAGGGTTACGACATTCAGGTATGAGTCAACCTATTGTGTTGTACTAATCTATGTTGATTGTACATATGTGATTGTTATACATGAACGACAAATGTTTATGAGACTATGATGTGAACATGTTAGATAGTGACTATTATGGATATTGTGACCTTATTTATGTTTGAGTTGATATGTTGTGAAGTTATACCATACTAACTAGATTGATCATGTAGACAAGATAACCTCCCTTGAGATACATTAAGTTGGTTGAATGTTTGATGAGTTGCATAATACGAGTATGTGTTCCAGCGATTTTGTTTTAAGATGATTGTACTAACATATATGTGTGGAGATAGTTGATATGTACTTGAGTGTAAGTAGGTGACAGTTGTAGAATTATGTCTAATGACTATGAATTGACTATGGACTATGACATTATTGTTAGTCTTGGTAAAGGTTGATTTCAAAATTAATATACATGTGGTCTTGATATTTGGAACATGTGGTTGACATGTGTGAGTAGTTGCAGGGAACATGCTTGGTATTAGCATGAGAAGGTAATAATTGATGCGTTTATATAACTAATAGTTGGGTGATGTGACAGTATATAGTAAGCCTTGATTGCAACAAAGTAAAAAGGGTAAAAGAAAGGAATTGAGCAAGAATTACTTTGACTATGTTTGGAAACCCTAATTCCAAACGAATGAGTGTTTTGCATACAAGAAGTATTCTTAACCTTGATCTTGTGTGAAATTATGTGGACATGTGTTATATTCACGGACATGTACAGAATAGGTGTATTAGCCAGTTTCTAGTTGCAGGTGGATTTTTCAAGGGAATTGGAGTCCCTTGAGAGATGGTGTGGATGTGTTTAGTTGTGATCAATGTGCTTGGCATAACAAGGTAAGGTAACCAGTGTATTGTTATGTTTAGTTATGCACTGACAATTATGTGTTTATGATAGTATGATGCAGAGAGTTGCATGGCAAGAGAGGTTGCCATGAAATCATGAAGAAGGCTCTGGTTGAGTTTCCTTGGGAACCATGGGGATTGAGTCATGGTGTTTGTTGCTATTCTTGTGCTTTTGGTATTTTGTGACTTGTTGAGCCTGATTTTTGGCTTTTTTATTTCTAGTGTATGGCCATACCCCTTTGATTGCAAAGTCATTTTGCTATTGGTTTTCATGGTTTTCTTCTTGTTTGTTTCTTGTGCTTGAATTTTAATTTTTGAGTCTTGGGAATTGATTGGGAAAGAGGAAAGTTAATGGAGCTTGGGCAGAGCTGTGTGGTACCCAAAAGGTAATGTAAGACTCAAATGAAGCTTTTTGCATGAGTAAGCGCAACAGAAGGTAAGACTATGGCAGTTGATTGGATTGATTGGGTCCATTGTGGTAAATGGATGATGACAGGACAATCATGAGAAAGGTAACCAGGAAGGGTAAAGTAAATAGATCTAAGGTTTCAGGTGCCTTGGCTATGTTGGGAACGATTGTTCTAAATGTTGTGCATACTATGCATAAATAAGCAAGTTCTCTTAACCTTGACCTTATATAATTATGTTGGGATCATGATTATGCTGATGTCTATATGCGTATACATGTATATATGTATATCATTGACTGACTAAATCAATATTATTTTATGTTGATGTTTATATGTATGTATAGGTATGTATGCATATCATTGCCCGACAGGATCATGATTGTTTATGCTAATTCTTGTATATGTGTATGTACCTATGTATCTATGTCACTATCCAACAGGGTCATCCAGAATCATTCTTGTGGAGGAGTGATTGCTTATGTAGGCAAATGACAGGAAGAGGTTCCTAGCTATGAGGAATCAAGTAAGAAGAGTAGAAATGACAAATATATGAGGTCAGTATCATGTGAATATGAAATTATATAGTATGCTTTTATTATGCCTATGCTTATGTTATGGACAGTTTATACCGAGGGATACATCAACGAAATGAAAGCAGTGGTTTGCGGCATGCTAAGGTAAGCATGGATAAGACACTGGAAGCAAGGTTTCTTGGTAAGGACAATGTTGTTTTGGATGTGTGGTACTATTGTTATGCATATGTTGTGCACATGTCATGTTGTACATATATAGTGTGTGTACATGTTGTTTATGTAATGATTATGTACAAGGTGGTACAGATAATGTTGTGTGAACGTTGGATATGCGGTGTTGTGTGCATGATGGATATGCAGTGTTGTGTACATATGATGCTATGTACATGTGGTGTTGCGTGCATGTTTTACATGTGGTGTTATGTACATATGGTGTTGTGTGCATGATTGTACAAATGGTGTTGTGTACATGTTGTACAAGTGGTGTTGTGTGCAGGTGGTGTTGTGTACATGTCATGCATGTGGCACTATGTACAAGTGGTGTCGTGTACATGTCGTGTATGTGGTACTATGTACATGGGGTATTGTGTACGCATGGTAAAGGTGGTGCAGTGTACTTGTGGCGTTGTACACACGTTGTGCATTTGGTATCATCTACATGTGATTTTGTTCACATGTTGTGCAAGTGGTTGCAGTGTTCAGGTGGTACTATGTACATGTGGTACATATGGTACTGATGTACGTGTGGTATTATGTGCATGTCGTACATGTTGTGTTGTGTACATGCAGTACTAAGTGGTTGTAGTGTTCAAGTAGTATTGTGTACATGAGGTACATATGGTACTGATGTACATGTCGTATTATGTGCATGTCGTACATGTTGTGTTGTGTACATGCGGTACTATGTATGTGCATTGAGTAGTCATCGTATCGTGACATGCGTATTCATTGTGTTGTACTCTATGTGGGTACATGTATTTGTGGTATTGTACATATGGTATAGATGTATGAATTGTGTTGTATATAGGTTGTATGTGTATGCATTTTGTGGTGTCGCATGTTGTGTGCATAATGTATGTCTTGTGATGTACATTGTGTACGTATACATGTTTTGTTGTATCATACACTGGACGTAGGAGTACGTATCATGTTGTGTTGTACACTGGGTGTAGGTGTATGTGTTGTATGTCTGGTGTAGATGCATGTATTGCATGGTGTGGTATTTCGTGTGTGGTTGTATGTGTGGGATGTACACTATGTGTATGTGCACATGGTTGAGGAGAAGGCATTGGGTGTTTGTCGGGTGTGGCGATCGATCCAGAGTGCATGTGGAATAAAGACAAAGGTAGAAGCTCAGAATTTATTAAAGGATAAGTATCAGTATTTTATTCAATTTTACTATGCATGTGATTTATGATTCTGTTTTATAACTGATCCAAGTGGATATTGGGGGCCACAAGCCTATTCCACTTGGACCCTAGCCATTATTTTTTTTAGTATTTTAGTTTCCTTAATTGTAGCACAGTTCACCATTTTTGGCAGTTTTTTCAGGTCCTGAACTTCCGAAGCCATTTTGAGGCCCTCAATGGCGTTTTTTTGGCAAAATTCAATCAACTATGGAAATTGAGTCGGCAGTTGTAGTCCTCAGAGAGATATTTTCAACGAGGTGTCATACGCGTCAAATGGAGATAATATGACCAGGTTATGACCCCAGGAAATTGGCTACCCAACTAACCCCAACGGGGCCCATAAACTCTTGGTGTTACATCTCCTCGGGTTAGGATTTTGGTTGTTTAGGGTTTTCTCTTATTGTTCAATAAAAAAAAGGCCCTTGAGCTTCATTGTAACTCAGTTCAAAGGCATGTATCCACCACATCTCTTCTCAGAGATAAGCTACCATGACCTGAGCTATATTACTTCCCTTATGTTTGTAAGCATACTTCAGTATTTTTCTATTAATGAAATGAAGTGTTTTTCTACTACATCTTTGTGTTTATGATTATATCTGCAAGTTGTAGCATTCTTGTTTAAGTTCGGATCAGTGGTATCAGAGCGGTATGCTCTTTCTCTTTTTTTCTTTGCATGTCCCCAACGAGGTCAGGGTATAAGGAGTTAGGGCTCGATTTGGTTGAACCATTGCAGGATCAACCTCACAAAACCTGACGACCTCCCATGGTGGAAGAAAAGAAAGACGAGGAGGCAGCAGATCCTTTCAAAATGTTGCTCGAGGAAGATCTCGAGCGACAGAGGGACGCGATGATGGATAACTTTGCCCAGATCCTTCGATGGCTACCCACAGGCGATTCATCTTCATCCAACAGCCACTCTGGAGGCGCTTAACTTCGATATTCCCATATTTGAAGGCGTGATAGATGCAGACTTTGTAGATAAATGGTTAAATATGCTGGAAGGATATTTTTCATTTCATGAAATTTCCAATTGGGAAAAGATTACTTTTGCACTTCTCAAAGCTGCCCCACACATCAAGGACTAGTGGGAAACCTACTGTGAACAAAAGGATGAGAGTGAACCCTCGTTGTTTTCAGCCGCACCCACTTGGAATTCTTTCCGAGATGCCATCAAGGAACAATATTACCCTGTTGGGAATTATGAATATAAATACATAAAATGGACCACACTACGATAGGGAAGGGAACAAGATGTGCTAGAGTTCAAAAATACTTTCCATACCCTTTGTACGAAGCTAGGTATCAAGGATACTAAGCTGCATTTGGTGCTTAAGTACCGCGGTTGTCTACAAAAGTACATCCAGGAAGAGATGGAGTTCCTGGACATCTCCTCGCTCGGCATGGCATATCAATATGCTGTAAAGATTGAGCAGAAGTTTAAATAGAAGAAGCGGGACTTTGGATCTGTGAATCGAAAGAAAGGAAAAGGCGCACCCAAACCACAGAACAAATGACGAAGCCAAGGTGGGGCTACCTAAGACAACCTGCCGAAGCCACAAGAAAAGAACAACACCACGAAGATGAAGAAGGACACAGGAAAATGGTGTGAGTTCCATAAGAGCTCCACTCACAATACAAGTGAGTTTCAGGCCAAGAAATCATTGGTGGCCGAGACGAAGGCTTCCGAATAATACGCAGGTTCTGACTCTGAATTAGAACGTGATAATGGAACTAACAAAGGGAAGAAAATCATTGATGCGGAGCCCAGTGCCACTGTGGCCACCACAAAGATCCAGAAAATTGAGCCTGAAGATCCAAAGGAGGGGGAACGCCTCTTCCACTCACAGATGTGGGTGAAGGGTTCTCCACTACAGTTCATTGTCAACAGCAAGAGTCAAAAGAACCTCATTTCAGCAGAGGTTGTGAAGTGGCTGGGCATAAAGACTACAACACATCCACAACCATACACCATCGGGTGCCTTCATCAAGGGCAAGATCTTTGTGTCAGCTAGTAGTATCACCTTCCCTATAGCATCAAGCCCTTCACAGATGAGGTACTGTGTGATGTTGCTCCTTTTGAAGTTTATGATGTGTTGTTAGGAAAACGATACTTATGGAAGAAACATGATATATATGAGTCTAGACCTTGTTCTTTGATTATACTTGGCTAATAAGTTGTATAGGATACCAGAAGTAGCCCCTCCTACCGCTATCTCTTTGATCACTGCAAAGCAATGCAGTAAGATCATTTCCCAGACTAGGAAATTTGTTTTTCTTATGATTTTCACCTAAGGAAAGAATAAGTTTGTGGCCACGGCTTCTAGGTAGGGCTCCTCTACACAACAACAATAGATGGACAAGGTCATGGAGGAGTATAGGGATATTTTTTCTTCACCCATAGGGGTACCTCTACACTGTCAGGTCAAGCACTCCATCGATTTGACCCCGAGTGTGTCATTCCCCAATGGACTGATCTATCGACGCTCTAGTCTAGATAACAATGAGATCAAGACGTAGATTCAAGAACTGCTACAGAAAGGGCACATCAGGCTAAGCTCATCACCCTATGGGAACCCGATTGTATTGGTACAGAAGAAGGATGGGACCTGGAGGCTCTATATTGACTATCAGGTGCTGAACAAGATCATTGTCTAGAATAGGTACCCAATCCCATGAATTGATGGCCTTCTGGATCAGCTCAAGGGGGGGAATATTTCAGCAAGATTAGCTTGAAGTCAAGTTATTCGAACCCTCCGATGTGTGGAAGACTTCCTTCAAATCCAAGGAGGGCCTTTTCGAATGGTTGGTCATGTTGTTCATATTGACGAACACCCATGAAACCTTCATGAGACTGATGGAGGACATATTATGACCCTTCGCCAATGCATTCATGGTGGTGTATTTAGATGGCATCTTGATCTTCAACCAGAGTTGGGAAGAGCACCTCCACCATATTCGACAGGTCCTTCAAACCCTTTGACAAAACAAGTTGTGTGCTAACTTGGAGAAATGAACCTTTGGCCTAACCCAGGTTCAATATCTAGGGTACATCATTGATGAGTAGGGTGTACATGTGGACCCATCCAAGATACAAGTCATTCAGGATGAGCGAGCCCCAACCACTCTAACAAAGCTCTGCAGATTTTTGGGTCTTGCCAATTTCTATGTAGGTTCGTGTTGGGGTTCTCTTATATCACTTGGCCTTTAAGTCAAGTCACCAAGGGCAGAGTGAAAGAAAAGCTCTTTTGGTTAGAAGCCCAACAACGAGCATTCTCTAAGTTGAAGAATCGCTTATTTTCTACACCAGTGTTCACATTACCAGACTTGCAACAACCATTTGAGATTGAGACAGATGCCTCCGACTATGCTATTGGTGTGGTTCTTACTCAGCATGGGCATCCAGTGGCTTACCACAGTGAGACACTTTCAGACATAATCTAAAAGTACCCCACTTACAACAAAGAAATGTATTCCATTATGCAAGCCTGCCGTCAATGGAAGCATTACATTCTGGGGAAGGAAATGGTCATCCACACAGACCACCGACCTCTACAGTTCATACAGACATAAGGGAAGTTGCAGAAAGATCGCCATCATAAATGGTCCACCTATCTGCAATAGTTCAATTTGAACATTAAGTATAAGAAGGGAAGCATCAATAATGTCGTTAATTTCCTCAGCCGACCACCGGTCATGTCACTAATCACTGTGCTCAACTCCTGTGGGAATGAGACATCAAGGTGGGCACATCTTTACAAGAGCGATCCAAAATTCGACAACATATACCAGACACTCCTGGAAGGGAATCAAGTTCCAAATTTTCACCTTCAAGATGCACTGTTATGCCACTTGGGACACATTTGTGTTCCTTCAAGTGAGTGTGCTAAGATGATTTAGGAGGCGTACTACAGTTGGGTCATTGGACATTTCTGAGTGGAGAAAAAAGTGGCGATATTGCAGAAATATTTTTATTGGCCGAAACTTCGTTAGGATGTTGGGAAGTACATTAGATCTTGCACCGCCTGCACCATTTCCAAACCAACCATCAAGAAGCAAGGCCTGTATACTCCTATACTTGCTCCTAGTCAACCTTGGGAATCTGTCTTATGGATTATATGTCAGGCCTTCCTTCTACTAAGCACAGCAACGATTGCATTTTTGTGGTCATCGACAAATTCTCTAAGATGGCCATCATGGTGGCTTGCAAGAAGAGTATCACAACATAGGCCAATGTTAAGCTCTTCTTTGAGCAAGTGTGGGTACACTTTGGGATGCCATAGTCTATTATCTCAGATTGAGACAATAGATTCCTAAGTGCATTTTGGTCAAGTATCTGGTTGATGCTCAATACAAAACTTACTAAGTCCACAGATTTCCACCCCCAAACAGATGGCCAAAAAGAGGTTGTCAACAGGATGATCGTACACATTCTGTGCATGTACAACTCAAAGCATCCACACACATGGGATGAAAGTCTCCCCTATGTCCAACACAACTTAAATATAGCTCTCCACATCCCCTTTCAGGTAGGGCTGGGATTTCAGCGATTATGCCCCATTGATCTGGCCATACCATTTGCAGCCACTCAGGGAGATTTGGCTCATGTGCAGTCTAAAGCTGAAAGGGCCAATAGCTTCATTGAGCACACTCAACACATCCGCCAAAGGGTCCATGATATATTGGATAGAGCTAATGATAAGTACAAGAAACACCATAATCAACATCGAGTGTTGCACAAGTTCCATGTGGGTGACAAAGTTTGGATACATTTGTATAAGGAACGCCTTGTTGGACCCCACCGCAAGCTTCACTCGCTCTGATATGGGCCATACACCATCACCAAGGTCGTCAGTGATAATGCCTTCGAGCTCAACATCTCACCGTTCCTTGGTCTATACCCAGTGTTCAATGTAGATTGCCTTTGACCATACTTTCCACCATTGTTGGACACATCTAACATTGCAGAACAACTCACACCAATAGAGTTCAACCCGGACTGCGTGGAACGGGCCACAACTAATCAAATCATGGACACACAAATCGAGAACACTCGAAAACAGAGGATATATCTATATCGAGTTGTCAAAGCAAGCCAACTACTTCACCAAGGAAAATGGCTCACTAGGGACCAAGTTCAGCAGAAGTTTCCTCATCTCATGGAGGAACTCAACGCAATGGGGACCATTGCTTCCTAAGGGGGGAGGACTGATCCATGTGGATATTGGTGGCCACCAGCCAATTCCACTTGGACCCTCACCATTGTTTTTTTTCTTTCAGTCTTTCAGTTTCCTTAATTGTAGCACAATTTACCATTTCTGACAGTTTTTCGGGTCCTGAACTTCCTAAGCCATTTTGAGACCATAAATGACATTCTTCTTTTAAATTCAATTAATGATTACGATGGTAATCACATCGGTAGCTGTAGTCCTCAGAGATATATTTTCAACGAGGTATCATACGTGTCAAACAGAGATAATATGACCAAGTTACAACTCCGGGAAGTTGGCTGCCCAACTAACCCCAATGGGGCCCATAAAATCTTGGTGTTACATCTCCTCGGGTTAGGGTTTTGGTTGTTTAGGGTTTTCTCTTAGTGTTCAATAAAAAAAGCCCCTTCAGCCTCATTGTAACTCAATTCAAAGGCATGTAGTTGCCACATCTCTTCTCAGAGATAAGCTACCGTCGCCCAAGCTATCTTATTTCCATTACATTTATAAGTATTCTTCAATATTTTTCTATTAATGAAATGAAGTGTTTTTCTGCTGCATCTCTGTGTTTATGATTATATCTGCAATTTGTAGCGTTCCTGTTTAATCTCGGATCAATAATGATTACATGAAATCTACAATTTTGGTTTATAATGGTTACATGTGTTTTATGATGTATATGATGGTTGTGTTTTGAGCTAACTTGATGTGATATGTTTATACATGATGATTTGGTCAAAGATGCTAGTTTGACTTGTTGTGATAGGAAGTAAATAGGATTAGGAGTGTACCTTATTGATGAGCTACCAATGAGGTACGACTTCAAGTCATTTCAATTTATTCTGAATCTAATGGAAATTATGTGCTTGGAATAAGAATGCATGAACATGCATGGTTGAGTGGCCGAATTCAACTGTAAGAATTAGCAGCAGCAACAAAGGAATTCAAATAGGCAATAGTGTGTTGGTAAAGTACTTCAGGACTAGGGCCATTGTGGGACACTGGTACCCAATAGTGTCCATTGATTTCCATGAGCATGCTATGACATGTATGATGGTTTTGAGGCAAGTATATGCCTTGGTTTTTGTATCTTCCAATGTGAGAAAGCCTTGCCAAGGGATGGACTGCCCGAGATGGGGGTGCCAGTAGAACTTGGAAGGTGAGTGACTGCGTGGAAGGGGAAACCAGATTTTAGGAGGGAATATGTAACAGAGAAGAGAAGGTCACTAATATATTTGTTTTGGTCATGAGCATTACCAGATGGAATTAGATGCACACTGGGAGTGCGCCCTGGAACAATGAGTCGGTAATGGTTCACTGAGAGGACCAGTGGCGCTGGATTATAGCGCTGGACATTAGGTGCAGATTTGACTTTTGCAGTGGATTCTGGACTTCCTAGGAAGGAGGTGAATCCTGACATTACCTTGAGCGTAGAGGTGTGAGCCTTTGGATTCCCTTGTTGCGGATGTAGGCATCGTATCATTTTATTTGTTGATTGATCAAATGTGCATATGTGTCTATGTGTATATTATTGTAAATATTGTATCAATCTGGATTTATAAAGCTCCATAGACAGTATGGTTATTTGTTCATTGAAGCAAATGTGTATGTGTATATGTGGATTGTAAATATTGTAATGAGTCGTGTTATCAATCTCTAGTAAAAGGTATGTTTGTCATGTTTTAGTAGGTGGTAATTATAAATACTGCAACAAGCTATGTTATAATGCTCCATGGGAAGTATGTTTTGTTTTCAGCAGTCTTGTTGGTTATAGGTGTCATTGAACACTGAGGACGGTGTTCCCCCAAGGGAGAGGGTTCTGTAACAGCCCTAGTGAAAAATCCATGTAAAAATATATAAGGCCATGGTGATGGGACATGTGTTCCAAGCGGAATGGTGGGGGAAACATCCTAATGGGTGTTGATTTGGTTTATTATGGCTAAGGGAATTGGCAAAGGCAATGGCTAAGGCTTTGGAAAGGAAAAATGGCATTTTTGGCACATTTATTTATGAAAATAATGGAAATTAGGAGAAAAAGGAGGTGAAAGGTCACAAGTTGTATGTGAGGAGGAAATTGAAGGAAAATAATGGAAAATGAAGAAAATAGAGGCCTCATTAATAAAAAGGCTTATGAGGATCAGTGGGCAGGACTTGGTCAATTTAGTTTTGGAGCTCTCTCATATTCTTTGAGACTTAGAATTTTCTTGGAGCACTCTTGGAGGGTGTGGCATACTTGGAGTTTTGGAGCAAGAAGGAAAAGGAAGAGCAAGAAAGTGCAAGAGGGCATCGGGATCAACAACTACAACAAGTTTTTCTTGCAGGTACCAAGTTGCATGTATGTCTTCCTCACTAGTTTTGGCATGCATGGTACATGCATGTAGTTTCTTGGTTATTATTTGTCACTAGAATGGAGGATTATCTGGATTGATAGTGGATTTGCATAGCCTTTCCATTTCCTGGATAGCCATGGAGATTGTGGTTTTATTTCCTTGTTTTTTTTGGTTAGTTCTCATGTTTTCCTTAGCTTGGTTTGAGTTTTAGTTCCCATAAGCCTTGGTTGGACAAACTCTCTGGAAGCCCTATAACAACTTGGGTTGAGTTACTAGTCCTGGAAGCCTTGGTTGGAAAAACGCTCTGGAAGCCCTGTAACAACTTGGGTTGAGTTACTAGAAGCCTTGGTTTGACAAATGCTCTGAAATCCCTTGGTGGGTTGAGTTACTAGTCTTGGAAGCCTTGGTTGGACAAACACTTTGGAAGCCCGATAAAACTTGTGGGTTCAGTTACTAGTCTTGGAAGCCTTGTTTAGATAAACGCTCTGGATCCCATTGGAAGCCGTGGGTTGAGTTACTAGTCATGGGAGGTGAGTTGGAACAAATGCTACAGAATCTCAACAACAATTGTGGGCTGAGTTACTAGTCCTGGAAGACTTGGTTGGACAAATGCTCTGGAGCCCAATGGAAGTCGTGGGTTGAGTTACTAGTCATGGTAAATGAGTAGGAAAAAATGCTCTAGAAGGCTTGGATAGTGACCAATCTGATGATGGTTTTTTGATGTCCGACCGTGAGGTGGATTCACTATTTGATGGGTTGAGGTGGATGGCCTCTGGAAGCCCTAAATGAGTTTTGGTTGATGTGTTCTATGACATGCCACATTCATGCTTGGAATATGGAACGGGGGTGAATGACTGAAGAGATATTTAGCTCAGCCATTCTACAGTCAGGTGGAACGTGGAAGTCCTATCCCGGGTTTTGATTTTGCATCATTAATGAAAGGTTATTTATCCTTGTATTTCTATGAGAATTTTGATGGGTTTTATGTGGTCTATATGATTGTACTTTCATGAATATTTCTACTGCTATTATGTTGGTTATGTATGTGTTTTATGACAGCAACATTGTGTGGCTCTCATCATGTTTTTACTTGTAATTTAATGATTAATGTATCTATGACATAATGGATGGAATGGAAGTTGAGGTGTTGAAGCATCAATGGTTCTTAGCAATTCTTAGCGAAGTATGAGACCCCTATACTTAGAATTGTTAATTGCACTTGTAGATTACACATTTGCAATATGTTTGATGAAATGCATGTCATGGCTAGTAGGGGTCTAGTCAAGGTCTTCAACAAGTATTTGCTTTAGTACTTTCATTTCCATGTTATTTTACTGATTTGAAGAGATGGTTCAATTATGGGTAGTGACCTGGGCTATGGATCTGAAAAAGTGGCTCAAATTCCAAAGTTGCTAGCATAGCACTGATAGTTTTAGTATCTAATCAATGGCAGGCAAGCCTGTGAGAGCGACTTTGGGTTTCTAGTCGCCCTCATGCCTATAACATGGGAGAGACTGAGGCTTAAGTTGTCCAAAAGTTTAGTGGGACCCCAAGGAAAGTTGTTTAAAGCAATGGATTGGTTCCTAAGGATCCTATAGCTGATGATTAATGTCTGTATGGTGTGTTTCCATCGGTTCCACTTCCTTAATGTGAATTAGGAGGTCGAATCATATCATAGTGGCCTTTCATCACATGTTTACCCTGGCTGGCCAGTTTCTTGGGTAGATGTGGGAGGAGGGTGTTACACATATTTTTGGTGCTTTACTTTAGAGTGATAATTCTAATGGGCCTGATGGTCACCTCTAACTAAATGATGATGTAAAACAACTTATTATGGTGCCACTTGCATAACTCCCTATGAGGTTGCATATAGCTCAAAATCCCTATTAATTCTATCTTTCTTACCAAGATGTAGGAGGTACAAAAGACCCTTATTTGGGCTAACATCCTTCACACTCTCAAGGGTAATCTAGTAATCACTTAGAATATGTTCAAGTAACGGGTTGATTAACGTTGTTCATAATGTCATTTTCAATAAGGGTATTGGATGTTCCTTCATCTAGAAATTATAATAAAACCTCCCTCAAGGAAAACCACCAATATAAGCTTGTTCCCAATTTTTATGGCCCCTGTAAGGTCTTAAAATAGATTGAACTAGTGGCTTCCTAGCCATAATAAAATTGATGCAATATTAATCCCTGTATCATGCTTAAAGAAAGTGGTTAGATCTAATTGTCATATTCGAACTATCCTTCCATAACCAGCTAAAGATGGTTCCATTTGGTTACAACCCAAGGTTCTCCTAAATAAAGGAGAGAATTATCTCTAGTAGTGTACTATCTAGGAGGTCCTAA
Organism: Pinus tabuliformis; assembly: GCA_031772625.1. NCBI lineage: Eukaryota > Viridiplantae > Streptophyta > Pinopsida > Pinales > Pinaceae > Pinus > Pinus tabuliformis. The sequence continues at coordinate 1,526,382,235 of CM062818.1, read as the reverse complement.
TATGATGGAAATATACACTACTAAAGGATGCCACATTGAAACTAGCAGATATTCTTCAAAAAATCTCTCATTTGTAGCCTTGAGCATAATGTTGCTTTATAAGTGGGAAAACATGTTAGGGTTCTACCCTAAACCCATTAACTAGATATATATGTTTCTATGTATTCAAGCCATTTCTGTTAAATAAGGCTCATGTAGTAGATATAATGTGAAAGCAATAATTGTAAGAAGGATTACTAGAAGGTTCCACCTACAAAAAATTATTTCCTATAGAAAGTTCCTAGGAGATAGATAGAATTGTAAAAAGAAGTAGAAGAAATGTAATGAGATGCATTATAGAGTATACTTTAATAGAATCTATACTCATCTAGAGGTTGCTTCCTCAAAGAGGCAAGTGAACATTGCTCTCATTAATAAAGATATAATTATTTATAGAATTATATTTCTTCTGCTACCTATTGCTACTATAAATTGTCATTTCTACAAGAAATATAGATGTATTTCTTTGAATCTTCTCTTTCAATAATAAAGATCACCATAAGGAACTTTAATGCGATATGTTTCCTCTCATACCATTTCTCCATCATTGGAGTATATCATTTCAAACCAATATGCCAAATCTCTTTCATCTTCTATAACTTACCCATTCCTTATATTACAAAACTATATCTTTCTTTAATTTTTCTAGAGGTGGTGCAATGTAAAATCTTTAATAGTAGGAAGAAATCGATAGTCCTCTTCTTCATCCAACATGGAGGTTTCAAACAACTTCAAGTAATCCACATGCACCATTAAACTAATATGCATATAAGGAGTAAGTCTCAATATGAAGGCATTCTCATTCACCTATTCACTATTGTTAGACAATTTGTATCTGAGACACTTGTGTTTCTTCGTTTCTCCTTATGGAGGTAAAGCCATACCTTGTCTCCAACATGAAACTTGTGATCCTCTTTGCACTAGCCATGTCTTGCCTTATACTACTGCTAGTTCTTCTCAAGCTGCTCCTATACCTTCAAAGTATATGCCTATTTTTTTCCACAAATTTTCTCACCTTCTTTTCATCTCCTTACTACTCTACTTCATCTGTTTATTGTCCATATACAATGTCAAATATTAAAGGAGGTAATCAACCAAAATAGGGCTTCAAAGGATATTTGTTGGTGGAAGAATGGAGTTCTCTATTGTAGAAGTGTTGAATGTAAATGAAATTTTCATCCCATATATTTCAATATTTGCTATTATAACCTCTCAACAATTGTACCAATGCTTAGTTGATGACAAAATCTACTTGTCTATTAGTCTAGAGGTGGAATTAGTGGGGCACCTTAGCTTGGTATTATTCTTTCCTAAAGTGTTTTCCAAAATCTGACCAAGAACCTACTATCTTGATTATATATGATGAAGCTTGGAAATCCAAAATGTACCCAAACATGGCTGAAGAATAATTCAACTACATCTCTTCCAAATATTATCTTCTTACATGGAATGATCCAGGGGATAAAAAATATGCTAAAAAATAAAAGAGGTAAAAATCACTTGAAACTAGCACCAAATTGTAGATTTCATCATTTTGATTCCAACGATGCTTGAATCACCTCAATCCGACACTGTATGTGAAATTTGTCACATTTTGAAGTTTTTGGAAAATAGTTAAAAAGTCAAATTGCAGGTTGACTGAGGCAATGAATGGGTAGGACGTACATTGACATGGCACTAATGTCTGAAGACTGACTGGGTAGTACAGATGTCAGACAGTCCAATCCCATGTTGACATGTGGCATGTCGCATAGGTTGAATTAGTAGATTTTGATTGGTTATTGTGCTTTGGCTAAACCAATCAAGAGGCACCACATGGCCCTTGGGGCCTGTGAGAAATTTGATTAAGGGTCCGACCAACCCAATAGGGTTCAACCCTATGACCTCCGGCACAACAACCATATGTCTTATCGTTGGACCGCGCACATGTTTCTTGTATAATAATGGAATAAAGTTATTGTTAATGTGTAATTGTTGGAAGATTTCAGGGTGGGGGGCAGCCCCTATCACATGACATACCACATGACCATAGAACAGAGGTGAAGGTGGAGGGGGCGGGCGATTAGCCCAACCCTTGGTTCCATACCCACTACCGTAATCTCGGTGGGGCTAGTGGAGAAGGGGTCAATGTGTGGCACCTAGCCTGTGACCATATGGCCCATAACATGACCAAGAGTGGTGGAGTCAGAGGGTGCGTGGTCTCTGGCCCGTGCCCCTGACCACATTGATTCCACACGACCATCAAAAGGGGCAGAAGTTACGTTGCAGGAGTCTAACTAAGTGTTCGACATTTTGCACCAATTTCGGCAGAATTTCCATCGTCCCTGTACTAAATTGTCGCTAAGCGGTTCTGCCAAAGGAGGAAAACCTTACCAGTTTTTCCATTTTTGTTATTTTGCAGGACAAATAACAGAGAAATGGATAAGGAGGCCTAACTTGGCCATTTTTCATCCTTTTTTAGGTCAATAAGAGCCTATATAGGGGTTTTAAGGTGTTCTAGACATAATGGTAGCATTATTTTTGTGATTTGAGCATTGTATGTTGATGTAATTAAAATTTTGAGCATATAATAAAAAGGACCAACATTGGAAGCTAAACCTGGAGACATAGCCTAGGAGTGGTGAATTGTGATGTTGCATGTTGTCTATTTTTCTCTGGTTATATCTACAAAATTTAACTAAAATTACTAAGTTTACGTGCTTTTTCAATTTCGATACATTGCCCACAATACATAAACTAGCTTGCAAACTTGTTCAAGAAACCTTCAATTTTTAATTCCATAATAGTTGGTATTAGAGTATGGTCGTTTTGAAGGTTTGACTATTTTTGCAAGTGTTTTTGAATGATTACAAGGTCTATGTTGAAAATAGGAGCAGTGCTTGAAGAACCAAACGCTCAATTTGGTTCAAGGAGGTCACAAACACCGTTAGTCATGGAATATGAAGAAGGATAGGTGTTGATGTCTGAGGATGAGATAACTTTCAGAAAGGTTTCTATGATATGCTTGAGATGGTGAAAGTTTTATACGAAGAGAGAACAACAAGGTTGCAAGGAGAGTTCAAATCAACAAAAAGGTAATGGTGGTGATGGGAGCAAGCTCCACCTCCACCTCCTCTTTCACCTCCATCCTCACATCCTTCTTCACCTCCTTATTCACCTCCTTCAACACCTAAACATACTCCTCCTAGATCTCCAAAAGGTCATGTTAAGTCTCCTTTGCTTAAGATTGATGTCAAATTTGAATTGCCTACGTACAATGGGGAAGTTAATGCTGAAAAGTTGGATAATTGGGTTCATAAAATTGAAGTCTATTGCAGGATTCAAAAGATTAAAGATGATGTTAAAAATTTCTAGCTTGCTTCTCTTTATTTGGAAAGTGCAACCCTCATCTGCCGGGCGGCTAGAACTCAAGAAGAAATGAAGAAAAGTAGTCAAATTATATCTTGGAATGATTTTATAATTGCATTAAGAATGCAATTATATCCATTAGCTTATATGCAAAAATAAATTATGGATTGGAAAAATTTTAGACAAGCTAAAGGTCAGAGTGTTCAAAGTTACACACAAGAATTTAGAAGAAGAGATTTAATCTTGGGTGTTGATTTGTCTTCACAAGACACTCTCCTTAAATACATAGGTGGATTACATAATTATTTGAGACATACCATACTTATGTTTAATCCCACCAATCTAGATGAAATATGTGTTTAAGAAACTCATTTAGAATCAAGAGGCAAGAATGTTCCTCAAGATACTAGCAAGAAACCATCCAAATATGGAGACAAAGGAAAGGGGAAGTTTAAAGGCAAAGGAAAAAATAATGCTACAATGAAGAAAGAGGGAGATAGTCTTACCTATAAACATTTATCAAAAGAAGGCCATGATGAAGACCATGGTTGGAACTTACATCCATAAATGAGACCAAAGAAGTCCAATAACAAGGGGAAACAATAGACTACCACAACAACTCAACAAGATCTAGGATTTGATTCAAGTGATGAAAGCAAAATCACAGCCATGGATATAAAAGGTAAAGCTGATAATGCAAGTACTAGTTCTTCTAGTAAGACTATTAAGTCTCAAAATGATAAAGAAAGAATTGAGCTTTTTCATATCAAGGTCATTACAAAACATACCAAAGTTGATACCTTGTTTGATAGTGGATCCCAAGTCAATCTTATTTCTGAAGTAATTGTCAAGAAACTAAATCTAGAAACTACACCTCATACTAAACCTTACCCTTTGGGTTGGGTATGTGATGATGCCAAATTTCAAGTGACAAGAAAATGTAAACTCAAATTCTCCATCACTGTAAACTTTATTGATGAGGTAGAGCTTGATGTTGTACCACTTGACATATGTGGGATTGTTTTAGGAAGTCCATACTTGTATGATTGGAAAGCCATATTATATCGTCATGAGAGAAAATATCATATTTTTAAAGATGGAGTTGAGTATATTGTTAGAGCACATCACGACAAGATGAATTTATCTCTTGTAAGTGTTGGTTAGATGAAAAGGCTTGTAAATGCTAGTAATAATTTTGTGTTATTGATGATTAAATCTAAAGATTCTATTGAATATGAAGCTTTAACAGGATGTGATTCTAAACTCAAGCATGATTTGGTTGAAGTTATTAACACTTATGACAACATGTTTCAGGAAACTAAAGGGTTAGCTCCTAAAAGAGGAATCCAACATGAGATTCACTTGCAGCAAGATGCACCTCTTCCCAACATTAGCATGTACACAATGTTAGTTTTGGAGAATGCAGAAATCAAGAAGAAAATTCAAGAGATGCTTGATAAAGGATTCATCAAACCTAGCACATCTCCTTGTGGGTCTCCTATTGTCTTGGTTCCAAAGAAGGATGGTACATGGCACATGTGTGTGGATTTTAGAGCTTTGAACAAGATCACGGTAAATAATTGTTGTCCTCTTCCTCACATTTATGATTTGATAGATTAGTTAACGGATGTTGTTTACTTCATTAAGTTATCTTTGAGAAACGGTTATCATCAGATAAGGATTGTTGAAGCTGATATTTGGAAAATCGCTTTCAAGACTAAACAAGGTTTGTTTGAATGGTTAGTTATACCATTTAGACTTTACAATGCAGCTAAAACATTCTTGAGAGTTATGAATGATGTGTTGAGACCATTCCTTTATGATTTTGTCTTAGTCTACTTAGACGATATTCTGATTTTTAGTAAGACTCGTGAAGAGCATGTCAAGCATGTGAAACAATTTTTAGATGTCTTGAAAAGAGAGAAATTGTATTTGAAGATGTCTAAGTGTGAATTTGGGAAAACCTCTTTGGTTTATTTGGGTCATATTGTAAGAGGGAGTGATTTTAAGATTGATCCCTCAAAAGTTGAAGTAATTGTGAATTAGCCTAAATTGAACAATGTAACAGAGGTTAGGAACCTTTTTGGATCAACCCAATATTGGAGAAAATTTATAGCTAACTTCTCACTCATTGTAGCACCTGTTGAAGAATGTAACATAGTGTTTGTAGCATTGAGTGTGTTTAACTCTTCATAGTTCATTTTGGAGATATTCCGTGTACCTATATACAGATAGGTAATTATGAATACCTCCCTAGTTAAGAGGGAGTGTTGAAGAATGTAATTGGTGTCGATATTCATAATTATATTTGAAATGTATTTTTCAAAAGAAAGAAAAAGAAATTTTATTATTAAATAAATTGGCTTATTAAAGCATGGGTCTCATGCTTGGGTCAATTGTTTTTAGGTCAAATTCTCCATTGAATACTTCTAGGGTTTATGTTAAGTGTCCTTTTCCATGTCACAATGTAAAGAACCCTTCTTGGGAATTATTTGTAGGAAATTTTATTTTTTTAATGTAAATTAGGTCAATTAGGTCTCCTCCACTAAGTCGACCTCAAGGAAGGACAAGTTGGCCTCATTAGAAGAATTCGATCACCTAAGATGACTATATATAAGCAACAACTCGACTCAATTTGTGTTGGGTGTGTGCTATATTCTTTCCACGACTAGCCTTACGTGTGAAGCGAGGGTACCGGCCCCCCTTCATTGCACTGGGCGCAGCGGGGGGGGGGCAACAACCCCCCTTGTATGGGGGTTTGAGGGGGGTGGTAGCCCCCCTTTACAGGGTCTAGGGCAACGCCCTAGGAATTTTTTTTTAGACCCTATATTAGGTGGTCGGACCTGCCTATGGTTTTGTACATGGGTTTTGTACATGGTTTTGGGCATGATGGCTTTCCGCCCATGGTATCTTGTAGATCCAGTCAAGGGAACTATGGTTATGTTCTAATCCAGGGTTAATGGATTGGGGTTTATAAATTCTTCGACATGTATATATATGTGTTGCAACATTGAAGGGAATATAATGAAAAATCAATCTAGTAGTCTTGGTTTTTGGATCTAGGGGAAATCTCTGCGTATTTGTTTTATAGTCTCACCATTGTATATTTTCTCTTTTTTTAAGAATTCGTTTGCAGGTAATTTCTGTACAGGGTTAAAACCTACATTTTGGAGTACATCACACACAAGTTCGAATTGAAGTAGCTAGGAAGAAAAAAATATGCGAAGTTCAAGAAGGAAGTTGGAATCAAATTTTTTGGGTCTCTCTCTCTCTTGTGCAACAAAATTATGATGTTACATCAAGGTCTAAGTTGTGAAGTTGCGGCATCAAAGTTGAAGTTTTGAAGTTGTTGCATCAAGGCTGAAGCTGTGAAGATACTGCATCAAGATCGAAGTTTTGAAGCTACTGCATCAAGGTCGAAGTTAGGTCAAATTTCTATTGCTGGGAAGCCAAAATTTCTAGGTTGATGTTGGGTTGAAGCCACCAGACAAGAAGATACTATTAAAGGTTGTTGTATCTCATTGAAAGGTTGACCTGGTAGAGGAGGAAGGTTTGTTAAGGTCTTGGTTGTCTCACTGTCATATGAATCTACTAAAGGAAGAGTTCTTGACTGGATTTTCCCCTATATATGCACCTACATATGGTGTCCTTGATCTTCATGTTTTGGTTTTGGTAATTTCTTGATGAACTGAGATAAAAGAATAACATAATAAAGATAATAATAACTCAAATAAATCACAAGTAATTATCAACAAAGAGAAAATATTTCTTCCTTTCTGATTTTCCAACAACACCATTACAAGCTTTGACAAGTGTGAAACAGGTTTTTTAGTGGGGAGGCAAGCAACAAAAATCCTTCGACACTCTGAAAGAGAAAATCAGTATAACACTAGTTCTAGCACTTCCAGATCTTAAGCAACCATTTGAGATTCAAATAGGTGCAAGCGATTATGCTATGGGAGCAATTTTGATGCAACATGGTAAGCCTATTTGTTATCATTCTGAAACATTGCCAATGCAATAATTAACTATCCAGCTTATGATAAATAGTTTTATGCTTTGGTACAAAGAATGAAGAAATGGAAGCACTATTTGATGGGTAAAGAAAATATTATTCATACTGACCATCAACCTTCGCAACATTTACAATCGTAAACCAAGTTTCAACAAGCTAGACATTTTAGGTGGATGGGATTCCTACAATAATTTCATTTGGTAATCAGGTATTGTTGTAGCATTTTTGTTTTGTTTTGATAAGTTAGAATAAATTAGACCCAAAAAATGAAAATGTATATACAAAAGGATATGGACAAAAAGAATATTGAATAAAAATGTTAGGAAAATATTTTGATAAATATGTCCATATCAAAAAAAATGTTAGGGTAGATGCCATAAAAAATAAAGGCAAAATAAAATGTTAGGTTAGACAGAAAAGAAAAAAGAAATAAAATCTAAAAGTGTTGCAAATCTAAATGCCACTGCTTTGTTCTAAATTCAGTTTGAAAAATAATAGTTGTGTGCAGTTTGTTTAGATGCCACACTAGGTTATTTTATCCAATTATACAGTTGCATCATAATTGGATTTGTTCTCATAGGTAGAAAATAAATTGGCTCAACAGTTTAATCTGAGCCAATGGAAGAAATAAGGTATAGAGTTAGATTGTTCATAAAAAGAAAATATTGAGTTGCTAGTTCAAATGCACTCTGGAAAAATAAGTAAAATTGTTAAATATATGGCTTTGTTTGCATAGGGATGCATGAGGAAGGGGTTGTGGCAGCGTTTTGAACACAATTGGAGGTCAAATGGCATTGCAGAGGTTCAGGGTGGCCCTGAAGGGTTTAACGGGTTTAAGAAAACACTGTTTAAAACCTGTGTTTTCTAGAGTGCATTTGAACCTGTGTTTTCTTAATTATTGTTGTGTTTTGTAGGTTTAACCTGTGTTTAAACGGGCTAGTTCAAATGCACTCTGAAAAATAGGGCCACCCTGAACCTGTGTTTTCTTAATTATTGTTGTGTTTTGTAGGTTTAACCTGTGTTTTCTTAATTATTGTTGTGTTTTGTAGGTAATCAACCAAAGACCAGAGCTTGGATAAACAGTTCTGATACTAGTCGCAAAACCTGTTTACTCCAAGACTTGACAAGAAACCTGTTGAAAATCCTATATTTAGAAGAAGACCATTACACACAGAACCGAGAGGAAAACATTCACACAGAGGAACCAGACAATGTAACACCTGCTCTCATAGTAAAAACACTCAGGGATTCTTTCTTCACCTTGGATGAAATCAAGCATATTTTTTTGGTAAAACCCTCTTTTACTAAATACATCGAGATGGATGAAATATATAGGAGGGTAACAAATATTTCTATCCTAGATAAGAAACACTAGGAAGAATTAACATATTTAGTTAATTAAGGATTATTGAACAACATTCAGCTTTTGAGGGAACAGTTAGCTAGCTTCAACCACCTTTCAACTTTTTCAGTGACAATCATCAAACAACACAACACCAAAGTAGTGCCAGATCATTAGACAGTTTTATTTTTGATTGTGTAAATAATATATTTTTGTAAAAGCAGTTTAGGATATTTTTTGTCCTACTGTTGTATAAATAACTCTCTTCACGAGTTACCATGGGTTGCACCCTTGATGAAGTATTTCTAGAAATTTGATGTACTTGACTTTTCTGGAACCTCAATATGAAGCAAAGGATTCTAAATTTTGTTTTGCACAGTTTGTGTTTCCTGTAAGTGTTTCCAATATTACTCATTATGTTTTTCTTCATATTCTTATGACTTTACTGAGATAACTAGGTAGGAGTAATTGTATTTCGATCTATTCCTATAAGCTTTCTGAAGTGATAATCATTAAAGAGAATGGATTAATGAACTGTCTGTTTAATTAATTCCCTCTGAATCAATAAATCATCAGCATCTTGTTGTAAGCATAAGCATATTCTCTTGAACCTTCTGAACATCGGTCAGAGGTTTTCATACTTATGATTATTTAATTATCTATCTGAGAATTGTGATAATCATATTATTTTTTGTTTTCTACTCACCACTATTCAAGCTTTATCATTGTGTGAAATTTTATAGCAGCCCTCTGCTGAGATATTGATATTATTCAAAGGGTTAGGCATATCAGTTCTATATCTGTTTCATTCATTGGTCTCCCAAATTAAAACAAAACCCCCAAAACATTTATCTTAGATGCTCTGGCATAATAGTTGACCATTATTATCTCAGAGATACAATAGGTACAAGAAAGGTATATAGAACAAATTTGTTGATATGTTATCAAGGCATACTATTAATTAATCTGTCATTCTTAAGCATAAATCAATTATGCATGAAAGTTATATTGAACAGTATGCTCAAGATGACGATTTTAAATATGTTTATGCAACTTTGGTTCAAGGAAATAGTGTTGAAGAATTAGATTATCATGTTCATAGCAAGTTGTTGTATCATCTTGGCCAATTATGTGTTCCACAAGGTGAAAGAATCAATGTCATAAGTGAAGCCCACACGTCTCTTATTGTTGGTCACTTTGGTATAGGCAAAACAATTGCACAAATTCATAGGTGTTGTTATTGGCCTCACATGAATGAAACTATTTCAAGATATGTAAAGGGATGTTCCATGTGTGTTACTAGAAAGTCAAGCAATAGGAAATTGGGTTTGTACACTCCACTTCCTATTCCTTCTTGTCCTTGGGAAAGTACTTCTATGGATTTCATAGGGAGACTACCAATGTCTAAGAAAAGTCATGATTATCTATATGTTGTTGTGGATCTTTTAGAAAAATGTGTGTGTTGATGCCATGTAAGAAACAGGTTACAACTAAACAGACCACAAATATGTTCTTCCAAAATGTAAGGGTTCACTTTGTGTTTCCCAGTTCTATTATTTCTAATCAAGATTCTTGATTTGTCAAGAAGTTTTGGTCGAGTTTATGCAAACTAATGGACACAAAGTTAAATAAGAGAACCACATTTCATCCACAAACCTATGGCCAGATAGAAGTGGTAAACATAACAGTAGTGCATCTCCTTCGAGGATATTTTGGTAAGCATCCTAAACTTTGGGACGAGAATTTGCGTTACATCTATCATGCCTATAATTATGCCAAGAACTCATATGCAAGTATCTCCATTTGAATCTTGTTTGGGTTATTTGTCAAAGTCTCCTTTGGGTTTCATCTTTGGTAAAGATATTGCAGTATATGGACATAGTGATGTGGACAAATATAAGCATTTCATTGAACAAATTTAGCTAGTGCATCAAAGAGTACAAGAGCAACTTGATAAAATCAAAGCCAAGTACAAAGAAAGATATGACAAGCATCAAGTTGATCATGATTTCCAAGCCGAAGATCAAGTTTGGTTGTATATCAACAAGTAAAGAAGACTTCAAGGTGAAGGTAAAATCTCAAGCCAATTAGATATGGTCCTTTCAAAATCTTGGAGAAGATTGGTAACAATGATTTCCAATTAGATTTTCCACCTTATATGCAAATTTATTCTATTGTGAATGTGGAAAACTTGAGATTGTATGAGCCTCCAATGATTGATGATCATGAAGAGAATGTTTAGATTCCATCTATTGAATATTTTTCTCCTAAATATTTAGATGAGTTGTAGGAAGACTTAATTCTTGACAGGAGAATAAGGACTTCACGCAGAGGCAATGTGGAGTATCTTTGAGTGGGGCTCAAAGGTACCAATCCAAGTAAATCAAGGTGGATTGATATCAAGAAAGTGAGGGAGTTGTACCCTCACTTACTTGCTAAGTAAAAACATACTTTTGGTGGTCCAAAAGATTCCAGTGGGGAGGAATGGTCCAAGGAATAAAAAATATGCTCAAAAATCAAAGTGCTCAAAATCGTTCAAAAATGGCACCAAATTGTGATTTCATTGTTATGATCCCAACACTGCTTGAATCGCCTCAATACGACACCATATGTGAAAGTTATTGCATTTTGAAGTTTTGGGCAAACAACTAAAAAGACAACTTGCAGGGTTGACTAGGTTCCTCACTGCGCAGGCCATACAATGACGTTAGTAGGATGACTAGGCCGTATAGATGTCAGATGGTTCAATCCCATGTTAACACGTGGCGGGTCGTACAAGTTGAATTATTTGATTTTGATTGGTTATTGTGTTTTGGTAGGACCAATTAGGAGGTGCCACGTGGCCCTCAAGACTCGTGCAAAATTTGTTTAAGGGTTCGACTGACCCAACAGGGTTCGATCCCATGACCTTTGACACAACAACCATAAGTCTTATCGTTGGACCACGCACATGTTTCTTGTTTAATAATGGAACTTGGTTATTGTTAATGTGTAACCCTTGGAATATTTGGGGGGGGGGTGCAGTAGGCTCGCCCGATCAATCCAGCCTTGGTCACTTGAAATACTAGGGTTGAAAGGTTATCCCAACCCCCGGTCCCATACCCACTACCGTAACCACCAGCGGGGCTAGTAGAGAAGGAGTAAACACATGGTGGCTAGCCTGCATCCATATGACTCGTAACATGACCAGGAGTTGTGGAGAAGGTGGGTGCATGACCAGTGGCCCACACCCCTGGTTGCATTGATGCCATGTGGCTATTAAAAGGGGCGAAAGTTAGGCCATATGAGTCTAAATAAGTGTTCGACATTTTTTTACCAATTTCAATGGAATTTTTGTCGTCCCCACGCTAGATTATCACTTGGCGGTTTTGCCAAAAGGAGGAAAACGTTGCTAGTTTTTCCAGTTTTGTGATTTTGTAGGACATATAACAGAGAAATGGAGAAGGAGGCCTAACTTGGCCATTTTTCAGCCTTTTTGAGCCCAAGAAGAGCTTATACAAGGGTTTTTGGGCATTCTAGACACAATGGAAACATTATTTTTGTGATTTGAGCATTGTTGTTGATGTAACTGAAATTTTGAGCATATAATATAAAGGGCCAACATTGGAAGCTGGACTCGAAGACGTAGCCCAAGAAAGGTGAACTCTGTCATCAAATTGTTGTTTTGAGATGCTACATGTTGTTTATTTTTCTTTGGTTATATATGCAAAATTTAACTAAAATTACTAAGTTTAAGTGCTTTTTCAATTTCAATCCATTTCCCACAAGACATAAACTAGCTTGCAAAATTTGTCAGGAAACCTTCAACTTTTAATTTCAGATCATGGAATGACACACACATCTTGTTGAAACAATCTACCATGACAAACAAGTAGTCATGGCTTGTATGAGGCATAAGCAAACCACCAATAATTTTCATGGAGATGCTCTTCCAAGACCTTCTTGGTCTTGGATGCAGCATGTATAACCCAAGTTTGGCTCAGCTTACTAGTGTTGCAAAGAACACACCATATTATATTTTTTTCTACCTAGTCCTATATCTTTGGATAATACACAAACCATGGTAAATTTTCCACTATCTTCATCATGCCAAAAATTCTAACAATTTTGGAAGTGATATTCTCTCATCAGTCAAATATTTTTGTCTTGTGGTATGTACAACATGTCTAACTTGTATAACATCCCATCTCGGAGGTGGTATTCTTTTCCTTCCATGGTAGTGATTGATATATCCTTTTGTTGTTTGTATACTCCTATTAAATATACATCTCCCTCATTGTCTACACTCATAACATCATGAGTGAAAGACTCAAGTTGCATTATCACACCCATATCTACAACCTTTTTTAATGGGGGCTAGGAGATTGCATATTCTAACTTGTTCATGGCTCCTTCCTTGTACTTGGTCATTAGGTGGAATTATTGCAAGAATCCCAACCACTTGCAATGTGTGAACAATTCGATCTTGCTCTGGATTTGTAGCCACTAAAGAGCTTGATGATTAATGTCTATGATGGTATCTTTTCCTAGAAGTTTTTCTTCCACTGCTTCACCACTTGTAGAATCACACATATTTCCTTATCATATGTGGGTATTTAAGTATCACCGAATAAAAAAACTTTGAATAGTAACAAATCACACTTCCTCCTTGAATGAGTAGTATTCATAATGCATACTCACTAATATGTGTCTTTAACTCAATGGTTTATGTAAATTGGGGATGGATATGATTGAGGAATCACCAATATTACTCTTTGAGGCATCAAATGCTCAATGTTGTGCCTTACCACATTGAATCCTCTTTCCTTTGGTGGTCATGGCATGCAACGATGCTACTACTATTGAAAATATTGTAAGGCACTTTCTTAAATATTGCAGTACTCCCATAAAACTCAGGAATAAGCCATTAGGTGATGGAGGTAATCTTTCTAAGATTCATTCTCAACTCTCCTCCACTGATTATATGTCCAAATTATATTAAGGATGCCTTTCTAATCTCACATTGTTGCAAGTTTGCAATCATTTGATTCTTCTCTAAGGTATCTAGTACCTACATCACATGTGATATGTGATTTTGCCAAGTATTACTCAATATTAGAATGTTATCAAGATATTATATCAAAATGATTCAATAAAAGGACATGGCACATCATTCGTTAGTCTCATTAAATTTGTAGGTACATTACATAAACCCAAAGCATCAATAACCACTTGTACAATCCTTGCCTTGTCTTGTATTTTGTCTTCCACATATTAGTTTCTCTTAATATCAATTGATATTAACCTAATTTGAGGCCCAGATAGGTGAATAACTTGGTTTATTGTAGTTGATCCAACCAATCATCATACCTTGGTAGAGGAAATCTATTCTTACTGTTTGTTTGTTTGTTTTTTTCCAGTGCACAATAATCAATGTACACTCTTTGGATTCTATCCATATTTGGCACCATGATGATGGGTGAAACCACATGATGATATACTGGGCCTAATCACTACCTACTCTAATAACTACTACTACTACCTTTTCACTTAATATATTTTAATGGTGCATTGCCTATATATCCTAGTGTTCAACAATAGTGATTCCAACAACAATTGAATCTCATGCTACCTCTTGCTTGAGTGGAAAACCTTATATTATGAACCATTCACCTTAAAAATGATAAGAAGCCAATAATTATAGTCCACTTTGAGGGGTTGGGGGGGGGGGGGGGAACTCCTTTACAATGAATACAATGTAAAAGATAAGATTTGAATGATCTAGACTAGCTCTCCTTGGTGTATATATAGGAGGTAAAGGGTACAATTAAAATGAAAGGGTACAATGAAAAGCTCTATCTGACCTCCTAATTTAACAAATAAACTAATAAGGAATGATTAATATGGCCTTAACATAGCCCCATATTTTAGAAAACATTTTCCTCAAAACTTGTAATTTAGGGTGTTTCTTAATGAACTGCTCATTTGTCTATGTAGCTTCTTCTAAATACATATTATTCCACTTGATTAAGTCCTTCATAATGGTTCTATTATAAAGATATAGAGAACATCAATCCATAATTTTTTCTAGTTCAAGAATTAGCTTATCTTCTTCATCTAATTCTAGATGTTTTGTTTGCACTGGCATAGTTCATCCCACAACCCTTTTTAGGCAAGATACATGATAAAAATTATGAATGTGAAAAGAAGGAAAATACAACTCATATGCCACTTGTCTAATCCTACGAATATTATTGTAGGGTCCATAAATTTTTGGAGCTAATTTTTTATTCCTCTTTTTCTTGAGTGTAGATTGCTTATAAGGTTGTAGTCTTAGAAATAATCACCCTCCTCAAATTGTCTTTCATTTTAATGTTGATTTGTTTTTCGCTTCATCTCGTTTTGCACCATTTAAATTTTTTCCTTAAGAATTGTCAAAGTTTCTTTAGTATCCTCCATATGTGACTCTATTTAATGTACTTTGGACTTATCTTATAAAAAACATGAGATACCAGAAGCTAGATATCCATAAACAACCTCAAATGGGTTCATTTTAGTAGATGTATGATATGTAATATTAAACCACCATTCTTCCAATTGAGAACGATTATCAGAAGAATAAAAATGTAGATAACCCTATAAACATTTTTTAACTATTTTTTTTTAACCATCTATTTGTGGATGGTATGTTGAACTCATTTCCAATGGTGTTCCACTCATCTTCCATAATTATTTTCAAAAATTACTTGTGAATTTTGAATCTCTATCACTTACTATTACCTTAGGAATACCATGAGGTCTGTAAATTTCCTTCATGAACACTTATGCCACTTGTCTTGTTCTATATGTACTTTGAATTCCACAAAATTGTGCATATTTTATTAGTTTATCAACAACCACAAAATAAAATCTTTACATTTAGATTTCATAACCTTATAATGAAGTCCATTGATTTCTCTTGCCATTTTTTATTAGGTATGTATATTGGCTATAGTAACCTTATAGATTTAACTATCTCTCTTTTATTTATTTGGAAAACTTATCATTCGCTTACAAATTTTTGAATATATTTATTGATTCCTTCCCAAAATAAATCTTTTTGATACTTTGACATGTTTTAAGGAACCTGCATGTCCTACCATTGGAGAGTCATGTTATTCCCTTAATATTTCTTGCTTCAAATTTCACTGAGGGCATAAAAATATTCTACCCTTGTATCAAATTATATCTCCTTTCCACTCCCAATGTTCCATAGAGGTCATTCTTCCATTATACATTTTATTTTTTGTTTAGTATTGTTATCATTTTGTAATTCATGGAAAGCTTATTCTAGCTATACTTGAATAGCATATGTAATATAATATAAATGCAAGGATGCTTATATTCTAGAAAGAGCATATGCTACCACATTGTCCTTGCCATGATTGTAGATTATTTAAAAATCAAACCCTTTCATTTTTTCTACCCATTTTTCTTTCTCTTCTAATGACAATCTTTGCTCCAAAAAGTACTTTAGGATATCATGGTTTGTCTTGACTTTAAAGTGTCTCCTAATGAGATATTGTTTCCATTTTTTTATTACATATATAATTTTTTCCATTTCTTTTTCATATGTTGATTTCACCAAGTATTTTCCCTTGAATTGTTTTCTTTCAAAGGTCAATGATATCCTTTCTTGCATCAACATTGCTCCAATTCCTTGTCTTAATGCATCACATTCTACTAAGAATATTTTCCAAAAATCAAGTGTTGCCAATGATGGTGTATAGGAAATGAATCCTTTAAGAGAGAGAAATCCAAAGTAGCATTATCATTCCATTCAAATTAATTTTTCTTCAAGAAAGATGTGAATGGGCCCACAATGCATGCATAATTCTTAACAAATTTCCAATAATATCTTGTAAATCCCAAAAATCATCTAAGACTGTTGGTGTTATTAGGGATAAGACATTTTGTGATAACTTGGATCTTTTGAAGGTCCACCTTAACTCCTTCCTTCGAAACAATATGGCCCAAATACTCTACTTCTTGTTTTTCAATAGCACATTTGGATCTTTTAACATATAATTTCATGTTCTCAAGAATTTGTAGCACTTTATCCACATGTTCAATGTGCTCTTCCCATGATTTTCTATAGATAAGAATATCATCAAAGAAAACCAATACAAATTTGCCAAGATGGAGTCGAATAATATTGTTCATAAGGCTTTGAAAAGTAGGAGCATTAGTCAACCAAAAAGGCATTCAAGAACTCATAGTGTCGTTCATGTGTTCTAAAAGTTGTTTTGGGAATTCCTTCTTTCCTTATTATGATATGGTAATATCTTGATTCAAGATTAAGCTTTCTAAAATAAGTCACTACACAAAGTTTATCTAATAACTCATCAATATTTGGGATAGGGAATTTATCCTTAATGAAGATTTTTCTTAGATCTCTATAATTATGACACATCCTCCAAGAATTGACTTTTTTCTCACCATCACTATTAGAGATGAAAAATGAACTTCTATTGTGTTTGAATAATACTTGAATCTAGCATGTCTTGTAACATTTTCTCAATCTCCCATTTTTTTTATAAGAATATCTATGAGGCCTTTTATTGGAAGAAGTAATTCGAGGTATTAATTCAATTTGATTTTCATGATCTCTAAATGGAGGTAGACCTTTAGGGATTTATTGGAAGACTTATAGTATTTTTTCAACAAGCGTATTAATTTCTTGGGAATATTTTCATCTTCCTACTTAACTTCCATAGAATACAGTTTAACCATAAATCCATTGTTACCTTCTTTAGAAGCTTTTCCATCCTATGCGAGTTTATGACTTGAGAAGGTCCATATTTTAACCCTTTGAGCTCATATTGAATTCCTTCCAATTCAAATCTCATGAATAATTCATTATAGTTTGTAGAAATTGTACCTAATGTTCTCAACCATTGAATCCCTAGAACAACATCTACACATCTAGCTAGAAATGTATAAATTTGGATTTTCAAATTATATTCTCTCATACTCATACTAATTAATGAGCCTCAGTATTGCAACAAGAATGTTGCAACTCCCAAGGATACCAACTTAAAGTATCAACCCAGGGTTCGTACAAACTTAAGATGTGTCAGAACTATATGTGCAACAAGCAATATGTCCTTGTTTAGTTGATCTAATGTAATGAAGTGAATATCATAAAATCAAACACGAACCTAATTGCAGAATGTAAAAGTTGCATTGAAAAGGAAACATAGTTTATGGAATGGAAAAATAGTGCTTCAAATAAAAATCTTGGCTTAAGAATAAAGAAAGTAAATTAATCTAAAATTCATGAAGGAAATAGAATGTGATCAATCAATGCATTCCATATAGGTTAGATCCATGGACAGAGTTCATTAGATACTTCATATGGCAATCAAGAAAAGCATTATTGTGTTATCCAATTCATAAATCTGTCCATTAACCCAAATTGTTGAGATGTGTTGCAGGGGTAAAAAAGGAAAATCATAAGTGGTATTTGTTCTTCCTAAATCATGGATTTAGAGCCTACAGGGCATTATTCAAGCCTAAGGGACAAAAACCAAGCTTTTGGAGCAGATCTAGTCAAGTTTACACGTGTTATAGGAGTACTACAGGAATGGCAGGATTGCTACAGGAGTGAGATAACTTGTTGATGCCCAAGTAAATCAAATGAAAATGAGATGATAATTTTTTTATATTAAGTAGGATGTCCAATGACTCCATACCAAGGGGAATCACTTCAAAATATCTATGTTAACATGTGCTAAAAAATAACAAACAATTACTACTCTAAGAACTGAAAATTCAAGAACTAGTGAGCTAGTTAACCTACCAAATGCCTAACCTAATCAAGTGAAAATACTATGGGGTAATTTTTCTTATTAACTTGAATATTTTTATGACACAATACAAGTGGAATCAACTCAAATGAAGCTAATTAACACATTAAAAAAATAGTAGAAAAATACTAGGATTTTGTTACAAGGGACTTCCAAAAATTCTATATTAATGAATTAGTAAACCAATCCAAGTAGATCAATGATGAATATGAAATTTAAAAGTTTTTCTAAGGATGCATCATGATTTTGACTCTATAAATAACCTGAAAAACAACTCACTTCAATCATTTAACCAATATGACCTACAACAAAAGAAGCATGGATAGTAAATGCAGAAATAAGAGATGCAAGTGAAAAAGACATTCAAAGGAAATAAAGAAATTATAAAAGAGGGCTCTAAGGCTACTGGGATGGCCAAGATCAAGGAAAATCAGAGTCCTATGAAAGAAACGAAGCTTTAGAAGCTAAAAATGACACCAAACTTCATTATTTGAATCTATCCAAGTACATCCCCGCTAGAAATGAAAGTGGAGCTGCTAAATAACAAGTTTTCTCCACGAGAAGACTAAGAAATACATGCCCCTAGAGGAAAATTCGAATTAGTACTTATACAAATAGATGAGGAAGCATTCTCCTTGAAAGGAGATGACTTTCCCCTCCAAAATCCCTCAAAAAGTGGATCTGGTTCACAACACTAGGAATCCTCATTAAATGACAAGGAACACATCCCTATATTTTCTCAACCAGTGGAGCTCTAGAATTTGCCAATAATTTTATGATATTTAGTTCATTTATTATCCAATCTTATTCCATCTAATGGTAGAGAGAGTCTTTATATTATCTCATTCATAAATTACTCCATATTCTCTCAATATTCTGCAAAAATAAATAGTATTAGGCACATAATATGCAATTATTTCTAAACCTTCCTAAGAACATATTAAAGCTAAAAAACATTATTTAGTGTAGAAGGAGAGATTTAATATAGCCTTTATCTGCCTTGGAAAGGTTAGATGGGCCTTAATTTGTGTCTAATTTGGAGGCCCGTCACTAATGTTGCGACATCTTCCCACATAATCAATATTTCCTCCATTAGCAAGTAAAACTTGAAAATTTGTCACTAGATATACAAAACAATTAAGGCAATCTACTAATGTTTTATCAATGAAGTTATGGGTATGACTTGAGTCAATAAGCACGGGACCCTTTACTTATTAATGTAACTAACAATATTTAGGGTCTAAGGAGCTAACAAACCTACCAATGCATGGACATACATTTCACACCTATCTAAATCAATGTTGTGCACAATTTATTTCTTTATTTTTTACTCTTATAAGTTGACAAATTCTTCCTCACTTCTTTGTGTAGATGTCTCCATTTTCTCTTCATCATTATTTTTCAAGATGAATAATTTTGTTCTTGACATTTATACCCTTTTGACCATTTGTTGCTACAACCAAATCATAGCCCTTTTTCTCTTATTTCTCTTGTTTCCTTTTATGATATTTGAATAGTTGTGGTAGGGTTGTCTTACGAACTATTGTGGCTTTTTCTAGCACCACCTGTAACACGAGTGCTTCAGTGGACATATAAATCCTCCTAGAGACAACCTCTCGGTTGATTGTAGACCAGTGTCTATGACATCTTAAATATAGGAGTGCATGGAAGATTATGAGTGGGGTTTCTGTTGCACTCCAATTGTCACGTAATAAAAAAGATAATAAAGGGGCTTGGTTCAATAGGTCTTCATTAAGATATAATCAAGCCAACACATGGATCCAAATGTGGGGGGTATATCAGGGCGATCTCAAAGAGAAATGACTTCTTCTAGTGGCCGACACACAACAATGAGACAACTTAATACTGAAGTTGTAGTAATGGTGGAGACAAGGAAAGGAAGGAGGGAAGTAGATGCATAGGGTTGTAGCAAACAAAATCCTAAACAACAATGTTCCAGCAGAAATATGGAATTCGATACATAGGGATGTAAATAACACAAAATCCTAAGCAACGGTTTTCCAATAGAAATATGGAAGAGGAAGGAGGTGGAGTGATAGAAAAAGTTGAGAGCTAGTTAAGGTTTCAAGCCAACTATAACATGGGTATCATTTTTTGCCAACAATTAAAGTAAATCTGAGCTAACACGGGTATTGTTCTTTATTTAACAGCCAAGATAAATCCATGAATCATAGAGAAACCAACAACTTCATTATACTATTTCAGAGAAGGAACAACATATTATGAAATGAGGTTAAAAAAGGGAAAACATACTGCACATTGACCATGCTTGGAATCAACAGGGAGTTTCATTAATCCAATATGAGTCCAGCATACCATTCCATGACATTTAGCATAAGATCAGTCAAGTTCCCACATGAATGAGCAAATAGAACCAAAGTGGCATCTCAGAATTCAACCCTCTCGAGTGAGAAATATCGGAACCTCTAATAAGTATTTCTTCCCCCTGTTTATAAGAAGAGGGGGATCTTGGATTAAAGTTGCAACAAAATATCTAAGCCACAACTCTAATTGTCTACTAGACTAGATGTCTCGGCCTATGTAAGGTGTTGTTTCCCAAAATGATTACAATCGGGCTCAGATCCCTTCTTAGAAATAAAGAAACTAAGAAAACTGGAGGATGATGGAGGAAGAGGTCCTTCTGCAGTTCCTATGAAAACCTTTGGTCAATCCGAGTCTCTATCATGACGCGCTTCCCCCGCTACTCGACTGGTTCCCTGTTGCTTTTGCCTTTACTACATGAATGACTCATTCTCTGGAGTAGCGAGTGGGTCAATTGTAAGTGTTTGTCTCGATAGTCTTTTTCCTATGTGTCAGAGTGAAGCCCTGTGCCAAACCATTAATTATTTACAGAGCCCCCCATATTGGTTTCACCGTTGTGCCATACTTCCTTCAATGCCCCAGTTGCCGGCCCATTTGCCTTTAAAGGCTTTGTATCATGCTCCTAGTCTACCCGGGGATGTGTTTACAATGTAACAAGAATTCTTTCAGGAGCATGTCTTTCTCACTGAAATATCATGAAACAGGTGCATTCTGATTTCCCCTTAGGCCCCTTATGGTATAGCCCCTTTTCGCTATTTCCTTCATATGACCAGGGGCTGCGATCAAGTGCTGATTCCTTGGGCGCTAAGGCCTTTAGGCTCCTGTCTGGGGCCTTTTTCCTTTCTTATTTGGAATCCTACATCCCGACGCTTGATATGATTTTCCTTTAGCATTTCCTCTTGACATTGCGATCAGTGATTAGCGAGATTGGGCCCACCTAGGACATCGCAATCGCAACATGGGAGAGGGAGATTCTTTCACTTCTTTTCATAGCGCGGGCTGACTTGTTCAGACGCGAAATCCTTTTAGGATGGAACACATGAAATATCGCATCCAAGAAGAAACCTCTACATATCGCAAATGCAAGCCAGAGAGACTTTGGTGTAGGAGTGCTTTAACTTGTGCAACTGCTAATTCCTGATCTGCAGAGGTGACGTCATCACTGCCATGTGTCACCTTGTGATTTGTGACACGTGTCACCCAGAAATGCCCCCATAGGACCCCTGAAAACATTGAATTTGCGTGCCACATGTCACCCATATTGCCACGTCACTGATGACGCCATATTCCATGTCATACATACAGGCCAATGGGATTGCACCATGTGGCCCCTTGGATGAGAGAGAAAATGGCCCACCCGACCTTGGTTTTTTAGTGAATTCCTTTGTTAAGTAGAATCGGCCCCTCCCCAATGATTTAACACTGTATTGAAAATCGACAAGATCATAAGATTTTTAAAGTGGTAGCCTCTTTACTCTATCGATTGTCGATATCACGAGATTTACTATGATGTTGTGGGATGCGGGATCACAGTACTCGGGACTGCGGGATCATGGTACTGCAGGGCTACGGGACTGCGAGATCGCGGTACTACGGGACTATGGTATAGACAATATGCAGGACTGTGGGATTTTCCCACCGCCGATATGTGGGATTTATTGTGCCCGGGGCCCTCCAATTGCGGTGAGCCTCCCTTGCTCTCTTCTTCTTGTTTTATAGCTCTCAAATGGGTAACTTCAACAAGCCATATCTTATGCTCCAGAAGTCCCTTTTCGGACTTCCATATACCGTTGGAAATCTCTTTTTGAGCACTATGCAATGAAGAGGGTCCGATTAAGCTCTGATAGCTCCTATGGCCTGGAATATGGCTTCAAAATTCATCGCTCTCTAGCAACTTTGATCAACTGAAAACTCATAATGCATTGAGTGACAACACGAACCACAAAATATATTTGCTTCATGTGTATTATCCCATGAAATACTTTTGTGTAGCCTTATTTTTAGCTTGAATATGACAAGAAAAATGCATACCTTCCATAATATTTTCTGGATTTTTTAGAAAAATCTCATGTTCAATGCCTTATTTTAATCCACCAATGTAAGAATCCAACAAATGTTCATCACTTAGGTTAATGACCCTCATGGGCCAAAACCTGAAATTCTGAATTATAGTCTTCAATATCACCAAACTTCTTGATTCTTGTAAATTAGATGAAGTAGTCTTGTTCCCAAGCTTTCAAATATTACACTTCTAAGTCTCTTATAAATAAAACCTAAGTATAATGATAAGAATGGGGCTTCCTTTTAACTACCCATTGATACCATTGATAGGTTTTTATCTCAAAGTTCAAAGTTTCTATGTGAATCCTTTACTTATCATCCATAATATTATGTAATTCAAAATATTGTTCTATTTGGTGCACCCAGGTAAAGACCTTTGTTCCATCAAATTTATTAAGTTCAACCTTGGGAAGGTTCACTCTAGGAAGCCATCCATGAGTAGCTCCACAATTGGAGTTAAATCCACTTGAAAATTTCTTATTACTAGCAAGTTGTTCAACTTGAATACTACCTTTATATTCACAAGTTCCTTCAAACACATTATCAATTTTAGGGAGCTTCACATTTATAATTTCTATAATGTTTTGTTCCATTCCATCCATCTTTTGTTCCCATTATTTCATCTTCTCATCCACTTCTTCCTTATTTTCATCCCAACCTCTTTTATTATTCGTGTCTCTATGACAACTAACTTTCTAACCTAGATACCTAGTGTTGGACATCTCCAATTTATTCATGAGTCATTGGATGAGTATTCAGGAGGTTTAATTGGTGTAGTATCTTTTGGGTATTTCTTTGGAGGCATGTGAGAAACAATAATAATATTATTAATTTTCAAAAATTTTAATGGATTTTCCAATCAAAAGTTGTGTCACTTGTACGTTATGTACGTTTAAAGCATTAATTTGGAGATTATATGGATTTCTTACCTTTGTATCGATATGTCTCTTACATTTGAGCCATCATGAATATGAAAGTTTATCCTAGTAGTACTATGATATGTGTTCTTCGTAGTTCCATGAGTTTGACCAAAATTTGATGTGTTGCAGTGAAAGTTATGGCAACTTTCCCAAAACTTGTTGATTTTTGACCTCTTCCCTAGATCAAACTTGTAAAGTGTTCCACATGTCTAATTTTTCAAAATTAGATTTTAAAATTATTATCTGAAGTGCTTTGGTATGTCCCTTCAGTTATCTAAAAAATCCATAGCTTGAAACAATGTTATAGTTAAAATGTCAAGGTCACTCATTTGAAATCGATTTTAAGATCATTCACAAATTATAACTTCCACGTGGTATATATTGGAAAGTATAGTGAACTGAAGTATGAAAATATTACCAGATGTACCCTTGATATTTTTCATAAATATGCTTAAGAGTTCACAAATTGAACTATCACAAAAAAAATTATAGAAAAAATCCAAGAGCACTTGTTTGAAACTAATTTAAGGACCATTCACAATCCCTAATTTCCATAGGGCACATCTTTGAAATTTTAGCAAACTTAAATCCAATGTTTTTACTAGATATTTCCCAAGACTCTTATAAATATGCTCAAAATTTCACTATCCAAGACTTTCCAAAGAAAACGTTATAGTGGATATTCCATGATGACTTTTTTGAAGTAGCAAAACCCTAGGTTTGTGTTCTCTAATATTAGATGTTATGAATGATGTGCCTTAAAGACGTTAAGAGGCCAATAATAGAATCCACTTCAAAGGGAAAACCTCCTTTTACAATGAATACAATGTATAACACATTATTTAATGATCATACAATTGAAATGAAAGCTTCTAGCCAACCTCCTAATATAATAAGTAAACTAATAATCAATGCTTATGAGGGCCTTAAGACCCTAAGGTTCTTGTAACAATTTATTTTAGGATTTAATCAAAATTGTGGCTACTAATTACGCTTACCAATACATCCTTCCAAGGAAGCCTTTGTCTCCAGTTCACTACCTTTTCCTTGTCACTTCCATTCTCTCAAAAACAACAAGACAAACTTCTACATACTACCAATGAATACTATAGCCTAATGGGAATTGACCAAAAAGAGTTTAGCTATGTCCTTATGTGAATTTATGACATATGTCTTTCCATTCTTGACTAGCCTATATTAATTTTCTCTCCTCTTATTTCACATATATGTATGAGCTTCCCTATATGAATCCATGTGCATCCTATGGAATCATCTATAACCACTCTATCCACGAATTTCTAGTTGATGGAAAACCTGAATTTGCAGTACTTTTTTCGCTCCAAATTTTATGTCTAGCCCTACCTATCCAAAGGGATATGGCTATGGATGGTCCTGAGTCTCTAGACTAATATTCTCAACTGACTATCTAGATTTAAAATTGGATTTTTAGTTGAGATCAACACGCAATGTTACTTTTCATTGTTTCATGTGGATTTTGATGTTGAACATCTCAGTCATCTCCTTCTCCTTATAATTACAACTAACTAGTGTTACTTCCTTCTAAAGCATAGTGCAATTGGTCTTCTCTTCTACGTTTGAGGTATTTTCTACCCTTTCCTCAACATACATTGTTATCAACACTACATACTTCTTTTTCTTTTGAAGATGTTTGAGGAACTTCTCATTGTGCATTTTCTAGTAATCCTCCCCAACTATGTCCCTTCTTATTATAACCCTTGCATTACTTGATAGAAGGTGTTGCTTCTTGTGCCATAATCTTTTTCTCATTCCACTTTATAACAACCTTGGGTTAAAAGTTCATGTAATAAAGGTTAATAAAGGTAAAATAAGACCAAGGTCACGGGACACGTATTCCAAGTTGAATGTTAGGAAAGGCACTATAGTGGGCATCATTTTCAGTTTATTAATGGCTATGAAAATTGGCAAAGGCAAAGAGGCATTAATTGGCATTTATTTACGAAAATAAAGGAAAATAGGAGAAAAGGGAGATGAAGAGACACAAATTTGCATGCTAAGGAAAATAGAAGGAAAATTAAGGAAAACGAAGAAAATAGAGGCATCAAAGATAAAAAGGCTTCTCAGGATCAGTTCATAGCTTTATGTTAGTTTTGGCTTGAGAATAGTGAAAGAGAGAGGAGCATCAAGAGGATAAAGCAAGCAAGCAAACAAATGAAGGAAACAGAAAGCAAAGGAAAGTAAGGAGAACGTTGGATCAACTTCAACAAAAATATTTTGCAGGTAATAGGTTGCATGTGTGATTTCCTAGCTGAGGTGTGAATGCATGGTTCATGCATTTGTGTATTTGGTTCATTTGTTGTCATTAGCATGGGTTTTTCCTAGTTTGACAATGGTTTTAGCCTTGCCTTTCCATTTCCTGGATAACCATGGTGTGATGGGATTCATTTATGGTTGAGATTTGGATTGCCATAAAGTTTTGGATCTGGGGGAGGTGGTCTCAGGAAAATTCCCAAGGATTGGGGGTGGATATGGTTTTCTATGGGAATCCATTGACAAGTGGGTGGAGACAGTGAAATTCCTCAAGGGATGGTGAAGGAATTTTGAGTCATCCAAGCTTGTTTTCGTTTTGTAATCTCTTGATAGTTTTTGGCGAGATCACGATAGTTTGAGGGTGGAGGTGGTTTAACCTTTTGATTACCTTAGTTCATTATTTCTTGGTTTATCCCATGAGATCCCACATTCATGCTTGGAATATGGCATGAGGGTGATTGGTCGAAATAAATAATTGGTTTAGCTCAATCTATGGTCAGGTGGTACATGGAAGTCCTTAACTTGGTTGACTTTTGCATAAGTTAATAAGAGTTATTTTCCTATTGTGGTTCATGATTATTTGTACTTGTTATTATGTTGATGTGATGGTTGTTCTGTCATGGTTAATATTATGGTTATATGTTGTTTATAAATATGGTTCTATAATATGTTCTAGCTATGGTTCTTGTTATGCTTTGATAAGTTGATGAATGGTCGATGAATGCATGGGCTAATAAGTGTTGTTGAAACTACTTGAGAGGGCATTAGACTTTCTCGGTGATTTTAAACTAAAGTACAAAGACTTACACTCATATATGCATTCATGACCTATAGATTGCATTTTTACCATGTGTTTGACGAAATGCCTAGTATGTTCTAATCAGTCTAGGTCAAGTTTCTTATTCAAGTTTGAATGATTAGCATTGTCTTTATGAGAAATATGATTCTGGAGAGTTATAGGAAGTTCTGGGCAGTGGTCTAGAGGCTAGCCTAGAAAAGTGGTTCAGATCCTGAGATTGCATGCTCTGAATTGGAGATTTATGGTCATAATTGCATGAAGCAAGGCTTGTGAGTGCTGTTAGAGGCTCACAACCACATGCAAGCAGTGTCAAGGGTGTGATTATAGGTCCATGTCACTGAAAAGGGTTCCAGCTCATGGATTGGTCACTTGGGGTCATTGTTCAACCTTTGAGTGATCTGTAGTCCCTATAGGATGTCAGTTTGTGGTTAGTTTGTAGGCCCCACTTTCTTAATTGGAACTAGGAGGTCGAGTCATGTCATAATAGCACTCCTCTTCACATTTACCCGGAGGGCTTGTAAAAGTGGGTAAATGTGTGGTGGCGATGTGTTACACACTTCTTGTTTTTCCCTTTTCTTTGATGATCTTATGGTTCTATTTGATTGTGTGTTCCAGACTGCTACTTCTACTTGTCTCCTTCAAGATATTATGCTTGAACGTTAGTGCCATCAATCATCTTAAGCTTGAATAGAATATATTGACCCTAAATTTTAGGTATAAATGCTCCCATGCACTTGATCAACATATTTGGGAATTTTAGAGACACATCTAGTTGAATACTTTCTTCCTAAACTATATGGTGAGCTCCTACATTGATTTTCCTTACCTCTACCTGAAATAATGCCATGTAATATGTTGGTGTTCCTAATATCCAAATTGGGTAGAACTAAGATTTGAGCATGTCCTTGAACATGTAACATCCCCATCTCTATCCCTAGATTAATTTGTAATTAGTTGTGATTAATATGATAATTATATTTATAATGCTTGTGTCAGCATGAATACATTTATACTATGAAAAGATGAAGCAAATGAATCTAGGAGCAAAGCATATGTAATCCAATTGCTTGATTATTGAATATGTTGACACTGTTAGCTCTGCTATATTTTTTAGCTGTTGAGGTTCAAAGGGCAGCTCGACAGTGTATTTTGTGCTAAAAGGAGGCATGTATCAGTCTGATTCCTTAATTCCCCTTCATATTCATTTATCCTCCGTAACCCCTATCATCCCTGTTTGCTCCAAAATTTGGCATAAACCTATTTTGTTTAACTCCTGCTACCTCTGTTTGTTCCTCCCTAAAACTTGTAAACCCTCTTCCATCTAGCCCCTCGGCACTAAGTCTTTACCCATATAACCATACTCTTTAGCGAAATCCTTGTCCCGCGGCTTTCTCTGTCACATCAACCACAAAAACATGTGCTTTTCTTCCCAGCCGTCCGATCTTCCTCCCTCACAATTGGATGGCAGTCACTCGTCCCTCTCCCGTTACCTGCACACCTGTTAGCTCCCGAGGAAAGTGGTTTCCCACCCATCACATCAGACACGCGGCGCATTTTCATTGCATCGCGCTTCCCCTGTACATAAACCGCCGCAGCACAAAAGCGGTGCGGGGAAACCACTTCCCGCCATCGTACCGTTTCCCCCGCCCGTTAACCATCATTTTCTTTTGCCGCCTGATCGCTGTCAGATCTGCCCGACCGCGATCCGACGACCCACATTCGCTCATTATCGTCCGTGTGTTTTTCACGCCCGATCGCCGTCGAATCTGTCTGCCCGCGATCCAACATCCCTCATTTCTCCATCCGCCTATCGCCTGATCTCCCCTATCAGTGAATCTCAACCATCCAGTTGTTTCATCCAACAGCTCATATTTATTGATCTTGCTTCCTCCTGATAGTCATTGTGAACTGCTTCCCGCCATCGATTCACGCCATCCAATGGTGGATCCTCCTCCATATTGTCTGTGCCCATAGCATGTTCAGTGCACCCGAAGAAGAAATAAAGCCATGATCTGGTACACTGTGCATTGAATTCTCAGCAACTACAGTTAAAGAGACAACACGACCAAGGACAAAAAGGACCACCTTGAGCAGATAAATGACTGCAGCAGTTATTGAAAGTCATGTAGATAATACTTCACCTATTTAAGGAGTACACCAGAGTACAGAAAGAGCCATTTTGTTCATAAAAACATTCAGATTGTAGCAGAAAACCCATATCTAACTGTAAATGTGGTTGGTGGTTCATTAAGACACCTCCACGCATAACATAGTAGAGATTTTTGTAAACAGATTCTATATATACCTAGAAACACAATGCAATGGGTTTGATGAATGTAATTCTGGTGTAAACTTCAACTTCTGGAGACTGTAACTATTATGAGACCTGCAGCTTCTGGTCTTCATTTCCAACTAATACAAGCTTCTTTTGGTGTTGATTTCTCACTTTCCACTTCTTCTTCTTTGTTCCAGGATGTGCCTATTTTGCATTATTTCATGTGCTGTTGATTTTTAGCATTAGAGGGGCTGTCATCCCACCTCTGTGTTAAGATTAAGCATGCATCATTGAATTTGCTTGCAGGTTTCTGTTGTCTTAATGCTAGAGAGATGTCATCCTGTCTGAGCATTAGAAAACAGATTTACAGACCTTTAAACTGGTTGTAGCTGGCCATCACAGGGTCCTGTGCATCTGTTGGTGTGATCAGTGTTCTCCATCATCACATTGTCTCTAAAACTGTGAGTAATTGGTGGTTAAAAGCCTTGTAGTCTGGGGGTGTTCACCCATGCCTGGGGTTAAGCATAGTAGGAGTGGTTATCTGGATTGAATATGCAGCATTTGTTTCATTCATCCACCAATTTATCCAACTTTTTGTTGAGTTTGTAATGTTCTCGAGCATCTCTGATATACAACCTAGGAGAGTTTCTTGGGGTGATAACATTAATTGGCGTCGTTGTCGGGGAAAGGAGAATCAAAGCTCACCTTCGCTGGGAGAACAACACAGCTTCAGGCTTTGATGACAGACAAGGTTTGAACACAGTTTCTGGTTGTAATCATCTGTCTGGCGATTCCATTGGAGGAAGATCGACCTTTGGTGACTCCACATTGAAGTTCTGGTTCAGTTTGTGAGACATACTCGAAGAAATCCTCAGAAATCACCAACTGAACTAGTGCCTGAACCTGAGAGGACTGCTAAATGAAGAAAACATCTTAGAAAGGGGCATTAGGATCAGGTAAGCCTAAGAAATCTTATTCATCTTTGAAAGATAAAGTCATTGCTGAAGATTTACAGTTTGAAGAATTAGAACACAACACTATTAATAAGGAAAAACATTCAGAGATTAGTTCAGCCCCTTGTGCAATTAGTTCCCCTTTGAATCTCGGTCCAAAGAAAGCATCCCATTCAATTCAAAACATCCCTTTATCTCTGCCATCCATCACATTACTCCCTACCACTAAATCTGTTAGTATTCTTCCAAATATTCCAATCATGGCAGGACAGCAAGCACCTACGAGGATTGAAAGAATTGTAGCTGCTAGATATGGACCATTGGTGTTGCCTGTGGGAGAATATAAAAAATATATGCCTAAATTCACTGGTACAGAGGGAGTAACAACAGAAGAACACCTTGAAGCTTTTTACAGTTATGTTGATAATTTAGATATAAGTGAAAATGATGTGGTTTAGAGACTTTCCCCACAGATCTATTATAGATATAGAAGCATTAGATGATGCATTTTTGAAGCAATGGGGAGATAAAAAGGACTTGTTGTATTACCATACTGAGTTTGGTAATTTGAAGAGGGAAAATGGTGAATCAATACCTGATTTTAATAAAAGATTCAATAGAATGTATAGTAAGATACCAGTTGAGGTAAAGCCTACTCCCACCTCCACCAAACTCACTTATGCCAATGCATTTGACGCTGATTTCTGCCTGTTATTGAAAGAAAGAAGATGTGCTACGGCGGCAGACATGCAGGATGCAACTAGGGAAGTAGAATCTAATATCATGGCTGCAGAGAAGCTTAAAAATCAAGCTGATAGGAGGAGGCAGAGAGCTCAGGCATCTACTTCTTTTGCATCATCTTCAGAGCCTAAATTAGACAAGATGAATAAAATGATAGAGTCACTGGCTGCTGAAATCTCTAAGCTAAAGGTTGAGCAGAGCTCAGGGAAAACAAGGCACCAAAACACATTTGCTCCAAGAAACCCCAATCCATTCAGAAGAGCAAATGAGCAGTTACAGATTATGCAGAGGGGTGAAGAATCAAAGGAAGATCATAAAGTTAAAGCACCCTTCCAAAATGTAGTCATGGAGGAGGAACAATTTGAAGAAGATGAGGATGAAATTCATTGCATGGAAGATAAAGGCAGCACTGCATTTTTGACATTAGCTGAATATGAATAATCATTGTTGCAAGAACAAAACAGTTAGGAGTGGGACAGAGGAGCTGTTCTACAAGCTGGTGACCAGCAGAGATATAATCTAAGATCCAATGCAAAAAATGGCAAAGAGAAGGTTTCCCAAGGAGATGATGTCCAAATAGAAACACGGAATAGTAAGCAGAGAAGACGAGCAGCTAATCCAGTCATCCTCAAAGCTCCAGTTCAAGAGGTAAAAAGTTCTAATAAATCATCTTCTTCTTTTATCATTGAGTCAGAGGTTCAGATATTGAAAATATCTGTACCCCTGGTTGAGTTGGTGAAGAGTGAAGTATTTAGGAAGCCTATCCTTGAAGCCCTTGAGCTAGAAACCAAACAAACCTCCACTGACTCTGTCAATTTGCAAGATGACAAGCCTGCCATTGTGCTTAGCTCTATGATTGAACCTGCTGATAATAATTCTCCATCTTTCTATGTCTCCTTGACCATTCATGATAAAATCCTTCACAATTGCCTGCTAGACACAGGGGCCAACCACAATTTAATGCCTAAAGCTATCATGGAAGAGTTATGCCTTGATATCACTAGACCCTATCATGATTTATTTTCTTATGATTCAAGGAAGGTGAAATGTCTTGGATTGATTAAGGATCTGGCCATTACCTTAACTCAGTTGCCCATGAAGAGTATGATGATTGATATTGTGGCAGCAGATGTCCCTCCGAAGTTTGGCATGCCGCTGTCCAGAGAGTGGATTAAGAGACTAGGTGGGACATTACAGAATGATTTATCTTATGCCACTATCCTAGTGTTTGGAGGAGAAAGCAGGAGGTTGTATAGAGAAGCACAGTTGGCATACATCATCAGTGATGAGAAGAATCCTACAAATCATCCTATATATGCAGTGGACACTGATTTTGGAGCATGTATCCTCCAAATAGAAGAATCTCAGAAGGCCGAAATGTAGCTCAGGAAACCAATTGTTCAGGCCGAGAAAGAGCAAGGAAGTCAAATTTGGGAGTTATTCTTTGATGGAGCATGTTCCAGCAAAGCTGCAGGAGCAAAGGTGGTGCTAGTATCTCCACAACAAGAGAGCATTCAACTATCTTTTAAGCTAGTTTTCAAAGTCACAAACAATATAGCAGAGTATGAGGCTTTGTTGTTGGGCCTTAATGCAGCAAAAGACAGAGGAATCAAGAGTATAAAGGTATTTGGAGATGCTGATCTGATCATTCAACAAATAAATAAAACATTCCAGGCAAAGCACCCAAGGCTGAAAGCATACAGAGATGAGGTATGGAGAGTCAGAGATTCTTTTGATTTTTTCTGTATTTCATACATTCCCAGAGCCCGAAATTAGCTTGTTGATTTCCTTGCTGTTTCTACTAGTCTATTTATACCTCTTATGCCTCCCACACTAGTTTATGAAGTCCAAGTGAAATATAGACCTTCCTTGCCTGAAAATGTCCACCATTGAAAAGTTTTTGATGATGATGATGAGTTGAATAGATTCCTTCAAGTCATTGATGAATTTTCTAAGATGCAAATTGACCAAGAAAATGATGTCTTGTTAGAAAACCCCCAATCCCAGCTTAGAAATAAGATTGGTAAAGACAACATTGTCCAGCTTCCTAGCAACCATATTCCTAAGGGTCTAATTCCTCTTGAAAGATTGTTTGACCATAATGATGTGCCTTACAAGGCTGCCCAAAAAAAAGACCAATCTGCAGTCTGTAAGCATGATATAGGAAGCCCGGGTTAGCCTAAGTATGTGAATTTGTCCACTCATTTGTCTGCTGATCAAAGTGCTGAGTACTGCAATTTAATGAGGCAATTTTCTGATGTGTTTGCCTGGGAGTATAGTGATTTGAAAACATATGACAAGAACATAATTCAGCATAAAATCCCTATGGAGAAAGACACTGTTCCCTTCAAGAAGAAGCTGAGACCAATACATCCTATGCTTCTTTCACTGATTGAAAAAGAAATTAAAAAGTTGTTGGCTGCCAAGGTCATTGTTCCTCTCATATATTCAAAGTGGGTAGCTAATCTAGTGGTGGTGAGGAAGAAGAGTGGAGAAATCAGACTGTATGTTGATTTCAGAAATTTGAACAAATGCTCCAAGAAAGACAACTATCCCTTGCCAAAGATGGAGCATTTATTGCAGAAGGTCTCAGGAGCTAAATTCATGTCATTTTTGGATGGATTTCCAGGCTTTAATCAGATTTTTGTTCACCCAAATGATCAAGAAAAGACTGCATTCACCACTCCTTGGGGTACTTTTATGTATGCCAAAATGCCATTTGGTTTGATGAATGCCGGAGCCACCTTTCAGCAAGCTATGGATATAGCATTTGTGGGAGAGAAAGACAAATTTGTGCTTATCTACCTTGATGATATAACAGTTTATTCCAACAGCCATCAAAATCATTTGCAACATTTAAGAAAAGTGTTTCTGAAGTGCAGAAGGTTTGGAATATCAGTGAATCCCAAAAAATCTCAATTTGCTTTGAATGAAGGCAAGCTGTTAGGAAATGTTGTCTCGGTTGCAGGTGTTCAGATTGACCCAGAAAGAGTAAAAGCCATACAGTCTTTGTCTATCCCAAGATCAAAGAAGGATATCCAATCCTTTCTGGTCAAAATTAATTTTGTCAGGAGGTTTATCCCAAATTTTGCAGAGCTAGTTAAGCATGTTACCACCATGTTGAAGAAAGGAGCAGAGGTAAGATGGACTGATACAGCAAAGAAATCATTTGAGTATATTAAAAAGGCTATCATGGAGGCTCCCACTCTAATAAGTCCAGATTATAGCAAGGAGTTCCATATATTTTCTTTCGCCTCTGAAGATACCATTGCAGTTGTTTTATTGCAGGCAGTTGTTTTATTGCAGGCAGATGAAGAGGGTTCAGAACATCCAGTAGCATTTTTCAGCAAGAACTTGAGAGATGCTAAACTAAGGTAAGATATTATAGAAAAACAGGCATATGCTCTTATTAAATCCTTAAAGGCTTTCAGAGTTTATATCTTGCATTCAAAAATAATTGCATATGTGCCCTCTGCTGCAATAAAAGATGTCTTGACACAACCGGATGTTGATGGGAGGAGGGCAAAATGGATTGCAAAATTGATTAGATTCAATATAGAACTGAATCCCACAAAATTGGTCAGAGGTGAGGGTCTTGCCAAGTTATTGGCTGAAGAAAATTACAGGTCTTTAGATGTTGATTTCCTGTGCACAATGGCAGAAAACGGTCAGGCAGAAAAAGAGGAAACAGTTGAAACAGAGAAAAAACAGTCAGTGGCCGAGAATCTAGCTTCATGTAACTGGTATGCTGAAATAATTAATTTTTTGCTGAAGCTAGAAATCCCTTCAGAATTTACTCAAAGTCAGGCCAGAACTTTAAAACTTAGAGCAGTAAAATTTTGCATTATGGAAAATCTGCTCTACTGGAGGGATCCATTTGGAATATTTCTGAGGTGTCTGGACAAAGAACAGTCAGAAGAGGTTATGCAGCAGTTTCATAACAGCATGTGTGGAGGGCACCATTATTGGAAAACTACAGCCCATAAAATTCTCAGAGCTGGGTACTATTGGCCCACTTTATTTTATGATGTGTTTGCTTTTGTTAAATCTTGTGACAAGTGCCAAAGATTTGAAGGAAAGCAACAGTTGAAATCCCTGCCCCTAAAACCAATAATTGCAAAAGGATCTTTTCAGTAGTGGGGCTTGGATTTTATTGGAGAAATCAATCCATATTCCAGTGGCCAGCACAGGTGGATACTAGTAGCCAATGATTACTTTACTAAGTGGATTGAAGCAATCCCTACCAGGAAGGCTGATCATAATGTGGTCATCAAGTTTTTAACAGAGAATATCTTCACCATATTTGGTTGTCCACAGAAATTAGTCACAGACAATGCAACAGCTTTCAGGGCGAAAGAGCTGGTGGAAATGTGTGATTTAATGGGCATTAAACTTGTCCATTCCACCTCCTATTACCCACAAGGAAATGGTCTGGCAGAATCCTCTAATAAAAGCTTGATTAAGATAATTAAAAAGCTGTTAGAATACAATAAAAGGAATTGGGATTCAAAGCTCAAGTATGCATTGTGGGCTAACAGAGTGACCATTAAGAAATCCACAAGTAGTTCTCCATTCAAGCTGGTATATGGCACTGAGGTTGTATTTCCAATTCAGCTAACTCTCCCTGTGGCAAAATTCCTTCTAGAAGAGCAGGATGAAGAAGAATATATGGTAAAGAGAATCACTGATTTAGCAAAGTTGCATCAGATTAGAGAACACTTGGTTGAAAAGGCTGCAGCACATCAAATAAGGATCAAGGGAGCCTTTGACAGAATTGCAAAAACAAATAATTTTCAGATTGGTGACTTGGTTTTGAAATGGGATGCATTAAAGGAGAGGAGAGGCAATCATGGGAAATTTGATGCTTTCTGGACAGGGCCTTTTATCATTTCACAGGTTCAAGGGAACAACACCTTCATACTGAAAAGTATGGGAGGAGAGACAGTCTTTGATGGCCCAGTTAATGGGCGATTTTTGAAAGTTTATGTTGTTTAAGGTCTTTGGCCTTAAAAGCTGTAAATATTTTGTTTTTGTCAGTTTGTGTAGGTGTAGTAGACTCCATGCCCAATGGAATGCTATGAAGCTTGTTAATTTGTTTTTTATCAGGAAGGCATTGGTCTGCAGGTTCTCGAGACCTCACAGGGAGGATCTCATCCCCAGAAGGAGCCAGTGTTAGCTCTGCTATATTTTTCAGCTGTTGAGGTTCAAAGGGTAGCTCGGTAGTGTATTCTGTGCTAAAAGGAGGCATGTATCAGTCTGATTCCTTAATTCCCCTTCATATTCATTTATCCTCTGTAACCCCTATCATCCTTGTTTGCTCCAAAATTTGGCATAAACCTATTTTGTTTAACTCCCGCTACCTCTATTTGTTCCTCCCTAAAACCTGTAAACCCTCTTCCATCTAGCCCCTCAACACTAAGTCTTTACCCATATAACCATACTCTTCAGCAAAATCCCTGTCCCGCGGCTTTCTCTGTCACATCAACCACAAAAACATGTGCTTTTCTTCCCAGCCGTCCGATCTTCCTCCCTCACAATTGGACAGCAGTTGCTCATCTCTCTCCCATTACATGTGCGTCTGTTAGCTCCCGGGGAAAGTGGTTTCCCACTCATCACATCAAACACGTGGCGCATTTTCATTGTATCATGCTTCCCCTATACGTAAACCGCCGCAGCATAAAAGTGGTGCGGGGAAACCACTTCCCGCCATCGTACCGTTTCCCCTGCCCGTTAACCATCATTTTCTTCTACCGCCCGATCGCCGTCGGATCTGCTCGACCGTGATCGATGGCCCACATTCACCCATTATCGTCCGTGTGTTTTTTCACGCCCGATTGTCGTTGGATCTGTCCACCCGTGATCCAACGGACCTCATTTCTCCATCCGCCTATCGCTCGATCTCCCTTACCAGCAAATCTCAGCTGTCCAATTGTTTCATCCAACGATTCATATTTACTATTTTTGCTTCCTCCCGATAGTCATTGTGAAGCGCTTCCCACCATCGATTCACGCCATCCAATGGTGGATCCTCCTCCATATTGTCTGTGCCCATAGCATGTTTAGTTAACCCAAAGAAGAAATAAAGCCATGATCTGGTACACTGTGCATTGAATTCTCAGCAACCACTGTTAAAGAGACAGCACGGCCAAGGACAAAAAGGACCACTTTGAGCAGATAAATGTCTGCAGTAGTTATTGAAAGTCATGCATAGAATACTTCACCTGTTTAAGGAGTACACTAGAGTACAGAAAGAGCCATTTTGTTCATAAAAACATTCAGATTGTAGCAGAAGACCCATATCTAACTGTAAATGTGGTTGGTGGTCCATTAAGACATAGCATAGCAGAGATTTTTGTAAATAGATTCTATATATACCCAGAAACACAATGTAATGGGTTTGATGAATGTAATTCTGGTGTAAACTTCAACTTCTGGAGACTGTAACTATTATGAGACCTGCAGCTTCTGGTCTTCATTTCCAACTAATACAAGCTTCTTTTGGTGTTGATTTCTCACTTTCCACTTCTTCTTCTTTGTTCCAGGATGTGCTTGTTTTGCATTATTTCATGTGCTGTTGATTTTTAGCATTAGAGGGGTTGTCATCCCACCTCTGTGTTAGGATTAAGCATGCATCATTGAATTTGTTTGCAGGTTTCTGTTGTCTTAATGCTAGAGAGATGTCATCCTGTCTGAGCATTAGAAAACAGATTTACAGACCTTTAAACTGGTTGTAGCTGGCCATCACAGGGTCCTGTGCATCTGTTGGTGTGATCAATGTTCTCCATCATCACATTGTCTCTAAAACTGTGAGTAATTGGTGGTTAAAAGCCTTGTAGTCTAGGGGTGTTCACCCATGCCTGGGGTTAAGCATAGTAGGAGTGGTTATCTGGCTTGAATATGCAACATTTGTTTCATTCATCCACCAATTTATCCAACTTTTTGTTGAGTTTGTAATGTTCCCGAGCATCTCTGATATACAACCTAGGAGAGTTTCTTGGGGTGATAACAGACACAACTAACTTGAAGCATACGAGCATTAATATAAGCTATGATACTATGAGTGGGAAGGATTGAGGACTAATGAGGGGGATATTGAGAAATTCCTTGAGTTTCCTTTCTAGAACTATGAACAGATATTTGAACTTGAATTATTCCCTTTCCTTTTTCCCTACTACCTAAAACTCATTGAATGGGGTAGTTAAGGAAGCCACCTTCCAAAATAATGGAGGTTGGGTGTAATTGAGGGGTCTTTGTAGAAAATTAATGAAGTTATGTGAAGAGTACTTAGCCTTGGAAATTTGTGGGTTATGAGGGATTGAGCAAGAAAAATTCAATGCACAAGCCTTTTAAAGAGGGTGCATTATGGAAGAAAAATATTGGAGCAATAAATGGAGAACACGTAAAGAGTTTGGTAGAGATCCATGGGTGCCTATAGAAGTGAATTTTCATGTATACTACTACTATTCTTGAGTAGAATGATTGTTGTGGCATTATGGTTGATTAGAAATCGATTTGGTTTCCCATGATACATCAAAAAAAGTACTAATCATGAATTAGATAATTGTTGTTGTGTTCTAGGCTTACTAAGACCATTTTTTTCTTATTGAGTCTAGGCAGAGGAGATTTGGAACCTAGCTGAACTAAGGGCATCATAATTTTATGTGTTATAGGCGAGCATGAGAAGCAAGAGGCAAGGAAATCACTAAGGGACTATATAGTATTGAAGGGATTTCTTTATTTTCTTTGCAATCCATTTGAGAGGAGTCTAAAGATATTGGATGCCCTAAGGTCAGTAGGCAAGAGGAGTTATTTGGTTGTTTTACACCTACAAAGTGTTGTTTTTCCACAATCTTGGTGTCTAGGATAGAATCTTAAATCACTAATGCTACCAAACCAAGAATCACAATGAAGTTACTTTGCACAACGAAATATAAACAACAGTAAATCTACTAGTGCACAGAATATACACAAATATGTACAACCCAACTTCGTTATATTAATCAAATTGAATAATACTACAGTCTAGAGCTCTCGTACCAAGAATAATGGCCGTCAAATATCCACTAATAAAAAGATACGAAACTGGGGCTTGGTGTTAGTCCATTGACTACCAATCTACCCTCAACAAGATACTCTGGCCATCTAGCCGATGTAGCATGCAATCACAACTCCTCTCGGTCATACCATGTACCTACCTAGTCCTTCAGCTCCCGATCTACAACATTTTCCTCTATCAATGATCCAAGTCCATCTGGATACCAAACCTCGGCTATCCAATCTGCTCACTAGTTGTGCCTTAGTCCATCAAGGGCACAACACATTGAGACTCATGTTGAGTTATTCACAACTCCGTTTGTGAACAACTCACAACTTCCCACTGCTACTCCTCAACTACTTAGGGACTTCAACCCACTATAATCTTCATGCGTTGCTCTAATGAAGACTAACATAGGGCATAGAGGGATGCTACCTATCAATGTAAGATGTACATCTCCCACAATGAACACGGGCTAGGAGGACTGCCCATCATCTGTTGTAGATTTCCTTCTCCACACAGAAAATATAGGGCTACTCAAATTTCTCCTTGTTGATCAGACCCTTGAGCTCAACAACTACCACTCTAGAAACCACCTAAGTCCATGAAGATGGTGCACGTTGGTCTCCAACTTGGTCGCTATAATGCTTCCCTCCAACAAACCATAAATGCCCAATCCATTGTCAACACTTGGTCCACTCCCATGCTGCCCTCCAATAGACCATCAATGACCAATCCTCATTGTAGCATCTACACTATGGTTAGGACATCTAACTACCTAGGAAACCCTTCCTTTTGGTAGCCAACAGACTTCACAAATTGACCTCTTCTGGGACACCCATCTACCTGCAAGTCACATCAACTCAAGAGGACAAAAATACCTTGTTCTACAACCTTTTGTTTCTCCCCTTGACATGACACATAAGTTGTTGATGTAATTTTCTCCTTAGGATGTCCATACACCTCATCCACTAGCATCCATTCATCACCAAGGAGTCATCTACAACGAACTGTTGCTACCTCCTTGCCCAAGGTTTTGTGCTCTGACAAGTTTGGTTAGGGAACACACAAAAAACCTTAAACCACTCTTCCAAACCTGTGTGACCTCTTCCAACAAATCGACTCTATTTGAATTCCACTCTAGGCTACTTAAGCATTGTTTTGGGCCTTGGAAAGGTTTCACAAGACACCCTACAATGCCCTACAGCAAGCATGTTACTCCAACAACATAAGTCTACCCCAAAAACAAGGAAGAATGGCTATGTTTAAGCTGCAGCCTCTTTGAGATGACTACGGCTTAGTGAGGAGACCCTCTTAAGGGCTAACATCCCTCCAAACAAACCACCCTACACACTGTTGTAGCATCCCTTTTCCTGTGGCCCAAACAGAGATAAACACACACCAATACTAGCACAAAAACAAATAAATCTGACCTTTGTACCAGTGGCTCTGCCCAACAAGAAGGATGCACTCAAAACAAAACAAAAAACCATGTTGAACAGTCTTCCTAGCCTCCATGGTGGTCCCTCAGACCTGTGATTTTTTCTCCCAAGGAAACCACACCCAAACTTAGAGATATTCCTTCTCCAACTCGACCTCCTTGCCTCTTTGCCCTTTTCCCTCATTCATTGTCCATTTTAGAGCTATTTTATGATGTTATATGCACTTAGGATATTAGGAATAACCTCTCACTCGAGCTCTTTTATAACCTCAATGTGGGTGTCAACGAACAACCCTAAAGGGAACCTTGACATGATAGCCGACTTAACCTAGTAGGCCTCTTTACCCACACTTAACTTCAATAATTAATATCTCCATAAGGAAAACTCACAATTCAATGATTTTCATCACGTTAGATTCATCTCAACGTCCTTTATCATATCCATCCATCACATGTCCAATTTCCTCCATGGTTTTGGCCCCAACATCGATGGGTACAAAACCCAAAGTTTGGGTTTTAAGCGCACAAAAGACTTTTGTGTGCCAACTCCTTCACAACCCTTAAGCCTAGGGTTTAAAGTACCTCCCAAGATACAAATCTCAATACTCCCTCTTAGCGAGGGAGGCACTTCCAACACTAGGAAGTATCCATCAATATCATCATCGACGACACTAGCCCATCTGGTGTCCATCACTGCAACATACTCTGTAGAATGAACCCTGTAATCTCGGTAGTGCCTCTGCCTCATCACATCGGAACTTGAAGATCTAAAACCTCCATACGGCTACTCCCTTTAAGGTTAGACTCCCTCTGAGCCTACACTATCTTCACTAACTCAATCTTGCAAGCACTCATCCTCCTGGATCAAACACAACTCGTGCACATCCCTCCGATCTTGGATATGCAACATCACGATTCGATGAAGACTCTAGCCTGCCAATCTGTAGTCCATCACATGAAGCCATCTCGATCATGTTGATTTTGTCCATACCAAAAAAGTTCTCGAGCTATCCCAACCATCCATGGAAATTCAAAGGAAGTCCATGATTAGAAACCCACCCTAAAAAAAACTTTTTTTCACCAGGCTTACCACCAATCCACTAGAAAATATCGTTGCCAAGCTAGGAAAGACCACATCTCCATGTCTTCAGTTGAACCGTCTACTCCATGTTCTAGATAATCCACAACTCCCCTTGAGTTGCTTTGTTATGAACACTTTGATTCACTGTCCCTCAAGTAGTTTAGAATTGCTCCCATACCATGTTGTTTTTCCACGATCCTAGTGTCTAGGATAGAATCTTAAATCACTAACACTACCAAACCAAGAATCACAATGAAACTACTTTTTACAACGAAATATAAACAACAATAAATCTACTAGTGCACATAATACACATAATTTTTTACACAAATATGTACAACCCAACTTCGTTATATTAATCAAGTTGAATAATACAATAATTTAGGGCTCCCATACTAGAGATAATGGCCCTCAAGTATCCACTGATACAAAGATACAAAACCAGGGCTTGGTGTTAGTCATCAACAACCAATCAACACTCAATAAGATACTCTGACCATCTGGCTAATGTAGCATGCAATCACAACTCCTCTCGTTCGTACCCTATACTTTCCTATCCTTTAACTCTTGATCAACACTCTGCCTCTATCAACGATCCAAGTCCATTTGGCCATTGAACCTCGACTATCAAATCCGCTCACTAGTTGCGCCTTAGTCCATCAAAGGCACAACACATTGAGACTCTTGTTGAGTTATTAAAAAATCCGTTTGTGAACAACTTACAATTGCCCACTGCTGCTCCTTAGCTACTTAGGGACTTCAACCCACTATAGTCTTCCCGCGCCTCTCCAATGAAGACTAACATAGGGCATAGAGGGCTACCATCTATCACCTTAAGATGTCCATCTCCCACAATGAACACGAGCTAGGAGGACTACCCATCATCTACTGTAGATGTCCTTCTCCACATGACAGGTATAGGGATACTCAAACTGCTCCTGGTTGATCAAACCCTTGAGCTCAACAACTGCCACTCTAGCAACCTCCTAAATCAATGAAGATGGTGCACATCAGGCTCCAACTTGGGCACTATCACGCTATGCTCCAACAGACCATAAATGCCTAATCCAATGTCCACACTTGGTCCACTCCCACACTGCCCTCCAAAATATCACGAGTGACAAATCCTCATTGTAGCATCTACACTCTGGTTAGGCATCTAAATACCTAGGAAACTATTCCTCTTGGCTGCCAACAAGCTTCACATATTGTCTTATTCTAGGACACCCATCTACCTGCAAGTCACATCAACTCAAGAGGACAAACATACCTTGTTATGCAACCTTCTATTGCTCCTCTTGACATGACACATAAGCTGTTGATGTAATTTTCTCCTTAGGATGTGCACACACCTCATCCACTAGCATCCATTCATCACCAAGGAGTCATCTACAATGAACTGTTGCTGCCTCCTTGCCCTAGGTTCTATGCTCTTGCAAGTCTGGTTAAGGCACACACAACCAACCCTAAACCACTCTTCTAGACCTGTGTGACCCCTTCCAACAAATAAACTCTCTTTGTTGTCCACTTTAGGCTACTTAAGCACTGTTTTGGGCCTTGGAAAGGCTTCACAAGACACCATACAACAAGCTTGTTACTCCAGCAACGTAAGTCTGCCCCAGAAACAAAGAAGAAGGACTCTATTTAAGCTGTGACCTCTTTGAGATGACTACAACTCAGTGAGGAGACCCTCTTAAGGGCTAATGTACCTCCGAACATGCCACCCTACATGTTATTGTAGCATCCCTTTTCCTGTGGCCCAAACAGAGATAACCACACACTAATAATAGCATAGAAACACACCAATCTTACCTTTGTACCAACAGCTTTGCCCAACAAGAAGGACACACTCAAAACAAGAGAAAAACCATGCCAAATAGTCTTCCTAGCCTCCACAGTGACACCTCAGACCTGTATTTTTTTCTCTAAAGGAACCACACCCAAACTCAAAGACATTCCTTCTCTAACTCAGCCTGCTTGCCTCTTCATCCTTCTGTCTTAGGTGTTGTCCATTTCAGAGCTATTCTATGATGTTAGATGCACTCAGGATATTATGAATAACCTCTCACTCGACCTCTATTTATAGCCTCTCTGTGGGT
This sequence comes from Pinus tabuliformis, assembly GCA_031772625.1. NCBI lineage: Eukaryota > Viridiplantae > Streptophyta > Pinopsida > Pinales > Pinaceae > Pinus > Pinus tabuliformis. Next base: position 1,526,338,627 of record CM062818.1, on the reverse strand, counting down.
GTCAACGAATAGCCCTAAAGGGAACCTTAACATGTTGGTTAGCTTGACCTAGTAGGCATCTTCACCCACACTTAACTTCAAAAATTAATATCTCCACAAGGACAACTCAGAATTCGATGATTTTCATTGCGTTGGATTCGTCTCAACGTCCTCTATCATCTCCATCCATCACATGTCCAATTTTCTCCATGGTTTTGGCCCCAACATCAATGGGTACAAAACCCCAAGCTTGGGTTTCAAGCCCACAAAAGACTTTTGTGTGCCAACTCCTCCACAACCCTCAAGCCTAGGGTTTGAAGTACCTCCCAAGCTACAAATCTCAACATGAAGGAGAGTTACCTTCACCTAGCCAAATTCTTGAGTGTTGAAAAGTTCCCCTAGAGGTATCATAGTTTGCCTTGGGGGTGGCCAACAATAGAAAGGATGTTGTGTAATTAAGCCTATGGTTGGGTGGAAAATGACTCATTACTAGTCAATTTTGTAGCTCGATACCTAGATAAGTCAACTCTCATTGTTATATGATATGGACATATAAATTAGATGCACAATTAGGTATTATTGTTGAATTTCATTGCATGAGAATGTCTATGTTGTACATAAATATCATAAATGAGTAGATCTTGACTATGATAAGTTGGCATGCTTGTCAAAAGGTTAATCCATGGATAGTAAAGCCTATCTACATTTGTTTTATAAATGGCATATATATGTAAGTATAGGTATTTGCATGTTGAAATATATGGTAAAATAGACTTAATATTGCTTTTGTTTGTATGAGAATAATATTGTTGTTGTCTTTAATGGCTCCTACAAAGACCAGGACCCCAATTATGGAGATGTTTATAAGGTGCCTTGAGAAATGCACCTATGTAGAGTTGTATGCCTTGCCTAAATGGCCTCAACATTGTATATTTGATCTTCCATCTAGAAGCTTATTTGTGATGCCTTGAAGTGTTGTATGTGTATTATTTTGACAAGTTGTTTGTGTTGAGGTGCTTAGTAGGAACAAATATCTCAATTGTATTCATAGTGGCACACCTTCACCCCTAGGTGTGCACTTGTGATCACAAATAATAGGACAACTTAAACATATTGACAAATTAAGTGATAAGTTTAAATGATTGTGTAATTTGCTTTTACTATCTCAAGTCACCAAAGTTATACAAGAAACACTTCCCTCAGTAAAATCCATTCATTATTATGGAGCTATGCAATGGGAATGTTCTTAGATGGTCCACACAAGTCCTTTAATAACAACTTCACACCTTCACATTGAGGTAGGGGGTGAATGTGCACAAATGCACACCTTGATATGTACTATTTTTTACATGTAAAAATAATTGTTTAGGGAATGGTAAGCACACTAAATATTGTGCATTTACATAGATCACTAAAATGTGCATGTGAAAACCACTAAAATATGCATGTACATAAGTTCTTGAGGAGTGCAAGTTGAAGTTGGTACTTGGTATACATTGTTGGAATTCGATGTGCCAAGCACTATACAACACTTATAAGCACAAGACACTAACCCCCAACCATACTCATAAAAAACAACAGGTGTCATTGAAGGTATCATGTCTTAAATTTTGTAGCAAACATTATATCCTATGATGGTAGAGGTAACTAAGCTAATCAAATTGAATTGAGCACTTGATTTATGAACTTCTTGTATCACAATACTTCTATTGGAGTTAGTCTATATGATTCTTGATTGGTAGCTCGAATTGTTGGGAACATAGTTTGTTCTCAAATCCATCCTAGTTCAATTCCAATGAATATGTTTGGAGTTGTGATAAGACTCGAAGAAACTCCAATCCATCCTAGTTCAATTCCAGTGTTTTAGAGTTGTAATAAAACTCAAATGTAAGGACTCTGGACACCACATATCTCCACAATGGTATGATATTGTCCACTTTGGGCCTAAGCCCTCATGGATTTGCTTTTGGACTTACCCCAAAAGGCCTCATACCAATGGAGATATTTGTCCATCCTTATATATCCATGATCCTCCCCACCTCTAGTCAATGTGGGACTTTGGTTGTATACCCAACAATCCTCCCCTCGAACAAAGGACCATCGAGCCTCCCCTCAAACGATTATCCATCCGTCCACTCTCTACCAACCAGGGTTCTCCGCTCCAATGCGTTGGAAGCACACGCCTTACATGGAGCACCACCTGCCTCGAGAGCTTGCTCTATCCCAGGTCAACTCCTCTTCACCGTGTTGGGACCAGGACACGTCCATGAAGAATCCGTAGCACACCGCCTGTCTAACCGAGCTCATCCACGGATCCCATCGTGATATTACCGGGGCACACCACCTTCGTTCGGTATTCCGAGGATTCATCCACTTGGCTAACTTCGGGGCATGGCTCCGATACCACTTGTAAGGACTCTGGACACCACATATCTCCACAATGGTATGATATTGTCCACTTTGGGCCTAAGCCCTCATGGATTTGCTTTTGGACTTACCCCGAAAGGCCTCATACCAATAAAGATATTTGTCCATCCTTATATATCCATGATCCTCCCCACCTCTAGTCAATGTGGGACTTTGGTTGTATACCCAACATCAAACAGTGAACACCATGAGTCATAAATTATGGATTTATCTACTATTATAAATACAACGGAAAAATTAGATCATGGCGTAAACCAAATTACTCCAATATATTATCCATTATATTATACATATTATTTTCTTAAAATTTTAATTTTTCTCTATCGGAATTCGGATAGTGATATTTTCATCACATTTTTTAAAAACATTTTTGTCAGTTTTTTCATTTAAAAAAATCCATTTTAATCCCACGTTTAGTATAAGTTGTTATAATTAAATTAAAATAAAGACTCAAACAAATGATTATTCCGTATTAAAAAATAATTAATAGTCGGAATTTGCTGCACACAGAGATACGTACACGGAATTTGGCAATCTGTGCTGATTTTCAATACAGCCGGTAAGGAATCAACACAAATACAAGCAATCAGATATCATCGGTAAACGCCACTGTGCATATAGTGACAAGAAAGTATATCGCAGATGGGAAGCGTTATTATTGATTCAATTCAGATTCCAACCGAATTATTTGTTTGAATTGACAGAAGATTCCATTTGAACGAGGAAAATTGGGATGAACCTGGTCGTTTTTTCATACTTTTGGGCTCTCATCCAAGGAGTAACTAACACGATAACTCCCTAAACTGTAAGGATTTTAGGTATTATTTATGTATTCCAATGCAAGCAACAGGGCAGCAATGGATTCGGGATCATGAAACTGACCACTCCCTCGATTTTACTAGAAATTATAATTCCCAACGTCCGCCTTTTCTATCTTCCAATCAGAATTCTTCTCAGCCCTTGGTGACCGGAAAAGCCATCACCCTCTACTGACAATTCAGTATTTCATCATTGAAACTTTAATCCAATCCATGGCCAATCAAATTAGGGTATAAGCAGAATTAACAACGCTAGGAGCTGGGCCTCCACTTTATATACCAACCTCTGTATGAGGAATCTGTGATCTGGGCAGACAGGAACGCCGACCCTTTTCATTTTGAGGGTGACTGCTTTGCTTGGTCCATCCATGTGGCTTTGAATCTTTTGACAGACTGGTTTGGTTTTCAGCGAGGGTTACGCCCAGACCGGTGGAGAGAAATTCCCTATTTGTGCCCAAATCAGTCAAAAACTAAGGTACGTGTTAAAAGTCCATCCATAGTGTATTTTAGTGCATAGATTTTATTTCAGTCCAGTTGAAGGATAGTATGCCTCTGTGATATCCTTGGATTTGTTCAGGACACCTTGCACGCTGTGGAAAGAATTGAGGTTTTTGTTTTTGTTGACAGATTGTATCAGTATGGGAATCCTTCTGCTGTTTGTTCTGCTGGCACTGTTTGCCATGGCAGGCAGTGCTTCCAGAGCGGATTTTTCCATCATCGGGTATGATAGCAAAGATCTGAGGGAAGATGATGCGATCATGGAGCTCTACGAACTGTGGCTCGCTCAGCACAGGAAAGCCTATAATGGCCTTGACGAGAAACAGAAGAGGTTCTCTGTATTTAAAGACAATTTTCTGTATATTCATCAGCACAACAACCAAGGGAATCCATCCTTCAAACTGGGGCTGAACCAGTTTGCAGATCTAAGTCACGAGGAATTCAAGGCCACATATTTGGGTGCCAAGCTGGATACCAAGAAACGCTTGTCCAAGTCTCCCAGCCCTCGATACCAGTATTCGGAGGGCGAGAATTTGCCAAAGTCCGTTGACTGGAGAGAAAAGGGAGCCGTGGCTGCTGTTAAGGACCAGGGCTCCTGCGGTAAGTTTGCCTCATGAAAGTTCATACCCTATTTTTCAGTCCTGTATATAATGGCTGCATAGATCATAACAAGTTTGCATACATGGATATTCATACCTTAATTTCTAGCAGCCCTGTATAGACTAGCTGGAGAAACCGTAAGAAGTTTTATTTCATGAATATTCATACCCTCATTTTAGGTCCTGTATAGAGTGGCTGGAGAGACCATAACATTTTTTATATCATGAATATTCATACCCTCGTTTTCAGTCCTGTATAGAAGGGCTGGAGAGACCATAAGAAGTTCTATAAATTTCATGAATATACGTGCTGTGATTTACAATCCTGTATAGAATGGCTGGAAGGAACATAACAAGTTTGATTTCATGAAATATTGATACCCTAATTTTCAGTCCTGTGTAAAATGGCTGGAGAGACCATATCAAGTTTTATTTCATGATATTCATACCCTGATTTTCAGTGCTGTATAGAAGAGAAAGACCATAGCAAATTTTATTTCATGGATATTCATACCCTGATTTTCAGTCCTGTATGGAGGAACGGAACTGAACGGAACAGATCTTATTTCATGAATATCATACCCTGATTTTCTGTCCCGTGTAGAATGGCTATAGAGACCATAACGAGGCTTATTTCATGAATCATACCCTGATTTTCTGTCCTGTGCAGAATGGCCGGAGAGAGTTTTATCTCATGAATATCATACCCTGATTTTCAATCTTGTGTAGAAAAGCAGGAGAGACTTGTTTTATTTAATGAATATCACACCCTAATTTTCAGTCCTATATGGAATTGTCATCACCTAGAGAAACCCTAACAATTCCCTGTTTTGTACTTTTTCTGTTTGAGTGTTTCAGGAAGTTGTTGGGCGTTCTCGACTGTGGCTGCTGTTGAAGGCATCAATCAAATTGTGACTGGCAATTTGACTTCCCTGTCCGAGCAGGAACTGGTGGACTGCGATACTTCTTACAACCAAGGATGCAATGGCGGTCTCATGGATTATGCTTTCCAGTTTATCATAGACAACGGTGGGCTTGACAGTGAGGATGATTACCCTTACACGGCCAACGATGGGAGCTGTGACGCTTACCGAGTAATTCTCAAGAGCCTTCGCTTATTTGGGATTTGATACTGCTACCTGTTGTTTCTTCTAGTTTATCATGACTGATTAATATATGTGTTTGTAGAAAAATGCCCATGTGGTGACAATTGATAGCTACGAAGATGTGCCTGAGAACGATGAGAAGTCGCTGAAGAAGGCCGCGGCCCATCAGCCGATTAGCGTTGCCATCGAAGCCAGCGGAAGGGCGTTCCAGTTTTACGAATCTGTGAGTGATCAATTTTTTATTCATGTTCTTTTTGGTCATATGAGCCTTTCTAAACTAGCAACTAATCAATTTTCCATGGGATTTTCCATTAGGGCGTGTTCACAAGCACCTGCGGAACTCAGCTGGACCACGGTGTCACTCTGGTAGGGTATGGTTCAGAGTCCGGCAAAGATTATTGGATTGTGAAGAATTCTTGGGGAAAGAGCTGGGGAGAGAAAGGTTTCATCAGACTGCAGAGGAACATTGAAGGGGTTTCGACGGGAATGTGCGGTATAGCGATGGAGGCATCGTACCCTGTAAAGAAGGGTTCCAACCCTCCAAACCCTGGGCCTTCTCCCCCATCCCCTGTGAAGCCTCCTACCGTGTGTGATAACTACTATTCCTGCCCGGAGAGCAACACCTGCTGCTGCATGTATGACTTTGGGGGTTACTGCTATGCATGGGGTTGTTGCCCTCTCAACTCTGCCACATGCTGCGACGATCACTACAGTTGCTGCCCTAACGATCATCCGGTTTGCGATCTCGATGCACAGACATGCCTCAAGGTACCAATATGCTTACTTGACCTTCCCATCCTTTGTGTGAGTGGGTGTGTGTGAGAAACAACACTTGGATACATTAATATTGTGGTATCTTGGAATAGCGTCTGTGTTATTTCACAATGGATGTGAAAGCTTCAGCTCCTCCTCATGTGCGTTATCCCACATTCTTGTGAGAGCTGGTTCGTGGCACAGTGTAAATGCCAATACACTAGAGTCCTTATTCTAACGGGGCGGCCACAAGGGAGTGGTGCCCTCTACTAAAATTATGGTTGATTGGTTTGGTTGTGGTAGCCTACTCTGTGTGAAAAGCGTGTGAAAGGACTTGTATTGGTTGTGTACTCTCTGTGACAAGTGTGTGAAAGGACTTACGTTGGTTGCGTGTGTGATAGTGTACTCTGTGTGACAAGTGTTTGAAAGCACTATATTGGTTGTGTGGCTGCCTGCTCTGTGTGACAAGTGTGTGAAAGGACTTATATTGGTTGTGTGGCTGCCTGCCCTGTGTGAGAAGTGTGTGAAAGCACTTGAAACCATTGTTTCCAATTTTACAACTTTACTGGATTTTATCAAAGCTCTGATATTGTGTTTTGCTGTATGAATTGTTGTGACAGAGTCGCAAGGATCCATTTGGAACGAAGATGCTGAAGCGTACCCCGGCCAAACCTTACTGGGCTCTCTCTGGCCAGAAAGCGATCACTGAAAGGACCCAGTATAGCTGATTTCTCCCTTCAATCCCAGCCCTCTAAACTCAACAACGGGCTGGTCCGAATGGGGGAAGAAATTAAATTTTAATGCATGAAAAAATCTCAAACATATTTATCGATAAATATTCCTGCACATATGGCTTCTCCTCCAAATCGGCCAAGACACTTCCCATCTATGTTCTGTCGTCAATTCCATTTCTATTTCTATTTATGTGTATGTACAGATCTTTCTATGGACGACCATTATCAAAGCTGAAGCCTGTGCCAGCACAAAACAGCTTTATTACAGAACAGCTTTGTGATTCTCAAAATTATTATCAATCCAAAGTCCAAGTTTCAAGTATCTTGAGTATGGTGTTTTTTTGTTATGGGCTCATAGTTCTAGCTGTGATCCCATTGATTCTGCCTTTTGAATCCATTTTTTTCTTTTTTTCATGTCCTGTATGTGAAATATCTCAATTGATTAAGAGCAGAACATACCAATTGATTAAGAACAGATTCAGATAACTCTTAATTAGTGAATATGATAATGTTGAAAGTTCCTGTTGGTCTGTTACTGACTGAAATAATGTGAAGAATATGCATGGACAGTGTTCATCTTCTTATGACGATGGACAGTATTAGAACTCAAGAGGCATTCATTGGCATACCAATTGATTAACAACGTTCAGGTAATTTTTGATTAGGGAATAGGATAGCCTTCAAGGTTATGTTATTCTGTTATTGACCCAGAACAGATTCAGATAATTCTTAATCAGTGAATATGATAATGTTGAAAGTTCCTGTTGGTCTGTTACTGACTGAAATAATGTGAAGAATATGCATGGACCGTGTTCTTCTTCTTATGACGATGGACAATATTAGAACTCAAGAGGCATTCATTGGCATACCAATTGATTAACAACATTCAGATAATTTTTGATTAGGGAATAGGATAGCCTTCAAGGTTATGTTATTCTGTTATTGACCCAAAGAATGTGAAGGATTTGGACAATATTGGAACTCTATTAGGGGAATTACCAATTGATTAAGAAAAGTTTCAAATAAATCTTAATTAGGGATCTGGATACTGTTAAGGTTCCGTTGTTCCCTTCTTAAAAAATCTGTAAGCAATTGGACTGACAAAGGTTATTCTCTTTTGTGGGGTATCTGTTTATCTGCCACCTAGACATTTTCTGAACTCTGTTTCAAGACTGGGATGGTCTTTTTATTATGTATGCAGAATATTATATTTTCTTAATATAATCTATGATGATTTTCTCTTTGAAAAAAAAAGGTTCGGCTGTTCCCTTCTTGACTTAAATAATGTGAAGAATTTGTATGACTTAAATCATGTGAAGAATTTGTATAGATAGCTGTATATTTTCTTATTCAGTCACATTCATTGTCATACCAATTGATTAAAGAACAGATTCAAATTATTAATTGAGGGATATGATAATTCTAAAGGTTCTGCTATTTTGTTATTGACCTAAAAATGTGAAGAATTTTCATGGGCAGGTGTATTTTCTTTTGGATGATGAACATCGGTAATCGTTCAAATGCATTAGTTGGCATACCAATTGATTAAGATACTCATATATTTTTAATTAGGGAATATCACCTAAATAATGCGAAGGATTTGCATGGACAGATGTGTACTTATATCCATAATATTTACTATTTTTTATTGGATAGTTTGTGAAATTACACTCTTGGTAGGAGATGTTAGGTACATACGTTGATCCGTTGTCCTATACTTTGTTGTGGTTGACTACAATTCCTATGGATTTTCTATATTATCAAAATTGGTTATTGAACTGTGTATGTTTTGAATTTATATATAATAAAATATTATTAAATTATTTATTTATACATGTAAGAGTAGTTTTAAAGTGTGATTTTTTGGTAAGGTTTTCAATTTATTTTCCGATCGAATTTGTTTAGAATTTGCCGGGGATTTATTGAAATCACAAGTTTGACAGGTGATATTTTCACAATCGAAGTGCCCCAAAAGTTTTTGAGGGTGCTGAATCCATATATGCAGTAAAAAATTCAGTTTAAACAACGCAAATCAAGATTTGACCACAACCCCACAACTTTCCAGAAATCTGCTGGAAGAAAGTCGCACTTACTACTCATATATATATATATATATATATATAATTTTTTTTTTCTTGTAAGGTGAAAATTCTATTAATGGGAAGAATAAAAAATTGCATCACGAGACAGGGTTGTTAGGGAGACGTGACAATAACCAAAATAGAATCCTCCTAAGGGAGGTATGAGATATTAAAAAATAGAAAGACAATATAAGGAATTGACTACATATAGTAATAGCAAAGGACATGTGAAACATCAACATAAATTGCTATTCTGAGGGCTTCAAATTAGATATTGCAATATTAATAGGGGCTTTTCCCTTCCCCTGATGCAAACTACCCATAGGAAGAAGGCCAAGGTGTTGCTCGATTGCCGCCAATTGGTGATCCATGATATTAAGGTAGTTGTGTAGATGTTCCGATGAGTGGACATAATCTCTATGCTCCTCTTGCCTAACTATCAATGTGCATCCCAGAATAAACTTCATTTGCCAATATAAATCAATAGTCTGCAAATACTAGTTAGGTGAAACACCCTTTGTTTTTCCCTGACTTTGGGATCTAGTCAGTCCACTCAATCATCACTTTAGTCTCCAAAAGGGAGGATTTGTGGGAAAGGGCCTTGCTCTTTTCCCTTGCAATTTCCCCCTAAATCAAGTATGGAGTAAGTGTCATGTATCAACCTACAAAGACCTGTAGCCTATGCTAGCTGTGAGGTTGCCCCTGTTGGGTGCTCTCTTGGAAATAGGATACTCCCTTGCAGACTCTAGTTCATTAACATGACATCTTGATAGAAATTGGTTGGTTCCAATATCGTTGCCATGCCAAACAACAAAGCCTCCAAAGATGAGCCCACGATATTCTTAAAGCATAGAAAATTTTGAACCAAGACTTCCTCCACTCGATCACCATCCAAACCTTGTTGTCTAAACTTCCAAAGAGGTGCACTTGGGACAGTGTTGATGTGAGCAAAACCAATGTTAAAATAGTACACCCCCTCGTGATTTCACCAAGAGAGTGTATACAATGCCCTGGAGACTTGGGTGATGTCCCAATTGTACAACATAGAGATCCACCAGGAATCTTGCTCATAGAGGGCTCCTAGAGCATCCCCACATCCACTCCACTAGTCAAACCACTGTATTGACCAAAATAAGTAAAAATATAACACAAAAAACACCAAATTTTCTCACCACGGGTTACAGGATTAACCGAAACAAACTGACCCTTCCCTTCAAACACAACCAAATAGAACCAATTATCTTTGATAACAAACAACTCTAGACCCAACTTGAAGGAATTTACAAGGATCGGGGCATAGTGATTATAATGGTTGTAGTTTTGAAAACTTTAGTTATCACACGCAATCAGCCCTACCTAGTACAACATACAATATTTTGGAATCAAAATCCCCTCCCCTCAGGGGCCCATTCAACCCTACTCCAACAAGTTCCGGGCTCATAAGCTTTTCTAATGAGCACCACATTACCCTGTTCTCCCCATAAGAAATTATAACACAAAAAAAGATGAAGGGAAAGTTGTCACCTAACAGCCCCAAAGCAAAACAACCACTGTCCCCGTAGCGGTCATGTCCTTATCGCTTTCGCGTTCCATGACACCGAAACAATACCATGACCTTAACTGTCACCCGACTAAACCCAAATTTTGTATAGAAGGGTGGAGGGGAACTTGCTATAACACAGGAGCCGAATGGTCCAGATAGTTTGCACTAGTTGGTAAGTTTCACAAACTTCGGGGTGAAATGCCACTCAAGAGATCCAAGTCTTTAGTGCAATTGTTAAACAACAATTCCCAATCTCCTTGGTCGACTTCCACCCCCCTTACCAAGGCGCAGATAACAAACTTCCACGTTTCAAAGCTAACTTCCATGAGTACCCCCCTTTACCAAGTCACAAATAACAAACCTTCCATGTTTCAAAGGCTTCCGCCCCACTTCGCTCACACTTCTAGGGACATAGCTTCACCACTATCAGGGAAGAGTTGGTTCCCTCCCTTAGTTGACTTAAGCCACTACACATCTCGCTCTCCACTTCCTATCGTAAATGTAAATTTGCCATAATTTCCCTGTTATCACCTAAAAAATGATCACCTGGTCATTTCTAATTAGGTGGATCAAAATACACAATGTAGGATTAATTTTACCATCGTAAAATCACTTTCACCATGAGAAATAATTTAGTAAACTATTTTTGTTAAATTATTTTTGATTAAAATTAAAAAAGCCTATGAGAATAATTGAATAAATCATTATTTATTTAATTTTCTGTAGAAATAACTATTGAATAATTATTTGATAATTATTCCTTGTCACATTTGACTAAATCACATAGGAATAATTAAATAAATCACTATTTATTTATTTATTATTCTTTAATTCTATTTCTAGAATAATTATTAAATTACTATTTAATAATTATTTCAATTTCACACCATTCTTAATCCTCGTGAAATAATTAACAAATAATTTTATTGTTAATTATTTCTAAATAAAGATATTTGACCATTTTGAATATTTGTTCCCTCTCCAAAAAATATAATAAAGTATTCATAATGGTTAGATATTGATTTGGTCAATGTTATTTTATTATTTTTCATTTTCGAGATCAACCCAATACTTTGCTATAAATAAGAGGGTTTTCCATTCATTCTTCACCATGATCATTATTATCGTCACAATTATCATCTTCTTTTATCTGAGCTCTCACTTGAGTTTCATTATTTGTTTTGGGTTTTTCATATTGAGAGATAGAATCAATCACTAAAACAACAATGCCATCAAAGCACGTCCTACAAAGGGGGATTTGCAGACCCTTTTGTAGATCTCCTTCACTAGGTGTTATCAATAAATATTATTATTCATTTAAAAGTCTTTACATATTGGGTTATTATATTGGATTTCCATTGTTGTTTGCTATTTTGAATCACATATATTTTTTTATTGTAGGTTTTTCTCGTTTTATTATTGCAGATTTGAAGTGCAAGTAGTCACAAATTGTTGTTAGGGTCACTTGTCACTAGTGACTTAAGTGAAGTGTTTTTAGCACACCTTCCAAAAAATTTCATACTAACAAATGAGGACTCCACTAGGTTATTAACTACATTTTTCATCAACAAATGACGACTCCACTGGTGTAGTAATTCAGTTCCTAGGTGACTAATTTCAGTGAATTTCAAGGGTTTCTGCAACTATTTATAGCCTCTCAATTTTTATTTATAGTTTTTTTGGTCAAATTTTTGGATTGGTGGTTTTTTGGTTCTTTCCGCAAGTCACAGATACCAGTCGAGCAAGAGATGACAAAATTTGTGCGAGATCTATCGGCCGAGAGTCCTGGGAGAAAAACACACTTTTCAGCCCCATATATGCGTCTTAGAGTGCACTTTTTGGCGAGATATCTACGTTTTCCACTGTTTCCAGGTCAGTACCTTCGTTTTGGATTTTTTCTGAGATTTTTTTCAGAACTTTTTCATAATTGATGAGAGTGCTGTGTGTGGACTAGGAAGGGTTTCTTATCTCCTTTGGAGTCTCCCCTAGGCCTAGATTCTCTTAGATTTTCTCTTTGAGGAACTCTAAATCCTCCTAAGGTTTAGAGTACACCACCTTTTTAAGAAGAGATTGACTGGGAGAGGAGTCTAGGGTTTCAAAATTTTCAACCACTGGTTTTCAAGGTCCGATCCATTATTTTACAACACTTTTGGATAGGTCCGTTTAACCTTTTCTCCCTCTAGAGTTTGAGTTTTACCTTCCCCCCTAAGAATCTCCTTGAGTATCTTAAGTTTTGGAGCTTCATACCTATCCTTTACAACATTTTTCACCCTTGATTTTCGCTATGTCTACACCATTTACAACAGATTAGTGCCTCTAGATCTCAATATTAGATCTTTTAGGTCTTCTATGTGTCTTTGAGTAGCTTGCTTGCCTTCTCTTGCTTAGCTGCTTGATAGCATTTTTGGGTTGGGTTTCATGTGCTTGATTTGCCATTTATTTTTCTGTCATTTTCAACATTATTTACAATATTTCAACACTTTATTTTCAGCAGCACATGGCATCATAAAACATGCTCAATTAACTCATCCACTTGACACATCATTTTCACACACTCACACCCTAAGCGTACGTGAGCTTGGTTAACACCGCCAGGCCTAGAATTGAAACACTACATATTAATAATTCAACACACATAGATTAAGCCCACTTGGGCACCAGGGCCAAACAATCTGTGTAGTTTAGGTGTAGGATCGGTGGGATAGGCTTCCAATAACACCCATTGATCTCTTACATTGAGACATAGAAGTTGACATATTAGAGAACTTAAAATCCTTCACCATCCCATGGTCTAAAGCTGGAGTGTGTCAGAAACCCGATTCAGAGGGGGTTAGGCTAGGTTATCGTGTGAATGGTTCTCTTCAGGGCTACCCAACTCGTAGCAAGAAATATCGTGCGATGGTTGATCACCAAGAAGCTCAAGACTCAACCACACTCGTGGAATGAAGGTAACCTTAGTGACCAATCTTAGGAAAACACCCTATAGGATTGGCTGTGGGCAACCATTGGTTCTCTATCCCACCTTTCTTTGAACAACTCTGCTTGCGGGGACGAGATTCTGTCAAGTAAGAAGTTCTTTGGAAGACCATCTGAAACAAAATATTTATCACTTGTTTGAGGATTTAAATCACCTATAGGCTAGAAGTCATTTTTCTTTGATAGGACGCATTTGCTTGAATTAGAGTAGCATCTTAATATAATTAGTTTACGCTTGACAACACTGCACTAGGTGTTTGCTCGATATTTGTTGCTCTTTTTCTCTTATCATCATCCTTTAGTTTATTGAGTCATCTTTGTCTTGACATCATTGCGCGCCCTAGGCGTTTGTCGCAAAGACTTTGTGGACTTCGTCTCCAGTTTCCTTTAAGACATCTTACTCGTCCCCGTCAAGTTACAACTCATCTTTCTAGTCCTCCATTGAGTCCTCATTCTGACTCTGGTTTTGATTATTCTTCTAGTTCTTCCTTTGAATTTGCATCTTCCCAACCTCGTACTGCCACCATGTCAGACACTAATGTGGGTGCAGGAAACCCAGATGGTAACCAGGGTAACCCCACAAGCGGAACCTCCACCGGTATGGTCACTCCTACTCCATTGTTTCCTTTTATGGCTGGTTTGAGCCTCCCTAATTTCAACCAATTCATCAACGATCCTCTTCTCCATGACCTCAGTTGGCCTGCTATTCCTACCAAGCTTCCTTCTGACATCCCCAAATTCGAAGGTAATCCTAGAGAAGACCTCACAAATCATGTTCGCTCATTTCATATGTGGTTTTCATCTAATTCCATCATTGAAGACTCCATTTGTGTTCGTTTATTCCAACGCACCCTTACTAGAGTTGCTGCCAAGTGGTATGTGGACCAACCGCATGCCTCCCATTCCACATTCGTGACTCTAGCAAAATATTTTCTATCATACTTCTAGTTACCTCTATGATATGACACTGGTACCAAACTCTTGGCCTCTTTCCGTCAAACTTCTGGCACCTGCTTATCTGACCATGTTCAAGAATGCTGTAGAAGGAAGAGCATATGTAAAGCTCTTGAATTCAAAGACCATGTCTATATGGATTGGTTCCTTAGATTGCTTTTGGGCCCCATTTCTAAAGGTGTTGCTTCTCACTTCTCCTAGTTTGAGGAAGATGCACTCCAAGTAGCTTTGAAATATGACCTGATCTATGCTCAATCAAGATATGTTTATATTGTCATTCCCGATCTACCTCGGCCTGGTGCTGCTAATGCGCCAGGGGCATCTCATGCCACTAATGGTATCGTTGGATCTATTTCACACCCTCAACCTCAACCATATGCTTCGCCTCCGATGAGTTATGTTCAACCCTAGGGGGGGATCAATTCCTTTACACCTATCCCCCTCCCAATACTTCTCATGGCAACGCTTATCCAAGTCCCAACATGTCATACACATATCCCATCCGCATCAATCGATTCCAGGGCTAGCTATTACTCCACCTGTTTATCCCAATGTTGTCCCCTCTCATTACTATCCGTATGCACGACCTAACACTCCATCCCCTTGGACACTAGTGCCCCAGCCCCCCATGCCTCCTCCATCTTTGCCACAACAACAACCTCCTCCTCAAGGTCAAGTGTATGCTCAATAGAGTGCAACCAATCCCCCCAACCCCAAGAAACATAAAAAGGGGAAAGGTAATCAGAACCAACAATCTCAAGGTAATCAGGATACCCAGGGTCCACAACCTAATGCACCTCAATGAAACCAGCCTAATTACGCAACCCAACAATAGGGTGGCCAAACCAAGCAAAACAAGTCTCTTCATACAAACAAACCTTGTGCTTGTTGCGGAGTATATGACCATTATACCCATGAGTGTCCCCTTTTACCTCAGATGCGCCAAGTATGGGAAGCTCAAGCAACTGCTTCTAGAGGACCTCAGCCCATGGCTCCACCTCTTCCTCCTCTTGCTTCATCCCAACCGCTGTGCTTACCAATCCTTTTTCTCATCAAGGATATATTGCTGCTCAACCTGCACAAGGTCATGCAACTCCTCCACCTTCACAATCTGGCCCCAATGATTACCAAATCCTTATGTTGAATTTTGATGAAGTCAATACTAAAAAAGTCAACCTCTAGACTCGATCGCGCCAATATGTAAAACCACCTGCTAAGTCAACCACTGAGTCCCAACCTCCAGTTTCCATTGAGCCTCTGTCATCATCAAATGGTGCCTTATAGATCCCTTCGCCTAAGGTAGAGGTTATCCCCAAGATCCACAAAGGCCCATTACGTTGAAACATTGCATCTGCTAACAACGCCCATACCTATAGCCTAGTAGATGACTTGGCGCAGTCTCCTGTTGCCATGTCAACACTGGAAGTCCTCTAGACGTTCCCATCCCAATGGAAAGATCTAATCTTTGCTTTGGGTGATGTAGATCATTCTGACGATCGTATGATTGTCTTTGACATTGACAAATCAGAACATCCTCCCCTTCCTTCATTTGTTGCATCTCAAATATCATTCTCCATAATAAACACCATTGTTCAACGGTGTATCTCATCGATGACTGGCAATAAGGTTGTCTCATCCCTCACCAATGTTTCATCTGGAGTCTACAAAGGTTCTACGCTACTTGGTTCTTATTATGGTCCACCACCTACCCTCTCAGAGTTTAGCTCTTCTAGTGTTTGCATGCTTCAAGCGTCATGGATTGCCCACAAATGGTATGCTACACCTTCACAACAACCAACACCTCTGCAACCTGTTGTTCCCAACTCAACCCAACCTTCAGGTATTACTCCTCAAGGTCCATTTCCTTTTGCTGGTATCTCTCCTAGTCCTTTCCAGCCCAAAACCATTCCCCCAAGCCTTAACCAACTCATAGCAGTTTCCCCGTGTCATTACCTTTCTGGTCAGATACCATTCTAATCTTTGCCCCGAAGAGTTTATTCTACACTTGTCATGGCTATGTTGAGTTTACTTAACATTACCTTGGGGATCCTAGTTTGGTACATTGATCCTCTTACAAACACTCCCCCTGATCAACTCAAACCTTACACTACTTTAACCCTTGTTCAACCTGTTGTTCCTACCCCTTCCTTTGCTTCAGTTCCTCAGCAACCTCAACATGAACCTACTCATGTTGCGAAAACATCTGGTGAGGGGAGCAAATCCTAGAAAAATGGAACCAAAGACAAGGCACCCCAACCACCTCGAGCTCCTCCTATGCCACCAAAGCCTACTCCTCCATGTGATTTGTGTGATGTTGTTGGACATGCCACCAATAATTGTCTTGAACTCTCTCATATCAAGAATATGGTCTCTGACACCTTTCCTGATTCTGACATTCATGAGGTCCATGTCACCTTACCCGAGTCAGCTAAGAAGAACAAATCCTTACGCACAAATCACCATTGTGATTTGTGTGATAATTATGGATATTATTCTCATCACTGTCCCTGTATCGAAGATTTCCGTGATACACTTCAAGTGCTTCACGAGTTAGAGACTGCTCATAGTGATTCCACCTCCCCTCTAGCCACGGTCTTGGTCCCATTCCTCTGCTAGAATAGGAGGTCTTTCAACCACCCATCATGATTCCTCCTCTTGATGTTGAAATGACAAATAGTACCACTCCTATTCTCTACTTGTTTTCATCCATGGGATCGATATATTGAGACTCTCTTGACGTCCCCTATTATGATTCTATTGAACCTTCTTTGACAAACACTTCGGTCTCAACATCAGTAGATGTCACATCTACTAGTCATCCATCTCCTAGCATTGACGATGCGTATGTGAACCTTGTCTCTCATGAAGATTTCTCAGGTATCTCCTCTTCATCATGTGGTTTCTCTTCCTCCAGTCCTCCCATCTTTCATTTTTATGAAGACATCATGGAAGCCATGACCATCCTCGATTATCCTTGGGATGATATGCAACATCGTGCATTCTTCTTTCTGCAACAAACCCAAGACCAATATCATTAGAGGAATTTTGAGGTCTAAAATGGGCCTCTTAAGAAAAATGTACAACAAAATTAAACTTTATAAGAACCAATAGGATTCAAGATGATGATGTCAGCCATGGGGGATGATTCACCATTTTTGGAGTAAAAAAGTAAAAAGGTTAAAAGATAATAAAATAATAAAACTATTTTTTTCAACTCTTATTTTCAACTTATCTCCCTAAGGTTTTATTCAAATTTCGAGTAGGAATACCCATTGTATGCAAAATTTAATTCCTCATCGAAGGAATACCCATGTTGCATACTTTCAATGGCTACACGAAAAATGAGAAATACACGGAAAACATGGTTACAATCACATTTTTCATGTATTTATATTTTTTCGTGTAGTACGGTCCATCGAAAGTATGCAACATGGATACTCCTAAGATGAGGAATCAAATTCTACAACCAACGAGTCTTTCTGCTTGAAATTTGAGTAAACGCATAGGGAGATAAGTTGAAAATACGAATTGAAAAAATACTTTTTTTCTTTTTTTCCCTCTAAAATTTGATGATGTAATCTAATCTTATTTTATTATTGTTGAGAATTGACAACAAGAAATTCCAGTTTAATTTATCCTTGAATTAAACTGAGAATTAAAATCAAATTCTATTATCATAACAACTTGTAAATAGTTAATTAAGTTTAATTAACTTAATTAGCTTAGGAGTTTCGAGTTGGAAGTCTTTCAGTAGTGATGTATAAGTTCTCCCTAAGTTTTAAGGGTCCAATATGAGTTTAAATTGAGTTGAAAATTATATCACTCAGTTTACTGAGTTAAGTTCAGTTAAATTAGTTCTAAATTGTTTTTGGAACTAATAGAGGACTAACAGTCAGTTGGTGCACTCATGCATGTCAGTTCAGAGAAAGAGCCAGTTGAGACTAGAGTGCAGGCACAGTGTACTATTAGTGGTATTATTTACTGGAATGTAAATATCATGCATGCATTAGAGATTGATCCTATGTTTGGATTGCGTAGTTTTGGAAGCATGAATTCCCTTTAAATACAGGCTATTCATCCTAGGAATTACGCAAGAGATTAGGAGCTTGGAGAGCTACAAAATTGGCTAAGTGTTGGCCAAGAGATAGCTTGTGAGCTAAGGGGGTTGAGCATACTTGTGCGGAATTGTTCTAGTGAGAACAAGATTTGTATCTTCACTCATATTTATGATATATGCAATACAGATAACAGGATTTTGAGCAGTGGCTTTCCCCAGATACATCTTGTGTTATGTGCCATTGATTTATCTTCTTCTTGTTCATATTGTTTTCATCGATCTATTGGTTTCCGCTGGTTGAAAGTAGAAGTAGATTCTTGTCTTGTGCTTTAGTACATTGCATGAGCTTGTGAATCTACATGATTTTCTACAATTATTTCCATTATTATTTTATAATTTCCATAGGAGGCCCATTTTAGACCTCAAAATTCCCCTAACGGTTGTGGAGTTAACTTCATCCATGGTGAGGTCGATTGGTTCAATAACCCCTTACTTCAAACCACATCCACCTTGTGGCCATTACATTGCCACTCAATGTTTGGGTAAGGGGGCATCCAATTTTGAGAGTCCAGGAGAATTAATTCTCCCCAACCCTCCTAGTTCATCTGGTAGTGTCGACTCTAGTACCATTATTCTTCACCATTTTGAAGAACTTCTAGAGTCTCATATCACTTCAGATCACTCTCGGGATGATCCACTTAATAATCCCTCCATCTTACATCAACAACCCAATCCCTTAGACATTGTAGTTGTTCAAACACCATGTCGTTTAGGTGAGCATGATTTCATTATATCCGAAGCCATTCTTTGGTATGGTTACACCATGTATGCGGACCCATCAATTCAATCCATTTGAATCCTATATGTAGTGCCAAACGAGATTGGTAATCCACCAATTCCTTTCTCTAACTGTACCTATCCATTATTCCCACGAGAAGGCATCCATAACATAAACAAATGGCGGACAACCTCATCATAATGTGTTTGGAGTCCACTACTCTAAATACATCAGGTATGCCCATAACATGCTACATCTATCCATACAAATTTGGTGGGCACATATGCCCCTACATCTCCTCATGATACTCTATAGGATCTTCTTCCAGTATGGTCGAATGCTTGAATCCATTATTTGAGCACTTGGAACATAATGACACTCCACAAACTCATCTAGCTAGGGGCATCATTCCTACCTTTGCATACTAGGTCAATACCCTCCATCACATATGCTTGGGGGAAGTATCTCATGCTTGGGGGCATGATGAAACCCCTAGCCACCTTCCCACTTGATTAACATAAGTCTCAGCCTAGACCCTAACGATCTAGGTATGGTCAATCATCCTTTAATTACTTGGGATAGTTTGTCCTACCGACCTCTCTTGCGAGCCATATACACATCCCATATTGTAGACGCTTAATACCACATTCTCAAACATTCTACTCTATGTGATGCCGTATTTACCATATAGTCCCCATATTTGATTTGGTGGGTGAGGATGATCCTAGAATTTTTCTAGTAGTTAATCCTTGTATACCTTTCTTCCCTTAATTCTTCACCAGGAACCATCTTTCTAAGAAGCATTCAGACCATTTTTAGACAAGTAATACCACCTACCTAAAAGTCACAGATCTAAATTCCAATGTTCATTTTGTATGCTATGATCTTCACAAGATTTAAGGCCTTCTCCTCCTCTCCAAATTCTCCAACAACTCACTATGCAAATGAATTGGATTTGGGAGAAAAAAACCCTTTTATAGGAAAAACCCTAGTTTTTTTGTCGCCCATTGAGACCAAACCGTAGCTCAATTTGACAAACAGTTAGAACCATTGGAAAGATCCCACCGAGTTTTATAATGGGTCTCCCTTCGTTTTTGGTAATTTGACATTTCATCGAGAAGCCATTTTTTCCACGAGGTCTCACTTTTCCACCTGTTAAAACCAAATTTCTTCCTTTGAGCCACCCATACTTTGGTACAACTTTACCTAAGCACTGATTGACTTGTGTTTATTTTCGTCATGAGTAACCCTCATCTACTCATGTTTTTATGGTCCTCTCTGGGCCTACCCCATGTGGCAACATCATCCAGTCACCCTTCTTCAGAGCATCATAGATGAGTCACCCTTGCATCTATGGAGTCTGCTTCGAGTCCCCTTGAGTCCAATTACAATGTTCCATATATCTTTGTCGCATTCATCCCATCGTGCTCATATTCGGCCTTCAACTACACTGCTTCGTCTTTGAAAAACCCTCATCTAAGTAATTGACCATCCCCTCTGGAATCGAGTCAGTCATTTCCAGGTCAACCATGCACATTATGCTATGACAAGGGAAGTCGCTAGTCTGCCACTCATCTCTTTTCCTTCCATTCTCATCCTTGGATTCACTCCATCAGTCATTTTACTATGATCCCTCGTGCCTTTGTTGAGGATTCCTTATTACCTTAACTCTGGAGGGCCCTCTTTTGTCGAATTCAACACATTTATTCCAGAAGTGTGGTCTAGAGGGCATGTACCTTGGTTCCAGAATTCATTATTTTTTGGTGCCTCGAATCAAGCAAAGGGAATCATCATTTCCCTTTGACTTGGTTGTTTCTCACGTGCTTGACGTGAGCTCATTATCACACGATTGAGAATCATACACGTGATGGTCCGGTGATCTAGACGATTGTACCAGTGATTCCCGGGTGTGTGTGAGATGTTCCAGACCTCATGAGGGGGTTGCCCTTTAGGTAGGCCCCCACATGACCGAATGTCTGCATATGTTGATCCAGCTTCAGATGCAGTTCCGTAGATGTGATGGGTTCGGTTTCATTCTCTTGCAGTGCCCACATCATGCATGCCTCCTTCAAAGGATCGATTCAGATCTTCATAGCCCTTTCCTATTCAGTAGGGCTTCTTTGGTTGTGATCCCCCCTCACCGTGTCAACTTTAGGGGCATTATGTCTCATGTACTTAGATGTTATTGTATTTAGTCTTGGCCTATGTCTTTCCATGCACATTATTTATATGGAATTCATTGTATTATTTTTTGGCCCATTGATGTCTGTATACCATGTATCGTGTACTTTGTAGCTCAGTCCCACATTGCTAGGCTCACCATTATTCTTTGTACTTAGTTATCTCGGCGAGTATGGGTATGCCTCCCCTCCCTCATTTGAGATCATGTAATCCAAAATAAAAGGAGACTTATCTTAGTTTAGTAGGTCTCACCCCCTCCATTCCTTCGTCCTTCCTTGCATTGCCTCTACTCTATCTCTCTCTCTTTGACTACCCTTTGGTGTTTCGTGGAAGTGTAACCTACAACGTATTTCGGTTATACTATTTTCTCCTAATACTCATATGTTTGGGGGAAATCTGTTATCACCTAAAAAATGATCACCTAGCCATTTTTAACTAGGTTGATCGAAATACACCATGTAGGATTAATTTTACCATAATAACATCACTTTCACCATGGGAAATAATTTAGTAAACCATTTTTAATAAATTATTTCTTATTAAAATTTAAAAACCCCATGAGAATAATTAAATAAATCATTATTTATTTAATTTTCTATATGAATAATTATTAAATCATTATTTGATAATTATTCCTCATCATATTTGACTAAATCACCTAGGAATAATTAAATAAATCACTATTTATTTATTATTCCTTAATTCTATTTTTGGAATAATTATTAAATCACTATTTAGTTATTTAATAATTATTTCAATTTCGCACCATTCTTAATCCTCGCGAAATAATTAATAAATCATTTTAGTTGTTAATTATTTCTAAATAAGATATTTGACCATTTTGAATATCTTTTCCCTCTCCAAAAAATATAACAAAGTATTCCTAATGGTTAGATCTTGATTTGGTCAATGCTATTTTATTATTTTCCATTTTCGAGATCAACCTAATACTTTGCTACAAATAAGAGGGTTTTCCATTCATTCTTCACCATGATCATTATCATCATCACCATTATGATCTTCCTTCATCTGAGCTCCCACTTGAGTTCCATTATTTGTTTTGGGTTTTTCATGTTGAGAGAGAGAATTGATCACTGAAGCATCAAGGACATCAAAAGATCCGTCCCATAGAGGGGGATTTGCAGACCCTTTTATAGATCTCATTCACCAGGTGTTATCAATAAAGATATTATTCATTTAAAAGTTTTTCCATATTGGGTTATTACAATGGATTTTTATTGCTGTTTGTTATTTTGGATCGCATATATCTTTTTATTGTAGGTTTTTCTCGTTTTATTATTGTAGATCTAAAACGTAAGCAACCACAAATTATTGTTAGGTTCACTTGTCATTAGTGACTTAAGTGAAGTGGTTTTGGTACACCTTCTAAGAAATTTCATACTAACATTCCCCCTTCCCCTTCGCACGAGTGTGATGATTCATATTACCAACATTGCTTGCACAGGTAGCGCCATATCTATTGACATTAATCCACACATCTCCTAGGTACCCGATCTAAGTACACTCATCATTTAACTACTATGGAATTGATGCCACCATTTTCCTCACACATATGCTAGGCGGGGCGGTGAATTTCTAGTCCCCCCTTTGTCAAGCTTGTCATCCCATCTGGGGTAGCGTG
The DNA here is from genome assembly GCA_031772625.1 of Pinus tabuliformis. Lineage (NCBI taxonomy): Eukaryota > Viridiplantae > Streptophyta > Pinopsida > Pinales > Pinaceae > Pinus > Pinus tabuliformis. The sequence goes on along the minus strand of CM062818.1, from coordinate 1,526,315,501 downwards.
ATCCTTCTCGACTAAATTCCAATATGATTTTTTTAGAGTTGAATCATGTACCATTTCCCATTTAGAGGATTCCTGTTGCGATGATTCCAAACATCCATGAATTTCTAAGAGGTTGGGTACTTTATTCCTCGTTCTTCTCACATGGCTAAAGACCAGAGGTAGAATCTGAGACCCAGGAGAGGAAACTTGTTCCAAAAGGGATTCCAGCCTCCATCCTAGTAATACTTTGTGAATCTATGAGCCATTTTGTATCTTGTAGGCCATATTAACAATAGTTTGAGTCCCCTTCCACCACGATCTTGGAGAACCTTTGGGCCCAAGCATACTCTAATCCCATACATAGACCCATTAACTCTGTCATGTTATTGGTATTCAGCCCCATAGATCTAGAATAAATGAACACTAGCCTACCTCTATGGTAACAAATTAATTGTCCAAGGCTTGTTAGCCCCGAGTTACCCTTGGTTGCCCCATAAAAATTTAGTTTCATAAGTTCCTCGTGCAGGTGGGGGGGGATGCTACTTCCAATTAATCAGACTAGAAGCCTAACTAGGAGGGGGAGAATGGAGACGTAGCCCCATGGGAGGTGAGGGGAACCATTCTTTTAACAACTTGGCTTCCATTCCAGACACCTTCTAATCCTAATTTGGCCATACCATGGTTATAATTGACTCCTTTATATGCTTAGTCACTGAGTGCCAAGTGGAGTCTAGGGAAATGGATTTTCCTTTGAATATTCTTCTATTTTGTTCCTTTGAGATCCCCATAAGATGAATACAGGTGACATTGTCCAAATATGGTTAAGGATTGGATTTGAGAAGTCTTGGAACTCCATATACCTATGGTATTAGCAAAGTTGGTTAGGCCTTTGTCATATTTTAAAATGTGGTATGCAAATTTAGTTCAAAGTTACACTGAAAAAATATAGCCATTAAATAGATGTTCCAATTCTTCCTCATACAAAAGGCATAATGCACATCTTGATGGACCTTGATAATTTATTTTATGTATATTTTCCCATGTCAAGGATTTATTTTGAAGAAAAACCCAAAGAAAAATGGAAATTTTAGGCAAACCCTTTTACTTCCGTATTTTAACCCAGACCTCCTCCTTTTGGATTTCTTAAAACCCTGATTCCAATTGATATGCTTCTTTCACAGAAAAATTGCCTTTTTGTTGATACCCCCATCACAACTTGTCCTCTAGATTGGATACTAGAATTATCCTCTTTTGAATATGATTCCAAAACTGTTGTTATGCCTTATCCTTTGGTTTGGGTTTCCTGTGATCTTTCATGATCTATTGTTTCCATTTTTGAACAAGATTGTCCTCCCTCCAATAGTTCACCATTCATTAGAGAAACTTTGAGATCTAAAATGGGTCTCAAAACAAAAGTGTACAACCAAAATCAACATTATAAGAACCAATAGGATTAAAGATGATGATGTCAACCATGGAGGATGATTCACCATTTTTATAGTAGGAAAGTAAAAAATTAAAAAATTAAAACTACTTTTTCAACTCATATTTTCAACTTATCTCCCTATCATTTTACTCAAATTTCAAGTGGGAGCACTCGTTGGATGAAAAATTTAATTCCTTGTCCAAGGAGTACCCATGTTCATACTTTCGATGGACCCTGCTACATGAAAAATGAGAAATACATGATTACCTTTTTTCCCTCCAAAATTTGCATTAGGGGATTTTGAGGTCTAAAATGGGCCTCCTAAGAAAAAGGTACAAAAAAAATATACTTTATAAAAATCAATAGGATTGAAGATAATGATGTCAACCATGGGGGATGATTCACCATTTTTCGAGTAAAAAACATAAATATATTAAAAAACTAATAAAATAATAAAACTATTTTTTCAACTCGTATTTTCAACTTACCTCCCTAATATTTTACCCAAATTTAGAGTGGGAGTATTTTTTGGATGAAAAATTTAATTCCTCATCCAAGGAGTACCCATGTTGCATACTTTCGATGGACCCTGCTACATGAAAAATGAGAAATACATGAAAAAACGTGATTGCAATCACGTTTTTCATGTATTTCTCATTTTTTATGTAGCAGGGTCCATCGAAAGTCTGCAACATGAGTAATATTTGGATGAGGAATCAAATTTTTCATGCAACAAGTGTTGTTGCTCGAAATTTGAGTGAACTCATAGGGAGATAAGTTGAAAATACGAGTTGAAAAAATAGTTTTTCTTTTTTCCCTTTAAAATTTGATGATGTAATCAAATCTTATTTTATTATGTCCAAAATTATTTTATAGTTTCCTTAGGAGGCCCATTTTAGACCTAAAAATTCCCCTAATGATGATACAATCTAATCTTATAATAGTATTTCTACTATTATTTTATAATATTCCTTAGGAGGCCCATTTTAGACCTCAAAAATTCTCTAATGACTACTCTCCCCATGGTTATCATTCGTTGTCTTAGTTGTTCTACTCCTCCGTTGTCTCCTAGTTTTCGTAATTGTTTCCATGCGTCATCTTAGAATAATGCTGACTTCCCATTCTTAATTTCCCTAAAACAATGCTTCTGAAAAAGTTCGAAAACTTTTCTAGTTAAGTTCTAAATTGATGATATAGGGGTTGTGGAATTCAATCTTATTAGATCTTGATTAGGAGTGTGTGGGGCATAATTATTCATCCAAATCCCTTTCCATAGATCTTAACCCCCTTATAGTCATCTCCAACATATATTTTCCCCCAACATCGTCGCTACTATGAAAGGGTCATGCAGTGCCAACTCCCCTTTGAATTTAGCTTATATCATAGATTGGCCCAAGCCACGAAAGGCCATTTCCTTTCTAATATTTCTCAACCCCATAAGAATAATATCTACATCCTCCATAGTTCCTGCAATATTCATGTTGGGTCCATCATCACTGAACATAGATAAATAGGTAGAGGCTATAAAATCACCTTCAATAAAATCATTCTTCAAGCCATATTCACACACTGAAAAGTCCAACTTGCCATTCTGTTATGGACTTAAGTGATGAGTTCTTCCTATAGGCTCCACTTTAGTGGGATTTCTACCAGAGGAGATCCTAAATATTTATACGATATTTAGCTTATCTGAATTGCAAGCACATGTGCCACTTGTCTCTAGACCATTGAAGGCATATTAAATAAAAATACACATGATTTACATTTGTTAATATCCATACTCGACCGTGCTGCAACAAACAACTCTAAAATTTGGTTGAATGCTCGAGCCTCTTGCACTATAGGTCTCCTTGTTCCCATTGTATCATCCCCAAACTGTTGGTGAGTCAACGACATTTCTTCTCCAAACAACCATAATCCCTGGAGTTGATTCTTAGCAATTGTTGAGTTGGAACAACCTTCCTAAGCCTTCAACAACTATTATTAATAGGAATGGTGATAGGGGGTTCCATTGCCTAATTCCATGAATGGAAGTGAAGGGAGTAGAGGGAGATCTGTTTACCAACATTGAAAAGGAGGCAGAGGCAATGAGGTTGTAGACCCAAGTAACCCATTCCTCTGCAAAACCCAAAGGCTTAAAGTACACTTCATAGATAATTCTAGTTCAATCTGTCATATGTTTTTGATAGGTACAACTTAATCATCATTCCAGGTTGCTTGGTGACCTATAGGGAATGTATCGTTTCATGAGCAGCCATTATGCCATATAAAATCTTCCTCCCCTCAATAAATCTTGTTTGTTTTGGAGAGATTATCTTGGGAAGGAATGGCATAATCCTGTTAGCAATAATTTTAGTGATTGCCTTATAGACCATGTTACATAGTGCTACGGGTCTATACGTGTCCATATTCTCCACTTTCTCCTTCTGGGGCACTAAGGCTAGGAAGATGGTATCTAGAGCTTTAAGGATCATTTTAGATTGACGATATTCCTTGACCGCTTGCCACACTTCCTATCATTGGCCAACATGTTTGGTAGAACTATGTAGTAAAACCATCCGACCCAGTGGATTTGTTATGTGGCATTACCATTACAATTGCCTCTACTTTCTCATAATATATCTTCTAGAGTAACACTTTATTTTTCTCTCTCATGATTAGCTTGGGGATCTGTCTTGCAATATTATGAATCTCCTTGTCTCTCTCATCCATGGTTTTGGTTAAGATATTGTGGAAGAACCATACCAAATCTTGCACTATCTCTCAATGGGTCTCCAACTTCTTACCTTTCAAATCCATAATTGTTGAGATCCGATTGTTGTGCCTATGTTGCAACATGCTCTTGTGAAAGAAAACCGTATTCCTCTCCCCCTCTTGGAACCATTGGATTCATGGCTTCTGTTTCCACAAGATCAATTCCTGCTTCCTTATCTCCTCCAACTCTTGAAGGGTTTTTGCTTCAACCTTGATGAGTTTCTCAAATATGCCAAATAATATTGCCTCCTCAATTTTTTTCATTTTTTTTCTCCAGTTTATGTTTATCTTCCAATATAATACCAAACCTTCCCTTATCCCAACCCTTCAACCATCCTTTGATATGTTTTAGCTTCTTGTAAAGACTGGACATGGTAGTGCCCTTTATACCATCCACTTCCTCCCACCATTGTTGAATATTAGATAGAAAATCTCGGTGAAAAAGAAAGAACTTTTCAAATCTAAAGGGTGGTTGCTCAGTTTGGATTTGAACTTAATGTTCAAGCTTATGGCCCAATGATCCAATCCACGACTGGGATGTATGGAGGCCTCTATGAAGAGTCTCTAGCTCAAGATGTTTTTAGATATAAGGAATATATGAAGTTTTGAAGACACTTGATTTTTTCCTCCTCTTCTATTGTTCCACGTATGGATTCCATTCTTGGTTACTACCTCCACCAGATTTGCATCATCAAATAGTCTCTTAGAATAGAGAAAAAAATTCATCCAACCTTCTTACTCCCCCCTTTTTCTCCTCGAGGGATCTAATCACATTAAAGTCCCTCCCAATAATCCAATGATGGGGATGGGGCTATTAATTTACTTGTGTTGGCTATGGATGACAAGAACACAACTTTGTCTTGAGGAATATTTGGGATGTATACGTTAGAAATATGGAAATATTCCCTTGTATCTATGTACTGAAATGAAATTGTTGGAAATTGGGTAGCTCAGAAGGTATTTTCGAGTGGTGAAAACCCACCAAAAGTTGGTTGGGAAGTTGGGGTTTTAGACCCAAAGCTATGGGTTTGGGACATATGTAATTAATTCTTTATTCTAATTTATTGTTAAGGGGTTGAGTGGGAAAGACCATGAAGGACTAAGGGTTCCCTAAATGACCTAAGAGAAAAGTATAAATGAGAGGCCTAGACACACTTATGAATGACAACATGTGTGAAATAATTGAGACCTAGGAACAAACCGAGTTCTATCCAAGAAGGCCACAGAGCCTAAAGTATTCTCCACTATTCAAGAAGTCTGAGTAGGAGTTTTGGGCAAGTAGATCTGTTTTGGATAGCGAAGGTGATCTTTTGAGGTGAAGCCGCGTTCTGTGAAGTCTCCAAGAGAAGGGATGAAGTCTAGTTTGAGGGTCTAGGATTGGCCATAACTCAAAGGGAACCAGTAGAATAAGGACTGAGGCTTAGACCACAAACACTAAGGCCACAAGGAGGCATAGTTAGGAGCGTAGAGGGTTTCAGACAAAAGACAACATAACTAACAAATCGATGTTAGTGTATGTCGAGGAGCAGATCAAGTGGAATGAGCCTGTGACTTAACTGTCTAAAGTTTTTTGTCTATTTGGAGGAGGCCGAGTAACCTTCTTAGAGCTAGATGATGGTTCTGTGTTAATGGGGTGCTAGTTTGTGACTATTAGAGGTGGTTCGAAGCCTAAGGAAGGAGGATAGGTTGAGTATTATCCTAACTATAGTGAGTAGTAGACCATTCACAGTAAGGAGCAGGCCATCCTAAGTGTGGAACAAACCATGCAAAGGAGGAAGGAAGTCATCTGAGTTTAAACAGAGCAGAGGAAAGGTAGGTTGAGGCTGCTTGGATAGGGCCAGGGCTAGATCGCAGAAAGAAGGGATAAACCTTGGTCTAGTAGAAAAATATGAGCCCTAGTTATGGGCTGATTTGTGGTAGAAAGAAAAACTAAGCCTATAGTACTAGAAAGTTGAGGAGAGGGTAGATCAGAGGTTAATTAAATCCTATTAGGTTAAAGGAATGACATAACAACAAGTGTACTAATGTTGATATAGTACATTGGACTAAAGGAAAAGTCTACCTGTGAGTAAATGAGTTATAGGGCATTGAAAGGAGCCAATCCCTATGTGTTTTGGAGGCAAAGGATAGCCATATACATCAAGGTAAAAGAGGAAAGAAAGGGCTGAAAGCAAAGGACTACTACAAGTAAGTCAAGTATTTTATCTTTGTTGTGATGGGCACATTGAAGATCTAAAGGATCAGATCTCAAGCCCTAGACTATGCATTGTCTTGTATACCATGAATTCTAGTTTGTATCAAGGTTTTTGAAGGGACATGATCCTTGGTACGAGAGCCCTAATGTTTTCTTTTCGATGGACTAATGAGAAAAATAAATTTGGGCTCATAAAATTGTGTACTTTATTGATTTCACTACTATTATATTTCCACTACGCGAAGCACTGTTAGTTGAGTAACTTCAGTGTGTTTATGATCAATCCTAGACATAAACCAGATCTGGGGTACAAGGGAAAAATCTAAATGGGATCATAACTACTTTGAAGGGACAACTGGATCAAAGTGTGCACAGGAAGAAGATTAAGAGGGAGCTATGAAACTGCTAAACACGAAACAAAAGGTTCAATAGAGAAGGTTCTTTGGCATCGACGAGATAGCTCTGTGTGAATGACAGGTTGATTGTGACATTGTATCTTTGTTATATTGTAGAGTTGCACATCTGACAAAGGAGCCATGTGCACATGAGGTATTTGACCTAGGAGGATGACTCATGCAAATTTGAGTTATTTTGGTCTAGAGTGGATTAGGCTCAGTGTTCAACTGTAGCTCAACACTGAATTTGGAAGGACACAAGCTCAGTAGCAACAATTTCCGAGAGGGAAAACAATGTGAGCCAATGAAGTTTGTGTAGGCTTAGAGGGAGACTATGAAGGAATTTCAGGTGCCCAATGGAAGTCAAACGTTCAAGTTCAAGAGAGAGCATATTTTTTAGCCCATGCAAGGATATTCATGAACCATCTAAGAACACTCATGGTGGTGCAAGGAAAGTCATAGCCCATGTGATGATAGTTATGGAGCATGTAAGTAAAAGTCATGTTGCATGAGAGGATAGTCATGCACCATGAAAAATAAATCTAGGCCTAGTATAAAGAAGATGTGGCACATGCAAGGACAATCATGTACATGCAAGTGAAAGTCATGAATCACACGAGGATGGTCATGGGGATGCAAGGAAAGTCATGGAGTTGGAGATTTCAAGGTTTGATGGAAATACCTTCCTCACTAAGAGGGAGTGTTGGAAAGTGGGTAGCTCGGAAGGTATTTCCAAGTGGTGAATACCCATCAAAAGTTAGTTGGTTGGGAAATTTACCTAAATTTGGGGTTTTGGACCCAAAGCTGTGGGTTTGGGACCTAAGTAATTAATTCCTTTTTCTAATTTAATGCTAAGAGGTTGAGTGGGAAAGATTCTAAAGGATTAACTAGGTTCCTTAAATGACCTAAGAGCAAAGTATAAATGAGAGGCCTAGACACACTTGTGAAGGATAACATGTGTGAAAGAAGTGAGCCCTAAGAATAGACCGAGTTTTGTCCAAGAAGGTTGCAAACCCTAAAGTAGCCTCAACTATTCAAGAAAGTCAAGTAGGAGTTTTGAGAGAGTATATATGTTCTGAAGAGCGAGGTTGATCTTCTGAGGTGAAGGCAAGTTCTATGAAGTCTCCAAGAGAAGAGTTGAAATCTGGTCTGAGGGTCTACGAATAGCTGCAACTCAAAGGGAGCCAACAGAAAAAGGACTGATTCTCAGAACAGGGAGACTAAGGGCACAAGGAGGCATAGTTAGGAGTGCAACAAGTTTCAGGACTTAGAAGACAACAAACCTAACAAAGGGATGTTAGGGCATTTCGAGGAGTAGATCAAGTGGACCAAGCTCTGTGACTTAACTGTCTAATGTTTTCTATCTAATTGGAGGAGGTTGAGAAGCCTTCCTAAAGCTAGATGAGGGTTATGTGCTAAGGGGACATTGGTTTGTGACTGATAGAAGTGGTTCGAAGCATCAGGAATGAGGTTGGTCTAAGTTTTATCCTAGCAGCAGTGAGGACCAAACCATTCGCAGCAAGGGGAAAACCATCCTAAGTGTGGAACAGACCATTCCAAGGAGGAAGGAAGGAATCTGAGGTTAAACAAAGTAGAAGAAAAGTAGTTTGAGGCTGCCTGGATAGGGATAGGGTTAGGCTGTTGGAAGAAGGGCTAAACCTCAAGTTGGTAGATAAATCTGGGCCCTAGTTATGAGCTGATCTATGCAAGAAAGAAACCCTAAGCCTACATGTTAGAAAATTATATATTACAGAGAAATGGAACACAAAACATATTGCACAAATATAAACACAGAAAACCCATAAAACAAGAGAGACATAGATATACGTGGTTCACCCAATTTGGGCTACATCCATGGAGAAACAGCCAGTCCTTCCTTTTATATTACCTGGAAAAATGAAGAGATACAACCTACAATAGATGCATTGTAATTCCCTCTTCACTGTCACACAATCTCCTCTCCCTTTCTCACTTAGAATACACATCTACATAGCCGCAATACAATTCCCTCATATATAGCGAGGGGTTGCCTTCTAGGGCAAAAAAACCTAAATTAAACATAACTTCTACTGTCATATTTCCACCGAATGAATGGCCTAGATTGACTATGAAATTACAACATTTTATAAGGCAAATTTACATCTATTTTTAGCTTCGAGGGCACCCCCCCTGGACCCCCCTGGCGGCGCACATTTACGGGAAGTGTTGCCGCCACATTAAGAAATGGGGTCCAATGCAGTGATACCTTTGAATAAAGAAGATAATCAGGCTCCACAACCAACACTACATTAATAGACAATTGAGGAGCATTAGATAAATTTTGAGGTCTAAAATGGGTCCCCTACGGAATATTATGAAATAATAGTGGAAATAATAAAATAAGATTAGATTACATCATCAAATTTTAGAGGGAAAAAGAAAAAGCTATTTTTCAACTTGTATTTTCAACTTATCTCTCTACTATTTTACTCAAATTTTGAGCAGGAGTACTCATTGGATGTTGAATTTAATTCCTCATCCAAGTAGTACCCATGTTGTTTACTTTTGATGGACCTTGTTACATGAAAAATGAGAAATACATGAAAAACGTGATATCACGTTTTCTATTTCTCATTTTTCATGTAGTAGGGTCCATCAAAAGTTTGCTACATGGGTAATCCTTTGATGAATTGAATTCCACGTTCGACTGCTCCTGCTTGAAATTTGTGTAAAACCATAGGGAGAAAAGTGAAAATACGAGTTGGAAAAATAGGTTTTTTTTTTTTTTTTTTTTAATCTTTAAATATTTTTATCTTTTTACTCTAAAAATGGTCCTCCTAAGGAATACTATACAATAATAGTGGAAATACTAAAATAAGATTAGATTACATCGTCAAATTTTAGAGGGAAAAAAATAAAAAACTACTCTTTCAACTCGTATTTTCAACTTATCTCCCTATGGTTTTACTCAAATTTCGAGTGGGAGAACTTGTTGGATGTAGAATTCAATTCCTTATCCAAGGAGTACCCATGTTGTATGCTTTCAATTGACCTTGCTACACAAAAAATGAGAAATACATGAAAAAACGTGATTGCCATAACATTTTTCATGTATTTCTCAATTTTCGTGTAGTAACGTCTATCGAAAGTATGCAACATGGGTACTTCTTGGATGAAGAATTAAATTCCACATCCAACAAGTGCTCCTGCTCGAAATTTGAGTAGAACTGTAGGGAGATAAGTTGGAAAGACAAGTTGAAGTAGTTGTTTTTTTTATTTTTATTTTTTAATCTTTTTACTTTTTTACTCCAAAAATGGTGAATCATCCCCCATGGTTAACATCATTATCTTGAATCTTATTGGTTCTTATAAAGTTGATTTTGGTTGTAAATTGTTGTTTTGAGGCCCATTTTAGACCTCAAAATTTCTCTAATGATTGTCAAAATATTAAATGCTACAAACATATTCATAACCCTAATATCCCGTTTATTCCATATTATAGCTGGCATGCTCCCCAAGTGACCCTAGGAATTAGTTGCAATTACCTGAAAATTCTTTCCCCATTTACTAATGATTTCAGAAAGGGCATCCCCTAGTAGTTTAATTTCTTGGACCACCTAATGGTTGAAGGATGTTGCACTTGCCATTTCTCTCTAGGACCCTTTGTTTCTCTCTGCTATTCATGCCCCTTACATTCCATGAGATTACCTTCATGACTATGGTTAATAAGAACCCTGGTAAACCTTCGGTATTATCCTAACCCTACCTAAGCTAACTAGATTACATCACATCCTCTCTAGTGGTTGTAGATTTTTTTTTCTACCCCATTTCCTTTCCTTCTTATGCGGCTTTGCTGACTCCTTGACTGGATGCGATTGTACCCCTAATGATCCATTGCCCGACGAATTTTATTTAGAATTTGTTGCAACTAACTTATATTTGGCTTATACTTTGCTGCAACAAACTTACATTTAAGATAGGATTTTCCTAGGAGATGAACTTGGTGTTATGGCAAAGTGAATGGGTCCTTCCTTTCCCAAGCCTTTGGTAATTTCAGAAGATTTAAGGCATCTAATTCCATTTCTTCCTCTTGATCCGAAGGTAGTCTACACCCTTAGGATTTGCATGCAAGTAAATTGGATGGAATGATGTCGGTTAGTTCTGTCGAATGTCAGCTAGGGCGTTGGTTGTGCCGATTTTTGTTATGGCTGGAGTATCACTTATGAAGGTGTTACCTAGGGTCAAAATGATGAAAATAGATGCCCTTCTGTAACTTCCATCTCCACTTCCTCCGCTTTCTATGTCCCCATTGCATCATTGGTGTCTAAATCCACCAATATCTCAAATTTATTATGAGTATTACCTTGTGTGACCTCTCGCTTTTGCAGTGGAAAGTTTTGTGATGTACAAGAGGATTTAAGGTTCCTTTAACTTCTTTCTAGAACTGTAAACTCCTCTTTGTACTTATTTTTGTCCTGTTCTGAGGTGTTCATGGTCACCAATGGGAAACTGCGATATAGGTGACCATATTCGTGGAACCTACAACATCTAAATGGGATGTATTCATAATCTAACGTCTACTTCCACAAATCATCTTGAAAATAGAGATCAATGGATTATGGAAGGGGTTCTGATATGTTCATGTATATGTAGATTCTTGCATAAGAGATGTATTTTTCTTGCTTGGTGGCCTCAAATATTTTGATGAAATGCCCTAACACATTTCCAATTCTTACCAATATCTCCTCATCCCAAAACTCACATGGCAATGAGTACATACATATCCACAATGGGGTTGCAGTGAAATCTTCTTTGTCTGGGACAAACCGTTCCATCAAAAACCAAAGATACAATCCTGACGAATTAAAGAAATAGGGTATGTTATCAAACACATGGTTTTGGTCTTCCAAGTGTAACAATCCTAGATTAAAAGTTCATGTAATAAAGTTACTAAAGGAAAAATAAGAACAAGGTCATAGGGCACATATTCCAAGTTGAATGTTAGGCAAAACATCCTAGTGGGCATCACTTGTTGTTTATTATGGCTAATGGGAAATTGCCAAAGGCATTGAAAAGGCAAAAAAGACATTAATTAGCATTTTATTTATAAAATAAAGGAAAATAAGAGACAATGAAGGTGAAAGATCACAGGTTGCATGTGAGGAGGAAATTGAAGGAAAATAGAGGAAAAATGAAGAAATTAGAGGCATTAATAATAAAAAGGCTCTTGAGGATCAATTCATTGCTTTTACAAGTTAGCATTTTTATAGTTCAATTTTGGAATTAGTCTCAAAGAGGAGAATATCACCGAGAGGAGAAAGCAAGCAAGTAAGCAAAAGAAGGACAAGGAATGAAAATGAAAGTAAGGGAAAGTAAGGATCAAGCAAGAAAAGGTTCGATCAAGTGGCTTCAACGAGAATACATGCATGTAATAGGATGCATGTATGATTTCCTAGTTTGTTTTGGCATGCATAGTATATGCATGTGTGTATTTGGTTCATTTGCTATCATTGGCATGGGTTTTTCCAAGTTTTGACACCGCTTTTATCCTTGCCTTGCCATTTTCGAATGACCATGGTGTGATGATATTCATTCTTGGTTGAGCTTTGGATTTCCGGAAGGTTTTTGATTTGGGTGAGATGGTATCAGGAAAATCCAAAGGGTTGGGGGTATAGACAGTTTTCTCCGGAATCCATCAACAGGTGGGTGGAGACAGGAAAAATCCTCAAGGGATGGGGAAGGAATTCTGAGGCATCCAAGCTTGGTTTTGTTTTGTGATCTCAAGATCGGCTTAGGTGAGATCACGATAATGTGAGGGTGGAGGTGGTTTAACCTTTGGATTTACTTGGTTGTTTACATATTGGTTTATTCCATGAGACCTCATATTCATGCTTGGAATATGGCATGGGTTTATTGGCTGAAAGAAAAATTTGGTTCAACCCAATATATGGTCGGGTGGTACATGGAAGTCTCGGACTTGGTTGGCTTCTACATATGTTAATAAGATATAAGTTGCTCATTGTATCTTATGATTAAATGTACTTATTATAAGCATGGTCTTATGACAGTTCCAAGTTAAGGCTCTTATCATGTTTGATTGATGAATAAATGGTTAATGAATGCATGACATAATAGATGCTGTTGCAATTTTCATAAGAGGGAATGAGTCCTTATTGGTAAAAATTAGATAAGTTTCAGATCTCTATGTTCAGATATGCATTCTTGACCTGTAGATCTTATGTTCTCAATGTGTTTGATGGAATGAATTTCATGGTTATACCGGGCTAGGTCAAGTCCTTGATTAAGTTTTGTGCTAGAGGATTTTTCTCCATGTTATTTATCATTTCTGTGAGTTTCATTAAGTTATTGGCATAGGTCTAGATCCTAGCCCTGAAAAAGTGGCTTAGATCTCGGGGTCACTGGCACAAAACTGAGTTCAAAAGACTGTGATTGGGAAGCAAGCTTGTGGGAGTGACTAATGGATTCCAGTCACATGGAGGCCTTGTCATGGGAGCGATTGAGGCTCTAGGTCAGTGGAAAAGAAAGTTAACTCAGGGATTGGGCACCTGGAGTGGTTGGTTAGCTCCTAGTGGTCCTGTAACAACTAATGGAGCTCCATTTCCTTAAGGTTATCTAGGAGGTTGAGTCATGTCATAGTAGCCCTCATCTCATGATTACCCTGGGCAGGTCAATTAAAGTGGGTAGATATGAGAGGAGGCGCGTTATAGAGTGGTATCATAGTGGGTTGCACTCTCTTTGTATGGTATGGTTATGGCTAGCCCCTTCAACTCATGTGGCTAGATGCATGTGGTTATGCATGCATTTTCATGCATGAGGTTATGGTATGTAGTTGGTGTTTTCATGCATGATGTTGACATATTGATATGATTATGATTATACATGTATCATGCTAATGTGGACTGATTTTGTAGATGAGATAAGCCTCTCCTGAACGTCATTGATGTATGATTTTGGTGATGGTATATATTTGGTTTAATTGACATGGTACACTTGTAGGAATAAGAGAATCAGAGAAAAATGGTAAAATGCAGTTCACATGACTCTCCCTACAAGTCAGTTAGGTAGCAAGGAGATGGGTATTCTCCTAATACAAAAGACACATTGAGGAGTTTGAGGGCAGAGATCAGAAGTTGAAAAGTAGACAATGATAGGTTGGTTGAATCTCAAGAAAGACTTGCAAGGGATCAGGAAAATAGGCAGAGGTCAATGCAGTCATCCTTAAGAATTTTTCATACTTGTAGAGACAGGGACAAATGAGGATTAGTCAAGAATAGGAAGATAAGACTAATGGAGCCTATGATAGGAGGTCTCAATCAGGATACAAGTTGGATAGAGGGGACACTGTCAAAGGTGGAAGATCATTAGGTACACTTGACAGGAGGATTGGTATGTATGGGTGTCACTCTAGTTCCTCATGTAGGAGACATCATCACAGTCGTCGCTGCCATCATCCTTATAGGAGGAGTGAGTACTTTCCTGAGGGGTTCAATAAAGTCAAGCCGCTTACATTTGATGGAGATATGAAGAAGTCAAAAGACACAAAGGCATGTTTTCTTGGGATGAAGAAAATCTTTAGATTGCATAATTATTCAGAGAATATTAAAGCACAAATAACCACATTCAGTCTAAAAGGGAAAGAAAATATCTGCTGGGAAGATGTGAATAATGTCAAGGGCATTCGATAAGAAGAGTTGATTTGGGATTAATTTGAGAGACTCTTTAGGAAGAAGTACCTATCTGAGAGATATTATGATGACAAAGCTAAGGAGTTTTATGAGTAGCATATGGGTTCCATGATAGATCATGAGTATAATGGTAGGTTCCTGGAGTTGTTGAGGTATGTGCCTTACCTCAAGGATGAGAAAGAAAATATTTAAAGGTTCATCAGTGGATTTCCAACAACATATAGAGATCAGATTGAGTTTGATGAGCCATGGTCACTGGAGGAAGCCACAAGGAAACTAAAGAATTGTTATGAGTAGTTAAAGCGTAAAGCTGAGCCTAAGTGTGATTTCAGGGGGAATGAGAAAGTTAAAGGGAAGTGGCCACCGAAGACGGGAAGACCTCAGGATGTAGGTGAGAAAGAGAACATGGTTCCTTACAAGAATTTTAATTCAGTTGAGAAGGGACATGGGTCGCATCTTGGAGAGCAGCAGAATAGAGGTGATGGTAGGGGACCATTGTAGTGTTGGATATGTGGCAAATATCATCGCAAGAAGGATTTTCCATTGTAACAAGGTGGTAGGTGTCAGATCTACAGTGCTCAGGAGGCATAGACGATTGGGGATGTGGGCCATAGCATTCCTCATATTTATGCAGTTGTGGGCAACAAGCAAGCATATCGAAAAGGATCCATTATTTAGATGGAAGGTAAGCTATGTGGTCAAGTTGTTTCTATTTTGATTAACCTTGGATCTAATTATAGTTATGTTAATCTTGAACTGATGGATAAGTGTGGTTTGAGGAAAAAAGTGCATGCAAAGTCTTGGTTGGTGCAGTTGGCTACAAGTACTAAGAAGAGAGTTCATCACTGGGTAAGAGCTTGTGCATTTGAGCTGAATGGTATGCCTACAACAACACATCTAAATGTTCTTCCATTGGGGTCATATAGTATTTTTTTTGGCATGGATTGGCTATATCTCCATAGGACCAAAGTAGATTTCTATGACAAGGCTATTGCGTGCCTAGATGATAATGGGGAAAAGAGAATCATGCAGGGGAAGAATAAGCCTACATCGATGAGGATGGTCACATCTATGTAAGTTAAGTGCAGTCACAAAAAGGGGTGTGTACTATTTGCAGTCCATATTTACAGTGACAAGGATAAGGATGTTGAGGATGTAGAAATATTCAAGAGGTACCTTGTATTGTAGCAGTTTCAGGATGTGTTTCCAACAGATATTTCAGGGTTTCCTTCCCGCAAGGAAGTGGAATTTTCTATTGAGTTGTACTAGGGGTAACACCAACATTGAAGGCACCTTACAGGATTAGAACTCCAAAGTTAGTGGAATTAAAGTTGCAGTTGAAGGAAATGCTTGATAAGGGATACAGTAGGCCAAGTGTATCACATTGGGGTACACCAATGTTGTTCGCGAAGAAGAAGGATGGTACTATAATATTATGCTTTAATTATAGGCAGCTGAACAAGGTGACCATAAAGAACAGGTATCCATTGCCATGGATCAGTGACTTGTTTGACCAATTGAAAGGAGCAATAATGTTCTCAAATATTTATTTAAGATCAAGATACCATCAAGTACAAATCAAAGAAGAGGACATTTGCAAGACTTCTTTCTGGACCAGGTATGGGCATTATGAGTTTGTTGTAGTTGAATTTGGATTGATTAATGCTCCATCTACTTTTATGTGCTTGATGAATAGTGTGTTGCATCCTTATTTGGATAAGTTTGTGATTGTATTCATTGATGATATATTGATATATTCTAAGAATTGGGAAGAGCATGCCAAACACTTAGCAACAATATTAAGATTGATAAGAGAGCATCGGTTGTATTCCAAGCTTAGCAAATGTAGTTTTTTCCAGACAAAGGTAAATTACTTGGGACATGTGGTTTCCAAGGAAGGCCTAATAGTAGATCCAAAAAATATAAGAGCTATCATGGAATTGGCAACTCCTATAAATGTGGATGAGGTCATATCATTCATGGGGTTAGTAGGTTATTATAGGAGGTTCATCAAGAACTTCTCAAAAATTGCATATCCTATTACATCATTGCAACGAAAAGGAAATAATTTTGAATGGACAGAGGAACGTGTAGCTATTTTTGAGCAATTGAAGTAGTTGTTGACAAATTCCCTAGTTCTCAAGATTCCATATCCGGATAAAGAGTTTGTGGTGTATACAGATGCTTGCAAGAGAGGACTTGGTGGAGTCTTGATGTAGGAGGGACATGTGGTGTGTTATGAGTCAAGGAAACTGAATGCGCACGATCAAAACTATGTGACTCATGATCTTGAGTTGGCAGTTATTATTCACGCCTTGAAGATGTGGAGGCACTATCTTATTGACAGGATGTTCATTGTAATGAGTGATCACAGTGGACTGGGATACCTATTTGACCGAATGAATATGAATTCCAGGAAAGCTAGATGGTTGGATACCTTTAGTGAGTTTGACTTCAAGATTAGGTACATTAAGGGGAAGGAGAACAGGGTTGCAGATGCTCTCAGTAGGAGAGTGCAAGTAAACCATATTGCAACTATGAGTTCTTATGGGATGGATTTACATGAATATATCTTATAGGTAGGACAACAGGATGACAGGTACCAAAAACTTAAGCACATGTTATATCAGGGTACATGTGATCAGGATGTGGACTATCGTCTCACAACATATGGCTTGGTGAGATTCAGGGACAGGATCTATGTGCCGGATGACAGTGAGCTCAAGAAGCTTATCTTGAGGGAGCTTCATGTCAAGCCATGTTAAGGTCACCCAGGATATCAAAAGACATTGACAATGGTGAAGGAGTTATACTATTAGCTGAATTTGAAGAAGGAAGTGGCAGAGTTTCTTGATAAATGCTTGGATTGTTAGTAGGTGAAAGCTGAGTGTAAGCACCCAACTGATTTGTTACATCCTATTCCAATTCGAGAATGGAAATTGGAGGTAATTTCCATGGATTTAATTACATGTTTTTCGAGGACATCAAATCAACATGATTCCATCATGGTTGGGGTTGACATGTTGAGCAAGGTAGCTCACTTCATTCTAGTGAAGACTACTTATTCAACTATTGAGGTAGCATAGGTCTTCATCAGGGATATAGTGAGGTTACATGATGTTATGAAGGAGATAGTGTCAGACATAGATGCTAAGTTCACTTCCAGGTTTTGGAAGGAGTTATTCGTAGGTTTGGGTACAAAGTTTGCCTTCAGCACAACTTATCATCCGTAGATAGATGGAAAGACAGAGAGGGTCAACAAGATCCTAGAGGATATGTTGAGGATGCATGTCATGGATCATTAGCAGAAGTGGGAGGAGTATATTCCACTAGTTGATTTTTCTTACAAAAATGGGTATCAAGAGTCACTAAGAGTCACTAAGGATTGTCCATTTGAGGCACTTTATGGGAAGAGTTGTAATACTCCCATTAGCTGGAGTGATTCAGTGAGAATGGTACTTATTGGACTGGACATGTTGGCATAAATGGAATAAGGAATGCAGTTTATCAAGTAGAATCTAAAGGCAACACGTGACAGGAAGAAGATTTATGCAGACCAACATAGGGAATTTAAGGAGCTTCAGGTTGGGGAGAATGTGTACTTGCACGTCAAGCCCAAGAAGAGCTCCTTAAGGATTGAACCATGTGTGAAGTTGGCACCTCGGTACTGCGGAACTTTCAAGATCCTTGAGAGGATTGGACTAGTGGCCTATCAAATTGCCTTGCCTTCGACAATGAAAGTCCATGATGTTTTCCATGTTTTATTGCTTAAAATATATGTAAAGGATATTGATCAAGTGATTGATTGGTCTATATTGCAGGTGGAGCTAGAAGGAGAATTCTAGCTGGAACCTCAGTGCATATTGCAACGAAAATAGCTCATGCTCCGAAACAGAGAAATCAAGCAAGTTAAAGTGCAGTGGAAGCACTTTGGGATTGATGAAGCTGCATGGGAAATTGCTGATTAGATGCAAGCTATGTATCCTTCATTATTTTCCGGTGGAGGCAAATGAGTTTTTGGTATATGTGCATATTTTTGTTTGGTTGATATTGTAAAACCATAATGAGTTGTGTTATAAAGCTCTAATAAGTGGTATGGTTGTTACGTTGTCATGTTTGTCATGATATTTTTTCTTTCGAGCATGTTGTTCATTGTAAATACTGCAATGAGCTGGGTTATAAAGCTCCATGGGCAGTGTGTTTTGGTTTTCCAGTGATTTTGCTAGTTCTAGGTGTCATTGAACACTGAGGACGGTGTTCCCCTAAGGGGGTGGGGTCAGTAAAAACCATGGGTTAAAAGTTCAAGTAATAAATTTAATAAAGGAAAAATAAGACCAAGGTCATGGGATACATATTCCAAGCTGAATGTTGGGCAAAGAATTCTAGTGGGAATCACTTGTTATTTATTATGGCTAAGGGGAAATTGGAAAAGGCATTGAAAAAGCATTAATTGGAATTTTATTTATAAAATAAAGGAAAATATGAGAAAAGGAAGGTGAAAGGTCACAGGTTGTATGTGAGGAGGAAATTGAAGGAAAATAGAGGAAAAATGAGGAAATTGGAGGCATCAATAATAAAAAGGTTTATGAGGATCAATTCACAGCTTTTGCGGGTTGGCCTTTTGTCAGTTCAGTTTTAGAACTAGTCTCATAGAGGAGAAAATCACCAAGAGGAGAAAGCAAGCAAGCAAGGAAAGGAAGGACAAGGGAAGGAAAGGAAGGACAAGGAAAGCAAAGGAAAGCAAAGGAAATTAAGGATTAAGCAAAGAAAGGTTGGATCAAGCGGTAAGGCTTATGAGGATCAGTTCACAACTTTTGCTGGTTGGCCTTTTTTCAGTTCAGTTTCAGAATTAGTCTCATAGAGGAGAAGATCACCAAGAGGAGAAAGAAAGCAAGCAAGCAAGAAAATGAAGGACAAGGGAAGGAAAGGAAGGACAAGGAAAGCAAAGGAAAACAAAGGAAAGCAAGGATTAAGCAAGGAAAGGTTGGATCAAGCGACCTAAGGGGGGATACTTGCAGGTAATAGGTTGCGTGTATGATTTCCTAGCTAGTTTTGGAGTGCATGGTATATGAATGTGTGTATTTGGTTCATTTGCTGTCATTAGCAAGTGTTTGGTCGAGTTTCAACAATGGTTTTAGAATTGATTTCCATTTACGGATAACCATGGTGTGATGGGATTCATTCTTGGTTGAGTTTTGGATTGTTGAAAGGTTTTGGATCCAAGTGAGGTGGTCTCAAGAAAATCCCGAGGGTTGGGGGTGGAGATTGTTTTCTCTGGGAAGCCGTCAACAAGTCTGTGGATACAGGAAAATTTCTCAAGAGATGGTGAAGGAATTCTGAGGCATCCAAGTTCGGTTTGGTTTTGTGATCTCAAGACTAGTTTAGGTGAGATCACGGTAGTGTGAGGGTGGAGGTGGTTTAACCTCTGGATTCCCTTGTTTTTTACATATTGGTTTATCCCATGAGATCCCACATTATTGCTTAGAATATGGCATAGGGGTGATTGGCTGAAAGAAAGATCTGGTTCAACCCAATCTGTGGTCGGGTGGTACGTGGAAGTCCTTGACTTGGTTGGATTTTGCATATGTCAATAAGAGCTAAGTTCCTCATTATATCTTATGAGTAAATGTAATTGTTTTTATGTGGCTTTAATGGATATTCTATAATTGTTATTTATCTGGTTATATGCTAGTTATAAGCATGGTTTTACTACAGATCCAAGTTAAGGCTCTTATCATGTTTGATTGATAAATGAAGGGTTAATGAATGCATGACCTAATAGATATTATTACAACTATCGTAAGAGGGAATTAGTCTTTCTTGGTAAACCTCAAATAAGTTTTGGATCTCTATGTTCAGATATGCATTCATGACCTCTAGATCTTATGTTCTTAATGTGTTTGGCGGAATGACTATCATGGTTAGATCGGGCTAGGTCAAGTCCTTGATTAAGTTTTATATTAGTGGATTTGTCTTTGTGTTATTTATAATTTATGGGAGTTTCATTAATTTCTAGGCAGAGGTCTAGATCCTAGCCCTGAAAAAGTGGCTCAAATCTTAAGATCCGTGGCACAAAATTGAGTCCAAAATAAAACAAGCACTGGGAAGCAGGCCTGTGGGAGTGATTGAAGGGTTCCAGTCGCATGGAGTGTTGGGTGTGGAGCCTATTTATCTTCTTTATTCAGAGTTATTGTTGCATTGGACCCCATTTTGTATTATGGTGACAACGCTGCCCATTTTTGTGCATTTCTAGGGGGAGAGGCGATGATTCTTTAGAGCCCCTCTGGCGGGGAATCGGGGGTAGTGCCCCCGGAGCTAAAAATAGATGTAAAATTGCCTTGTAAAATTTTGTAATTTCATAGTCAAGCTGGGCCATTCATTAGGCGACAATATGACGATAGAAGTTATGTTTAATTTAGGGTTTTTTTCCCTAGAAGGAAACCCCTCTCTATATATGAGGGAATTGTATTGCGGCTATGTAGATGTGTATTCTGAGCGAGAAAGAGAGAGTATATTGTGTGAGAGATAAGAGGGAATTACAACGGATCTGCTGTAGGTTGTATCTATTCAGTTTGCTGGATAAGATAAAAGGAAGGATTGGCTGTTTCTCCATGGACGTAGCCCAAATTGGGTGAACCACGTATATCTGTGTCTCTCTTGTTTTATGCATTTTCTATGTTTATATATTTGAAATATTTTATGTGTTCTATTTCTCTGTAATATATAATTTTCTAACATGGAGGCCTTGTCACGGAGCGACTGAGGCTCTAAGTCAGTGGAAAAGAAAGTTAACTCAGGGGTTGGGAACCTAGAGTGGTTGGTTAGCTCTTGGTGGTCCTATAGCACCAGAGGGAAGTCAGTAAGGTCTTCTTTTTGTGGCTCCATTTCCTTAAGGTTATGTAGGAGGTCGATTCATGTCATAGTGGCCCTCATCTCATGTTTATCCCTAGAAGGCCAGTTAAAGTGGGTAGATATGAGAGGAAGTGTGTTAGATCAAGATTGAAAACATAGTTGTGAAGAACCCCTTCGCTCCCAGCTCCAAATTGATCTTGCCTTTGGGTTTCTATTTATTGTAGACCCATTGGGTTAGGGCTTTTTTTAGTTTCTTAAATCCCTAGGAATTTTCCAATAAGTGCATGATCACATATATATTGTATGAATTCGCCAATTTGGTTAGATTTCACCTCAAACATTGGATCAACTGTTGATTTTTTTTACTTGGGAGGTACTCCCACAACCCTAGGGTACTAGGTTTGGGAGAAGTTGACCCATAAAAGGGCTTTATGGGCAGTGTAACCAAGCATAGGTTTTTCACCCAATGTTGTGGGTGCAAAACAAAGTGGAGACTTATTTTTTTATTCATTGATTGCATGAGGGTACCCTTAATGGATCAACGGGGACCTAAGACAACCATGGAGTGACTTAATCAAATAATAAATTAATTTCCTAATGTTAGTTGGGGTTTCATGAAGAAAACTCAAGTCGACTGGTTTATGTCATGACCCTTGAGGGAAAATCCATTCCCTCATGAAAACTATAAGAAGGAAAGAGATGAGACTCATTTGATCACCATCCAAGTGAAATTCATCTAAGAAAGGGAAAGTATGAGGTATCACAGTCCAAGAGGAGCCTATTAGGAAGTGAAAGAAGATGAGTTCCAACCTATTTTTCTATGTTCTGTCTAAGACGAGTTTGGAAAAGTTGTTGGATGAGGTTTTTTTTTAGGTTATGGGCACATGCTGTGGCCATATCTCTATCATAGATCTCTATAATAGGAATCAAAAAAGGGCTAAGACCCCTATATTAGCTAGACAGGGTGGCTTCAAGGCCTATGGCTAATCTCGAACAAGGGTCGAGTCCCTTAAGTCTGTGCGTAGAAGGTTTAGGGTTGAACTATGAGGTGTGCAAATATTTTGGAGGGAAGTTTGGAGGTCGAGTCTAGAACAGTCCTATGGCTATTTCAGGAGCCTTAAAAGAAGGCCCAAAACCTCAATTTTTTTTCTTAGAACCATGACCTTCAAGATTGCAAGAGGAGGCATCTTGAAGAGGTAAGAGAACCATCTTTTATGTGATGATTGTTAAGTGATGGGAGTGTTGTTCTAAAGGTTTTGGAAAAAAAATTGACACCCTATTTTAGGGCTACTTAGTGCAAGTACAATTAGCCATGGTTTTGCCATAAACATATGTCCAAGGAGCTGTGACAATCTGCCTTGATTTATGATCTGATTGGAGAGAGCCAAGACCCTAAGTAAGGTGACACATGTTCTATTTATCCGCTATAAAGAGGGTCACATATCTCTATGATTAAGAACCTAGTAAAAGAAAATAGAAAGAGCCGAAGTGTGTCTCCTAGTGTGGACATAAAGAAGTGTAGGGAAAATGTGAAGGGGCTGTCCTAAAGTGAATATGTTTAGAACTGATGTGGAGGTTTGTTCATGGTGTTTTGGACAATAGTATGGTATGCTTATGTATAGTGAATTGAAGGAAACAAAATCACTTTAGGTTACTGTTGAGTCTTGAAAATGTCATTCATTTCCATTACACTTTCACTATTATGTCCATTATATCACCTCCATTTCACTACTATGTCGCTACATTCATCCCACTTTCATTATCATTGGGCCACATTTATGTTTTTCCAATATTTATTAATTCTAAGCCTTTTAAGTGAATTTGTGGTTAAAAAGTAGAAAATAATGTGCATATGCTTATACCTAACAAATGGGTTGAGATTGTTGACATGTGTAGGTTGAAAGAAGGCTTCTAGAAGACCCTTATGTGGCACTCTAAGGCCAAATTCGAATTTGAGTGGAAAGAATCATGGGATCATGAGGATATGTGTCACATCTCCTAATTGTATTGTAACTCTAAGAAGACATGTGTCTTATCAGTTCCTATTTTGATTAGGACTCTAAAGGTAGAGGGAGAGATTCATGGACTCTCATTAATGAGATGGCTTCTCATCTTTTTGTATAAATAGGAGATCTCTCTCCTTCATTTGTTAGTATTTTTAGCTTGTGAGTTTTAGCTTGGCTTGGTTTTTAGTTCTTTAGCTTGGAGTTTGTAGTTTTTCCTTGATGGCTTTTGAAAGCTTTGGAGAGCTTTGTTGTACTTTGTAATTTTGAAGAATTTGAATAAAGCTTTGATGTTCTCAACATGGAAGGAGATGTGAAGTAGATGTCATGGAGCACATTAGAATGTAAGGTAGAGTAGATTTCATTTTGTAATTTTTCTTTGATTTCATTATGTCATTTGATTGCTTTCAAGTTTGATAGATTAGATTTTCCATTCATGCAATTTTAATTCATGTAAGTGTGTTCAACCGGTTGATTGTAGATTAGTTTTTTTTCTTTACATGTTTTTGCATCAAATAGTGACATGAGATTTACCTCTCTGCTGACTTTGTTTTTTTTAGCTTTTCAATTTCAGTTATGCTTTGATTTCAGTCTTATTCATTTACTTTGTTAGTTAGTTTAAATATCAGATTGCTCAAGTTGTTGATGATTACCTCCGAAAGCCATAGTGGGACTAATGGCGAGGGATCAGACTATGAATTGATGTGATTTGATTTTAAGTTTACTTTTCTGCAAAGTAGATATTAGATTACTCATGTCATTTTCAGTTACCTCCTATAGCCAGAGCGAGTCAAATGGTGAGGGATTGAAGTATGAATGTGTAGTTTGATATTAGTTTATTTTTCTGCAAGTTAGTTATTGAATTTCTCATGTCATTTTCAGTTACCTCCTATAGCCAGAGCGAGTCAAATGGTGAGGGATTGAAGTATGAATGCATAGTTTGATATTAGTTTATTTTTCTGCAAGTTAGTTATTGAATTGCTCATGTCATTTTCAGTTACCTCCTAAAGCCAGAGCGAGTCAAATGGTGAGGGATTGAAGTATGAATGTGTAGTTTGATATTAGTTTCATTTTCTGCAAATTAGATATCAGATTGCTCAATTTGTTTATGATTACCTCCTAAAGCCAGAGCGAGACAAATGGTGAGGGGTCAGAATATGAGTTGATGTAATTTGATTTTAGCTTTACTTTACTTGCAATTTTTTTGATTTTCTTTGAGTGCAGTAGCTTAGTTCATTTCTTTTGTATTTAGACAAGCAGCAGAGACAGTGATTTCATGATCAGTATTTCATCTTTTGTTTGATTGAAGTAGCTGCATATTTACACTTTTGTTTAAGTACTAATTCCATCAATAACATGTTTTGAGATCTTTTGAAGTGCTAAGTTTTGGAAGTTACCATTAAGGACATAGACTTTGTCTTGAAATCTACATCCATACTTGACCTTGAAAAGTATTCTTAAGACTTTAGAATAGGATTTCCATTTGCATTAGATACTTTAGGAGACCAACAAAAACAAAATCCCAAAACAAAATAAAATCTATAAAACAACAAAGTAAGAAAAAAGTTAACTAAGCACATATGGTGCACCACACTTCATCAGTTTACGATACCCAGATTGATAATTTATGTAGAGAAATTTAAGATGTTAAATTGACTAAACTAGAGTTGACATTGATTTTGTGTGAGATAATTCATTGTGTTGTATCAGACCTGGATGTACCCTAGTTCAGAGGTTTGGAGGGTCAAATTTCTGATGTGAGCGCTGGTTGATATTGTGCCCTAGTTCAATGAGTGTAAGAAGGAGTCTCATTGATAAGAGGGAAACTCTGGAAGACCCTAAGAGTAGAGATAATGGAGTAGCCTTATCTATGCTAGAGGGCATTTTTTTGAAGACCCTATGAGTTGGATATCTTATAGGAGTAGGAGAGTAGCTAGAGGTATGTTTGATGAGCCTATGTTTAGTCATATTTGGAGCAACCAAGAGGATCAATAATGGAATTTTGAGTGGCTAAAGATACATGTATATATGGAGAAAAAAATGTACTTTTGAGCAATAGTAGAGGTGGAAAAGGACCTGCCATATGTGTTCAAGGAACGTGGACTGAAAGGGTTGAGTAGAGTGCTCATTGAGAAAGTAAGTCAAGTGTACTTTGTGCAGGGAAAGATTGGTAGTCATAGTTGTTGACTCCAAGCCCTAATCATTCCTTGTATCAGGGCTATATGTAAGGGCCATGATCCCTATTATGGGAGACCTACTTTTGTTGTGTTAAAATTTGTAATATAACAAGTTTTGGGTTCAAAAGTATCTTGTGCAATGAGTTGATTCACTGCTATATGCTTTATGTTCTCCAACGTGCTTTTTTGGGAGAATTAGAATGTATTTTTAATTGTGATATTAGAAATAAAACTAATTCTTAAGTGTCATGGAAAATCAACATGGTATTAGAGATAATTTTATGGGACTTTGGATTAGAGTGTGCACAATGAAGTAACTCAGAGGGAGCTGAGAAATCGTCTAGAACATAGAGTAGAAGGTTCAACTGAGGACATGGAAGTGTGGTCTGGACTTATTAGGTGATGAAATGGGTTGAGAGTTCTGGTGGTTTGGTGGAGAACCTGGTGAAAAATAATTTATTGTGTGGCATGTTTCAGATCATGGAATTTCGATGACTTGTCATGGATCATTGGATTGCTCAGGGGTTTCTTTGGCATGAGCGAGTTGGATTTGTGTGATAAACGAGATGATGGGAGGCTAGTATCTTCATTAGGTCATGATGTTGCACATTCGATAATGGATTCATGTCCATGTGTGGTGTTTTACCTAGGAGGACGAGATCGCTTGCTGAGTTAGTTTGTGGTGGTGATAAGGCCTAATGTTCGACCACAACTCAGACTGACCTTGGTAGGACACAAGTTCAATAGTAGTGTGAGGCAGTGGAGGTTCTGTAGGCTCAAAGGGAGTCTAGCTTTAGAGGGATATGGCCAATGGAAGTTTGAAGCTTTAGGTTCCTACGAGACGAGGCAGAGAGACTACCGTGACGAGTGTGGTTTATTCTATAGGGTATGCTACAATGGTGAACACCATAGTTTGGATTAGTGTCATTAATGATGATGAGATACTTCTGAGTGGTGGAAGTACCTCCCTTTCTAAGAGGAAGTGTTGATTTGTGTAACTTGGGAGGTACTCCCATAACCCTTGGGTATTGGGTATGGGAGATGTTGGCCCACAAAAGGGCTTTGTGGGCATTGTACCCAAGAAGTGGGTTTTGCACCCAAAGTTGTGGGTGTGAAACCAAGTGGAGAATTATTTTTTTATTCATTGATTGCATGAGGGAACCTTTAATGGAGCAAGTGGGACCTAAGGCAACCACAAAGTGTCTTTGATCAAATGTAAGAAATTAATTTCCTAATGTTAGTTGGGGCTTCATGAAGAAAACTCAAGTCAGCTAGGGTTATGTCATGACCCTTGAGGGATAATGAATTACCTCATGAAGACTATAAAAATGAGAGAGACGTGACTCATTTGATCACCATCCAAGTGCAACTTTTCTAAGTAAGGGAAATTTTGAGGAAGTAAAGGAAAACGAGTTCCAACCTATTCTTATATGTTCTATCTAGGCCAAGTTTGGAGAAGTTGTTGGCCAAGTTTTTTCTGAGGTTTTGGGCACACATTGTGGTCAAATATTTGTGATAGTTTGAGGTTAATTTTTTGGGCATCCAAGAAGGGCTGAGACCCTTAGACTAGCTAGATAGGGTGGCTGCAAGGCCTGTGGTTGATCTGGAACAATGGTTGAGTCCCTTAAGTCTGTGTGCAGAAAGTTTAGGGATAAAATGTGAGGTGTGTGAAGGATTTGTTCTTAGAACCATGACCTTCAAGACTGTAAGAGGAGGCATCTTGGAGAGGTAAGAGAATTATCTTTTATGTGATGATTGTTAGGTGATGGGAGTTTTTTTCCAAAGGTTTTGAAAAACATATTGATTCCTTAGTTTAGTGTAGCTTCAATGCAGGTATAGTCACATATGGCTTTGCCCTAAAAGATTTTCAAGGAGCTATAACAATCCACCTTGATTTTTGAGGTGATTGGAGAGGGTCGAGACCCTAATTAAGGTGAAAAAAATATTTTTCCACTATAAAAGGATCAAATATATTTGTGATCAAAAATTGGTACATAAGTCTAGAAAGGGTTGAAGTGTATCTCTAGTGTCGACAAAAAGATGTGTAGGGAAGATGTGAAGGTGTTGTGCTAAAGTGAAGAAGTTTGAAATTGATGTGGAGGTATATTCATGATGTTCTGGAAAACAATATGGTATGCTTTTGTATAATGAATTGAAGGAAACAAAACTGCTGCAGGTTGCTAGAGTTGACAATGATTTTGTGTGAGATAATTCACTATGTTGTAGCATACCTGGATGTGTCCTAGTTTAGAGGTTTGGCGGGTCAAATTTTTGATGTGAGGGTTGGTTGATATTGTGCCCTACTTCAATTAATGCAAGGAGACATCTCATTGATAAGAGGGAAGTTTTGGTGATTCCATAGTTCATGGATTTGATGGTGCAAATCACTGGTAAGAGGGCAGATCTGGAAGACCCTAAGAGTAGAGGTAGTGGAACAACCTTATCCATGCTAGAGGGTAGTTTTTTGAAGACCCTATAAGTTGGCTATATTGGTGGAAAAAAAGAGCATCTAGAGGGAAGTTTGATGAGCCTATGTTTAGTCATCTTTGGAGAAATCAAGAGGGTTGATAGTGGTAGTTTGAGCAGATAAAGATACAAGAAGATTTGGAGCAACAAATGTATTTGTGAGAAACATAAGAGGTAGAAAAGGACCTACTAGAGGTGTTCAAGGTACATGGATCGAAAGGGCTGAGTAGAGCACTCCTTGAGCAAGTAAGTCAAGTGCACTTTGTTTAGGGAAATATTGGCAATCTTCGTTGTTGACTCCAAGCCCTAGTCATTCCTTGTATTAGGGCTGTATGTAAGGGCCATGATCCTTGATATGAGAGCCCTAAGTTTGTTGTATTAAATTTTGTAATATAACAAGTTTTGGGTTAAAAATCGTCTTGTGCACTGAGTTGATTCACTGCTATATGTTTTCCGCTGTGCAAAGTTCTTGTGTTGTGGTATTTGAGTGTATTTGTGATCATGATCTTAGACATAAACTTGATTCTTAAGTGCCATG
Source organism: Pinus tabuliformis (assembly GCA_031772625.1). Taxonomy (NCBI): domain Eukaryota; kingdom Viridiplantae; phylum Streptophyta; class Pinopsida; order Pinales; family Pinaceae; genus Pinus; species Pinus tabuliformis. The sequence continues at coordinate 1,526,287,032 of CM062818.1, read as the reverse complement.
AAAAATCAACATTAAAAACTGCCTTTGGGAGGCAATCCCTTGGCTTCCTTTTATTGTCTTGGCCTTCTAGATTCTGATTGAGATTTTTCTCTCCAATTTTGTGAATTCCTTCAGAAACTACCTTGTTGTACGAAGAATTTCCACTCCCTCCTCCGACCTTGACCATTGGAAGAGCAGGTATGAAGAAAAAAGTTTGTTACAAGAATAAGGGTTTTGCAGATCTCCTCTCAAACAAAACATTTTTCATATTTCAGATCATTGGGTTATCATATGCGTTATTTAATAAAATAACTATACATTCAATATTTGAAAATGTTTAGCTTAACATTATTATTGACATGTAATGGGATAATCCTTCATTATACTATTGCATGTTTCCATCAATCCACCAATAGATTCTTCACATGTTTCTATATTATGGAGATAGTATTTACATCTTATATATTAATTAATTAAATAATTTCTCTTGAAATTTTTGTTAAATTTTTTATAATTAACAAATTAACTTGATAGTAAATAAATTTGCGAAAAAATTTAAATAAAAACTAAAACTATGGAATGTGGATGTTTAATTTGTATGAAAGACGAGTTAATGAAATGAGTGAAATCTTGAACCAGTGCCATGCAAACAACATGGGAAACATTTTTGATAATCTTATAAATTGTAATGGATTTGTCATGGACGTTTAAAAAAATATTGGGGATTGATAACTAATGAAGCATAAACCTTTTATGAGCTATTATTAATTCTCGAATCTATTTAGAAGTTTTAAATATAATTATTAATCAGATGGTAATGAAAGCTTCTTTAGTGAATTACAACTATGCGGGATTATAGTAAGAGAGTTTATTAAGGAATTTTGTTTTCTAATGAGGTTATAGACTTAAAAGTGGGGGTGCTTGGGATCAATGGAACAACATGTTATTAATTTATATATTAATAAATTAACCAAGAGGCAAAATGTATGGATTGCTTTATTAATTTTTCATATATCATTGCTTCCTTTGGGTATAACATTCCTCAGTATAATTTTTTTTACCAGTTTTACTAGCATGTAATATTCCCAAATGAGTTATCTCATACTCTTTAATTGATAATCAAATGATATAATAATGATCATTAAGTGAAGTAACTTTAGAAAAAGAATAACAAATCTCATAACATAATAACTATTAATACAACTTGTTAACATAATGTTTTGTGGTGTAGCTTTTCATCATTAACATTGTTCATTTAATCAGGCTTGTTAACAACCCATTGAATGATGTAAGTTTCAATGTCATGCAAGGTAGAAATATCATCAAGATAACATAATAGACAATCACATAAATGGACACTATCATTGCTTCCCTTGGGTATAACATCCCTCAATATAATTTTTTTTACCAGTTTTACTAGCTTGTAATATTCCCAAATGAATTATCCCATACTCTTTAATTGATAATAAAATGATATAATAATGATCATTAAGTGAAGTAACTTTAGAAAAGGAATAACAAATCTCATAACATAATAACTATTAATACAACTTGTTAACATAATGTTTTGTGCTGTAGCTTTTCATCATTAACATTGTTCATTTAATCAGGCTTGTTAACAACACATTGAATGATGTAAGTTTCAATGTCATGCAAGGTAGAAATATCATCAAGATAACATAATAGACAATCACATAAATGGACACTAATATACCTTAGAAACCCAGAAGGGAAAAACTAACAAATATTTATTTTATTTAACGTTCTGTGAGAGAGTTTACCCTTCACTCAATGGAAACAAGGGATTCCATCCCTTATCCATCCTTGAAATTTTATAAAAAGAAACATAGTCTTTAACTTAACCATAATTAGATAAAGTCCATTACATTAAACATGATGTCATGTTTTTCAAACACTTTACCCCATAGTTCTTCAAGCACAATGCCTTCATGAAACAAGTTTTTCTTGCTATAAGTTACTTGTTGTAAACTACAGTTGACGATCTTCCACTCTCCATGTAACAATAGTGTTACATAATGACCTGATTTCCTACAATTAGTATTAGTTATAATACATCTTTCTATTGTTGTAATTCCACTCTGCATGTAACAATAGTCTTACATAATGACCTCATCGCCTACAATTAGTATTAGTTATAATACATCTTTCGATTGTTGCAAAAGGACTTAGTTTAGAAACTATCACTCCACTCTTTATGAAAGTCATGATTCCTTCCTACAAACACTATTGTCAACAACTCTAATATCATGATTTTTCGAAATATCCATTTATCAAAAACCAAAAGATTATGACTTTTTCATCAAATAAATAAAGTGAGAGAATTGAAATCTCAAATATTTAATCTCTACCAATTATCATGTCAAAATCATTGATAATCTCCTATGCATTATACCTCTTGGCTTGGAAATACTTTCTTACACATGTATAAATTAGAGTAAAAGTCATATCCATAACTAACCTTTTACCTTTACATGCATCATCAAGTACTTAACCATGACTATTTAACATATGCAATACCTTAACCATTACCCACAAACCCATACTTTTGATGCATTTAATCCAAAAACCATGGGAATCAATTTGTACAACCATGGTATTGTTCCCAATTGTGTTTCTTGTTGAAAAACCATTACTAAAAATCTATTATTGTTTTAAATACAAAACCATGGGTAATAATTTGCTTGTTCTTTTAAATACAAAACCATGGGCAACATTCTACTTGTTCTTTGAAATGCAAAAACATGGGTAGCAATCTACTTGCTCCTTTCCGTATAAAGGCATGTTTACCAACATGAACTACTAATAATCTTGTTATTACGAACAATATAAATTCATATATCCTTTTGTCTATCTTTCAAATACATTATACAAAACCATGACTATTTATCCACCTCTCACATGTATTAAACAAAATTCATAAAGATTATCAAAGCATATCTAATGATTACCAAAGCGCATATATATATATATATATATATATATATATATCTATATATATATATATCTATATATATATATATATCACATGTATTAAAAAATGAAAATAATTATAAAAAAATGGTTATTAATCCACATTTATTATGCATTGAAATGCATGATTTGAATTTCAAATGAATTAACATGGTTAGCTCTACCTCAACACACAAGAACCACATAAACTTTCTAAAGAAATACATGTAATTAACTCTATCTCTCTATGCATAAGAACCATGCAAACTTTTCCAAGAAATTAATATAATTATCTAATCTTTGCGCACAAGAATCCATGAAATCCTTTCAACAAAATAAACATAGTTAACCTATGTCTCTATACACAAGAATCATGAATTTTTTTTCAAGAAATCAATATAATTAATTAATCTTTGTGCACAAGATATGTTCTCAAAAAAGTAAACATAATTAACCTATGTCTTTGTGCAAAAGAATCATGATTTTTTTCCAAATAATTAATATAGTTAACTAATATTTGCCCATAATATATCTTCTCACTAAAATAAACATAGTTAACCTATAAATCTCTTCACAAGAAATATTATAAAAATTACATTTTTAATAAGAAATTAACAAATTAACTTATCTTTCTGCCCACAAGAATACAAGAATGATTTCATAGGAAATTATCATAGTTAAAATTTTACCTTTATGCAAAAGAATAGAGGAGTTATTTCATAGGAACTTATCATAGTTAAATTTTACTTCTATGCAATAGAATAGAAGCATTTTTGAAGCTTTTTTTCATAGGAAATTATCATAGTTAAATTCTACTTCTGTGCACATGAATAGAGGAATTCTTTTGTGGGAAATTATCATACTTAATTTCTATCTCTGTGCACAATAATACGGTCATCATTTCATAACAACAAAAAAATCATTAGATTATGAGTGGGAACTTTACCTCCAACCCCCCACATGAATTATTCTTAACACTGTTTTTCTTACTGTGAATTTTCCAAGGCACCCATGATTGCATTTGGGTGATCAAAACCGCATTGAGCTGGGATAGATATGTGGAATTTTCTTCATAAGTGTCCTTAGGCGTTCTCTGTCTCTAATGGCAGACCATTTTATATTAAAAATACCCTCCACATATGCTGGGGAGCTGAGTGCTCGAAACCTAAGATTCATGGATGCTAGAACTTGGATATAAAACGTAAGATAGATGAGTTTTTTTCCTGGGTGGTAAAAGGTGACCCGGGGGGTGAAAACTGGAACTCGTTTTCCGCTTGTTGAATTCTAGGGTGAAAATATTTTTTCCTCCCAAGATCAACTTTGGTTTTCCTTATAACAAAGTACTAGTAACCGTACACATTACCAGCCAGTTCCCCTTAACTGATTTTTCCATCCATTCTTGGCTCATCTTTATCCTTTCTTGACTTATATTTATCATTTTTTTGGCTTATATTTATTCACAAAATATTAATGCATCTATGAATTTATTTTTAAATTAATAATATTTTCCACATTATTTATCACAAATTTTAAATGTTTGAGATTAATATGTTCTAGGTCTATTAAGTTTTCCCCTCCTTAAAGATAACACCATTGTTAGTGTTTATGTCTTCTTCCCATTTTCATTATTATATTTTTTTCAAATCTTATTTCTTACTGGAACTTTGTATTTTCATTTAGATTGTTTTTATCTCCTACAATTTGAATTTTAGATCACCCTTCACTTCTGACATCTATTTCCAGTCACAATAATTCTCTAACCTATACAACCAAAAGGGGATCTTTCTCTTTCAACATGGAGGATTTTTTATTTATTTATTTATTATTATTATTATTATTATTATTTATTTTTTTAATTTCAGGGAATACCAATAAGTAAAAGCAATAATGTTTTATTAATAACCATATATATATTTATAACTATATATATTTATAGCTATGAAAATATTCAACTTTTGCTTCTAGCTATTTAGTCATTGCTTAATTCCGTAAAAGAAAAACATTAAGGTCTTCACAAAAATAGGTTCTTACTTATCAAGGAAACCATGGCCACTCCATACAATATTTTAATTATAAGGTCTTCATAAAAATAGGTTGTTACTTATCAATATTCTTGCAAACCATAGCCACTCCATACAATATTTTAATTATAGTTCGTTTATCAGTTGTGGTAAGCACTCTATGAGTGGTTTATCAGCCCAACAATAAACACCTTAGATGGTTTATCAACCTCCTTTGGCAAGAACCCAATGGCATATGACCAACAAATTCAATTAGTATTTCTCAATCATAATCACATTATTTTTATCACAATATTTTCAACTAGATTCTAATCACAATATTTTCAACTATTAGTCATTTATGTAATTCCATGTAATATTTTTAACTATCAATCATTTATCATAGCAAGTACGAGAATATAGTTCTCTAATGGAAAAAATGATCAAAGTAATTATAACTACATACAATGCATATTGTCTTATCCCTTGTTAAAGACATCCACAAGTCTAATATCATGAATTCCTAGAAATACAATAGAGACTACCCTTGAACTACAGTTCAAGTAGTTCCTCTCTGAGTGCTAGACTTATTTCCTACCAAGAAACTAATTAGAAATGTTTCACAGATCTACTCCTCCTCAACCTAAGCAGCTGCTAGTTCTAGGTACAAGTCCAATCTTTATCTCTCACTGGCACCTTCAAATTCCGAATTCCTTTATCTACCACAATCCTTTTCATACATCTTCCACCTATGACATTTATCTCCAGTCATGTTAGCTTTTGGAGGTTTTTGAGCCATGACATTTATCTCCAATCATGTTAGCTCTTGGTAGTCAAGTCAACCAAATAGGGTCATCCCTTTGCAAAGATAGAGGAATCTTCCTATTGCTTCATGGACCATAACTAATTTTCACTTTTTCCTAATAGTTAGGAGTCTAACCTCTCATGTGGTGGCTCCTCTAATATTCCAAAAAATAATAGTAAATAAAATTATTTCATTTTACCAACAAAATAAATATTTACATTCTCATAAATAATATTTACTTTTCACTTTTTGGCTTTTCAGCTACATGTCATCTTAGAAAATCATAAATGTCATTTTAAAATAGTGCCATTTTGCCTTGACATTATTTGTCAATTTGCATTTAAAAATAAGAATCAAAATTACAATTTGGTTTCCATAGTGATCAAATGTTCCCTTGAAGCATTTTCCATTATCATAAATGATTCCTACAAGCTCATGATTCCTTGAAAATTTTCAGGCCCTACTACTTGAGTGTCCTTGCAGTTTTGTCCTTCAATAAGGTGTCCCTTGAAATGCAACAATTCATAGGAATCATGACTAACATATCATGTCACACAAGTGGTCTTCATTCAAATTTTCCACATAATAATTAATATGTATTTTAGGGAAAAAACACCATTATATCTTCTATGCACAAATCTTGTATGTCATATTTGCATAATGGTAAACATTATACCTTCAAATTTTTAGTCGCAAATCTCATTGCAACCTTTTACCTTTCGCGAGTTCTTATGTTCTGTGTTGTCAAAATCTTAGTAACGCCATTATAATGCCATTAAGCTACCTCTACTTAATCATACTAGCAACATCAATCACAACTATACTTCATAAAACCATACTCTTCACAAAATCATGTTATTTACAAAACATTTTGTCAAATATACTCAAGAGGTATTTCAATTTTCACATGCATTGATGTTTCTCAATTCTTTAACAAAGTAGAAAGGTACTAGTCCTGTAAATTTCCCACTTACATAAACAATTTCCAAGCATTAAGAGTAAGCATAGAAAATAAGGATACATCTCCAATCAAAACACCTAAGGAATTTTTATTTTTTTTCATGGAGATGTTTTCCATAACAACAATCAAGGAAACATAAACCTTCTAATAGATATATAGCCATTCTGATCCAAACATTGTCATCCACCATAGTTCCAATCTATGTAAAATGCTACATAATTTTCATGCACATGTGTCTAACCATACGTCATCATGCAATATTACTAGCTCGAAGACAATAATGTAGACTTTCATGTCAAAGAAATTAGTAATGCCAATTTATTCAAAATTCCATCCAAATTATATTTAGCAATGACCATGAAGACAACACAATTTCACAACATAACACGCCTAATTGATTGGATTCAATATGCAGTGCCACCCACAATATTCACACATACTGGATGAATTTGCAAAGAATGAAAATGAAATATTTTGTTAAATGCATGATGTATATTGGCTCATTCATACTAACACCATCACTAAATCATCAACTTGTAGAATTACATGGTCATTCTTGAAGTTTGAACAATCAATATAATTAACAACACCTGGCTACTACTAGTTTTATCATTAAATTTGTAGAGCATACATAATCTATTTCGTTTCATACATTCTCATTATTGGATAATACATTATTACACTCAAATAATCTTTGCTACCCTTACCACATCAATTACCATTTATGTATGTTCATATAAAATGCCACATCCCTTTTCCTTTTTGTTCTTATTAAAACAACACATCTCTATTTATCAGTCACTTTTATAAGACACTAATGTTGTTGTGATCTAAATTCTTTATATCATTCAAGAACATACAATCATGTTTATGCATGGTTAAACAAATATCCACTTCCATAGCCATCATAGTTTTCATGCATACTATCTTAATATGCATAAAGGCCTATACAAAAATTTAATTATACAAGAACACTAATTTACCATAATTCATGCTCATGTTATTTGTCACCATTAGACAAATAACATGAGCATGAATTACCAATATTAAATTATTTACAACTTAATAATAATCTTCAACAAAAAATCAAATGATGCATTTTCTAATAAACTTATTGCAATATAGTAAATAGACCATGCCATCAAATTATCACAAATTCAATTGACATTCAAGGGGGTTCTTTCATATTTTTCCTTAAGCATGCTAACATGCTATCATCAACTTCAAGGACATCCCCTTCCTTTCTACTTTCTTTTCAATATCACATTTATGCATGGTTAAATAAAGATCCACTTCCATAGCCATCGTAGTTTTCATGCATACTATCTTAATATGCATAAAGGCCTATACAAAAAGTTAATTATACAAGAACACTAATTTACCATAATTCATGCTCATATTATTTGTCACCATTAGACAAATAACATGAGCATGAATTACCAATATAAAATTATTTACAACTTAACAATAATCTTCAACAAAAAATCAAAGAATGCATTTTCTAATAAACTTATTGCAATATAGTAAATAGACCATGCCATCAAATTATCATAAATTCAATTGACATTCAAGGGGGTTCTTTCATATTTTTCCTTAAGCATGCTAACATGCTATCATCAACTTCAAGGACATCCCCTTCCTTTCTACTTTCTTTCCAATGTCACATTGTTTTCATTATTGAAAAAGAAATGCATGCATTCATTCTTTTCTCAAAATCGTAAGTAATGCATTGCAATTCCAAGCATTTTCTTTTTAATGCATCATTAAAAATGATCATAACAGTATGGATGCAAAAGTTGGTAGTTAATCCACACTATCATGATCTACTGTGTGAGTATTCAAAATTTTCCATAATTTAGCTATAACTATTGCAATAAAATTTCTAATTGTCTTTTATCCAGATAAGAACTCAAATGCCATGAGTACAATTATTCTTCAAAGCAATCATTAACATTATCATTCTTCAACATAGTCATTAATACCATCATGCATCTCATATTAAATGCATTCTATTATATATATTTCCATGTAATTTCGTTAGTATCATACTTGAGCTAATATTTAATAGAATCATACCTCTACTCCTAATTCTTACAAGACCCAAGAGGTGTTACAACATTTCCCTGGTACCACTTGTAACATCTCGTAGTATACCTCATACAAAATACACAAGTTTTTTTTTTTACCAGTTTTACCAACATGTAATATTCCCAAATGACTTAACCCATACTCCTTAAGTGATAATGAAATTATACAATCATGATCATTAAGTAAAGTAACCTTAGAAAAGGAATACCAAATCTCATTATGTAATGACCATTAATGCAACTCGTTAACATGTTTTTTTGTTGTTGTAGCTTTGCATCATTAACATTGTTCATTTAATCACGCTTGTTAAGAACCCATTGATTGATGTAAGTTTCAACGTCATGCAAGGTAGAAATATAATCAAGACAACATAATAGGAAAACACATAAATAGACACTGATATGCCTTGGAAACCCCAAAGGGAAATACCAGAAAACACTTATTTTACTAAACATTTCATGAGGGATTTCACCCCTCATTCAATGGCCACAAGGAATTCCATCCCTTATCCATTGTTGAAATTTTACAAAAAGAAACATAGTATTTAATTTGAGCATAATTAGCTAAAGGCCATTACATTAAAGGGATTCCATCCCTTATCCATTGTTTTGAAATTTTACAAAAAGAAACATAGCCTTTAATTTGAGCATAATTAGCTAAAGGCCATTACTTTAAACATGATGTCATGTTTTTCAAACACTTTACCCCATTGTTCTTCAAGCACAATGTTTTCATGGAACACTTGTTCACCGCAGCAATTTACCCATTGTAAACTATGGTTAACGGTCTTCCACTCTGCATGTAACAATAGTGTTACATAATGACCTCATTTCCTGCAATTAGTGTTAGTTATGATACATCTTTCAACTCTTGCAAAAGGGTTTATTTTAAAACCATCACTTCAGTCTTTACAAAAGTCATGAGTCCTTACAAACACTATCATCAGCAACTCTAATATCATGATTATCCAAAATATCCATTTATCAAAATCCAAAATATTATGACTTCTTCATCAAATAAATAAAGTGAGAGAATTGAAATATCAAATATTCAATCTCAACTAGTTATCATGTCATAATCCCTAATAATCTCAGTACACATTATACCTCTTGGCTTGGAAGCACTTTCTTACACATGCATACATTAGAGTAAAAGTCATATCTATAACAAACCTTTTACATTTACATGCATCATCAAGTACTTAACCATGACTATTTAACATATGAAATACCTTAACCATTACTTGCAAAGTCATACTTTTGATGCATTTAATCCAAAAACTATGGGAATCAATTTGTACAACCACGCTATTGTTCCCATTTGTTTTTCTTGTTGCCAAATCATGACTAACAATCTATTTATTGTTTTAAATACAAAACCATGGATAACAATTTATTTGTTCTTTTAAATACAAAACCATGGGCAACAATCTACTTATTATTTTAAAATGCAAAACTATGGGTGACAATCTACTTGTTCCTTTCAATGTAAAGGCATGTTTACCAACATGAAATACGATTAATCTTGTTATTAGAAACACTATAAAATTCAACTACCCTTTTGTCTATCTTTCAAATACATTATACAAAACCATGTCTATTTATCCACCTCTCGTACTTATTAAACAAAATGCATAAATATTATTAAAACATACCTATCTATCCATTGTTTGCATGCATTAAAAAATGCAAATAATTATAAAAACATGGTTATTAATCCACATATCTCATGCATTGAATAAGTGTATAATTCAAATTTCAAAGAAATTAACATGGTTAGCTCTACCTGGGTACACAAGAACCATGGAAACTTTCCAAAGAAATCCATGTAGTTAACTCTACCCTCTACCTCTCTTTACGCACAAAAATCCATGAAACACTTTCAACAAAATAAAATAGTTAGTCTATGTCTTTGCGCACAAGGTGTGTTCTCAACAAAATAGACATAGTTAGCCTGTGTCTCTGTGCTCAATAATCATGGATGTTTTTCCAACAAATAAGTATAATTAACTCATCTTTGCCCATAAGATATCTTATCAACAAAATAAACATAGTTAACCTATGTTTCTATGCACAAGAAACATGAAATTTTTTCCAAGAAATTAACTAATTAACTTATCTTTATGCCCATAAGAATACATGAATTCTTTCATAGGAAATTATCATAGTTAAATTTTTACCTCTGAACAAAAAAAATAGAGGAATTCTTTCGTAGGAAATTATCATAGTTAAATTTAAACTCTACGCACAAGAATAGAGAAGAAATTTTTTCATAGGAAATTATCATAGTTAAATTCTGCTTCTGTGTACAAGAATACAGGAATTAGTTCGTAGGAAATAATCATACTTAATTTCTCTCTTTGTGCACAAGAATAAGGTAATCATTTCATAACAACAAAAATCATTATTTTTTAGTGGGAATCATACCTCTAAACCCTCGAATGAATTACTTTTAACATTTCTTTTCTTACCGTGAATCTGCCATGAAACCCATGATTGCATTTAGGTGATCAAAACCACATTGAGCAAGGATAGATTTGTGGAATTTTCTTCATATGTCCTTAGGCATTCTCTGTCTCTTATGGCAGGCCATTTTATATAAAAAATACCCTCAAATCATTGGCTGCAAGTACAATAAAAATTCAAACGCGGGAGAGCTTGAGTGCTCAAAACCTAATATTCATGGATGAGCTTGGATATAAAACATAAGACATATGAGTTTTTTTTCTCAGTGGTAAAATGTGACTCGAGGGGCAAAAAATGGAACTATTTTATCTCTCGTTGGATTATAGGGATGCATATTTTTTTCCTCCCAAGGTCGACTTTGGTTTGCATTATAACAGAGTACTAGTAACCATACACATTACCTTCCAGGTACCTATTAACTGATTTGTCCATCAATTCTTGGCTCATCTTTATCCTTTCTGGGCTTATATTTATCATTTCTTGGGTTATATTTATTCACAAAATATTAATGCATCCATGTATTTATTTTTAACCTAATAAGATTTCCCACATTATTTATCATAAACGCCAAACATTCAAGATTAACATGAGGGTTCTAGGGATATTACACTGGGCTCATTGTGAAGTAAATTATGAGATGAGGGAACCCCTTCACATTTTTGGGGAGGTGAGAGCTTGTTTCATTGGTTAGAGATTATCATTGTCAAGGTGAGATTATGGAGTTTCAAAGAGGAAAGCGATTCATGGGAGTTGGAAATTTACTCTAGTTGTTTAGTAATGGTAAGAGATATTATTGCTTTTATTTTGATAATGATGCACATTTATGACCATGTGAACTTTACCTTAGAGAAAATATAGGTGGGTTTTTGTTTATGAACTTCATTTTTGTAGGAGGGTTTTTGAAACTCATTTTTTTTCAAAATGAACTAGGTTTTTGTCTTCTTGGTTTGGATTGTCATACTTTCATAGAGTATATATTATCGGGTAGTGTGCATTGTTTACTTGGTTGGTTTTATCCCTTTGTTGTGTTCAATGTTATAAGTTTTCATAATTTGTAGAAAGTGAAAATTGATATAGGTAGGTTGCTTATGAACTTCATCTATGTAGGAGGGTTTTTGAGAGTCACTCTTTTCCAAAATGAATTAGGTTTTTGTCTTCTTCATTTGGACTGTCATACTTTCATAGAGTAATTATTATCAAAGAGTGTGCATTGTTTACTTGGTTTCGAGCCCATTGTTGTGTTCACTACTCTAAGTTTTCATAACCTGTAGAAAGTGCAAATTGAGGGAGTCTCGATTATGTTTTTTTTGGATAAGTGTAAAATTCTATTGATCAACCTGCAAGAGAATATAAAATATATTTGAGAAGTAATACAATTAACAATTAAGAGAAGAAAATAAAAGAAAAATTAATGAAGCAAATGAATTCTTATTAATGTATTAAAAAAATTCAAAAATATTGTATGAATATTTTGTAAGGTTAAATCCCTACCATCTACTTATTAATTATTTATAATTAATTTAAAATTCTGAAAAATTTATTTCAAAATACATATACCTATCAACCATTTAATAAAAAAATAGAAAGTTACTCACAAAAGCATGAGTAAGTTACTCACCAAAGAACTTGGTATAATATCACTCACCAAAGCACTTGGTATAATATTACTCACCAAAGCATTAGATGTATGAGAATTGGAAACTTAGGTGCCATTCAATGTTTTAAGGACTGTAGGGATGGAGAAAGTGCCATAAAGTTGAAAATCTGTAAGACAAAAGAATGACTAGCAAATGGAGTAGCAACAAGGAGTCAAATATGACTATTCACAGTAGTGCAGGGAATATCTCCAGGTGATCCCACAAAAGTGTTGATAAAATATTGAAGTGGGGAAATCAAAGACGACTAGGTTAAAATTTATCTCGTTGGTTTCTAATGTGCAATCTGAAAATCTAGAAGTAAATTATGATGCCAAACAACCACAATAAATTAGTCCATCTGTTAAAATTGGAAACTAGGGCAAAACTCCATGTGGGTCATCTTATTCATGGATGATAATATTTTTATTAGATTCCTCTTGTCGAGAGGTGTAGGATTGATCTAAAGATCATCCGATTTCGATAAGTATTTATGGAGATATGAATTTATTTTTATTATGGAATAATTATCAAGCCGACCTGCAACTCATGTAGGCTCAGAAGCCCAACAGTCGCATCTATTCAATCATCAACATTTGTGTATAAATACAGGAGGTCTTTTCCTCATTTGTACTCACTCATCTCATCACATCTCTCTCTCTCCTGCACAGAAAAGAGGCTCTTCTCCTACTGTGCAGAAAGAGACTCTTCTCTCACACGTGTGGAAGGAAGGATGTAGATTTAGGGATGCAACTGCAGATCCAAAGTTTGACCAGCATTGACCATTAGTCTCCCTCTCAGAACTGCGCTATAGGTGAATCTGGATCTCCTCTGAAGGCCGCATTTTTTGGTGAAGGAATCAAGCCGATCCGACGGTCGGTTTGCAAGATATTGTCTGCCCTAGTTTGGGACTGATCTAGGGTTTGCTGCTGCTGGTGTAAATCTGATTTATGTACTATATCTCTGCTAAATTATTGAAGATAAAGGAATATTTGATCAAATGGTTTCTCCATATCAGGGTTTGTCCCTGGCTAGCCGCCACATCTTGTGTCTCTTGTCTTGGCTTGTTTTCCGTCGATCGTTTAATGTTCTATCTGCACTTTACTTTATGTACATGTAATTGCTAATCTGTGAATAATAATTAGAAAGATAAGTAAATTTCTCTAAACATAGAACATATCATAAATTAACATGGTATCCAAGCTGAGGTGAAGACAAAGCCCGAGCAAGAGCAAGAGCAATCACCGAAGAGAAGATTGGCAAGGCTATCCTAAAAGAACTATGGGGTCCTCAACACTCTTCCCTGCCGAAGACAAGCTCCGTGAGAAAGCTGACTATCACGGATGGAAGATGTCTCTCGATCTAACCTTAGAAGATCAAGGAGTGTTGGACCATGTGAGAGGAAATATTGTTGAGCCTCCATCAAATGCACCCGCTGCTGCTAGGAACAAATGGAAAACCGGCGAAGTCAAAACAAAGAAGATCATCCGAGACTCTATCGACAAGCGCTTGGTGGCCTACATCTCCGACCTGAACACCTCCAAGGAAATCTACGATAGACTAGTGAGTTTATTTAAAGTTAATGATGCAAATCAAGTCTTGTTTCTTAGAAATAAGCTGAAGGAAATTAAGAAGGGAAAAGATGAGAGTATGCAAGCATACTTCTTAAGAATCACCGAGATCAGGAACGATCTCCTATCTACTGGGGAGATTATTACTGATAGGGAAATGGCACTCATGACTCTTGGAGGATTACCATCTAAATGGTACGTGTTCAGGACTACTCTTCTGAACAATAATGTAATTCCTGGTTTCGAGGAATTAATGGCAAGATGCATTCAAGAAGAAACAAGGGTAGAAGAGCAAGAAATGCGCATGTCTAAAGGTCCTCCTGCTGCTTTTTCTTCTCATGCTAAGAAAAGAAATAATTCCGGGACTAAATCAAAAAGAAACGCTGGACCTAGGGGTGGAAGAAAAGGATGATGTTACATTTGCGATAAAGCAGGTCACTATGCAAGGGAGTGCCCTAATAGAAGGGACTCACACCGGGACGATGATCAAAATCCCTCTCATGGCAATCAAAGGAATGGCAAATCTAATAGCAGAGGTAAAAGGAGTGCTGGAAATCAAGGAAGAGGACAACCATTCAAGAAGGCTAGAAATTCAAGGTATGAATCCAACACTATTGATAATAAGGAAGATGAATATTATCTACCAGCTGCTCTATCTACCTCTGCTCCTTCGGACTCGATGGGAATTTGGATCATT
Source organism: Pinus tabuliformis (assembly GCA_031772625.1). Taxonomy (NCBI): domain Eukaryota; kingdom Viridiplantae; phylum Streptophyta; class Pinopsida; order Pinales; family Pinaceae; genus Pinus; species Pinus tabuliformis. Next base: position 1,526,271,862 of record CM062818.1, on the reverse strand, counting down.
GATAGTGGTGCCTCAAGGCACTTCATTGGTTACAAAGAAGTTCTCCATAATCTGATAGAGAAAGAAACTAACCTGGAAATTGTCCTTGGAGATAATATGAAATATCCCATGAAAGATGTAGGAAATGTCTCTCTTAAATTGAATCAAGGTAATACGATCCACTTACAGGATGTATTATATGTACTTGACCTCAAAAAGAACCTGGTGTCCATCTCGTCAATGGAAGACAAAGGCTACAAGGTAACCTTCAGCGATGGAAAGGTACATATATGGAAAAATAATGTTAAAGATGCCTTCACTCTTGGGTTTCGAGTTGATTCATTATATCAGGTCGATGGAAGTCTGCTAGGTGTCATGTCTTGTGACACATCTCAAGCATTGATCGAGAAAACCGAAAAGAAGATCAAGACCTTACGGACGGATAATGGGACTGAATATGAATCTAACGAGTTTCATGACCTTTGCAAAGAGGCTGGCATTAAGAGGGAGACTACTACACGATATACTCCTGAGTAGAATGGTTTGGTGGAAAGGAAGAACCGTACAATTGTGGAAGCTATCTGTGCCATGCTCCATGATCAAAGATTTCCGAAGTTACTATGGGCAGATGATGTAACGATGCCCGATGTGGAGGAAGGATCCTATTTATCCACCTGAGCCTTCCTCTTCTAGGAAGAGGCCCTATTGACTTAGGGGGCTACTCGATGATGCTGAAGGACACACTACACCCCGAGGAACCTTCCGTGAAAGTAAGAAACCTAACAGGTATCAGGGACACCTGACCATCATGAGCACGATCATACAAAATGAGCCTTCATCATTCTCAGATGCCATCGAGCATAAAGTATGGAAGGATGCTATGACCGAAGAATATGAGTCTATTATGAAGAATGATGTCTGGGAAGTAGTTCCCAGGCCCCAGGACAAGACAGTTGTCACTTCTAAATGGCTTTACAAGATAAATCATGCAGCAGATGGAAGTACAGAAAAGTATAAGGCTCGTTTTTTTGCTCGTGGCTTCTCTTAGAAGGAAGGTATAGACTATGATGATATATTTGCACCTGTTTCCAGATATACCACCATCCGCTCGATCATAGCCCTTGTGGCTCCACAAGGATGGAATATACATCACATGGATGTCAAGGCCGCATTCTTGCATGGTTTGATCAAAGAAGAGGTCTACGTGGAGCAACCCGAAGGATTTGAGATGTATGATCGAAAATCTCATGTATGCAGGTTGAAGAAGTCTCTCTATGGGCTGAAGCAAGAACCCCGAGCATGGTATGAGAGGATCGATAGCTAATTGATGAAGTTGGGATTCACTAGGAGTGAAGCCGATCCCAACCTTTACTTTAAGGTTGAAGATGACAAACCTCTCATACTGGTGCTTTATGTGGATGACCTCTTTCTAATAGGTGCAGACCCTCTCATTCACAAATGTAAGAGGGAGTTGGCTTCTGAATTTGGAATGAAGGACCTAGGACTGATGCACTATTTCTTAGGACTTGAAGTCTGGCAGAAGTCAAGGGAAATTTTCCTATCTCAAGGAAAATATGTGGTGAAAATATTGGAAAGATTTGGTATGGTGGACTACAAGCCTATTACTACCTCGATGGAGCTTGACTTTAAGAAGTTAAGTGGTAGCGCTGCTGGACCTATTTTACGAAATGCCACCGAGTATCGTCAACTCGTCGGAGCATTAATGTTCTTAGTGAACTCCTGTCCAGATATATGCTTCACAGTCAACATGTTGAGTCAACATATGGTTGAACCTCACCACATACGTTGGACTGGTGCCAAGAATCTGTTAAGATATCTTCGTGGCACAATTACTTATGGGTTAAGATACACTGTCGAAGATGTGAGACTACTTGGATACACTGATGCTGATTGGGCTAGCAATGTGGTGGACTGTAAGAGCACTTCCGGGTGCTGTTTCTCCTTGGGATCCGCTTCGATATCCTGGATGAGTAGGAAGCAGAAGTCAGTGGCTTTGAGCACCACCGAAGCAAAGTATATTATTGCTAGCATGGCCTCCTATGAGACAGTCTTGTTGCGAAAGCTCTTTAGTGAGCTGTTTGGATTTACATTGGATACCACCGTGATCCTATGTGACAACCAGAGTGGGATTCGTTTGTCAGAGAATCCCGTATTTCATGATCACTCCAAGAATATCGATATCAGGTACCACTATATTCGAGATATGGTGCAGCGAGGAGCAATAAGGCTCCAACATATCGGTGTAGATGAATAGGTCGCCGACATTCTAACAAAGTCCCTAGGGAAGGTCAAATTCCTGACTTTCCGAGAATGACTTGATGTCATTCAAAGACCCTCTGATGAGGGTCCTATACGATGTATTGAGCTCTGGGAGCTCCGGGGGGGGGGGGGGGCGCATGATACTTCTTGGAGTGACATATGACCACAGGGTGACTCCCCATCCCCTGGTGGTGCACCTTGTATAGGGTAAAAGGATCAAACTTTCCCTTTGACACCCCGTGGCGACTATGTAGCAGGATGATTAGTTCTCCTGTGAGGTCTGGATGATGTGTTCTCTAGGACGACTATGCAGCAGGATGATTAGTTCTCCTGTGAGGCCTGGATGATGTGTTCTCCATGGCAATTGTGGACAGGATGATTCGCTCTCCTGTGGACATGATGATTCGATCTCCTGTGGACAATATGATTCGCTCTCTTGTGGGATAGGATGATTCGCTCTCCTGTGGACAGGATTGATTAGTTCTCCTGTCGAGGCATCCTACCCATGTAGTCTGGGACTCATGGGAAGTACCTCTCATCTGATCAATGAGAAGGGTAATGAGGATAGGGACCATAGTAGTGCCGATGGACGCATCACTATATCTACCATACTCCCTATGCTAGGATGACCTTCATTGATCTGGATTCAATGATACTGGTTCGGGACCAGTGGTAGGAGTTGTACCCACTATGACACTGACTTCGGGTCAGTTGAGGAATAGTCTGAGACTAGTGGTACACACTCTGAGACTGACTTTGAGTCAGTGAAGGATGATACTGGTCCGGGAACAGTGGTAGGAGTTGTACCCACTATGACACTGACTTCGGGTCAGTTGAGGACTAGTCTGGGACCAGTGGTACACACTCTGAGACTGACTTTAAGTCAGTGGAGGATGGTATGATACATCCTCGATCATTTCTTCCTCTTCATAATTCGGACAAATCAAAGAAGAGAAAAACAAAGCAGATCAGAACAGGGTAGAACAAAACAGAGCAGAGCAGGAAAAATAGAGCAGAGAAGAGCAGGGGTCAAGCTGTACAAGGCAGTGCATTTGATGATGAATAGTAGTGACCGACAGACGAATTGACGATGGAGTTCTCCCTAGTTGAGAGGGAGTGTTAAAATTGGAAACTAGGGCCAAAATCCATGTGTGTCATCTTATTCATGGCTGATAATATTTTTATTAGATTCCTCTCGTCGAGAGGTGTAGGATTGATCTAAAGATCATCCGATTCCGATAAGTATTTATGGAGATATGAATTTATTTTGATTATGGAATAATTATCAAGCCGACCTGCAACTCATGTAGGCTCAGAAGCCCAACAGTCGCATCTATTCAATCATCAACATTTGTGTATAAATACAAGAGGTCTTTTCCTCATTTGTACTCACTCATCTCATCACATCTCTCTCTCTCTCCTGCGCAGAAAAGAGGCTCTTCTCCTATTGCGCAGAAAGAGACTCTTCTCTCACACGTGTGGAAGGAAGGACGTAGATTTAGGGCTGCAACTGCAGATCCAAAGTTTGACCAGCATTGACCATCAGTCTCCCTCTCAGAATTGCGTTGTAGGTGAATATGGATCTCCTCTGAAGGCCGCATTTTTTGGTGAAGGAATCAAGCCGATCTGACGGTCGGTTTGCAAGATATTATCTGCCCTAGTTTGGGACTGATCTAGGGTTTGCTGCTTTTGATGTTAATCTAATTTATGTACTATTTCTCTCTACTGAATTATTGAAGATAAAGGAAGATTTGATCAAAGGGTTTCCCCATATTGGGGTTTGTCCCTGGCTAGTCGCCACATCTTGTGTCTCTTGTCTTGGCTTGTTTTTTGTCGATCGTTTAATGTTCTATCTGTACTTTACTTTATGTACATGTGATTGCTAATCTGTGGATAATAATAAGAAAGATAAGTAAACTTCTCTAAGCATAGAACATACCATGAATTAACACCATCACTAAAACCCTAGTGATCAAAGTTAAAAATGTAAAAGCCCTGGTAGGCAAAGGTAAAGATATTAAGCACAAAGGATTTGGATATAACTTAGATTTTGATATGTTTTCCTTTCTTTCACTTGATAAAGTAAATAAATGACAATCATGTCACGTAATCTATGGAGCTTGCGACTCAGTTCCAGTGCCTGCGATCTCAAGAGGAAATTCTCTTCTATTATATGAGAATAATTCTATGAATAAATATTGAATTGGTCCAGTATCTTTCCCTTCTTTGCTATCAGCTGAGAAACTTGAGTGCCCAACTCATCTAGTTGATGTTGTTTCTAGAGCCTGGACCTCCTCGCTGATTCTCTGTTAGACACCATCCTTCTTTTCTTCCTCACATCTATCACTTGCTGAACCTCTGCTTCATCAGAGGCTGAAATGCTTCGATAAAATGAGATGCCCTCCCCATTGGCCCCACAAGGATATAATGAATCTTGAGTTGGGCACCTCTTGTCCAGAGACACACACAGTTATTTATTTGTGGGCACCATAGTTTTGGCCCCAGAAGCATTCAGATGAATAGTAATGTTCATATTGTTGCGTTGGGTACTACCCATATCATATATTCTCTGTTGAAATCTAATGGATGGATTGGGGCTACAAATTTTTTAGGAATGTTTATTTGATTTGAATGATAAGTAAGCATTTGATTTGACTGCAACCATATGAAAGAGTGCGAAATAGGCCCAAACCTTTGAGATCCTTCCCTGATAATATCTGTCCGCTCCATTAATGAAAATGTTGCCACTCTTTCTGTATTACAACTCCTTTTGCTACCTGTGATGAATCAATTCAAATTAGAGATGCCAACATATATCCAATCCAACAAGAAAGGTATTAAGACCTTAAATGATTGCATAAGAAAAGGTTTGGGAGTTTTCAATGAAACCCAAAATATACAGCCCTATAGCTATCTACAACAATGGAGAAAAATGAGACAAGGTTTGTACCAGAGAGCCAAAAGCATATGCAACAATGGAACGTATCAAACACTAAATAGAATAACTTTTGAAGAAAAGAGAAGAAAAGTGGGATCTTTGGCTACCTAATTTAGAATCTGACTCAAACACATATGCTATGCTACTTAAGCATAGAAGCAAGTCTATGACTAGATTGGGGAGAGAGTGTATATTAAGAAGAGACCATAGTCTACAAGCAAGTCTATAAACAACATAACATGAAAGGAAGGAAGAAGACTAGAGTTTGAAAGCAAGTATGCTAAAAAACAAAGCACATAAGGAAGGCAGTAGATCTTGATGACATTTGGAGGTGCAAATTTATTTGTTTTTCTCCAATTTCTGTGGGTTCTAATTGGTTATCTGGATTCCCTATCTGTGTGATGGACAACTACTCCACTGGAGAGGAAGACTCATACTTTTCTCTCGTGAAAATTTTGGTTCTTTTTCTCTTATCCACCATACTTACCATCATACCTCTATTGAATTCCCTCTCATAGCTCACATTATTATGAAGATGTGTTTATACCCATGTCCCCCGCCTACTCCTCACACTGATATTTCTGAGAACTCTACCGCCCTTTTTGCTTCCCATTTCTTCTGTCATATTGACTTAGGTTATTGCTGCCATTGTTGGAAAGTTTTCTCTGTCTGCGGGGTTGGCTGCATGTCCTATTAGAGACAATTTATAAATTCTCTTTGGTGCTGTGGGGGTGGTAGTATCGGGTGGGCGTGTCTTTTCTATTGGTGGAACTATAGTCTATGTTAATGTCACATCTTTGGACTCTACTCTTATTGCTTATAACAGATACATCTGAGGTGGGACTGGATTATAATTGGAAGTATACAAAAAATACATTGTGGCGGTGGGATTGTTGATTATTGATGTATTACTTGATATTTTCTGAGGAGGGGACGTAAAAGCTGCATATTACAATAACATACTACAACATATCTAGATTCTGGACACCATGCTCTTCCCTTGACTCACTCTCATGAATGCTGGTTCATCCTGGTTTTGAACATGGATCAAAAAGGTGTTGACCCATTTCTGACGTCTGTTTGAATTATCCGAAGTGTACGTTCAACGACAACCTGGATTATTTTGAAATTCCCCTCTCGGTTTTCTACTCATTTTTTTTACTAATTCTGGAGTAATCCCACAGTAAATGCGGGGGAATGCTTCTATGAAAAATTCGATGTCGTATCTTCGAACGGGATCCCAGGGGAGTTTTCTTGATTTAATGATGGGATATTGGTCTTCTCTATGCAATTCTTCTGCATGTACCACACTATCATTCCTCTAGGGATTATATTCTCTTCTTATCTCTCTCAGGTGCCAAATATTTTGGATGTCAGATCGCATGAGGTGTATTTTTCATACGCATTGATCTTGAATGATCCCTAGATTCCTCTACATTGACTACCACACTTCACATTAATTTTCTCATCTCTCACATATCTTCCTAGGGCGATGATTGAGATTTTGGTGGGGAAAACTTTGTGCACATTTATGTTTCTAGGGTGGTTGTTGGATGGCAGGTGAGGTTGATTATACATCCATTCATACTCTCTCCTCATGGACCATAACCAGGACCTACTTGATTCTGACATGGAAGCCCACAAGGCTTTCATACAAGCCACTATTGCTGATGAGTGGACAAGGATTATGTCCTCCAAAAATATAGATGTGTCAAATAAGAAGGCACCTTTATTTGACATTCCCTCTATTTACCTCCATGCAAATTCGAGACACAGACATGGTAGAAAACAAGATCACAAAGCCATTCACACCAACCCTGAGACAAAAATACTAATTTTTGGTCATGACGTACTCTAGGATAGAGTATCAATCTTGCGGAAATGAGCCCTTGTGGGCAGGTGGATTTTTTCAAATCCATCTGAACATGACATGCAGAGCTGGGCTAAGAAGGTTTGGGGGCCCCTACTAGTTTATGCTCCTAAGATTAGCATTTTTATGAACGCATGGTTCAACATACATTTCCTACACATGCAGGACACTGAGAAAATCTTGAAGATAACTTGGGTGCAAAGGGAGAAGTTTCCTTCAATTACATAAATGGTATATCGGGTTCAATCCACTGCTAGACACTCCCAAAAATGAAATTTTCTAGGTAAAATTGCTTGGGCTAACACTTGAATTCTGGACTATGAGGGCATTGACTGAAACAGGAAACCTAATCGTCTAGTTTTTATATATCAATCCCAAAGTTGTGGGAGTGCATGAAAAATGGGTGGCCTACATACTGGTTGAGATCTGTTTCTTTAGTGACCTCCCATAAAATTTGGACTTGGCTTGGGGCCCTCTACAAATTCGACAATATTTTGATTATTGGGGCATCCCTTTTCGATGCCTACTTTGTCATTGGACTGGACACTTGAAGAAGAGATGTCCAAGTAGGAGAAGATCTTTTCTACACAATACAATGGGACTTTCTCCTTTTTCGAACAACTCCCCACTTCAACATCTAGCTAATAATCTGTGCCCTGACAAAGGTATCTCTTTTTCTCAGATTGACCCCTTTCGAATTTATATTTCATCTTCTTCACTGAATATTTCTGCTACCACACCTTCACATGAGAAGATGGATGTTGCACTGGGTACTGATGACTCCCCTCGACACCCTTTCGCTGTTGATTTTTCATCCTGTCCCTTTGCTTTCCCTAGCCTTCAATATCCTCCGTCTATGGAGTCCCCTTCGCGTTTGGTCACTTCCCTTCAAGATCCCTCCATTTTCTTCCCTCCTTGTTCTTCTGGTAACACTCTCACAATATCGCCTTTAGTGCCCCCCCTTGAGTTTGCTATATCTCTACCTCCTCTCTATCTAGATGACCACACCATTGCTTCCCCTCACAACTCGATTGGCAACGACATTGAATTCCTTCTTCTCAACCTTGAGATGGATCTCAAACCCCTGACCATACATAAGGCTGACGCCACTAGATCCTCCCTGCATATCAACTCGCGATCTACAAATTACATCACTATTAGCAAGACTTGAAAAAAGGGTAGTCGGTACTTTCACAATCACCCTAGGCCACAATCCAATCTCTTTCATGACTCTATAGATTTACTTGATGTACCAATTATCTCCTCTTCTAATTCTTACAAACTTAGAGCTTAGCAGCCCACATCTTTGCTCCCATGATGAACATCCTCTCCATGAATATTATGGGTTTGGGGAATCACTCCAAACTACTGGCTCTTAACCATATTATTCTGGATACTCGACCTATTATTGTTCTTATACATGAAACTCTCGTAGACACACATCAAGCCATTTCATATTTCAGGAAAATTTTCCCATTATGGGACATTTTTGCTGTTCATTCTGTTGGTACTTCTAGAGGTCTAATTGACATGTGGGATCATGGCCAAGCACATTTTCATGCCTTTAGTATTTTTATAGGAATTTTATTATCTGGACACATTCGAGGCATTTATTGTTGCATACATATTCTTAACATTTATGTAGCATGTCGGGAATTCTTCTGGGAGAGAATTAAACTCTGCGATATCTTGAAAATCAGTGGGCTCTTTCTAGTTGGAGATCTGAATGGAACTCTTACGGCTCAGGTATCTTGGGGGACACACTACAAAACTGATCCTATAGCAGATCGACTATATAATATCTTTGTTGATAATCATTTGGTAGATATTTGTCCCGACCTTCTCTCTCCAACATGGAACAACAGATGGGTTGGATATGACCATGTTGGGAAACGACTTGATAGATTGTTGGTTCAAGAAGACTTGATTGAAAGGCTTTGAAATCTGAAGTCATTTGTATACATCTCATACATATCCAATCACATTCCAATTATTCTTAGCTGGAGGATGGAGAATGTACAAAAGGGGATTTTGTTTAAATTCAACAAAGCATGGATGGATGATTCTAAATATAATGACATGGTTCTCTCCCTTTGGTCAGAAATGTCTGATATTAGAGAAGAATCAACAATGAGATCTCTGGTAAAAAATCTCAATAGAATTGAATTGAGAACTAGAATACAGGAAATAATAAAAAAACAACGACTGATTGTGGAATTACAGAACGTCTCCTGTGACATTTCTGATTTTGGCAAGATTATGAATGGAAAAAACCGACACAAGAGGATCTAGATCGTCTAAAATTGCTGGAAGAAAGAAAAAATGAGATGTTAAATATACAAGACATTACATGGAGACTAAAGAGTAGAGAAATATGACTGCGAGAGGGAGATCGTAACACCAAATTCTTTCACAAGTATGCAACCCATCGCTTGCATTTCAATGCAATCTGGTAGATTGAATCATCTGAGGGACATATACAAAAATCCACCCCCGAAATACAAGAAGCTGTGAAAGTTTTTGAACATTTCTACAAGGCCAAGAAGGATATAGAATTTGATGATCAATATGGGCACTAAACCTATACCCAACTATGTTTGATCACGCTGTTAATGATGAAATTTTCAGCCCTATCACCTTGGAAGAAATTACTCAGACACTGGGGTCCTTTGCAAAGGATAAAAGCCTGGGTCTAGATGGATGGGCAGTGGAATTATTTATACATTTCTTTGAGTTGATGGGTAAAAGTCTCTTGGAGATTGTGGAAGAAGCCAGGACCAGTGGAATGATTATGGGTGCCATCAACTCGACTTTCTTAGCTCTCATCCCGAAGACCTCTTCCCCAAAAGTTTTTTTGGATTACAGGTCTATTTCCCTGTATAAAAGTCGATACAAGTTGATATCTAAGGTTATTTCCAAGCATATCAACAAGGTTCTATCCTCACACATCTCTAGAGAACAATTCAAAATTTTAAGTAACCACCAGATTCATGATGTTATTGCAGCTGCACAAGAGTGCATCCACTATATCCATACATGTAAGAAGGAGGTTGTGGTAATGAAAATTGACCTACACAGGGCTTTCAACTCTGTGGATTGGTTATATATCAGGCTTATTTTATAAAAAAAATGGTCTCTGGGCACACAACGTGGAGTGGATCATGGCCTGCATTACTTCAACCTGTTTTTCTGTTCTCATCAACAGACTCCCCTCATCCTTCTTCAAGGTGGGTAGTGGCCTCAGATAGGGATTCTCTCTTTCCCCTCTTATATTCTTACTTTTCATGGATGGACTTAGTCTTAAAATTAAAGAAGCACAATCCTATGGTATTTTTCATGGACTTCATATTTCTATTCTGGTCAAAATTACTCACTTGTTCTTTGTAGATGATATTTTAACCTTTGGCATTATCTCTAGATATGGCGCAAATTCTGGGATCCAAACAAACAACAAAAAATCAACTCTATAATTCTCTTTTGCTGATAGATTAGAAATAAATTATATTGCAGGTATATTCGGTGTTGTGACCGCTCCTTTGTAGGATGGTATTTCCTATCTGGGATTTAAACTAAATCCCAACAACTATAGGACAATGGAGTGGATTTGGTTGATAGACAAATACAAAAAGAAACTCGGCAACTGGACTCACAGATACCTCACCCTGGGAGGTGGATACATACTGGTATAGGCGGCACTACAACAAATCTATGTTTTCTGGGCATATCTCTTCATGATCCCAAGAACCATTGTCAATAAAATTTCGTCCATCATGACCAACTTTCTTTGGAGCGGCGTTGGGACTCCTACAAATATGTACCTTTGTAAATGGGTCGACTTGACTATTCCTAAGGAATTTGGCAGATAGGGATTCTTGGATAATAAAACCTTCGGACAAGTTCTGTTGATTAAATCCTTTTGGAGAGCTGTGAATGGTCGCGAAATATGGCAAGACATCATACATACAAAATACTTAAGACAATTTGACATGGAGGTTTTATTTAGGAATACTATTTCTTTCAGAACTAATGGGTCCTTAATTTGGAGAAGCCATCTGAAAATTATCCCTCGGTGGTGCATGAGGATGGAGTCGGAGTTTGGAAATGGTTGGAAAATTATGATTGGTTTGAATAACATCAAAGGTAGGAATAGAGAGAAGAACATATAGGGACACACTTTGGATGTCATCAATAGAAAGGGATATATTTTCCTAAGCCAAGCAATAAGAGGATATCTGAATGGATGCCCTATATGGAAAGAAGCTATAGACTTGGGACTAGTAGGACGATGTGTCATTGAAAGGAAATAATTTACCACTTTCCTCAGCCATCCTATTACACAACGCCCTTGGTAACAACATCACATGGAGTGGGAAAATGCACAAACATGTTTCCATTGTCGCTGAATCATACAAATTCTACATCACATAGAGATACAATCTAAAACAGTCATCTTGGTTTTACATGGTATGGAAGCTAAAGATCCCACTTAAATTAATATTATTTTTCTGGCTTGTATGGAAAAATAAAGTTCTAACTTGGGAAAACTTATTTAAAAGAGGTTTCCATGGTCCTAGGTACTGCATCTTTTATAGAAACTACATAGAATTTGCAGAACACATTTTCTTCTCTTGTCCTTCAACTACAGAGGTTTGGGGTAATACCACACATTTCATGAACATTCCTCTAGATATGTGATCCAGGTGGATATTTTTGGCCACCCACCTATTCCACATAGACCTCTTATCAGTTTCATATATTTCCTTTTTTATTTCATCATTTATTATTTTTAGCAGTTTTTTCGGGTCCTGAACTTCCAGAGAAGTTTTGAACCCCTAAACAACGTTTTTTGAGGTCCGCTGCAAAATTGTAGTCATAAAAATCGGCTTTCCACAAATATTTTAGCACTCAGAGAGACCTTTCCAACAAGGTATCATACATGCCAATCGGAAATAATATGACCAAGTTACGACCCCGGGAAGTTGGCTGCTCAACTAACTCCAACGGGGCCCATAAACTCTTGGTGTTACATCTCCTGGGGTTAGGGTTTTGGTTGTTTAGGGTTTTCTCTTGTTTTTTAGTAATAAATATGCCCTTGAACCTCATTATAACACAAATCAGAGGCATGTAGCCACCACATATCTTCTCAGAGATAAGCTACCATCGCCCAAGCTAGTTTATTTCCATTATGTTTGTAAGCATATTTTACTATTCTGATATTAATGCAATGAAGTGTTATTTTTGCTACATGCTTATAGTTATGCTTATATCTATAATTTTTTTCATTCCTATTTAAGCTCGGATCAGTGGTATCAGAGCGGTCTGCTCTTTCTCTATTTTTATTTGCATGTCCCCAACGATGTCAAGGTATAGGGAGTTAGGGCTCGATTTGGTTGAACCTTTGCAAGACCAGCCTCACAAACCTTGACGACCTCCCATGGCGGAAGAAAAGAAAGATGAGGGGGTAGGAGATTCTATCAAAATATTGCTTGAGGAATACCTCAAGCAATAGAGGAACACGGTGATGGATAACATTTCCCAGATCCTTTGACGACTACCCAGAGACGACGCATCTTCATCCAACAACCACTCTAGAGATGCCACTCCTTTTAAGGTACAAGTTAACTTTGACATTCCCATATTTGAGGGCTAGATAGATGCAGACATCGTAGATAAATGGTTCAATCTATTGGAAGGATATATTTCAGTTCATGACTTTTTCAATCAGGAAAGGATTACTTTTTGACATCTCAAATCCGCCCCACACATCAAGGATTGGTGGGAAACCTACTGTGAAAAAAAGGACAAGAGGGAATCCTCATTGTTTTCAGCCGCACCCACTTGGGATTCTTTCCAAGAAGCCATCAAGGAATTATATTACCCTGTCGGGAGTTATGAAAATAAATACATAAAGTGGACCACGCTACGACAGAGAAGGGACCAAGATGTGTCAGAGTTCACAAATGTTTTGCATACCCTCTGCACAAAATTGGGTATCAAGGATTATGAGTGGCATTTGGTACTCAAGTAATGCGACTACCTACATAAGTACATCCAGGATGATATGGGTTTCCTGGACATCTCCTCACTCGGAACGACATACCGATACACTATCAAGATTAAGCAAAAGTTTAAACAGAAGAAGTGAGACTTTGGTTCCGTGAATTTGAAGCAAGGAAAAGGCACCCCCAAACCATAGAGCAAAGGCAAAAACCAAGGTGGGTTGACTTAGGACAACCCACTAAAGAAGCAATCAAAGAAAAATACCACGAAGACAAAGAAGGACAAGGGAAAATGGTGTGAATTCCATAAGATCACCACTCACAACACAAGTGAGTGTTAGGCCAAACAATCATAGGTGGACGAGATGAAGATTTATGATTTAGACGCATGTTCCAACTCTGAATCAAAACCTGATAAGGGGAATGACAAAGGGTAGCAGATCATTGGTGGGGAGCCTAATGCCATCGTGACCACCACCAAGATCCAAAAGAATGAGCCTGAAGATCCAGAGGAGGGGGAACGCCTCTTCCACTCACAGATGTGGGTGAAGGGTTCTCCACTGCAATTCATTGTCGACAACAAGAGCCAAAAACACCTCATTTTAGTAGAGGTAGTGAAGTGGCTGGGCCTACTGAAGACAACACATCTGCAACCATACACCATCAGGAAGCTTCACCAAGGACGAGATCTCCATGTCAGCCAGTAGTGTTGCCTTCCCTACAACATCAAGCTCTTCATGGATGAGGTATTGTGTGATGTTTCTCCTCTTGAATTTTGTGATGTGTTATTAGGACAACCATACTTGTGGAAGCGACATGCTGTATATGAGTCTAGACCTCACTCTGTGATTATTACTTTGGGCAATAAGTTGTACAAGATACCAAAGGTAGGCTCGCCTATTGCCATCTATTTGATCATTGCAAAGTAATGCTGATCCAAGTGGATATTGGTGGCCACCCACCTATTCCACCTAGACCCCCCAGTTAGTTTCATCTGTTTCCTTGTTCATTTCATCATTTACTATTTTAGTAGTTTTTCAGGTCCTGAACTTCTAGAGCAGTTTTGACCCCCTAAAAGGTGTTTTTTGAGGTGAGCAGTAGGCTCATAGCCATTGGGAGGGGCTTGCGGCGAAACCTATAGTACTCATAGAGACCTTTCCAAAAAGGCGTCATACATGCCAAACAGAGATAATATGACCAGGTTACGACCCTAGGAAGTTGGATGTCCAACTAACCCCAATAGGGCCCACAAACTCTTGGTGTTACATCTATCGGGGTTAGGGTTTTGGTTGTTTAAAGTTTTATCATGTTTTCCAATAATAAATAGGCCCTTGAGCCTCATTGTAACACAATTTAGAGGCATGTAGCCACCACATATCTTCTCAGAGATAAGCTACCATTGCTCGAGCTATCTTATTTCCATTTTGTTTGTAAGCAGAGTTTAATATTTTTCTATTAATGAAATAAACTATTTTTCTGTTGCATCTCTGTGTTTATGATTATATCTGTAAGTTGTTGCGTTCCTGTTTAAGTTCGGATCAATGGTATCAGAGTGGTTTTCTCTTTCTCTGTTTTTCTTTGCATGTCCCCAATGGGGTTAGGGCATAAGGAGTTAGGGCTTGATCTGGTTGAACCATTGCAAGTTCAGCCTCGCGAAACCCAACGACCTCCCATGACGGAAGAAAAGAAAGATGAGGGGGAAGGAGATCCTTTCAAAATGTTGCTCGATGAAGCCCTCGAGCAACAAAGGGATGCGATGATGGATAACTTTTCCCATATCCTTCAATGACTACCCAAGGGCGATGCATCTTCATCCAAAAGCCACTCAGGAGGCACCACTCCTTTTAAGGTACAAGTTGACTTCGATATTCCCATATTCGAAGGCCTGATAGATGCAGATGTTGTAGATAAATGGTTAAATCTATTGGAAGGATATTTTCAGTTCATGAATTTTCTAATTAGGAAAAAAATACTTTTCCACTTCTTAAAGCCACCCCACACGTCAAGGATTGGTGGGAAACCTACTGTGAACAAAAGGACAAGGTGAACCCTCACTTTTTTTCAACTGCACCCACCTAGAATTATTTCCAAGATTCCATCAAGGAATAAATGACCCCGTTGGGAGCTATGAAGACAAATACATAAAGTGGACCACGCTACGACAGGGAAGGGACCAAGATGTGCCAGAGTTCACAAATTCTTTCCATACCTTTCACATGAAGATGGGTATCAAGGATACTAAGCGACATTTGGTGCTCAAGTACCACAACTGCCTACACAAGTATATCCAGGATGAGATGGAGTTCCTGGACATTTCCTCACTCAGCATGGCATATCAGTACACTGTCAAAATTGAGTAGAAGTTTAGACAAAATAAGGGGGACTTTGGATCTATGAATCCAAAGCAAGGAAAAGGCACCCCCAAACCACAAAACAAAGGACCAAGCCAAGGCGACGCTACCCATGACAGCCCACCGAAGCTGCAAGAAAAGATCAACACCCTGAAGACAAAGAAGGACATGGGAAAATGGTGTGAGTTCCATAAGATCTCCACTCACAATACAAGTGAGTGTCAGGCCAAGCAGTCACTGGTGGCCGAGATGAAGGTTTTTGAATCAGACGCAGGCTCTGACTTTGAATCAGAACTCGATAAGGGAACTAACAAAGGGAAGCAGATCATTGATGCAGAGCCCAATGCCACCTTGGCCACCACCAAGATAAAGAAGATTGAGCCTGAAGATCCATAGGAGGGGGAACACCTCTTCCACTCACAGATGTGGGTGAAGGGTTCTTCATTGCAGTTCATTGTCGACAACGGGAGCCAAAAGAACCTCATTTCAGAAGAGGTCATGAAGCAGCTGGGCCTAAATACTATATCACATCCACAGCCGTACACCATCAGGTGGCTTCACCAAGGACGAGATCTTCATGTTAGCCAGTAGTTTCGTGTTCCCTACAACATCAAGCCCTTCATGGATGAGGTACTGTGTGACATTGCTCCTCTTGAAGTTTGTGATGTAGTGTTAGGACAACCATACTTGTGGAAGCGACATGATGTATATGAGTCTAGACCTCACTCTATGATTATTACTTTGGCTAATAATTTGTACAAGATACCGAAGGTAGCCCCACCTACTACCATCTCTTTGATCACTGCAAAGAAATGTAGTAAGATCATTTCCTAGACCAGGAATTTTTTTTCCTTATGATTCACCCCCAAGGCAAGAAGAAGGCTGTGGACATGGCTTCTAGGCAGGGCTCCTTTTCACAACAACAGCAGATGGACAAGGTCGTGGAGGAATACATGGATATTTTCACCTCACCCACAGGGTTACCTTTGCACTGTCAGGTCAAGCACTCCATCGATTTGACCCCAAGAAAACTGTTACCTAATGGTCCGATCTATTGATGCTCTGTTCTGGAGAACGATGAGATCAAAAGGTAGATTCAGGAACTATTTTAGAAAGGGTACACCAGGCCAAGCTCATCACCATGTGGGAGCTTGATTGTATTGGTACAGAAGAAGGATGGGACCTAGAGGGTCTGTATTGACTATCGGGCGCTGAACAAGATCACTGTTTGGAATAGGTACCCAATCCCGCAGATTGATGACCTTCTAGACCAGCTCAAGGGGGCCAAATATTTCAACAATATTGACTTGAAGTCAGGTTATCACCAGGTGCCTATCGAACCCTCCGATGTGTGGAAGACTTCCTTCAAATCCAAGGAGGGCCTTTTCAAATGGTTGGTCATGCCATTCGGATTGACAAACGTCCCTGCAACCTTCATGAGACTAATGGATGATATTTTGCAACCCTTCACCAATGCGTTCGTGGTGGTGTATTTAGATGATATCTTGATCTTCAGCCAGAGTTTGGAATAACGCCTCCACCATATTCGACAGGTCCTTCAAACTCTATGCCAACAAAAGCTATGTGCTAACTTGGAGAAATGCACCTTTGGCCTAACCCAGGTTCAATATCTAGGGTACATCATTGATGAGAAGGGTGTACACGTGGACCCATCCAAGATACAAGTCATTTGAGATTGGCCAGCCCCAACCACTCTAACAGAGCTCCGCAACTTTTTGGGTGTTTCCAGTTTCTACCGTAGGTTCGTATTGGGGTTCTCTCATATCACTTGACCTTTAAGTCAAGTTACTAGGGGTGGAGAGAAAGCAAAGTTTTTTTGGCGGAAACCCAACAACAAGAATTCTCCGAGTTGAAGAATTTCCTCTGTTATGCACCAATGCTCACATTACCAGACCTGCAACAACCATTTGAGATTGGGACAGATGCCTCCGATTATGTTATTGGTGTGGTTCTTACTCAACATGGGAATCTAGTGGCTTAACACAGTGAGACACTTTCAGACACAGTCCGAATGTACCCCACTTACGAAAAAAATGTGTTCCATTGTGCAGGCCTGCCGTCAAGGGAAGCATTACATTCCGGGGAAGGAAACAGTTATCCACACAGACCACTAACCTCTACAGTTGATACAGACCCAAGGGAAGTTGCAGAGCGATTGCCATCATAAATGGTCCACCTATTTGCATCAGTTATATTTGAACATTAAGTATAAGAAGGGAAGCACTAGTAATATTGTCGATTGCCTCAGTGGACCACCGGTCATGGTGCTGATCACTGTGATCGACTCCTATGGGCATGATACATCGGGGTGGCCACATATTTACAAGAGCGATCTAGAATTCAGCAGCATATACCAGACACTCCTGGAAGGGAAGTAAGTTTCAAAATTTTACCTTCAGGATCCACTGTTATGCCACCTGGGACACATATGCGTTCCTTCAAGTGAGCATGCCAAGATGATTTGGGAGATGCACTAGAGTTGTATTGCTGGAAATTTAGGAGTAGAGAAAACAATGACAATATTGCAGAAGTATTTTTATTGGCCAAAAATTCTTTAGGATGTTGAGAAGTACATTAGATCCTAAACCACCTGCACCATTGCCAAACCAACTGTCAAGAAGCAAAGCTTGTATACTCCTCTACCTACTCCTAGCTGACCTTGGGAATCTATCTCCATGGATTACATGTCGGGCCTTCCTTCTACTAAGCATGACAATGATTGCATTTTCATGGTCATTGACAGATTCTATAAGATGGCCATCATGGCGGCCTGCAAGAAGAGTATCACAACAGAGGCCACTGCTAAGCTATTCTTTGAGCGAGTATGGGTACACTTTGGGATCCCATAGTCCATTTTCTCAGATCAAGACAACATATTCCTAAGTCCATTTTGGTCAAGTCTTTGGTCGATGATGGATACAAAACTTATTAAGTCAATGACTTTCCATCCCCAAACTGATGGCCAAATAGAGCTTGTCAACAAGATTATCGTACACATTCTACGCATGTAAAACTGGAAGCATCCATGCACATGGGATGAAAGTCTCCCCTATGTCCAAAAAAACTATAACAAAGCTCTTCACATCTCAACAGGCTAGAAGCGCTTTCAGGCAGGGCTGGGATTTTAGCCATTATGCCTCATTGATGTGGCCATAGCATTGGCACCCACTCAGGTAGATTCGACTCATGTTCAGTCCGAAGCTAAAAGGGCTAACAACTTAATTGAGCGCATTCAACACATCCGCTAGCAGGTCCATGATATACTGGATAGAGCCAATGCTAAGTACAAACAATGCCATGATCAGCATCGAGTGACGCACAAGTTCTAGGTGGGCGACAAAGTTTGGCTACATTTGTAGAAGGAGTGCCTTGCTCGATCCCATCGCAAGTTTCGCCTGCTTCGATATGGGCCATACACCATCACCAACGCTGTCGGTGACAATGCCTTCGAGCTCAACATGCCACCATTCCTTGTTCTGCACCCAGTTTTCAATGTTGATCGCCTTCGACCATACTTTCCACCATTATTGGACACATCTGACATTGCAGAACAACTCACACCAACAAAGCTCAACACGGACTGCATGGAACAATCCACAAGTGATAAAATCATGGAAACACAGATAAATAACACTCGCCAACAGAGGATACAACTATATCGAGTTTTCAAAGCATGCAAACTCCTTCACCAGGGAAAGTGGTTCACTAGGGACCAGGTTCAACAAAAATTTCCTCACCTCATAGAGGCTGTGCACGCAATGGGGATTATTGCTTCCTAAGGGGGGAGGAATTATCTAGGTGGATATTGGTGGCCACCCACCTATTCCACGTAGACCACCTAGTCAGTTTCATATGTTTCCTTGTTCACTTCAACATTTACTATTTTTAGTAGTTTTTCGGGTCTTGAACTTTCAGAGCAGTTTTGACTCCCTAAACAATGTTTTTTGGGGTCTGCGATAAGGCTATGGCCTACAACGAAACTTGTAGTACTCAGAGAGACCTTTCCAATGAGGTATCATATACACCAATCAAAGATAATATGATGAAGTTACGACCCCGGGAAGTTGGCTACCCAACTAACCCCAACGGGGCCCATAAATTCTTGGTGTTACATCTCCTGGGGTTAGCGTTTTCGTTGTTTAGGGTTTTCTCATGTTTTCCAATAATAAATAGGCCCTTGACCCTCATTGTAACACAGTTCAGAGGCATGTAGCCACCACATCTCTTCTCAAAGATAAACCACCATCGCCTGAGCTATCTTATTTCCATTCTGTTTGTAAACATAGTTTAGTATTTTTCTATTAATGAAATGAAGAGTTTTCCTACTGCATCTTTGTGTTTATGATTATATCTGTTAGTTGTTGCATTTTTGTTTAAGTTCGGATCAAATGCAGCAATATCATTTCCCAGAATAGGAGATTTGTTTTCCTTATGATTCACCCTCAAGGAAAGAAAAAGGTTGTGGACATGACTTCCAGACAAGGCTCCTTCGCACAACAACATATGGACAAGGTCATGGAGGAGTACAGGGACATTTTCACCTCACCTACAGGGTTATCTCTTGATCCAGGTGGATATTGGTGGCCACCTGCCAAGTCCACTTGGACCCCCACCATTGTTTCTTTCAGCTTTTCAGTTTCCTTAATTGTAGCACAATTTACTATTTTTACCAGTTTTTTGGGTCCTGAACTTTCAAAACTGTTTTGAGGCCCTAAACGACGTTTTTTGGGAAAACTGGGCGCAACATCGGTCCATGGACCAATGTTTCTCTTCCCAAAGTTGTAGTTCTCGGATAGATTTTTATAACAATATATTGTGCATGTCAAACGGAGATCATATGCCAAATTTACGACCCCGAGAAGTTGATGTACCAATTTACCCAAATAGGGCCCACAATTTGGCATTTCATCTTCTAGGGTTAGCTTTTTGGATGTTTAGGGTTTTCCATTGTTTCTCAACAATAAATAGGCCTTCGAGCCTCATTGTAACACAATTCAGAGGCATGTAGCCGCCACATCTCTTCTCAGAGATAAGCTACCATCGCCCTAGCTGGTTTATTTCCATTGCTGTTTGTAAGCATATTTCAGTATTATACATTAATGAAATGAAGTATTATTTCCACTACATCTCTGTCTTTATGGTTATCTCCATAATTTGTTGTGTTCCTGTTTAAATCCAGATCATCTCTACACTGTCAGGTCAAGCACTCCATTGATTTGACCTTGGGCGCACCACTACCCAATGGACCGATTTATCGACACTTTGTTATGGAGAACGATGAGATCAAGAGGCAGATTGAGGAGCTGTTGCAAAAAGGGCACATCAGGCCAAGCTCATCACCCTGTGGGAGATCAATTGTATTGGTACAAAATAAGGACGTGACCTGGAGACTCTGTATTGACTATCGGGCGTTGAAAAAGATCATTGTCCTGAATAGGTACCCAATCCCATGGATTGATGACCTTATGGACTAGCTTAAGGGGGCCAAATATTTTAGCAAGATTGACTTGAAGTCGAGTTATCACTAGGTTCCTATCAAACCATTTGATGTGTGGAAGACTGCCTTCAAATCCAAAAAGGGCCTTTTCGAATGGTTGGTCATGCCTTTCATGTTGATGAATGCCCCCGCAATCTTCATGAGATTGATGGAGGACATCTTGCGACCCTTCACCAATGTATTCATGGTGGTGTATTTAGATGACATCTTGATCTTCAGCCAGAATTGTGTGCCAATTTGGAGAAATTCACTTTTGGCATGACCCAGGTTCAATATATGGGGTACATCATTAATGAGCAGAGTGTGCATGTGGACCCAACCTAGATACAAGTCATTCGGGATTGGCCAACCCAAACCACTCTAACAGAGCTCCGCAACTTTCTGGGTCTTGCCAATTTCTACCACACATTCGTGTTGGGGTTCTCTCATATCACTTGGCCTTTAAGTCAAGTCACTAAGAGAGGAGCGAAAGATATTTTTTTTCTTGGTCCAAAACCCAAAATAAGGTGTTTTTCGAGTTGAAGCATCGCCTCTACTCTTCACTACTGCTCACATTACCTAGACCTACAACAACCATTTGAGATTGAGACATATGCCTCCGACTATGCTATTGGTGAATTTCTTACTCAGCAGTGGCATCCAATGGCTTACCATAGTGAGACACTTTCAGACAGTCCGAAAGTATCCCACTTACAACAAAGAAATGTATTCCATTGTGCAAGCCTGTTTTCAATGGAAGCATTACATTTTGGGGAAGGAAACTGTGATCCACACAGACCACCGACCCCTATAGTTCATACAGACACAAGGGAAGTTGCAAAACAATCGCCATCAGAAATGGTCCACCTACCTGCAATAAATCCATTTGAAAATAAGTACAAGAAGGGCAACACCAATAATGTTGCAGAATTCCTTAACCGACAACCAGTCATGGCGCCGATCACTGTGCTCGACTCCTATGTGCATGAGACTTCGGGCTGGCCGCATCTTTACCAGAGCCATCCAGAATTTGACAACACATACCAGAAACTCCTGTAAGGGAAGAAAGTTCCAAATTTTCACCTTTAGGATGCACTGTTATGCCACCTGGGACACATCTGTGTTCCTTCAAGCGAGTGTGCCAAGATCATTTGGGAGGCACACTACATTCGGGTCGCTAGACATTTCAAAGAGAAAATCGTGGCGGTATTGCATAAGCAGTTTTATTGGCCGAAACTTCATCAAAATGTTGGCATTAGATCCTGCACTGCCTGTGCCATTGCAAAACCAACCTTCAAGAAGCAAGGCCTATATACTCCTCTACCTATTCCTATTCGACCTTGGGAATCTATCTCCATGGATTACATGTCTGGCCTTCCTTCTACTAAGCATGGGAGCGACTACATTTTTGTGATTGTCGAAAAATTCTCTAATATGGTCATCATGGCAGCTTGCAAGAAGAGTATCACAATAGAGGCCACTTCTAACCTCTTCTTTGAGTGAGTGTGGGTACACTTTGGGATCCCACAGTCCATTGTCTTAGATTGGGACAATAGATTCCTAAGTGAATTTTGGTCAAGTCTCTGGTCGATGTTGGATACAAAACTTACTAAGCCCATGACTTTCCATCCCCAAACTGATGGCCAAATAGAGGTTGTCAACAAGATGATCGTACACATTTTGTGCATGTAAAACTCAAAGAATCCATGCACATGGGATGAAAGTATCCCCTATGTACAACTCAACTACAACAAAGCTCTCCACATCTCAAAGGGCCATAACCCTTTTTAGGTAGGGCTGGGATTTCAGCCATTATGTCCCATTGATGTGGCCATACCATTTGCAGCCACTCAAGTAGATTTAGCTCATGTCGAGTCCCAAGTTGACATGGCTAACAAATTCACTGAGCACATTCAACACATTTTCCAACAGGTCCATGATATATTGGATAAAACTAATGCTAATTACAAGCAACGCCATGATAAACATTGAGTGCCGCATAAGTTCCAAGTGGGCGACAAAATTTAGCTACATTTGCAGAAGGAGCACCTCATTGGACCCCACCACAAGCTTCGCCAGCTCCAATATAGGACATACATCATCACCAAGGCTATCGATGACAATTCCTTTGAGCTCAACATCCCATCGTTCCTTGGTCTGCATCCAGTGTTCAATGTAGACTGCCTTCGACCATACTTTCCACCATTGTTGGATACATCCGACATTGCAGAACAACTCACACCAACAGAGCTTAACCCAGACTACATGGAACATGCCACAAATGATCATCTCATGGACATGTAGATCAAGAACACTCACCAACATAGAATCCAACTATATCGAGTTGTTAAAGCGAGCCAACTCCTTCACCAGGGCAAGTGGTTCACTAGGGACCAAGTTCAACAGAACTTTTCCTCACCTCATGGAGGCTCTGCATGCAATGGGGACCATTGCTTCCTAAGGGGGGAGGAATGATCCAGGTTGATATTGGTGTCCACACCTATTCTGCCTAGACCTCCAGTAGGCTTCATATGTTTCCTTGTTTATTTCAGCATTTACTATTTTTAGCAGTTTTTTTGGGTCTTGAACTTCTGGACTAGTTTTGACTCCCTAAACGGAGTTTTTTTGAGGTCCTCTATAGCTCTGTAGCTATAGGTAGGTGCAATTGCAAATTCTATAGAATTCAGAGAGACCTTTCCAACAAGGTATCGCACGCACCAAACAGAGATAATATGACCAAGTTACGACATCGGGAAGTTGGCTGCTCAACTAACCCCGACGAGGACCATAAACTGTTGGCTTCACATCTACCAGGGTTAGGGTTTTGGTTGTTTAGGATTTTCTCTTGTTGTTCAATAATAAATAGGCCCTTGAGCCTCATTATAACACATTTCATAGGCATGTCGCCGCCACATCTCTTCCAAGAGATAAGCTACCATCACTCGAGCTAGTTTATTTCCATTTTATTTGTGAGCATATTTGAATATTATGATATTAATGAAATGAAGTGTTATTTCTGCTGCATCTCTATATCTATGCTTATATCTATAATTTGTTGCGTTCCTGTTTAAGTTCAGATCAGTATGGCAACAAAATTAGAACACATCATGACCCTCTCATTTGATTGCACAGTTAAGAACAAAGCGACACCCATATACATCAATTGGGAGATTTGGAATGCTAGGAATTATCATATATTTGAGGGGCATCCTATTGACAACAACATAATTTATTTTAGAGCAATTTCTTGGATGAACGTCATACCATAGGGTACAAAAATACATAGGAACACAACGAAGATAAGGACCCCTCCAACTATAACTCTGCTTGCAGGATGGTTCCATGGCACATCACAAATGGGATCATGTGGGTGTGGAGCAGTTCTCAAATTGGACAACAATACACAATACAATCTCTCTTGGAATGGTGGCCCTCGCACCAACACCAGAGCAAAAATCATTGCACTTTGGGGGCTACTCTGGTTTGCAAAAGAGAAGCAACTGAATAACAACAACATCTATGGAGACTCCAAATCTCTCATAGAAGGGATACATGGAATAACTGATTTTGACCCACCTCTATTAGCTAGATGGATCAACAGAATTAAACGGATGTTGGGCTCCCTCACATTCTACACCATCAAACATATATACAAGGATGCAAACAAGGAAGCTGATAGACTGTCAAAAGAAGGTTTACATGTAGAATATGGAGTCATGAAATACATATTATCTGTGGACATGCACATTAGAGAGGAAGGTGAGATCATCTTGGCGTAACACCCTGATCCTGTTTCTTTTCTTATTATCTAGCTTATGTTCTGATGAATTGTAAATTTAATGCAATATTACAGTACTATTTTGCTTATTTTTGAAACATGTGATTATAGAAATGATAAACATGTGTTGGACTAGGATACTTAATGGGTTGCTAGTAATAGTACGTCACGACTATCAGCACACACAAAATTTCTTTTTTCAGATATATATCATCTAATGCTTATTTTTCAAACATATGTACTGGACTTTAACTATTATATATAAAATCAACATTTGTTTCTTCTGGAAAAAAAAGTTACTCACCAAAGCTCTTGGTATGATTACAAGTGCTTTAGTATGATCACACTTGCAAGTCTAGCTTTACTTCACACTAAATGTAATATTTGTTGAAGCAAACAATTAACAAATTCACGTTCCCATCATTAGGATATTTTAACTTAGAGGGCTTATACACATGATCATTTACCTAAAAAATCATCAAATTGTTTAATGCTGGTGTGAGTTGGGTGTATTATTTATCAAATTGTTGTGAGTTGGGTGTATTATTTATGAGCCATATATATATATATTAAAATTTTAAATTTAAAAATTATAAAAATGTATTTTTTTATTATATTTTTAATTTAAAAAAACTAAAATTTTGATTACAAAATTTCGACAAAACTTTAATTACATTTTTGATTAATAGTCTTTAAAAACACCATTAAAAAAATAATAGGCTTTAAGTGCCACTTTTTGGAGTTTATGGCTCACTGAAATCCAAAGAAAAAATTTGTGGCCAAATATTTGGTTGTTTAAACTGATTTTTTGATTGCATATATGGATCCTAGGGCACTTCAATTGTGAAGAGTTCACCCATAAAACTTGTGATTTCAATGAATCCCTACCGAATTCTAAAGGAATTAGATCTAAAAATAAACCTGAAATATTTACAAAAAGTCACACAAAGACTACTCGTTAAAAAAAAAACTTTAATTACAAAACCCTAACCACTTCCTTTATTAACAAGTCTTTGAATCACCATCATAGGTCCCATTAACCTAGCAATGAGCCACATTAAATTGGTTATTATTTGTGGAGCTTAGTTTTTCTTTTATTGATTTAAGTTCATTAAATAAGAATCTATTTAAGGGTGTATGAAGGGATATGAAAAGATATCATTACATTTCATATGTATATGAAATGTAAAGGTAAAGAGTAATTGGTAACTAGAAGGTATAATTATTGTTGTTATTAAAGATTACATAACATCCATAATAAACATCAAAATACTTACTTCATAATAGCTATCATATTGCTAAGATTTTAAAAATCATAATAAATAAATAAATTATAGTTTTTTATTATTCTAATAAAAATTATATATATATATATATATAGAGAGAGAGAGAGAGAGATTCTTAACCATGGAGATTCACCTCACTTTACCATGGAAGAATTTTTTAATTTATAAATAGGCTTTGTTATAATACCATGGGCCAATAATATGACTAAAAAACCACAATCATTTCATCTGACACTGGTGTACATGATATTTTTTTAATTGATCAATATAATTAAAAAGGCCAAAAACAACATACCCACTTTTGAGATAGATTTCAACCTTTAATCTCTAACTAACACTAAGAATATTTTAGAATATTCCATGGAAGTTAAATCCCTATCATCCACCTAACAGTTAATAATAATTAAATTAAAATTCTTGAAGCCCTATTCCAAAATAAACACCCTAATGACATAACTAAGAAAACTTCACTATTTGATATGATAATTGGTAAACCATACCAAACAAGACTAGCCTTGAGGTTCCAATCACTCTACCATGATGGGATGATGATGCTTAATGTTTATTTATTTGTATTTGGAAGAATCAACAACTACGGTGGGTTTATACTAGCATGGCATGGAGTAGATTCCCTCTACTACTATATGATAACCTCTAAACCTATCCACATGGCCCCACATATGACACACATAACTTGTCAAAGTTTGAACCAACAACATCATAAGGAATACCTTAATAATGCACTTTATCACTAACTAATCTACATCCTAAAGAAAATGATACTTAATATTTTCCCCTTCATAGTGGGAAAACTTATCATAACTCAATTGTCAAACCAGTATTGGGTACAACTAATGCATGCTGACTCATCACTATTATTCAAGTAAATCTAGGCTAGCTAAAATTACCTGCCATGCTTTCACTCCTGTTTGATGCCTCTAGGTCCTTGGGCCGTTAACCTGTTTTCTTATTTCTGAAGAAGACTAGCTCCAAGCAGAAGTAGTTTTAGGACATACTTCAGTCATTTTTATTTTAATTGAGATGAGAGATGCTTTCCAGTACGGAAGAGATATTGTAATATCTTGTCCTGTTAAATATTTTAGCTATGTCAAATTACATTAAAAAATAATTTTTTAAAATTAAAAATAAATTATAATTATAATTATTAATAAAACATTTTCATTGAGTCAAATTATATATATATATATATATATATATATATATATATAATAAAATAAATAATTATAATTAATAATTAATAATTAAACTAACTTTTACTAAGGGTTGAGAGGGATTAAATCTCTTGAGTTGCAAAACTATTTTAAAGTAAAAAGAGATTTGATCCTTCCCAAAACTTAATAGACCTAAAATTAAAATGAATCTAAAATGATTTATTTAATTTTTATATTATAAAGTTTGTCAAATAATTTAGTGTTAAAGAAACAATTACTCTTAAATACACCTTTCTTTCTTTCATTTATGGAAAAATGGGACAAGAAATATGGTTACTGAATATTTTAATTTTCAAATATATTTAAACTTTTGATTATATTTTATATGGAATCGATTTATTATTTTAAAAAAAATATTTTTTATTTATCAAATTAATATATATATTTTTGTTTCATTGGTTCAATTCCCCATTCAATTCCCCACCACGATCATATTAGACATAATGAAGATATATTCTCACAGTACTTCAAAAACATAAATTGATTAGTTAATTGCATGATGATATAACTTTATTTCCTTAATGTAAATCGTTTTTTTTTTCAATTAAAAAAAACCCACAACTTTTTTATTAAGCTTTACAAACTCTGCCACAATCAAGTTTTTTATTATCCCGGTGTACTGAGACTCATTCACTTCTCTACCTTCTCATTGACTAGTCACCTCCTCATTGCTATCCCTATTTCTCCATAAACTTGATCTAAATTTTCTATCATAAATTTAGAAAACAAAACCAGTTGTATCAACAATATTATTTATGTACTTAAATCACTAAACATTTTGACCAATAAACTGATTTATTATGAAAAACAAATTAGGGGTCTTTACCTTCTTATAATATAAGGAGCAAAAACAAATTAGGGGTCTTTACCTTCTGATAATATAATGGATATATTTATTAAATTTGCAAACCGTTGATATCATTCTCCAGGTTATGTGTTGTGCTGTCGTTTTGAACCAAAATATTGATATAAAGTTAGAAATAATTGCACGTGAGTGCATAACTCGCTGGTGGGGGCGGTAGGTTTTTGCACCCCAGCCAGGATCGATTCCTGCCGGTGCAGCGTGTTGCTGCTGCAGCATTTGACTCAATGATGACATATGTGTCCCAATGTGTTCCGATGTTGACTTATTCTGCACGTATTCTGTTCGCTTCAGCGATATTGTATGATGAAATCTGCTGGCTTCGACGATATAAGATGTATTGTAATTGTTCAGCAAGGATTCGCTACCCACTGGAAAAAAGTTAAAAATAATTGCATCCAAATTTAAGTTGACAACATTATAAATGTGTTGCAAGTTACAATGTTACTTCTTGCATCGTTCCATTTTTGGATTGGAATGTCAAATAAAAAATAATACATTTTTGGATTGGAATGTCAAATCAAAAGTAATACGCTCTTTTTAAACCACCTGCAAATAATTTAGATAGTGACACAAAGTATGAAGCAATTTCTTTGAAGTTGCCTTCACCATTAGAATATGGAAGGCCACCTAAACCTTGGAGTCACCTTTTTCATATGACAGTAAGGATTTCGAATCACAGAAGATGGAAATTTTTATGAAACTCAAGTTGTTTGACAACGAGAGAAAGTCAAAGATAGAAGCAAAGTAGGAAACGGAGATCAGTCAAAAATAAATGTTTTACTTATATTTTAATCACAGAAGATGGAAATTTTTATGAAACTCAAGTTGTTTGACAACGAGAGAAAGTCAAAGATAGAAGCAAAGTGGGAAACGGAGATCAGTGAAAAATAAATGTTTTACTTATATTTTAATCACAGAAGATGGAAATTTTTATGAAACTCAAGTTGTTTGACAACGAGAGAAAGTTAAAGATAGAAGCAAAGTAGGAAACGGAGATCAGTGAAAAATAAAGGTTTTACTTATATTTTTACTTGTGTAAAGCTACTATGAGCACGTAAGTTATTTTGAGCACATGCATCTGAGCAAGAGGGGGAATAGTTAATTAGGAAAGTTGGCAATTATAATTGGAAATTGGATATTAGGGGAAGAGCTAATTGGGAAAAGTGGTATTTATAATTGGAAATTGGATATTTCAAATGTAATGTAAAATGGTTTTTATATTTATGTTTAAGTGAAGTTAATATAGGGGCATGTGAGTGAGAAAATTAAGGAAAATTGGTAATCACGGTGGGAAAATGGATATTTCGACTTAATATAATATAATATAAGATGAAGTTAATTATGATGTCTGATTTGATAGTAATGTAAATGGTTTTTATATTTATGTTTAAGTTAATATAGGCATGTGAGTGAGAGAGCAGTGAATTAAGGAAAATTGGTAATTACGGTGGGAAAATGGATATTTTGACTTAATATAATATAATATAAGATGAAGCTAATTATGATTTTTGATTTGATAAGGTATTGAGTGAAATATACAATAAAGATATTTAGTTCAGGAGTTTAATTTTGAAAGTTTTTACTTGAAATTTAATTAATTTAAGTTATCTCTTTGAATTATAAATGTGTGGAAATATCACATTGCACTCTTAATCATTTAAGTGAGTGAGATTGTTGATACCTTGTTAATACCAATCAACATAAAAGACAAAAATATCACAAGTGAGATTTGAATTTCAATAAAAAGATAACAACTTTTCTTTTTAATCATCCAAACTAAACTCAATAAATTACTTTTGACTTTTTAATATATTTGTATAATTCAATACACATACAAATCATTTTTACAAAAGTATAATTTATTTAATATTTTGAATTTATACAAATTAATTAAATCAAACTTAAATTAATAAAAATATAATAACAAATTTTGCCATGTATTTTCAATAACCTTTTTATTAAATTAAAGGCAATCAATCATTAAACCAAGCTTTATAAATCTAATAATATAATATTCCTAATATGTTATCACACTTTTATTTTTCTTAGTCTTTAGAGGATTACCCTTTTTAATGAAGTGCAAAATAGTTCGCTTAGTTTGGGTTTTAGTATGGTAGTATGTTCTTATTAAAAGTTAATTGTGTTTAACTTGGGTGGTCGAGTGGAATAGTTGTTATCTTCCCCACCCAAGTTCAAGTATTGTAAATTGACATGCTTACGCTTTGGAATATAGTAACTATTTTCACTTTTAAGTGAGTCAATACTGAGGGCTAGCCTAGTACCAACAACCTCTCTCTTGCCTTCAGGCTGAGAGGAAGGTTGAATTTCTTCCCTGGGTGGTACCCAATGCCCAAAATTTTAATGGGTGCGATCATACCAATGTTAATGCACTAGATCCCATCAAAACTCCACAGTTAAGCACGCTTGGGATAGAGTAGTACTAGGATGGGTGACATCCTAGGAAGTCCTAGTGTTGCACCCTCTGAAAAGCCCCAAGGGTTAGCTTAATTGGTCGAGTCCCCATCGTTAGACCACCTCTACTATTGAGATGTCATAGGTTCAATGCTCTCAACCCTCTCAAGGCCAGGATCCATGGTTGATCCGGAATGAAGTGATCCTTTTGGGTAGATCTTCTCAATACAAACATTTTTGTAGACGTATCGGTCATTGATCTCCAAGGACTATGAATCACATAGAAAAACATTATGTCCTTTATTTGGACAACACTTTCCTCTCGTTAAACTTATGTTTGCCAATACAAATGATTAACACATTATTTACAATGCACCATTAACCCGATATCAACATCCAATTTACATGGTACCACTTCTAGTGATAAATTAGCATTTGATTATATCACTTTAAGTTTAGATTATTAGTCTACATCAATGACATCTTGTAAATTGGAGGTTGAAATTTCCTATCTAATTAGGTGATTAAAGTTAGTATATAGATACTTAATGAAATCATATTAAAATACTTCTAATTAATATTTTTCTAAATATTTAAGGTTTTGTTTTTCTTAAATCTTTATATTTATATTGATATGAATATATATAATTTTGCTATAAATATGAATACAAAAAATCTTAGTAATAAATACTTTTTTATATATATTTTTAAATTGCTGCATATATACTATTCGAATTAATTTGAGAAATGTATTGTTCCAATGCATTCTTCTAGATTATCATAGTTCCAATGTAGTTGTCTAGAAAGCTGTTAGTTTCCAATGTAGGAGTGAGTTGTAGCTGAGTAGGTGTCATTATCTTCCAGGTTGTTGTGATTATCTAGTCTATCGATCCAATAGCTATAAAGTGGGACTCTATTATGTGTTTTGTGTATGAGATTCAATTAATAAAATATTTGTGAGAGATTTTTTTAATTGAATCTCACACACATAACACATAATAGAGTCCCATTTTATAATTATGGGATTGACGAACTAGATAATCACAACAACCTAAAAGATAATGATGCCTACGCAATTACAACTCACTCCTATGTTAGAAATTGTCCTGATCACGGTATGTATCTATCCCCAAGGGTTAGCTCAATTGGTCAAGTACCCATCGACAAAGAACCTTAATTTTCCATTGAGATGTCATTGATTCAATTCTCTTGACGATCTTGGGGTCAGGTAAATGTTCAATTCACTTAACATTTATCAATCAATGGAAAAGCGATAAGAAATGTGGTGATAGATGTATTTGAAGTTAAAACCTAAAACTTACCTCTAGTGTGAAAAAATATCCTCTAGTTATCCCTAGTTGTGAGGGAGTAACAAAGCATACATAAGGGTATAACCCCACAATTTATAACCAATGCACCAAAGTAACTAGACTTACATTTTGACTTAGAAAGTTGACCGACTTACATTCCAACTTAGAAAGTTGACTAACTTACATTATGTCTTAGAAATTTGACTAACTTACATTCCAACTTAGAAAGTTGAGTAATTTTGATTGTCAGATTTAGTTGACAAAGTCAGAAAACCCTTCCAAAAGATGTTCAAAAATTTGTGGCAGAATGTTTGGTTTTCCAATAGAATAGAGTAGAGATAATTAAGACACCAAGTCTTTTAGAACCATTGACCACACCAAGTTACCATTAGGAAGGGGTCACAATGGAATTTATCATAGGTTTGCCAAAGTTTGAAGGGAAAAATGCCATCATGGTGGTGGTGAATAGACCCACAAGGTATGCCCATTTATGTGCACTTTCTTACCCTTTTAAAGCAAGCATAGTAGCCACAACATTCATAGAAATAATTTAGAAGCTACATGGAACCCCAAAGATTATAGCGAGTGATAGATATATGCAATTTTCACCTAGACTAGCTTGTTTTCTTATGTGTGTACTCAACTAGCCCACAACTTCAATCACCATATGATGGGAAAATTGAGATTGTGAATAAATGTATAAAAGGTCATCTCCATTGCTTTGCATTTGATAAATAGTCACAATGTGTCAAATGGTTTCCTTTGGTAGTATGGTGGTATAACATTTCATTTCATGTGTTATCTAGAATGTCACTCTATGGGTATCATCTTCCATCCATCACAACACCCTTGAGATGGAAACCTAAGGTTCAAATAATGGAGGATCACATCAAGCACCAAAAAGAGGTTCTCCAACTATTGAAGGAAAACCTGGTTATAACACAAGACATGATGAAACAAAACATAGATCAACATCACAATGAAAGACACTTTGAATTTGGGGATTGGGTTCTTTTGAGGCTGTAACCATTTAAATAGATGTCCCTTAGGCAACAAAAAAAGGACAATCAATTATGATGGAAGTACTATAGCCTCTATATGGTGTTGCAAAGAATTGGCAGTATGACTTACATATTCGAGTTACCTCAATATTCACATGTACATCTAGTCTTCCATGTTTGTTGTTTAAAGAAGGTAATCTATGACAAAATCCCATTTCAAACTACATTAAAGTTTGACACACAAGAGCCTAAAACATTCCTTGAAACATGGATTAGGAAACTACAAAACTAGACAATTATTGATAATCTTATCAAATGGAAAAACCCGCCAATAGAATATGCCACTTGGAAGATGATTTTTTCGTATAAAAGCATCCTCATCTAGTCAATAATTGAGGACAACACTTATTTAAAAGGGCAATTCATGTTAAACCTCTAAACCATTTCATTGTTATTGTTATATTATTGTTGACATTATGGGCTGAATAGTCTCATTTTTTGTATTTGTATTCCTTATATCCTTATATACGAAGGAGGGTCAGATTTATAAAAGAAAAACAAATTTATTTCAAATTATAATTATAAAAATAAAATAAAAGTTATTTAAAATAGAACTAATTTTTTTTATTTGAATTTAGTATATATATATATATGACATTCATTTTATTTCATTTCTATTCTTACTGATTCCGCCCTAAGTGACCTGAAAACCTATACCATTCCTGGTAGAGCGCGCTACTGAACCTCCTCTCCCACTCACTCTAGATTTAGTTCGTTCAAAATCTGGCAGCCGGGTAGTGATCTAGTTGAAATTGGTGCTCTATCGGCTCATTTGGCCTCGAATTCATTCAATCTTCGTACAATTTTAGGTTTCAAATGGAGAATTAGAGTAAAATTTGCCATTCTCGTGCCTAGGAATCGAACCTTGGATGTTGAGGTAGGGGCGGTGCGTTTGAGTACTAGTTTTACATCGTCTTGAGGCATTGTATCTCTGGGATTTGCACAAGGGCCCAGGTTAAAAACAAGTGGAGCACGAGAGAACCGACAGAGTATTACGAGGGATTGTATCTCTGGGATTTGCACAAGGGCCCAGGTTAAAAACAAGTGCAGCACGAGAGAACCGACAGTGTATTACATAGGAGTATTAGATGAGAGACGGTGGTAAGCACTTCTCTGTAGTTGCTCAGGGTTTCATTATTGTCAATGAGTTGTATTATGTATTGCAAGCCACAATGAAATTTGGGCTTTTAGATCACATTTTGTTCTGTGATTTTCGGCCTTCTTATTGGGTGTTTAAGGGAATTTCCTTTCAATTAGATTAGATAAATTTCTGTTGCCAAGGTGTTCAAACCAAGGTAAGGGTCTCTGTCTCAAATGTATACTACCGTAAATTAAGAGCTGAATCCCCCTGGGTTTGATGGGTGGCGAGTTAATTTAGATAACTGGCCCACGAAACCTTAGAACCTTCGCAAGACTAATGTTTGAAATTTTTATTTCATTATCCATTATCGCTAATTATAGGTTGGACTAAAATGTATTTCGAAAGAAATATCCTATTATGCAATGTAGGTGATCTAGTAGATTCCTTTTTTTAACACCCATCTCTTATGAAATGAACGAACCCCAAATCAACGACAAAGTCCAAAGCCTCACAGTGAGAGTCCCCTTGGTATATTTATACCCCAATATATTTAATAAACAAATTAGATCTGCCTATATCCAAATGCTTGCATGGAAATTTTTTTCTTTGGCTTGATCAACAACTAACTGGGGTTGGGACTGTCATTCAACATTGCCTGGTCCCCTGCTCGACTATCCTTACTGAACTTGGACACCGAACCAATGTTTGTACGAGCCCAAACTCACTCAGTTGTTCACCCTACTTCTTTTGGCTTCATGGAGTGAGACCTGAATAATTCGAGATTTCAACACTTAACTTCTCTTGATATTGGCCAAATAAACCAAGTCTTTAGCTAAATTTGGATCTAAGCAAAGCTCAGGTTTGCAGTCTCTCCAGATGCCAATCTATTTTGATATTCAAAATTCGAATGAATGCTCAAACTCTCTTTCTTCATATATACCAATGACAAAACTAGAGTGTTTTAAGCATCCAAAAATTACTAATGTCTTGAAAATTCAAAACTAGAGAGCTATTGTCATGAGGCATGTGTCCTACTGAAAGAAATATTAATTGGCATGTTCACTCTAGTATGTACTTCTAAGAAAGATGCATTTTGGTTCTAGTTGTATTTTTTTTGGGTGCAATTTAGCCAATGTCTTTAAATATAATTCATTTTGTAACCTACTCTTATGTTCTCAAGCCTACAATTTCCCTAATTTGAGTTAGTATGCTCACTATTTGCTTTAATTGCCTCCTCATGCATCTTAAGTAATTTTGTTACCTTTTTTTAATCCATTCTAGATGTTGGGTAGATAAAAAATTGAATTGTGCAATGAGCCTCCCAAATTTTGAATGAAAGAGACTTAAAATTACTAATTGATGTGCAAGTTTCCCCTTTTACATGCATGAAATCAACTTAATGAATAAACCTTAAAATATTTTTATATAATATCATTACCAATATTGCCAAAAAAGAAGGAAAATATCTGACAAACCAAATGTGATAGCACCTAGAATAGACCATAACAAATATGGGTGGAAAAAGTAAATTTTCACTCTACAAAATATACAAAATTATAGGAATAAATTGAGTGAAACCCATGTGATCTTCAATATAGAACACTATTATAGAGGATAAAGGGTTTGGGCCATCCATTGTGCCCACAACCCATGAAATTTTTGGACCCAAATTTCATTATCCAACCTACACAATGCAAATATCCCCTTTGGCCTTCAAATGTTGTCTTCCACATCAATTATAACATGTGCATTTGGGTGAGGTGTCTCTTCAAGATGATGGTTTCCCTTGGGAGCAGTACTCCTGTGTGTTTGAAATGTTATTTCATTTGAACGATTGTAATGGGAAAGAGGTGAAATGTTATCTAATTAATGAATGCCTTGAATTGGAATTAGAAATTGACCCTTAAAGTCCTAAACTTTTCTTTTATAGCCTTATGGGCTAAAATGTATACCTTGTTTTGATTTCATAAGGATTCAAAAAAATTGATGTTTTTGAAGTGGGAAACTTTCTAATTTACTCTCAATAGGATTGATTACAACTTAAAGTTGCTTAAGCTTCAATCCTCGACCACTATTTGAATGACACTTGGAAAGTCTTCAATTACAATCATTGATTGGATTTGTCAAGCTATAGCTAATTTAGATATCCAAGGAGACAAAAAACCTCTCTTTGATTGTTTATGTTGATTCCAAGAGTCCAAGAATATTACAGTTCCACTTTTCCCTGTAGATCTTGAATGATCCATCCCACTATTTCCACCCATAGATTTCCTTTCAAATCCCCATCAAAAAACAAGAAGTGTGATTCTTGTGCTAATTTCCATAGATGGAAGTCCTACTCAGATATTTGGAGCTACCAACATGACCTAATAAATTTCCTTCTTATTGCTCTTTGAAAATTTTCTTTTAGAATATGACATTGCTAAAACCATGATTCCTCATCTATCTCTAAGATATATTTTTCCCAAGTTCCTTTACTCCTAGCTAGCAAATGCTAGGATAACAACAATATTTCTTTGCCCATTGCATGCCTTGAATTAATTATTTCATCTTTGAACATTTCTCTATTTTGAGCAAGAAGTATCTTCCAACATAGGTATTTAGGCATGGGTGCCTTGAAAATTTTGAAAATTCCCTCAGTACTTCAATTCCTTATTATATACATCTCACTCCATGATGAGGGAATTTTCATTCAATACCTTAGAATTTGGAAAGTTGAATCCCAAACTTGCCAAGAGAAGGTACATTCAAAGAAGAAATGAGGATTTGATATACAATTTTGCAGACAAAGAGCACTTCTTCGAGGGGAAATGAATGCCTCATTTGAGTAGATTTTTTGACTTAAAAACTTTTTTGCACCATCAACAAATAGAAAATAATTGAATTTGGGTAAACCATTTAGATACTGGTACAAAATTATAATTCCTAGATACTAGTACAAAATTATAATTCTGTTGACGGTGCTGGACTCGCCAACATTCAAGGGATCTCCCTGATATGAAGTCGCAATTAGACCTCACACTGCTTGGTATAGGTGTCCCATCCAGTACGATGGCCCGGTTCCCATTATCTTGAAGTTTTGCCTTAGCTCTTGCTTGTCAGCACATGAGAGTGGTCTTCTTTGTCTTCAAACAACGAGGTTCGTGTGCCTGGTGACTGCTTAGTGTCACTTGTGTCAAGGTTCTTTCACTACAGAGGGAGAGGGTGGAAGTGAGTCTCAATAGTACCAAGTCTGTTAGAGACACAAAACACAACAAGACATGCACAACTTCTGGCGGAGTAGTCCACACGGATGCAACAATCACAAATACACAGTGAATGGATAGCACATACAACACCCAGCGGAGTAGTCCACATGAGTGCGACGGTCATTATAACAAGTTTTTGGGAATGGTTTTGTTGAGTGTCCGACGGGATAACCCACACGAGTGAGACAATGTTAACAACTTATACAACACATTTTCGTAAGCATGTGTATTAGAACAACCGAAATAGTTCAACTGTTCTAACACATGTTAAAGCAATATGCATTACAAGTTTCCAAAGAATAGTCTTACAAACAAATACAATACGTATGAAAACGTGTTGACCTGTTATCAGCCTTCTAAATTAAGCAAAAGTTCCAAGACACATCGGTACACCATACATCTCTAACCCCGATTGATCCAAGATATTTTACTTATAGATGCATCAAAATTACATGAAACAAAGCTTATAAACCATGGAACTTAAAAGCACACAAAACAATGTGAAAATAACACGATATGCGAGAAACCATAACACAAAGATTTGATTACGAATTTCGTCCAATTTGGACTACATCTTTGGGCCTTGCTCAATAGTGGGGAGACCTTCTTTCATTTATTAGCATAAAAAGAGATAAAAGTACAAGCAACATTCTTTACAATCCTTATACCTCCAATATGGAAGATGGATGAATAATGGAGAGCCCAGCTTCAAAAATAGACAGTCCCAATGAAATCCTAGCGAAAAATCATGCATAGACGCCTATTCGAACCCCCAATTTGGATAATTGGGCCTTCTGCACCTTCTCGAAACCTCCATGCTACTCAAGGTGAGGTCCCGACCTACTACCAGGTAAGGGTTTGCTGTGCACAAGGGCTTCTAAACTAATCTGCTAGTCCTCTCCCCCTTTTCTCCGATGCAGATAGTCCTTTTTATATGTTGGTGGTAAACCCCTCAAATCCTGGGGAGTTCTAAAAAATAGACCAAAATTGACTTCATATCAAGGATCTCAGGTCGCAGCAACAACCCTTACTTAACATGGAAAAAATCTTTAACTGCGCGTTTAACTTGGTAGTCTTTTACTATCGACGTTTCCCCCATCAACTTTTCCAATTAGTGGATAACCAAAAAGACCATACATCAGGCGCCCCGCGATAAGCACAGACCCGATGAACTATTAACCACAATATATAATATATCGAGTCCCATCGCAAATCGAAATTGGCGTAGAACCGAGGTTGGCACTCCATACTGTTGCTCTCCTTTTGCGAACTACGATTGTGATATATCGCATTTGAACTTGACTCTGCCGGGGGCCGATTTGTAAACAATTGATCCCCTCTGATCCGCAATATGCAATATCACAATCGCAACTGGGATCCTGCTGAGGGCCGCTTCAGAAACACTTTGCCTTTTGCGATTATCTCATTGCAACTTTTCTTGCCTAGGGCCGATTTGAAACCGCTGACCGCTACCTTCTATGATAAGAGAAATGCGGAATCAATGGCGGCATGCCACTTGGCGCTTCCCCATTCGCTAAAGCTTTTCCACATCATTTCCTCCTGCCACCTGTCCAAGTCAAACATAAACTTTGATTTGTTATAAGTTATTTGTATGAACTTAGATTTTAGTGTTGTTTGCACCGTTGGAATCAGGATGACAAGCACTTCCATTCGATGCTAAGTTTATCCAAATTTTTCCACTTTGAGTTTTGAGCCTTTTACCATGCCTCTTGTACTTCTTTAAAGATCCACCCCGATAAATCCTCCTCACAAAGAGGTTTTGGACTGCCAAAAGCCTTTTCAGTCAATCAACAAGTGAGGAAGTTTCTCCCTCATTTTCTATTTCTCCATCCATCGAGCTTTACTCAGATGCATTCCTTTGAAGCCAACACGAGTGTACTTAACATCTCCCTGTCATGGAGTTCTGGTTCTCCTGTCAAGAATGATATCTTTAGGCAACTTGTCTAGATACTTTGGTGCAAAATTGTCCATTGTAGGAATCTATGCCACCTCTTCAATATCCATAATCAATGGAGGTTCATAAAGCTTTAGGTTTTCAACATTTACTATTGAGTACATTTGCATATAAGCGGGGAAAGTCAAGGCGAAAAGCATTGTTTCCAATCTTTTCCAATATGGTGAAGGGACCATATCGAATGGGTCTCAATTTCTTCCCTTCTCCCTTCATTTTATCCTTGCAGGTGTGGAGCCATACCTTGTCCCTAACTTGAAACTTATGGTCAACTCGGTGCTTATCATGTCACACTTTATACCGAGCCCGACTCTTCTCCAACTACTCCTATACTGTTGGATGAATCACCTATATCCGCTGAATAAACTTCCGTGTTTGTCCCTATAATCTCGTCCATTGCCATCCTCATCTTTCCCAAATACCATGTCTAAGGGATACCTTGGTAGGTAACCAAAACATGTCTCGAATGGTGAGCTCCGTGTGGATGAATGTGCTGCTCGATTGTATGCATGCCACACATAAGGAAAATGTTCATCCCACAACTTGGGATGTTTTCCACAATAGCCTCGTAACAAGTATACCACGGTGCGGTTGACGAACTTTATCTACCCATCGGTTTGTGGATGAAATGCTGTATTTCTTTTCAGCTTAGTGTCCATCATTCTCCACAAGCTGGTCCAAAACTCTCCAAGAAAGTGAGAGTCTTGATCTAACAAAATAGATGTGGGTAACCCAAAATGGACCCAAACATGCTGAAAGAGAAGATAAGCAGTCTGCTTAGTAGTGACCTGCTTTTTACAAGGCGTTAAAAAACACATTTTAATAAAATGATCCACGATGACCTACAAATAGTCGTGACCTTTCCTAGACATAGGCAAACCACCTACAAAATCCATGGACACACTTTCCCATGGTCGACTTGGAATAGGGAGTGGTGTGTAGAGCCCAAGTTTTCTATTAGAGGGCTTTGAAACATAACACAACACACAACCCTTTACAAAGCAAGTCACAATTTTTTTCATATGAGGCCAAAAACAAAACCTCTGTAAATGACAAAGTTTTTTCAACCCCAAAATGACCAGACACAAGAGATGTATGAGACTCTCGGATTACATGTGCCCTTTCATCAAGGGTATGCAAAGTTTTCCAAGGTGGTACAATAGTTTTCCTTGCAAATAATAATTGTCCACCTGTGATCCATGAGTCAGTTTTGTATAAATCTCTTTAAAATCATTATCGTTAGCATATTGTTCAGCGTAAACTTCTAACGATAAAGAATCATTTTGAAAAACTACAAATGCAGAAATAGGAGGCGAGAAAGCATATCTTCTACTTTGTTGTTGGCGCCCTTCTTGTATTTTATTACCAGATGAAACTGTTGGAGGAATCCCATCCATATGAAATGATGGGCTTGTTGAAGCTTGGTTTGTGACTGAAGGTACTACAAGGGCTGATGATCCATATGGATGATGGTCTCCTTGCCGATCAGGTAGTGTTTCCACTTCTTTACACTCTGAACCAAGGCATACAACTCCCTGTCATATGTGGGATAATTCACAACAGCCTGGGAGAAAGTCTCTGAATGGTAACATATAGGCTTCCTTTGCTGCATCAATACAATGCCCATGGCATATCCACTGGCATCTGTTTCAATCTCAAAAGGCTACTAAAGGTCTGGTAAGGCTAGCACTGGTGCTATGCTGATCTTCTCTTTCAGCGTGTCGAAGGATTTCTGCTGCTTTCCTCCCCACTAAAAGGCCTGCTTCACACTTGTCAATGCGTGTAAGGGGGTTGTGATAAAAAAGAAGTTTGCAATGAACCTCCTCCAATACGATACCGCACCCAAAAATCTTTAGACCTTTGTAACATTTGTGGGCTCAGGCCACTTCATAATCGCATCTACTTTAGAGGGATCTTTTCAATTGCTCATTATCGAATATGTGACCTAAATAAACTAAAGGGGTTTTCCCAAACTCACACTTTGACAATTTGACATACAATTTTTATTTTTTCAGAACATCAAGCACTTTCTTCACATGACATACATGTTCATCCCATGTCCGACTATAAACAATAATATCATCCAGATATACAAGCAAAAAATTATGAAGAAAAGGCCTAAACATATCATTCATCACCCTCATGAATGTGGTCGGAGCATTGCACAATCCAAATGGCATCACCATCCATTTGAACAACCCTTGTTTGGTTTTGAATTCAGTCTTCCAAATATCTTGTTCTGAAACTCTAACCTGGTGATATCCACTACGCAAATCCAATTTTATAAAATAGACAACATTTTTCAACTGATCTAATAATTCATTAATGCGAGGGAGAGGGTATTGATTCTTCACCATAATTTTGTTTAGCACCCTGTAGTCTATGCACATTCTCCATGTGCCATATTTCTTTGGCACCAACACAATTGATGAGCCACACGGAGAAGAACTCGGTCTGATGACCCCTTGATTTAGCAACTCCTGCACCTGTTTCTTGATCTCCTCCATCTTGATAGAAGCCATCCTGTACATGCAAATATTTGGTAAAGGAGCATCCTGTTGTAAATGGATCTCATGTTGGATTTCCCATTTTGGGGACAATGCTCTCTATTCCTAAAACAATCCATCATAGTCAAACATAATTTCAAACAATTCTTTCTTATGATCAGGATCACAACCTTTGAAAGCGTCAGCCATCTCAGCTTTTTGCTCACTACCATGAGCATGCACCCTTTACTAGAATTAACCCGTCGTTTAATCTGTGCTGCACTTACAAGGCTAGCACTAA
The DNA here is from genome assembly GCA_031772625.1 of Pinus tabuliformis. NCBI lineage: Eukaryota > Viridiplantae > Streptophyta > Pinopsida > Pinales > Pinaceae > Pinus > Pinus tabuliformis. Next base: position 1,526,229,916 of record CM062818.1, on the reverse strand, counting down.
CTTTTGTATGATGAGATCTGACTATATATTCCACCTCGTCCTTCGTGAGGTGGTATTTATTTTCGTGCCGAAAGAAAACTGCCTTTCTGTCATATAGATACAGACTTCCCAAGATAATTCCACAGATGTCCAAAGGCACAACATCTAACTCTACCTCATCAACTAATTTGGAAGCAATAACAAATTTGGCCCTACATTGCTTGGTTACTTGTAATTTTTCTTTATCGCTTACCCAACCAAGCGGGTATGGACTCAAATGAGGCTTAGTTTCGAGGCCTAACTTTTTCACTAAGGACTCTGAGATTAAATTTTCTTGGGAACCTGAATCGAACAGAGTTTCCACCTTTGTGTGTTTTATAATAACCCTGATGTGGAATAGTTCAATTCTCTTTCGCTCATTACTTATAGGCTCATTCAAATAAATAGTACTTGCAATTGAATCAAAACTATTATTAACGGAAGGAGTACCTTTTGTGCCCATGGTTGTGATCAATGTTTCATCGCCAGAATCTGATCCAATGTCTTGTTGCACTGTTGCCACTGTATTCTGCTTTCCCTTTCCACTGAATCTCTTTGGTCTCAACTCTGGATGTAGCTTCCAACAGTGGTCCTCAACATGACCTTCTCTCTTGCAAATCATGCATTATGGTGTTGCTCCATCCTCTTTCTTCGCTGCGACGGTCTTCTCAGCCTTCCCCTTGCCTTTCTTCTGAAATTTTCCATGCTGAGGGTTGAACGGTTTTTTCTTGGCTTGATCATCACTGTCATTCTTTCCTCATCTTTCAAGATGAATCACCTTTATTCTAGCCACATCAATCGTAGTAGGCTCGAATAATAGCAGTGAGTGTCTTATGTAACTATGTAGCACACCAACATACTTAGTGACAGTCTCGGGCGAATCTAATGAGATACCCAAATTCAATGCTTGTTTCCGAAATTCTTCAGTGAAGCTTTGCACATTTTTTCCTTTACTTTGCCTTAGATATTTCCATTCCATTAGTGCCTTTTTTATATAACCCAAAGGGTAAAATTGGTCTTTCAATGTAGAAATAAATCTGGACCAAGAGGAAGGAAGGTAACCTAGATTTTTGCTGCCCTTCTGCAACTTGATCTCCCACCAAATGAGAGCAGTGCCACTTAGCTGAATAGATGCTAACTGGACCTTTGCCTCATCTTCTTTGATCTGCTAAATCCAGCAGTAGACCTCTATCTTTCTTATCCAATTATTAAGTTTTTCTGCACCACACTCACCATTATACATGGTCAGGTCAAACTTTACATCTAGCTTGAATAATGGTTTCTTAGATGTATGTTTGGAATCACGATTAGAGTGATGAGAATTATCGCTTGAAGAAGGAGAGGGAGGAGGCTCTTCTCCACCACCTTCATGATTTGATGATATATTATCTTCGACACCTTCCTTCTTGTGCCCAAGTGCCTTCTCATACTCTGTAAACAACCTGTCCACTTTCTCTACCATATTGTAGAATACATTGGGTAAATTCTGTTCCTCTTGCCAACGGGCTTCTTCATTTTCCATGTTTCTTCTTCATTGTGCACGTCCTGCTTCAGGATCAAAGGACTTAAGTGTTCCTTCTCATTTTCGCAGCTTGTTTCAGATTAGCATATACTCATGCAGTTCACATCGACAAAGACCTGCTCTAATACCAAACTTGATCCAAGATCTTTTACTTATAGATGCATCAAAATTACATGAAACAGAGCTTATAAACCATGGAACTTAAAAGCACATAAACAATATGGAAATAACATGATAAGCGAGAAACCATGACACAAAGATGTTATTACGGATTTCATCCAATTTGGACTACATCTCCGAGCCTTGCTCAATAGTGGGGAGACCTTCTTTCATTTAGTGACATAAAAAGAGATAAAAGTACAAGCAACATTCTTTACAATATTTATACCTCCAAGCTGGAAGATGGATGAATAATGGAGAGACCAACTTCAGAAACAGATAGTGCCAATGAAATCCTAGCGAAAAACCGTGCATAAACGCCTATCCTAACCCCCAATTCGGGTAATCGGACCTTCTGCACCTTCTCAGAATCTCCCTGATACTGAAGGCGAGGTCCCTGCCTACTTCCAGGTCAGGGTTTGCCAGACACAATGAATTTTGAAATAATCTTCCAGTCCTCTCCCCCTTTTCTCTGACATGGATAGTCCTTTATATATGCTGGTAGTAAACCCCTCAACTCCCAGGAAGTTCTAAACAATATACCAAGTTAGCAGGCAGGGTTGATTTAATATCAAGGATCTCGGGTCACAACAACAACCCTTAACATGGAAAAACCCTTTAACTGTACGTTTAAACCGATGGTATTTTACTATCGATGTTTCCCATATTGGCATTTCCAATCCGAGGACAACTTAAAAAGGCCCATACATCAGGCGCCCTGTGATAACCAAGGACTCGACGAACTATTAACCACGATATATAATATATTAGGTCCCATCGCAAATCGCAATTGGTGTAAACTGAGGTTAGCACTCCATACTACTACTCCCATTTTGCGAACTGCGATTGCGATATATCGCATCACAGGTAGACTCTACTAGGGGCCGATTTGTAAACACTTGATCCCCTCTAATCTATGATATGCGATATCACAATCACAACTGGGATCCTACTGGGGACCACTTCAGAAACACTTTGCCTTTTGCGATTGCGATATGCGATTATCGCATAACAACTTTTCTTGCCTAAGGTCGATTTGAAACCACTGACCTTTACCTTCAGCGATAAGTGAAATGTAGGACCAATGGCAGCCTGCCACTTGGTGCTTCTCCATTCACTAAAGTTTTGCCATATCATCTCCTCCTACCACCTATTCAAGTCAAACATAAAGTTTGACTTGCTCTAACTTCTTCGTATGAAATCAGATTTGAGTGTCGTTCGCACTGTTGGAATCAGGATGACGAGCACTTTGATCTAATGCTAAGTTTATCCAAATTATGACACTTTGAATTTTGAGGCTTTTACCATGCCACTGGTACTTATTTAAAGATCCACCTGGATCACCAATAGCGGGGTGTTGGAGCCACTGCTCGCTCCTCAAAGAAAATACTACAAACTCTTAAGTCTATATGGGAGGAGCCAAGGTGAAAAAGTCCTTTGCATGTACAAATGAGGGGTATTTATAGCCAAGGGTAAAACTGGCCCTTATGACTGTTCAACTTCCCTCATGACTGTTTGACTTACATGACTCTTCAAATTTACATGAATCTTCAGATTTACATGTGGGTCCCTTGGACTTCCACATTACATTACATTGATTACAACAGTGTGGCCCATAGCAGTGATGTGGTTGAGATGATTCATGACATGACTCGACATGACAAAGATGATTCATGACATGACTCGACATGATAAAGCTAGTATGTTCATGTTGCTAGTGGTGTGCATGTCGAGCTACAGTGCTGCTAAGTGATGGATGTGCTCTTGGTGTATCATAGCTTCATCTCCACATGGAAAGGTGTGCGAGTCTTCAATGGTCTTGGTGTTCGCTTGATGTTGCATGTGCATGTCACTCCTTTGCTTGTACATTGGCACGCTGCATGTGTTTGTCCGTTTGCGAAGAAATATACTCACATGCACTCCTTGTTCATCCCGTTCATCGTTGCGTCATGTCTCATCAATGTAACTATATCTGTAATCACTCATGATGAGACAACATCAAATCCAAAAATATCCTAGTCTACCATGATGCATTGTCATTCGCTTTCAGATGTAGGTGACTGGGAGAGAGGACAAGGTTTTTGAAACTACGCAAGGTAGATTTCAAGCTGGGATGCGGGCTCCGGGCACTGTTCCTGAAAATTGCGTAGAGATCATTGGGAGGCTGAGATGGGAAATCTAGATCAACAGTGACTATGCGCGAGATCTGTCTCAGCTGGAGGGAAGATCTGTGCAATTTTTTGAGGGAGACAGTGTAGGCAGCAAAGGTTGATTGGTAGTGAAAACTGCACAATTTCTCGGGGAGATGGCAATGAGTTGCGAGAGGTTGCTTTGAGAAATTGTACAATTTTTCTAGGGAGCTGGCAGTGTGTTGTGGGAGGCTGCTAGAAAAAACTATGCAATGCTGGGAGGTTGGCCTACTGGAAATCCTTGCGCAGTTTCTAAGTTGAGCGGGATGTTGGGCTACTGGGGCACTTCTCATGAAAGCTGCTTGTTTTCCGGGTGAGCAGCAGGCCAACGAATTACATGACTGGCTGGAAAAACTGCGCAATTTTTTAGGGCAGTACAGTGACATACACAAGGTGTATGTCTGACATGTTTGCACAGTTTCTTCAGTTAGCGGAGTGGGCATGCTTGGCAGCTTTTGCATAATTTTTTGGAGGAGTGAGACCCGGGGTGATTGCCCAGTCAAACTCTCTAGTTGGCTAGTTGGAGGGATGGTTGATGTGCTTGCAAGTAGCGCAGGGTGAAATGGCTTGCTGGAAAACTTCTACATTATTCGGGGTGACAATTGGTCGAGTTGATTCCAGGGTTACGCAATGCAGACTGCTTGGGAGGCAGCCTCAAGCTTTGTGCAATTCTCGGCAATAGTACATAATCAATGAGAGCTGAAACTGCGCAATGCAGCTCAGTGGATGTCTGATTGTTGGAGGTTGATATGGTCAATAGAGTTTTAAAAAAATGACCAAGTGTGTGAATGAGTGATTTCGTACATGCATGAATTCGCGAACACACACTGAACATGACTTGACGACAAGACACATCGAACCATCAAGACAACATACACTTAGTGTGACTGACCGACGGTGTAAGTGAAAAGCGCGACACTTGTGATACATCATTGAATGAATGCGACAATGTTTGTGCGATAGTGCATACAACTTCATGTGTGAGTGTGATGGATGTTTACATAGCAGACACAACTTGCACACACGAAAGCGAACCTTGTGCATGGCTAGAACATGACCACAAGCATGACATTGTGACCAACATGCAAAAGATGCTCGATGAACGGTCAAGAGAGGAGGGTGAAAAGACTCAACATGAGCTCACGAGATGAACCCAAGTGCTTGCAAACATCAAGGAAAAACCCAAGGCTCCGAAATTGAATGCAAGCCAAAATTATGGAGGGTGTTGCAGAGACTGTGACACTTGGCGACATAATGGTTGAACTCCAGATTCTCTATTTTGGTCCATTGAAAGCATAGGGCCTTGGTATTTCAAGGAGTATTGAATTGTTGTGCAGGTTACTTCGACTTTCCCACTTACCCCATGGACAGACATGGTTCACCTTTCACCAACTGAGTCAAACACAACAGCAAATTTCAGCTTGATCACAATGTTTTGAAATCGGAAAGGGTAGTTTGGCTCACGAGTTAAAAAAATTCAGAGTATATGTTTTCATATTTGGTGTTGCTCTGCTACCAGTAGACCTGGACAGTACCTCGACAGAGTCACGCAATAACACACACATTGCACCACTACCAGCGAGCTTGAACAGTATCCCAATGGAGTTGCATGCTTCACCTCTCTGCGCAGGAAGCCTTTCTCTTATTTCGCCTTTGTATTTTTAAAGAGGATTGTGCATAGGCACTTATTTATTTTTGGGGCGGAAGAGGGATACCTATTTATTGAGAGAAGAAGAGGTTGTTCCTTCAGAGAAGCATGTACAACCCTTGACATAGGTCTTCTCGTTTAGATTTTCCCCTTCTCCATTTCTACTAGTTGGATGATATTGATGACATAGAGTAGAAGGATGAGTACAGGGATGGGGTTTCCCAGTGTGGACACAGGTTCATGGTTGGACCCAATCTTCCCTTGCAGATGGTTCATATTTTCCATCAAGACTTCATGGCCGAAGGTTACAACCAAGCACAAAGAAGATGGATGCAGGACATGCCAAGTGTTGTAGTGTCACAAGACATTTTATATCTCAGCCACATACTCATTCAAAAGCAAAAAATCAGTAGAGGGAAACAATTATTTACAAAACCAGAAATAACATTATATTAAACAAGAAAAACAAAATAAAATAAAAATAGTAAGAAAATTGAAAAAAAAAACAAAAATGTAAACAGACTATGTACATGGCGCGGGGTGTGGCCCAAACTATTGAACACAGAGTTGGAGATCTTGGCCATTGACAGGAAGGTTGTCAACCCTCCTGTTAAGTGATTGTAGACGATACATGTGTGGGCCAAGCTTCTCTTGAACCAATATCAGACTATCAGGTTCCGCTACCGGAACCTAGTGGTATCCCGAAAGACCATTGAGCACAGAAAAGATTCTTGCTCTAGATACTGTGTGTAACATAGGTTCTGATGACAGCATGGGGTAGTTGTTTTTGCTCTGGGAGTGGTTCAAGTTTCAAAAATCAATGCATAAGAGGATTCCCTAGGATTTATTACGTACAAAACTTAAATTAGAAACCCATGTAAAATAACGAACTTTGTAAGTGATTTGAGGATCCAAAAACTTAGTCAGCTATTTTTGTATAAGGGGTTCAAGTGATGGATGTAGTTTCCTTGGTTTTTGCTACAATGGCTTGACCCCTTATTTGATGGAAATCACGTGTTGGATTATTCGCATGTCGTATTTACTTAGGCCATCATGTGCCCATGCGGACACATCTTGATATTGTTTGAACAAGCGATCAATTTTTTTTTGCTCCTGCGGTGTGCAACATGTAACGAGACTAACGAAATCCGGATCATGGTTTGTTCTGAGATTGATCTGTTCGTTCATCATGGTGTAACCATGGGTTTTGTTGTTTCTTTACCCTTGAAAGCGGTCATGCATGTCATAGAGACTTTTGAGAGAAACCACACCCTTAGGGATGAGGTTGCCATTCTTGTCGTCAGTTGCAGCTTGCAGGGATTGCTCGTGCTCATCTTCATCAGCTGCTGTGTCCTTGAAGGCATCAACATTGTCCATGAAGTGAAGTACCTGTTGATCATTGTAAAAAATGTGTAGATTAGTTATGTTATCAGGGATAGAAGGCTTATACAAAATTTCAACAGTAAATCTATCCCTAAGCGGTGACATCCTAGCAGCTACATTTGATAAGGTATCGACAACTGCATTACACATTCTTGGCACATCAATGATATTGAATTCTTGGAAGTTAGAGCTTAGTCGTGATACCTCTTACTAGTAACTTTTGAGATGAGGTGATAAACATTGTATGGTGTTACGTACTTTTCGTATCACAATTTTTGCATCACTTACCACCTTGAGTGTAACAATGTTGAGGCTAATGGCCTTTTGCAAGTCCAACAAGAGTGCTTCATATTCAACAATGTTATTTGTGCACTTAAACTTCAAGCAGCTCCAAATCAAATTTTTCCAGTTTTTCGGGTCGATCAAGGCAAACTTGGCTCCAGATCCATTCTGTGTCTTTGACCCGTCAAAGTACATGGTCCACAATTCATGTGTGCACGGACCGTTTGACGCGCTTGTACTACTGCTACTGCTAATGCTACTACTACTACTACTAATGTTACAATGCATTGTACAAGTTTCATCTCCATCAGTTGGGAAAGGAAGGAGACTCAACTACATGTCTGGTGGGGTTAGAGATGGCTGTGTCAGATAACACCCCAGCGTTGTTTCCAAGAGGCAGTTACCGAACATTTTGCGAAGGCCAATGGTTTGTTCTCGCCATTGATGGGAGTGATGTTATGCCTCATGTATCTCTCGGATAACACCCAAATTTGATTGCTTTTGCCCTTATATGGAAGCCATAAGTGTGACCAGTCTGTAGCAAAGTATTCTTTCAGCTTACTAGACCAGTCTTTGCTGAGTAGTAAGCCACATGCTTCTTGTATGTCCACAAAAACAATGTTTATGAACTGGTGAACTCGGTCGTCATGAGATAGTCGGATGACCACATCCCAAAGTTCACCAATGGCTGGTACGCATGTCTGATCGATTTGGATGATCTGCTCGAATGTCTTGCTCCATTCTACATTGATCTTCTTGGTAATAGACAACGACATGACGTTGGCTGACGCGCCAAAATCAACCAAACAGTTGTGAACTTTGCAGTCAAAAATTTCGAATGAAAGCAAGAATGGGGGGAAAACATAGTTTACTTCTTCCATCCGGAGTGTGTTGAGCACAGATGTGAGTGATCCGGGAGATGTTCTTTCTCCCTTACTAGTAGAGGCTGCGCTATCCGTAGATATCTGCCCCAGTGTGCATAGCATAATATCTCACTGACTTTGAGTATTAGCCAACTTGAACAAACTGATATTTGCGCGATTTTTCTTCATGTCTTCCATGATCTTGTAATCCAGAGAGGATAGAATCACCGAGATGTCCAGGGTGAGACTGGTGTTCGTGTTATCCGGTGGAGTGTTTTGCAGTTTGATACTCATAGATGTACTCTTGTTTGCCGGTGTCTTCCTAGGCTTGCTTTGTGTTTTCTTCTTTTGGAAAACTGGTGGATCAACCTTCCTTAACAATTTGGGCCTTTGTTGCATTTCCCCAACTGTAGGGGGATCCTTTTGACTTTTGAGATGGTAACGACCATTTTTCTTTTGGGGCTGCTTCTCGGTGTTTGTATTCTGCGCTGCTTGCAAGCACTAATACATGTTGATTATCTGCCCATTGTTGGGTGCCTCATCAGGTGTAGAATCTCGTCATCGTCTGTGTCTCTCGGTTGAAACTACGTATTGCTCACTACATTTGGCATACGATCATATACTGAGCCTGCAACTCGTTTCCAATCCAAACAAGACCCTTCTGGGTGATTGTCTTCATGGAATGAGAAAACATATTCATTTGTGCATGGTTGTATCTGGAACATTGTGCTAGAGCTCTGCCTAGTTTTAGCTCCAGGAAGCAATCATTGCCTGATGACATGCTTCCTTGTCTTTGTCTAGGCAGTCAGCTGCTCGTATATATACCTTTCCATAATAAGTTATCTCATCTGGGGGCTTCTTCCTTATCGCAATTGCAGCCGAGGAGGAGTCATGCATATCGTAATCGCACTACACCATTGTCTTAAGCCTTTATCCCTTAACTGTTGCGATTTCCAATCTACGGGGTGACATCATTATTGCCATGTGTCATCCTATGAGTGGTGACATGTGGCACCCAAAAATGGTCCCATGTCACTCACGTAAACACTAAAACTAGGTGACACCTGTCCTCTGCCACGTCATCAACCATACTGCCACATCACTGTTAATTTCAACTGCCCTGTCATCTCAGAGGACCAATAAGAGGTCGCCATGTGGCCCCCTGGAGGAGAGAGAAAAGGGCTTGCCCGTCCCTATTTTGTAAGCCTTTTCTGTGTTAAACTTTTCGGCCTCTCCCGCCAATATAGCACTATATCGCAATATCGGCCCTCACATGGTGTATCAAGTTTGGAACTCTATCAATATGACTATCTTGCGGGATGCGGGGTCACCAGGATGTGGGTACTCGCCACATGGAGGAGAGAGAAAGGGGTGTACCGACCCTTGTTTTGTTGGCCATTTCCTTTGTATTTGGTTTTCTCAATGCCCCCCCCCCCCCGACGATGCACGACTGTATCGCATGATGAGCAGTTTACGAGTCTTTTGAATTATCAATGTGCTGATCCACCGATCACTAATATCGCGGGACTATGATATCGTCCATCGGCACCAGGAACCACTGATAATCCTTAAGTGTGAACCCTGGGACTCTGCTGATAACCGATCTGCGATATATGTTGTGCCCAGACCTGCTGACTGTCGATATGCGATATTGGTGATTGGGAGATTGTTGTTTTTCATTTCGCTCGTGTTCCTTTCTCGTTGGAAAGCCCGATTTGTGATTGAGATAAGCCTTCTGGGTCCCGATTGTGATTTACCTAGACACTTAGTCATTTTCTTGGTTTGCTAGGCTTTTCCAAGGTAGAATTCAAAATGCCTTAACTTCTACTCCAGGAGTCCATTTTTGGACTTACATATATCGTTGGAAAGCTCTTTCTGAACACTACACAATGGAGATGGATCGATTAAGCTATGATAGCTTATGTGGCTCAAAATTAGAATCAACTTCACTGTTGTTTGGCACTTGAGGTAACTGATAATTTGTGAAGTAGTGAATGACAACATTGGCTTCTACTAGGGACAGTGCCTTGCTGGCAAGGTGCTGAGAACCTATAAACCAGTATCCTTCACCATTGGGCATGGAGTCAGTACTAAATGAATATTTGAAATTAGAAAAATCTCCATGGGACTTCCCTTCTCAATCTAAAATGCATGAATAAAAAACTCTAACCACTGGAAAGTAAATGCTCAACTAGTGAGCTTATTTATATACACTCCTACTTATGCACAGGGCTCAATTCACCTAAGTGAGTTCAACCCTCCAATGGAGCCATGCCAACATTAGAGTACTGTGTTTTATGCCTTCACATTGCTGAAAAACAAAAATTAAAATGAGCATGCACCATGAAAAAATTTCAAACAAGGAACTTGATACATGCTCTTGAAATGACCTCTGGTGTTGACTTAAGAATAGGTTCATGTACTCAGCCACAGGGTCATGGAATAGACAAGGAATGTTTGTAGCAGGCTCTTCTTTACATACAGTCTGCTGGTTGATGTCTTTTTGGTTATGGCAGCTAAAAACACCCTTCAACCCCTCAACTTTAGACTTTCCAAGAAAAACTGACTGCTGCCCTTTAACCACACATTTTTCAACAAGACTACTATCTTGGAAATCTGCAACGGACTCTTCACTATCAAAACTATAAGAGACATAAATTGGAGGGTCTTTTGAGAAGTCTTGGTAGAAATATTTTTGCAGCAATTCATCTTTGGGCTCTTCTTGAAAAAATTGTTGTTGGGAGCTTTCTCCCCATTGATTGGTAAACAACTCCTTCCGTACTTTCATGACCATATGCCCCTCCTTAGAATCACAAACTAGAGGAGGGTCTTGGTCTTGTTTCCCATGTGAAAGGTGTGCGTTGTGAACTGGAGCCTCTTTGCTGACCTCCCGATCAACCTCCTCTTCTTATGCCTTTGGTGATGCTTCCTGTTGAGAGTAGATGTTTTCTCGTAGAGGAGCTCCACAAACATCTTCAGCAGACCTCGAGACTGTTTTCATCATTACAAAATTTGCAACAATCTTCAAACATAGAACTCGGTAAATAAAATGTCTTGTAATATTTATGGAATGCTATATGGAAACATTTCAAGGAAGATATGCTTTCGTGAGGTAGTTTTTTAAACCAAACCCTAGCATCCCCCTATAAAGACAATTTGAACAGCTTCATTAGTACATCTTAGAGAAGAATACCTTGTTGCTCCATGCATTCTTGAAAGTCTTTGAGGTGTTGGTTAGGTCTTCTCTCCGAGTTCCCACTGAATTTAGGAAAATATCTATCCCACTCATGAAATGAAGGAACATGGTTAAGATAACCAACAATAGAAGAGAAATCCAGTGGGGCAAATTGGTTGTCCAGGAATGTAGGAAGGGCCATCTTAAAAACCTCCCTATGCGATTGATTTAAGCTTCGAAAGCAGGGATATTTTTTAGCTACTATAGCATCATAGTGAGTATGGGGATCCTTAAAAGCTAGGATGAGCAAAATAGAGATCTGGACAGTGGAGTCGTCAGGATGTTTACCATAAAATTGACAGTGGAGTCGCCAAGGTGAGAGATCTTAAACCTACACTTCCCTAGCTCACCTAACACGGGAAATGTAAAACTTTGCGTGTCGAGGGAAAAATATTGTAATCCATTACCTGACAACGACGCTAGAAAGATGTCGCTCAATCTTGCACCATGCAATAGGAGGCTAGGAAAGCTCCCTAGAGACAACCTATGGGTTGATTGTAGACTAGTGCCTAGGTGTTACAGATCCATTTGGGCACATCAAATCGTAACATTCAGATCAGTGTTTTAGGGCTCATCAAACCCTAAATTCAGTTGTTTCATGCCCTAAACAAGTCAACCCTTTGAATGCCTCCTTCCCAGATAGTTTCATGACTTGAAGACATCTAGAAATTGCCTCTAGAGGTACCAGCGCAGGCAAGCCCTTATGAAGGTGCATTGCAGGGCAGTTAAGTCCACTGCCAGGGTGCTTTGAAGAGAACTTAGGCTTCCTTTCACTTGTGTTGGGTGATAATGAGCAAAATTCACATAGGATTTGGGGAATATTCTTATCTTTTGGAGTCATCTAGAAGTTTCCATGTCTTATCAACTCCTATGAGCTCGAAAATGGATGAGGAATGAGTTAAGGAGCATCCTATCCTCTCATCCCTTCCTCCATGGAACTAATTCTAAGTATGGAAGGCCATTCAATGTCACCATTAATGACAAAACCTCCTTCACCTTCCTATAAACTGACTACTCATCTAAGTGATTAGGGGCTAGATTATGTTGAATTGTAAGGAGATAATGCTACTATGAGACTTGACTTTGGAGCAAATGATGTGATACCACAAGCTTTTCTTTCTTTTGATGTGATGTGAATGGGATCCAAGATGGAGGAATGACTTTGAATCAGACACTGATGGTTGTAATTCCTTCTTATATCTAATAAAGTGTTTGAACCTTTTTCCATATGTTGTGTTCTTTCATAATGCTTATATGTATGAATTGCTTATGATTCCTTTCATTTATATTCAATGGATCGTATGCTTTGATCAATTTTTGTCTTCTGTTGTGTTCACAGGGTACTTATCAAGCGGATTAAGTACGGGAAGGAGCGATGGAATCGATACAAGGGAGATGAGAGGAAAGTGGAACTACAGGTAGGCCTTCTACCTTCTCATCTTATCTATTGTTATAGGAAAAGTCTAAAACATTTTAAACTGTTGTTCTAGGCACAACTACTTGTCTAGTGAATTAGTGTTTATCCGTAGATGCTAAATTCTCCAAAACAAATTGGCGACTCTGCTGGGGAAGAATCCTCTTTCCTAGTAGCTTATCCACCTCCTAAGACATCCTTGTAGACTTTATTTGTGTTCATTGACTGTATTTCAGCTCTTTTGCATTGAATTTTGGTAAAAAATTGAGGTTAGATGACTCTTGAGTGGCCTCTCAGAAATCAACGTAGGCTTGGTCAGGGGACAGTGCTCTGCAGAGCACCCTTGAGTGAGAGACAGTGCTCTGCAGCGCAGTTAGGCCCTCTTTGACCTGTGCTGATCAACCTTAGGTCAAATTCCCACCTTTGGAAAGTGTTTTTGCCAACTTTTCTTTGTTTGTTTGCTTGCTGATTGATCAATGAATGTCATGTCTCAGAGAACAAATTTTTATCTCCTTTGCCAGCCCTACTTTGATTTGATTGATTAATGTTTCTTTAATGTTTTCTTTGTCATTATCAATCTATAGTCAAAGTTAGAATATAGTTGATTAATCTTCATTCGAAAGAAAGTGTCGTAAAGTCTTCTCTTCCTTCGAATTAGAATTGTCGTAAAAGTCTTCGTTCTTATGAAAGATTGATTGATTGTATGTGCATGTTTCCTTTTTGTTCATCATAACATTAAGGAATTCGAAAAGAAAAACTTGCATCGTTCATATTGTAGTTTGTGAATGCTTGAAAGGAATAGCTAGGGAAATTGCATTAGATGTGCTCTTTGCTCTTTGTCAAAAATCTGATTTCTCTATCCCTACTAGCTAAGGATTTTCATTGTTAAATTGAATGGAAAGAATGCTTATCATATTAGTTGCATTTTAGGAATTGCAAACATACATCACATGGTGAACCTTGAAAGGAAAATTCTAAAGAAGATCAACTTAAAATTTATCTGAATTTTCCTAATGAATCATTGTCACCTAACGAAAAACATTTAGAGGTCTAGGCTAGAGACGCGTTTTGGCGTCGTAAAACAAAGTAGCTATCGCTAACTTGTCTACAACACATCCCGAGTGTGATACCTCATTCCACGTACGTGAGTATATCATAGCTCGTCCACGTACCTTCGAGTATATAGGGCAGTGTTATAGTATGTAAAGTATATGGGAATGCTCTCACTGTGCGATTTTGCATTATACATCGCTTATATGGATTGGGCCTCCATGTACTTTCGGGTATATATGGGAGGACAAATCTAGGTTGATATCCATCCTTAGGTAACCGAGTCGGTTGACTTGTACACTGTGATACACTGAACACAACATTCAGGGAGTTTCCCTGCCCGTACTTCTCGATTCACTGGGAGGTATTCTGTAGTTCACAGTTGCTTGGTAAACCTTTTGCCTAGGTTATCCCTATTTTGTTTTGTTATATTACTTTGATTAAAATAAAATTAATTGACCACGGATAACATCCTCCATGCTCACTCCTTAGTTGATCTTAGGTTGAAACATATGGCGACAAATCCAGAGTCCACCTATCAAGGAATTCCTTTGATGGGAATCCTAATCATTTTCCTCCTTTTGGAAATATTGGTGCTCCATATATGGCTACATTGTCCCTTCTGGGATTTACCATTTACTTTCCAGTATGGTTGTTTTCAACCTCCTTGGTTCAAAATGTCATGATTTCTCCGCAATCAAGTACACCTTTGACTGGACAAAATCAACCTCCAGTTGATCCTAAGGTTGACCCTTTGCCTTCTTCCTCGGTTGTTTCTTCCTCCGCTTCTTCCTCTTCACCTGGTGAAAGTATTGGTACTAGTAACTAGGTGGCTAAGAAGAAGAAGAAAGGGAAGAAGAAGAAGAAGAAAATTCAACAAAGGGGAAACCAAGTAACCATTGCTTTGAATGCAACATCTGATGAGAAACCATCCATCAAGCCTCACAAAGTTCGATATCCATGAAAAATTTGTGCGGGAGACCATCTTCTTTAAAATTGTCCTTATTTTTTTTAGAAGAATGGTCTTCCCGTTCACATCATCCTGTGTCATCAACTTCTCGAGATCATGCTGGTGACACACCATCAACTAGTGGTAGTAAAGTTCATGGAAAGAAGGGTAAAATTAAGTTTCCCTATAGGTTATGTGAAGGGAATCACCCCATTCACCTTTGTCCCTATCTGGATGAAGCCAAAAAAGTGTTGGATAATTGTCCTACTTCTCCACAGTGACTTCCATCTAGTTACAAGAAACTATCCCTAAATCCTTCAGTAGTTGACGAATTGACTGACAAAAATCAACTGTCGGTCAAAGCCACTCTCTCTGAAAGTAAAACCTATGAGTCTATACTCGACCCAAATCAACAGCTTGAGGTAACAGTTGACCCGATTTCACCTTCAGCTAATCATACCTTTCCCAAAGAGAGTGAGTGTGATACCACTCAGGTTCTTTTTGTTTCTTCATATTCTAATGAGCTTGGGGGCAATCCTCCCGTTCCATCAAGATAGGAGGAAAATCCTTCCATCTCGTAACTCAATGGGATAATTCTCCCATTCTTACGGTACCCCCTCCAAGTAGTCTGGTCACTTCCTTTGATTGGAATTGACTAGCAGGATTCCATCTTCCTTCTTATGTGCCTTTCCATATCATAGTATAGGTTTGTAATATGATTGTATCTGGCACTATTATAGATGAAGGTGCATCAGTGAGTATCTTTTCCTCTACTGCTTGGAAAGCAGTCAGTTTGCCACCGCTTGTGCCAGTTACCCAGAATCTGTTGGCTTTTAACAGAGGAACCATTCAACCATTAGGGATCCTCCCTCAGTTGCCTATTACTTTGGGAGGAAAAATCATTTTTTTTAATGTGATGGTAGTCCCAAGCCCTTTGGATTACAACTTACTTCTAGGACGTGACTATGTTTATGGTATGGGAGGTATTGTTTCCACACTCTTTCGAGTGATGTGTTTCCTGCAAAGGCAGAATTGTCACTGTTGACAAACTTTCATTTCCCGGTTGTTAACACCCAGGTTGTTCCCTATGACTCCCAAGGGAATACGGCCGGGGTAACCACTAACCAATCTTTGGATCACCGTTTCTAGCCAAACTGTGATCAGAGAGGGCTCTCTCTTTATGATTTGTATCTGTTATGATAGTGTTTTAGGCTAGGTATTATGCACAGGTTTTGTTTATGTTTTGGTTGAAGAGTTTCTTTCAGGTCTTGTGATGTAGTATTCAAAGAGTCAAATATCATTGGGCAATGGAGTCTGTGGCTGCAGATGTCTAGAAACCTTGAGGTGAATTGGTGAAACTTACAGGGCCATTTGGATACTTCATAGAACAAATTTTTTGATTTATAACATGAACAGATGAATCAAGCAGTGAAAGCATTTAAGAATTTTCACTAAAGTATTTAGGTATTTCCACCAAACTAGTTATGAGAAACGGATAGATGTCTCAGGAGCAAACTTGAATCCCTGGGAATGTCTATCACTGTAAAAGATATAGTTTTAAAGTGCAGCAATTAAGAATTACACTTCATTCACTGTATCTGAAGAAAACATGGATAATAGCTCAGATTGTGTTCAGGGTAATCAGTGATTAAATCCTGGAACTATTCTTCTACTTTGCTATTAAGTGTAAAACATTTAAACAATAAAAGAGAACAAAAGACTCGAAAACATGTAACACAGAGATTTAAGAAAGACTTATTGTTTTATGAAACACTCTGGAATCCTGCAACATTCACCATTCATCACAATGCATCAAGGTACGCCAAGCTTTGGAAATTCCATTCACCCTTTGTATTATTTCTCTGAGAATTTTACAGCAAGTGAGATCTCTAAAATGAAAATGACAACAACCCCTTAAGCTTCTGTGAGGGGTGAATATATACATACGATTTTACAAAAATATCTGAGTTCTAAGTTATCTCAGACTTAATGTTCTCACCAACTTTTGAGATATTATTATCAGAAATTTATTACAGCATTGAATTCAAAATAAAGGCGTCTTGATGTTCTGTCAGAAGATATTTTGGCCTTGGGGAGCTGCTGAGTCGGTCGAGATACTTTGATCAAATGCTGGAGAACCCGACTTTATGGCTCGTGCGCTGTATTTTTGGGTCTGCCACCTGTGATTATGATTGCTGCTGTGGTGACTAAATAGCCATGCTGAGTTGGCTCAGCATCTGTCTCTTCCTTGTAGATTTATCCACCAAATTTCTGCCTGTGCATGACTGCTCATAAACTGGAGAAAATTAACGCTACAGGTTCTGGTTTGATAAGATTATCTGTGTCAAATTCCTCCAGACTTCCTGTGTAGGCAATTGGTGCTTCATGATTGCCTCCATAGTTTCATCTGCTTCAGTATACTTAAAGAAATTTGGTGGTGTATCAAACAGGTGATCAATTTCATTCATAATAAAAAACAGGTTGTCCACCCTATCATACAAATTCTGCCCTGATGCTGGCCCTGTTTCTGCTGAGGTACTAGGTTGTTTTGCAATTTGTGCTGCAGCATGGGCATCAACCCTTTTGATGTAGTTTTCCAGGGTAAGCAGTCTTCCTACACTGCTTAATATGCTGGGGAGGCCTCTGTTCTGTAATGCCAGGAATCTGTCCAGGAATTTGTTGATCTCGGTCTGCATATCCTGTGTTCTCCTCTCCAGCGTTCCAACTAGACTTCGTAGTGTCAGGACTCTTTTAACTACTGAGCTTGTCTCAGTCCTGTTAGTAATTCCCATGGTAGCTAGTTGAGAGCTAGTTTTGTTATTTAAAATATTGATCATTCTGCTGGCAGCATCTGGCATGTGGCCAAGGCTTGCTCTAGCTCTGTGTATTTCCCTGTTTGCCTTTGTAATGAGTACTATTTGCTCATCCATAGTCTCAATATACTGCCACTGATTGGTGATGGATCGACCAATGTTGCCCCAGAGGACTGCTTTTAATTCTGCTGTTACTTTTTCTAGTGCAAGCTCCTTTTCTAGTTCAGCTATTCTCTTTTTTAGAGCTTTTACCTCTCTTTCCTTTGCTGCCTCATTCTGCTTGCTTTTGTCAAATCTTTCATTCACCTTAGTCAAAGACCTTTTGACTTCATCAAGCTCTTTCATTTGGGATTCAAGAACTTGGATCTCAGCTTGCAGCTTCTGCATATCCAGACTAGGAGTCTGCTCTGTTGTTGGCGTAGTTGTTGCTGTAGATGGTGCTGTAGTTCCTGTCTGCTGAGGAGGAAGAGTAGTTGTTGGAGGAGCTTCTTCAAGATTGATTACTTCCGGAGGGGGCTGGGAAGTTTGGCCCTCTTCTCTCTGTTTCAATGCTGTCTGTAATGCTGCCTTTGCAGCTTCTGATTGTCCTAGCTGGTCTTGAGTCCGAACCAGCTCCTTGTATAAGGATATCATCAAATCCGTAGCATCCTTTTCTAGCCTTTGCTGAGCAACTTCATCTGTTTGAGGATGGATGGTGGCTGGGAGCTTGATTTTCCTCCTTAAGGCAGCCATGTCTTGATCCCTTATCTTCAACAGTTCTTGGATACCTTTAACATCTTTAGGATCATGTCCTATTTCTATAATTACATCCTCCAAGGACTTGATTCTGTTGTCCTTGGCTTGTGATGAAGCCCTCTCCAATTCTAGCTGAGAGGCTGTATTATCCAGGCTGCTCTTCAATTTATAATTTTCCAATGTCTCATCTGCCAAGGAGGCATAGACCATCTCACCGGTTTGTTTATGTAGCTCTATTTTATCCATAGGGTGGATGTCTTTGGCTAGAACCTCCATGTTGGTCCTGAGGTAATCCGAGGCAGATTGGGGATGCAGAGCTGTGGGCATGAAATGACTCATGATCATTTTGCCTTCACTTACATCAAAGGCAGACATGAGTCTTTGCTGATTGGTGGAAGCCAGGTTCAGCAAATGATTGTACAGCTGTATTTTAATAGGATCACTCCTCCTTTTAATGTCGATAAATTGCTGTTTGATGCTTACTTGTCCTTCTTGGTGCTGGCTGGAGGAACTGACCTCTCCTCCCATAGCTCTATCATGTTCATGCTGGAATGAACTGGCTGACACTTCTCGGCTGGGTGGGCCCATGCCCGATGCTTGTCTTATTGCCGCATCATCTTCTGGGAAGTCATTCAACCTTTGCCTTTTCTCTCCCTGATTGATGGATGAAGTCAGGGGAGTCTCTCTATCTCTTTTCCTGGTTAAGTCCTCCTTTTGTGGGGTTTGGAGGACCGAGGCATCAAAAGTAGTTTCTGCCCTAGGAGGCACTATATTCTGAGCCTGTTGCTCAGTGGAACTAGGAGTGTCAATCACCCTTTCTTGCTGCAAGGGTTGCTGTTCCTTAAGTGGAACTTCTTCTTGCTGTTGCCCTTCTTGTTGCTGCTCCATCTCCTCTTGCTGTTGCACCAATGTTTCCACTTGCTCTTCTGTCAATGGAGGTGGCTGTTCCACCTGTTTCCCTTTATCTTTACTGGCTCTTTGTGGTGTTTTCTCGGCAGCTTGCTGCTGTGTTGTTGATGATGAAGCGGCTGATCCAAGCTGTCTTCTGTATGAATGAGGAACCTGTCCACAATTTTCCAAGTCAGCTTGCTTTTGTATATTTCTAGCTTCTCTTTCTAGAAGCTCTTCAGCAATTATTTCTTCTTCTAAGGTACCCTCTTTCCAGCTTAAAGCATTGGCATACTTTTCAATTTCAGGTCGCCTTACATGTGAATAGCTACCCAATTTGTACCTTATTCTCCTGAGGGAGACAAAATGATTGGGGTCATAGGGAAACCATTCAAAACTAGTTTGAAGTTTGAGGCCTTCCAGGATAGTGTTTGCCTCTTTCCATCCCTCTTCTTTCTTATTGTAAAGGAAAGGACCCAGCTGGCTTCTCACCTTTAGCTGTGACTTCTTGTTCTTGCTCTGAAAATGCAGGTAGTCTGAGTTGCCAAACTGTCTGAAATATTCCAAGGCAAAAAGCCTCATGGGGACATACCTTGGCAATCTAAAAGGTGTCAACTCACAGCCATATATTCTGATGACTGTGTGGTTTTGGTAGAGGTACCAATTACCAATGCTGTAGGTTTTGTTTAGGTGAAGAACTCTCTTCATATCATCAGTTAGCCTTGGAGGAGGAACACCATGCAATACTGTCAAGGCTGGATAAATGAATAAGTCAATGAACTCATTGTATGTGTAAGGTGACACAGATGTATAGTGAAAGACAGAGGTCCAGAACACCACTGATCTTGGATTTCCTTGGGCATTGAGTTGCTTCAAAGGAAAAGAGAAGGTAGCTGGTTGATAAAACAAGAATAGGTGGTATATGTATGAGGTATACCTGAATAGTCTTTCCCTCTTCAAGTTCATAAACTGGTCATGGATTTTATCTGCAATGTATGTAGCATAATCATAATGCACAGCTGGGGGCTTACCAGGAGAGAATAGAGACAGCATTGCCATTATGGTTTCATCCACATCCTCCATTCCCTTGAATCCAAGGGCATAGCTGATCAAATCCACTAACATCCTGCCCAATTCATTCAAGTACTGATATCCAATAGGAGGAGTTCTGAAGGATTCAGAGCCTGGTTTCACAAACAGCTGATTAATCTTAATGACTTGGTCGGTTGTCAGCCTGCTTCCTTTCTTTATCAAATTCTGCATATTGAGGGGGGTCAATTGCTTGGCAGTATGGAAGTGCAGCATCTCATTAATACTCTCTGAGGTGATCTGGAACAAAACTAAGCCTGAGGGGCTAATGACAGCTCTTCGGCTTGGGTCATAGCATTCCTGGCAGCTGTATATCAACTCTGGCATAGGATTTACCTGGGGGAGGTTATAGATTGGCAGGTTTGAGTCCCAGATTCCCAAAATGTCTGCTCCACTAAGATGCTGGGCTTTCAACTCATTCAGCATCTGAATATTATATTTGGAGCCCATAAGAAACCAGTCCAGCATTTGGTAATCCATATCTCCCAGGGCTTTCCACTCCAATTCCTGGTGAGGGGCATTGAGGGGCTTGATGTTGAGAGTAATGGGAGTCTCCATGATCTTCTTCAAAGTTCAACAATTGTAGGTGGATGGTTTAATTGGAAGCAACACAGAGTAGAAGTGATTTTCTGTAAAAACAGTTTGTATCTCAGATACCAGAGGAGGAATTTACACAACAGCAGTTGAAATACTGTTTGTTTCAGGAGCAGGGCTTCTCTATGGTCTCACTATGTCCTCTTTTAGCGGGTGAATTGAGTTTAACAAGAAATTTGCCGGGAATACGCAGTGAATGTTGTTTTTGAGCGAAATTACAGGTATTAAGGCTCGGCTGGTGTTTTTGGACTTCACAGTTGCAAATGTGGACATGCAGAGGGAAATGGCCGGTGAAAATATAATTTTTAAGGTCTCCTTAGCCCTCTGAGTAACTTTAATTTCAATAACAGGCGTATGGAGGGCAGCAAACGGTAAATACCTGTTAATTGACGAACAGAGGTCGCATAGGCGTGCACGGTTGGAGCTCTGGAGGTCGCCTTGGTTAACTGAGCAGGTTGGCGAAAATTTGGACGTAAACAACCATGCAGAGCCGAAGTAGCGACAGGAGTAAAAAGTGAGAAAAACACGGTTTTTTGGGTTAATATGGACCTTTTTACCATTTTGGCGCTTTTTAGTGATGACGTCAGCATGACGTCATTGGTGGGTCAAGGTGAGGTGACGTCAGCTGACGTCATCGGGTGACGTGGCGGTAAGCTATTGGTCCATGGGGGCGATGAGGTGGCAGCCATGTCATCAGCGAGGTGGACCAATCAACGGCAAAAGGATGAGCAGAAATGACGTGGCGATATGACATAGGAGGGCAGCTGGTGGTCAGGACCGTAGCGGTTATGGTTAAGGCTAGCCGCTACGGTCTCTCGGGGCGGTCTGGGTACGGCGCTGAAAGTGTCAGGCCTGGCTCCGAGAGCCCTTATTGTTTGACACGTGGCCTGCCCGTGACGTGACGCAACGTCACTTTCTCGGGCGGTAAAGGACCACCATGGGGGCCGCTCCGATATTGCTGTGGATCGTCGGATCCTTAAGATCTGATCCGACGGTGGGTGAGGTAAAAAGGTGCTTGATTTATAAGCGTAGGCGGAAAACTTTGTAATATGGTTTTTTTTTAATGGTTTTTCAATGTTTTCCTTTAAAACAAACTGCGCGCTAACCTTTTGGAAATGTGCCAGAGGCGGGCTTTTTAGACTTTGGGTAATTTTTGCAAAGGATTTAAGGGTAAAAGAGGGTTTATAAGGGTTTTTTCAATGCAAATGGTGGTTTGAGGAGCAAGTTGGCTTGTAGCAAGGGGGAATGGGACGTGATAGGTTCACCAAGGTGACCAGAGGTCACTTTGGTTCCTTTTGAAGAACATATGGCTATAATGCCAAGGGGAGGAGTATTTATAGAATTTGGGGCTTTATACACCATAGTGTTAATATTATTAGGGGACAAGGTAAGATGGGGGAGCTATATAGTAGAATTAGAGGTTAATATGAATGAAAGGGGCAAATGAGGGGGATCTCACTGAGTTCATGTGAAACTGCTTTAGTTTAGAGCCTAGATCAAAATGAAAAGATTTTAGACAAGAAATGTGGTTTCTGAATGAACAAGAGCCACCATAAAACCATGACCTCTCTCCATGAATCTCAGCTGAAAAGGGAATGTTAGTAATGAAATGAAGGGGAAAAGGGAGGTTAGTCATGCTTCTTGCTGCAATTTGATGGAATTAACCACTTTGTCCATTGATAGATTTTGCCTTGGCAAAACACCTTTTGACATATGTGTAATGGTGAAAATACCCTTTCTGCAACCACAACTACTTACCCAGCTATTTTCCTAGCATTTTCTGTTTCTCCTTGGAGGGTGCACTTGGACTTGCAAACCCTTACTTGCCTTTTCTTTTCTTTGGCTTTTTCTTTATTCTTTTCTATCTACTTCTACCCTTATTTCTTCCAGGGTCCCAGATTGAGCTGTTGGGAACCTTTTCTTCTCTACCTGAACTACTTGTCTGCCAAGATTAAGCAGTTTGGACAAACTTCTTTCTCTATTCTATAACTCAAAATTGAAACATGGCATGATCCAGGTTAAACTGTTGGATCATCCACCAAAATTGAAATAAGGTCATCAACATTTGAAAACACTTTACACACCTCTTGTTCTCTAGGAAATATGGGATCTTTGTGATACCAAAGCAGAGCATATTTGGACTTTCCCTTGCCAATCATGAAATATGAAACCTATTGGTATAGGTATCCAACAGTGGCTCCACATGGGGATGGTTTTTCTTTCGAAAGACCAAGAACAGCAGGTCAGATTGCCTTGTTCTTTGACTGCCCATCTCAATCTTGAAATTCGCTGCTTTGATGTGTCAAAACTATGTGCTTCTTTCTTGAAGGACCTCTGATTCTATTTGCCTTTTGCTGTTTGGTGAATCACTTAGAAAACTGTATTTTTACAATCTAAATAGAAAGTAATATGTACATCTGCATATATACAATGAATCCTTAGTTTCCACTCATGTGGAATAGTCAAAGTAGTGCTTCAGCATCCTGCCATTGACAGGACCTTCATCCAAGTCAGTTTCAGTCAGACTTTTAAGGAAGTAAGTGTTGTTACCTTGTACTGCTTGGACAGCAAATGGTCCTCTCCATAAAGAGTCAAACTTTCCATGTTTTCCTTTCTCTTCTCTTCTTGCATCCCACTTTAAGACTTTGTCCCCCACATTGAAATCTTCTGCTTTGGTTCTCCTATCAAAGGCCTTTTTCAATTTTTCTTGTAATATCTGCACTCTGCTGAAAACTTGTTCTCTAGTTTGCTGTAAACAGATTATCTGATTGATCCTCCTTTGCATATCATTTGGCTCTGCTTGGCTCTCTTGCAGAAGCTTCATAACCGGCACTCCTAGTGATGAAGGAAATTTGGCTTCTAATCCATAGACTAACTCATATGGGCTGGTCCCAATAGATCTTTTTGTTGTTAGTCTATCTGCCGATAAAGCATTTACTAGTTTCTTATGCCAGTTCTTTTTGTTCTCTTCCAGCACTTTCTTTATGATATTTATTAAAATTTTGTTTGATGATTCAGCAAGGCCATTTCCTTGAGGATAGTAAGCAGTAGAATGGCCCAAAGTTATGTGAAACTTATGGCAGAAGTTCACCATTTTCTTGGATCTGAAGGCAGCAGCGTTGTCTGTTATTATCTTGTCCGGACAGCCAAATCTAGCCAGTATATTGTTTTCCAAAAACTGAATAATTACTGAATCATTTGCTTGTCTGCATGGGGCAGCTTCAATCCACTTGGTGAAGTAGTCTGTTGCTGTTAAAATCCATCTGTGTTGCCCTGAAGATGAGGGATGAATTTCCCCAATGAAATCCAAGCCCCATTGTTGGAAAGGTCTCTCTGTTGCAATGGGCTTCAAAGGAAGTGGCAGCAACTGTCTTTTGCCTTCAAACAGTTGGCATTTGTGGCATGAGGTTGTGAATTTCTTAACATCTGTGAACATGGTGGGCCAGTAATAACCAGCCCTCAATATCTTGTCCACAGTGGACTTCCAGTACAAATGTCCACCACAGTCTCCAGCATGGAAATCTTGCGTGATATTGTTAGTTTCATTCTCTATTAGACAGTGCAGCAATATACCTTCATGGTTTTTCCAAAGTAAATTTCCATCTATCACACAAAATCTAGATGTTTTCATTTTTAGGAACCTACACTTAGTTCTGGACAGTCCTGGGGGAGCACACAGGTTTTGTAACACATAGCAGATATCAGAGTACCAAGGAGATTGTTCAAAGGCTACATTGATCTTTGGAGTCGCCAGCTCTGTTTCCCTGTCCAGTTGGTTGATATCTAAGGCTTGGAAATTTGCTTCTGTCATTAATTTGGCCAAACCTTGCCCTTTTATCAGCTTTGTAGGCTTTATTTCAATGTCAAATTCTAGTATATTGGCAATCCATTTTCCTCTCCTACCCTCTAAGTTTTCTTGGGTGAGAATGTCTTTGACAATAGGACTTGGTACATAAGCCACAACATGGGAGTAAAGGATGTAAATCCTAAAGTCTTTAATAGCTTTGATCAAAGCATAGGCTTGTTTCTCCATTATTTGGTACTTTAGAGGGGCATCTCTAAGAGCTCTGCTGAAAAAAGAAATAGGCTTCTCATTCCCTTGGTCATCTTTCTGTAATAAAACAACAACAATAGTATGCTGGGAGGCAAAAGAGAAAATGATAAAGTCTCTGTCAAACTGGGGATTAGTTAACACTGGGGTTCGAGTTAAGGCCAATTTTATACTTTCAAAGGCTTGTTTTGCTTCAACAGTCCATTTGACCTTTGAATCTTTCTTTAGCATATTGTTTAGTAATCTGATTAATTCTGCTAAATTCGGGATAAACCTTCTTAAAAAGTTGATTTTTCCTAAAAATCCTTGCAACTCCTTGACATTCCTTGGGTGAGGCATTTGTAGGATAGCTTGTATCCTATCTGGATCAATTCTTATGCCATCTTTTGAAATAATGTGTCCTAAGAGTTTCCCTTCTTCCAAGCCAAATAATGATTTCTTGGGGTTTAAGGAAATACCATATTTCCTGCATGTCATGAAAATCTGTCTCAAATGTTTCAAATGTTCTTGGTCAGATTTTGAAAAGGGTGTAAGATCATCTAAGTAAATGACCAAGAAGTCATGAATCTCTTTTGCAAAAGCAATGTCCATCGCTCTTTGAAACGTTGCCCCTGCGTTTTTCAATCCAAAGGGCATTTTCACATACTTGAAAGTTCCCCATGGGGTTGTAAATGCAGTTTGTCTTGATCATCAGGGTGTACTAGGATTTGATTGAAGCCTGAGAATCCATCAAGCAATGATATCCTTGAAGCCCCTACTACTCTTTGAAGAATGTGATCCATTTTGGGTAAAGGGTAGTTATCTTTGAGTGATACTTGATTCAAATTCCTTAAGTCTACACAAAGTCTAATCTCACCTGTTTTCTTTCTTGTAGGGACCAAATTTGAAATCCACTCAGAGAACCTGATTGGTGCTATGATACCAGCTTTGAACATTTTATGTAATTCTTTTTCAATGGAAGGAAGGAGCATAGGATTGATCCTTCTCAATTTCTGTTTGAATGGTTTTTGATTAGGCTTGAGGGGAATGGTATGCTGGATGACAGAAGTATCATAAGACTTTAAATCCTCATAACCCCAAGCAAAAACATCTTGAAATTCTTTAAAGAGATCAATGTATTTGGGCTTTTGATCAGGGGGCAAAGAGGCAGATAGCTTTATTATTTTAGGCTTGTCAATAGTACCAATGTTGCATTCTTCAACTGTTGCATCTAATGGCTGCATCTTTGGCTTCCTAGGGATGTCATTTGAGTCAAAAATATCCTCTAGTGGGGTAAGGCCTACTGGAAGGAAATTGTCTTTGAGTTGTATGATTTCAGCTTCAGCGTTGCTCATCTCTTCACAGTCAATTTGGTGAATTTGCTGAATGTTTTCATTGCTGAAAATGGTTGGACTCAGTAATTGTTTTGCTGTTCTAGGTGACATTGGGTGAGCAGACTGTTGAAACTGTATTTGTGATGGACTTGCTGATTCAAGTATTTGTGATTGACTTGCTCCATCAATATCAATATTTAATCCTGTGAACTCTTGTTGCAAGGTTAAAAAATTGTTTATTTGCATGTCATCCTCAAATACTTGCCATTCTTTGACATTGTTTGGAATAGAGGGTCTGTATTTGACCTCGGCTGTGAAACAGTTATTGGGTTCTAATGGGAATTTGAAGGTGCTGGCAAACGTTGCCAAGCTGTGTGCATGGAGATTGTGGCCCCTTGGAATTTTTGTGATAACACACTCAGAGAAGGTCTCTAATATTTCAATTACAGCAGATCTGTAGGACCTCAATCTTTTGTCATTGGTGACAAAATTTCCTTTTACTTGTTGAATTACTAGATCAGAGTCTCCCATGATGGAGAGCCTAGGTGCTTGTAATAACCTTGCTAGTTTGAGACCTAGTAACAGAGCTTCGTATTCTGCCATGTTGTTAGTGCATCTAAAATTCAATCTATAAGCCCTGCCTTCTGCATAGTCTTTCTCTTTGTTATGTATCCACACTCCAGCTCCTGCCCCTAACTTGTTAACTGAGCCATCAAATTCTAGGACCCACAGGGTATCTTGCTGAACAGGAGATTTAAAATTCTGTCCATGAGATGGCAATGTGAGCAGGAGTTGGGGTTTCTTCCCCCATTTGTTTTCTAGGACAACTTTATCACTTGTTTGACAATCTTTAACAACTAGAGGAGGGGAAAGGTGTATTGTTGGGCTGATTGATGTTTCGCCGGTGTTACTTGTTTGATCAATGTTTTGTTCTTGTATGAGTGTTTCGGTCCTAATATCATTGCTTGAGAGGTCTGCGCTGTCATTGAAGAGGATGAAGGAGTCTATGTCCGAATGGACAGCATATATTGGAAAATTTTGAGGCTTTTCTTCACTGCTGACCATGTACTTCATAAGTGTTTCCCTGTAAAGTCTTTTTGGTTGCCCAAAGACAGAGATAGTGGCATATGACATGTCTAATTGCAGGGAACCTTGGAGCTTGGCTCCCCATGATCTTGATAACAGCATCCCATACTTGGGTGGGATATCAGCGACTACAACATCCATTAGAATGGTTTTGTTGGGATATTGAACCAGAGACACACATAAATCTTTTATTAGGCCTAAACATTTACTTGGCTAGAATCAAAAGAAAACAGGTCTTTGTATGGTCTTGTTATATCCAAGTTCAATCTTTCCATGACTGCTTTTGGCATAAGGTTGTGCGAGGCGCCTGAGTCAAACATTGCATTATGCAGTATTTTATCATGAACATGCAGGCTGACATAAAAAGGTAAGACCCCTGTGACTATTGTTTTTCCATCTACCTCTGGGCCAAACAGTAATTCTGGAGTGTCATCTAGCACATTTACATCATCTTTGCTAGTAGTGAGTTGAAGGGATTTCTTGATCTGTTGCTTGTATATGTCATGCTTGGCTAGCTCTGAGAGGGGAATTGCTATCTTTAGCTTGCCAATCTCTGTGCCTAGGTCAAAGGGTTTGTCAATTTGGGTTTTAGAGTCACGGATAACAGTCTTTTCTTTGTTCATTAAATCTTCTTGTTGGATTTCATCTTGACTTTGAGTTCTGCCTCTTTTATTCATGTCTTGAGGGGTAATGTTTGGATTAGGGTGAGAAGACGAAGTTGCGATGGGCTGTTGTAGTGGGGACGGTAGTTCAGTAACCTCCTCAACTACAATTTCTTCTGCAGGCAAATTTATCTTGTCGTTAGGTTCTGTGACCATGGTTTCTTTAGACCTCTGTTTATCCTTTATCTTGTCAGGCTGGTTTACATTCACAGTCCTACTCCTCAGTTTATACTGTTTATGGACTTCATAGACAGCAGTATCATATCCTTGTTTAAAGTCAAAGGATTCTCCTGATTTAGTTTGGAATGTTTTGCTTTCATCCTCCTCATGGTCTTCTTGTGTTAAGAAAACATGGCTTTTACCATCCAGACCCATTAAGTTAATTTCAGGATCTTCATTGAGCTGATTAGCTGTGGAAGTTTCTGCATAGTTTTCTTGAAAAGGGGGTCTAATGTCTTGGTCAGCACTTGTCTTTCCTATATTTGGGTTCTGAGTTCTCCTAAAATTCGGATTTCTAGGAGGGTTGCTTTGTAATGCCTCCCATGATGATTTTCTTTCAACTGATTCCACTCTTTCACCCAATCTCTTCATGCTGTTTAGTATTGCATCTAGCTTTTGATCAAAACCCGAGGGCTCTTCTCTGAAGCCAGTCTTCTTTTCCAACTTTGCCCTGTTTCTTTTGGCAATTAGGTTAGCCTCTACAGTGACTGCAACCCTTTGAGCTTCTGCAAGGGTTGGAGGATCTCTTTCTTTCAACTGATAGGCCATATCAGAATCAAAACCGTCAGGGAAGTTATACAGGGCCAAATCAGGAGGGGGCCTTAAGTTCTGGGGGATAGCATTATATACATTGTTAAACCTAGCACAATATTCCAAAACTGTTTCTTGGGGACCTCTTTTAATAGTGTTATATTCACCGAGTATGTGGAGAGGATCTTTCTTCTTCTCCCATCTCTCAGTAAAAGCTTCGTAAAGCTGATCAGGTGTTGCAATGGAGTTTGCATTGAGGGATCTGAACCAAGTTCTAACATCCCCAGTTAAGCTTTGAACAAAAATTCTCATCCTGACGCTGTTATCATCTATTTCATAGGTCTCAAAGTGGTCTTGCATCTTCTTAGCATGCTGGATAGCTGTCAAAGGGCCATGGGAGTCAAAAAATGAGATTTTGGTTTGGTAGTCTTGGGGTAGAGCTGGAGCATTAGCTGGTATCTGCAGAGGTGCATACCTGTTGGCCATGTTTATGGGATTTACAGGGTTGACAGGAATAAATGGGACAGCAGGGATTACTGGTGTAACAGGGTTAATGGGATGGGTAACAAATGGGGAACTGGTTGAAAGAGTATGTGCAGTGGGTGAAGATGTAAGAGGAGGACTTTGAGGTGTTGATGATGAACTAGGGGAACTAGGAGTGGACCGGAAAAGAACTTTGCAGGGTGTGGGAATGCAGATAGGCTGATCTGAAATTATATCTGACTCAGCAGGCTTCTCCTGCTTTTGCTGTCTCCTAATGTTCTTTGGAATGATATTTGGATTATCAACAATGATAGGTTGATTAGGGTCAGGGTTTGCCCTAGTGTGCCTTGGGTTTCTTTTGGGAGCCAGCTTCTAATTTCTTTTGAATTTGTACAAGAAGTTTATATATGCAAGGACTGGATGAAAATTTTGGAATGGCTATATATGTTTCAAAGCTAGGATGAAGATTCCCTAATTAGCTCTTCCCTAAAGCCGTCCCTGTATTACAGAAACAGTCCTAAGGCCTCTTGGCTAGTTTCAGGCTTGATGGTAGCTTTGGAAGATAGATAGTAGTTGAAAAATCTTTAGTTCGGTCCCCAGCGGAGTCGCCAATTATGTTAACACCCAGGTTGTTCCCTATGACTCCCAAGGGAATACGGCCGGGGTAACCACTAACCAATCTTTGGATCACCGTTTCTAGCCAAACTGTGATCAGAGAGGGCTCTCTCTTTATGATTTGTATCTGTTATGATAGTGTTTTAGGCTAGGTATTATGCACAGGTTTTGTTTATGTTTTGGTTGAAGAGTTTCTTTCAGGTCTTGTGATGTAGTATTCAAAGAGTCAAATATCATTGGGCAATGGAGTCTGTGGCTGCAGATGTCTAGAAACCTTGAGGTGAATTGGTGAAACTTACAGGGCCATTTGGATACTTCATAGAACAAAATTTTTGATTTATAACATGAACAGATGAATCAAGCAGTGAAAGCATTTAAGAATTTTCACTAAAGTATTTAGGTATTTCCACCAAACTAGTTATGAGAAACGGATAGATGTCTCAGGAGCAAACTTGAATCCCTGGGAATGTCTATCACTGTAAAAGATATAGTTTTAAAGTGCAGCAATTAAGAATTACACTTCATTCACTATATCTGAAGAAAACATGGATAATAGCTCAGATTGAGTTCAGGGTAATCAGTGATTAAATCCTGGAACTATTCTTCTACTTTGCTATTAAGTGTAAAACATTTAAACAATAAAAGAGAACAAAAGACTCGAAAACATGTAACACAGAGATTTAAGAAAGACTTATTGTTTTATGAAACACTCTGGAATCCTGCAACATTCACCATTCATCACAATGCATCAAGGTACGCCAAGCTTTGGAAATTCCATTCACCCTTTGTATTATTTCTCTGAGAATTTTACAGCAAGTGAGATCTCTAAAATGAAAATGACAACAACCCCTTAAGCTTCTGTGAGGGGTGAATATATACATACGATTTTACAAAAATATCTGAGTTCTAAGTTATCTCAGACTTAATGTTCTCACCAACTTTTGAGATATTATTATCAGAAATTTATTACAGCATTGAATTCAAAATAAAGGCGTCTTGATGTTCTGTCAGAAGATATTTTGGCCTTGGGGAGCTGCTGAGTCGGTCGAGATACTTTGATCAAATGCTGGAGAACCCGACTTTATGGCTCGTGCGCTGTATTTTTGGGTCTGCCACCTGTGATTATGATTGCTGCTGTGGTGACTAAATAGCCATGCTGAGTTGGCTCAGCATCTGTCTCTTCCTTGTAGATTTATCCACCAAAATTCTGCCTGTGCATGACTGCTCATAAACTGGAGAAAATTAACGCTACAGGTTCTGGTTTGATAAGATTATCTGTGTCAAATTCCTCCAGACTTCCTGTGTAGGCAATTGGTGCTTCATGATTGCCTCCATAGTTTCATCTGCTTCAGTATACTTAAAGAAATTTGGTGGTGTATCAAACAGGTGATCAATTTCATTCATAATAAAAAACAGGTTGTCCACCCTATCATACAAATTCTGCCCTGATGTTGGCCCTGTTTCTGCTGAGGTACTAGGTTGTTTTGCAATTTGTGTTGCAGCATGGGCATCAACCCTTTTGATGTAGTTTTCTAGGGTAAGCAGTCTTCCTACACTGCTTAATATGCTGGGGAGGACTCTGTTCTGTAATGCCAGGAATCTGTCCAGGAATTTGTTGATCTCGGTCTGCATATCCTGTGTTCTCCTCTCCAGCGTTCCAACTAGACTTCGTAGTGTCAGGACTCTTTTAACTACTGAGATTGTCTCAGTCCTGTTAGTAATTCCCATGGTAGCTAGTTGAGAGCTAGTTTTGTTATTTAAAATATTGATCATTCTGCTGGCAGCATCTGGCATGTGGCCAAGGCTTGCTCTAGCTCTGTGTATTTCCCTGTTTGCCTTTGTAATGAGTACTATTTGTTCATCCATAGTCTCAATATACTGCCACTGATTGGTGATGGATCGACCAATGTTGCCCCAGAGGACTGCTTTTAATTCTGCTGTTACTTTTTCTAGTGCAAGCTCCTTTTCTAGTTCAACTATTCTCTTTTTTAGAGCTTTTACCTCTCTTTCCTTTGCTGCCTCATTCTGCTTGCTTTTGTCAAATCTTTCATTCACCTTAGTCAAAGACCTTTTGACTTCATCAAGCTCTTTCATTTGGGATTCAAGAACTTGGATCTCAGCTTGCAGCTTCTGCATATCCAGACTAGGAGTCTGCTCTGTTGTTGGCGTAGTTGTTGCTGTAGATGGTGCTGTAGTTCCTGTCTGCTGAGGAGGAAGAGTAGTTGTTGGAGGAGCTTCTTCAAGATTGATTACTTCCGGAGGGGGCTGGGAAGTTTGGCCCTCTTCTCTCTGTTTCAATGCTGTCTGTAATGCTGCCTTTGCAGCTTCTGATTGTCCTAGCTGGTCTTGAGTCCGAACCAGCTCCTTGTATAAGGATATCATCAAATCCGTAGCATCCTTTTCTAGCCTTTGCTGAGCAACTTCATCTGTTTGAGGATGGATGGTGGCTGGGAGCTTGATTTTCCTCCTTAAGGCAGCCATGTCTTGATCCCTTATCTTCAACAGTTCTTGGATACCTTTAACATCTTTAGGATCATGTCCTATTTCTATAATTACATCCTCCAAGGACTTGATTCTGTTGTCCTTGGCTTGTGATGAAGCCCTCTCCAATTCTAGCTGAGAGGCTGTATTATCCAGGCTGCTCTTCAATTTATAATTTTCCAATGTCTCATCTGCCAAGGAGGCATAGACCATCTCACCGGTTTGTTTATGTAGCTCTATTTTATCCATAGGGTGGATGTCTTTGGCTAGAACCTCCATGTTGGTCCTGAGGTAATCCGAGGCAGATTGGGGATGCAGAGCTGTGGGCATGAAATGACTCATGATCATTTTGCCTTCACTTACATCAAAGGCAGACATGAGTCTTTGCTGATTGGTGGGAGCCAGGTTCAGCAAATGATTGTACAGCTGTATTTTAATAGGATCACTCCTCCTTTTAATGTCGATAAATTGCTGTTTGATGCTTACTTGTCCTTCTTGGTGCTGGCTGGAGGAACTGACCTCTCCTCCCATAGCTCTATCATGTTCATGCTGGAATGAACTGGCTGACACTTCTCGACTGGGTGGGCCCATGCCCGATGCTTGTCTTATTGCCGCATCATCTTCTGGGAAGTCATTCAACCTTTGCCTTTTCTCTCCCTAATTGATGGATGAAGTCAGGGGAGTCTCTCTATCTCTTTTCCTGGTTAAGTCCTCCTTTTGTGGGGTTTGGAGGACCGAGGCATCAAAAGTAGTTTCTGCCCTAGGAGGCACTATATTCTGAGCCTGTTGCTCAGTGGAACTAGGAGTGTCAATCACCCTTTCTTGCTGCAAGGGTTGCTGTTCCTTAAGTGGCACTTCTTCTTGCTGTTGCCCTTCTTGTTGCTGCTCCATCTCCTCTTGCTGTTGCACCAATGTTTCCACTTGCTCTTCTGTCAATGGAGGTGGCTGTTCCACCTGTTTCCCTTTATCTTTACTGGCTGTTTGTGGTGTTTTCCCGGCAGCTTGCTGCTGTGTTGTTGATGATGAAGCGGCTGATCCAAGCTGTCTTCTGTATGAATGAGGAACCTGTCCACAATTTTCCAAGTCAGCTTGCTTTTGTATATTTCTAGCTTCTCTTTCTAGAAGCTCTTTAGCAGTTATTTCTTCTTCTAAGGTACCCTCTTTCCAGCTTAAAGCATTGGCATACTTTTCAATTTCAGGTCGCCTTACATGTGAATAGCTACCCAATTTGTACCTTATTCTCCTGAGGGAGACAAAATGATTGGGGTCATAGGGAAACCATTCAAAACTAGTTTGAAGTTTGAGGCCTTCCAGGATAGTGTTTGCCTCTTTCCATCCCTCTTCTTTCTTATTGTAAAGGAAAGGACCCAGCTGGCTTCTCACCTTTAGCTGTGACTTCTTGTTCTTGCTCTGAAAATGCAGGTAGTCTGAGTTGCCAAACTGTCTGAAATATTCCAAGGCAAAAAGCCTCATGGGGACATACCTTGGCAATCTAAAAGGTGTCAACTCACAGCCATATATTCTGATGACTGTGTGGTTTTGGTAGAGGTACCAATTACCAATGCTGTAGGTTTTGTTTAGGTGAAGAACTCTCTTCATATCATCAGTTAGCCTTGGAGGAGGAACACCATGCAATACTGTCAAGGCTGGATAAATGAATAAGTCAATGAACTCATTGTATGTGTAAGGTGACACAGATGTATAGTGAAAGACAGAGGTCCAGAACACCACTGATCTTGGATTTCCTTGGGCATTGAGTTGCTTCAAAGGAAAAGAGAAGGTAGCTGGTTGATAAAACAAGAATAGGTGGTATATGTATGAGGTATACCTGAATAGTCTTTCCCTCTTCAAGTTCATAAACTGGTCATGGATTTTATCTGCAATGTATGTAGCATAATCATAATGCACAGCTGGGGGCTTACCAGGAGAGAATAGAGACAGCATTGCCATTATGGTTTCATCCACATCCTCCATTCCCTTGAATCCCAGGGCATAGCTGATCAAATCCACTAACATCCTGCCCAATTCATTCAAGTACTGATATCCAATAGGAGGAGTTCTGAAGGATTCAGAGCCTGGTTTCACAAACAGCTGATTAATCTTAATGACTTGGTCGGTTGTCAGCCTGCTTCCTTTCTTTATCAAATTCTGCATATTGAGGGGGGTCAATTGCTTGGCAGTATGGAAGTGCAGCATCTCATTAATACTCTCTGAGGTGATCTGGAACAAAACTAAGCCTGAGGGGCTAATGACAGCTCTTCGGCTTGGGTCATAGCATTCCTGGCAGCTGTATATCAACTCTGGCATAGGATTTACCTGGGGGAGGTTATAGATTGGCAGGTTTGAGTCCCAGATTCCCAAAATGTCTGCTCCACTAAGATGCTGGGCTTTCAACTCATTCAGCATCTGAATATTATATTTGGAGCCCATAAGAAACCAGTCCAGCATTTGGTAATCCATATCTCCCAGGGCTTTCCACTCCAATTCCTGGTGAGGGGCATTGAGGGGCTTGATGTTGAGAGTAATGGGAGTCTCCATGATCTTCTTCAAAGTTCAACAATTGTAGGTGGATGGTTTAATTGGAAGCAACACAGAGTAGAAGTGATTTTCTGTAAAAACAGTTTGTATCTCAGATACCAGAGGAGGAATTTACACAACAGTAGTTGAAATACTGTTTGTTTCAGGAGCAGGGCTTCTCTATGGTCTCACTATGTCCTCTTTTAGCGGGTGAATTGAGTTTAACAAGAAATTTGCCGGGAATACGCAGTGAATGTTGTTTTTGAGCGAAATTACAGGTATTAAGGCTCGGCTGGTGTTTTTGGACTTCACAGTTGCAAATGTGGACATGCAGAGGGAAATGGCCGGTGAAAATATAATTTTTAAGGTCTCCTTAGCCCTCTGAGTAACTTTAATTTCAATAACAGGCGTATGGAGGGCAGCAAACGGTAAATACCTGTTAATTGACGAACAGAGGTCGCATAGGCGTGCACGGTTGGAGCTCTGGAGGTCGCCTTGGTTAACTGAGCAGGTTGGCGAAAATTTGGACGTAAACAACCATGCAGAGCCGAAGTAGCGACAGGAGTAAAAAGTGAGAAAAACACGGTTTTTTGGGTTAATATGGACCTTTTTACCATTTTGGCGCTTTTTAGTGATGACGTCAGCATGACGTCATTGGTGGGTCAAGGTGAGGTGACGTCAGCTGACGTCATCGGGTGACGTGGCGGTAAGCTATTGGTCCATGGGGGCGATGAGGTGGCAGCCATGTCATCAGCGAGGTGGACCAATCAACGGCAAAAGGATGAGCAGAAATGACGTGGCGATATGACATAGGAGGGCAGCTGGTGGTCAGGACCGTAGCGGTTATGGTTAAGGCTAGCCGCTACGGTCTCTCGGGGCGGTCTGGGTACGGCGCTGAAAGTGTCAGGCCTGGCTCCGAGAGCCCTTATTGTTTGACGCGTGGCCTGCCCGTGACGTGACGCAATGTCACTTTCTCGGGCGGTAAAGGACCACCATGGGGGCCGCTCCGATATTGCTGTGGATCGTCGGATCCTTAAGATCTGATCCGACGGTGGGTGAGGTAAAAAGGTGCTTGATTTATAAGCGTAGGCGGAAAACTTTGTAATATGGTTTTTTTTTAATGGTTTTTCAATGTTTTCCTTTAAAACAAACTGCGCGCTAACCTTTTGGAAATGTGCCAGAGGCGGGCTTTTTAGACTTTGGGTAATTTTTGCAAAGGATTTAAGGGTAAAAGAGGGTTTATAAGGGTTTTTTCAATGCAAATGGTGGTTTGAGGAGCAAGTTGGCTTGTAGCAAGGGGGAATGGGACGTGATAGGTTCACCAAGGTGACCAGAGGTCACTTTGGTTCCTTTTGAAGAACATATGGCTATAATGCCAAGGGGAGGAGTATTTATAGAATTTGGGGCTTTATACACCATAGTGTTAATATTATTAGGGGACAAGGTAAGATGGGGGAGCTATATAGTAGAATTAGAGGTTAATATGAATGAAAGGGGCAAATGAGGGGGATCTCACTGAGTTCATGTGAAACTGCTTTAGTTTAGAGACTAGATCAAAATGAAAAGATTTTAGACAAGAAATGTGGTTTCTGAATGAACAAGAGCCACCATAAAACCATGACCTCTCTCCATGAATCTCAGCTGAAAAGGGAATGTTAGTAATGAAATGAAGGGGAAAAGGGAGGTTAGTCATGCTTCTTGCTGCAATTTGATGGAATTAACCACTTTGTCCATTGATAGATTTTGCCTTGGCAAAACACCTTTTGACATATGTGTAATGGTGAAAATACCCTTTCTGCAACCACAACTACTTACCCAGCTATTTTCCTAGCATTTTCTGTTTCTCCTTGGAGGGTGCACTTGGACTTGCAAACCCTTACTTGCCTTTTCTTTTCTTTGGCTTTTTCTTTATTCTTTTCTATCTACTTCTACCCTTATTTCTTCCAGGGTCCCAGATTGAGCTGTTGGGAACCTTTTCTTCTCTACCTGAACTACTTGTCTGCCAAGATTAAGCAGTTTGGACAGACTTCTTTCTCTATTCTATAACTCAAAATTGAAACATGGCATGATCCAGGTTAAACTGTTGGATCATCCACCAAAATTGAAATAAGGTCATCAACATTTGAAAACACTTTACACACCTCTTGTTCTCTAGGAAATATGGGATCTTTGTGATACCAAAGCAGAGCATATTTGGACTTTCCCTTGCCAATCATGAAATATGAAACCTATTGGTATAGGTATCCAACACCGGTGTAAATATGGATTCCATTCAACCATCTTCCCTAAATGGTCCTTTTGTACCAATGGTATCTTCCCCACCACGGGTCAATTATGTGGCAACCGTTCCATACCTACATCAACTGACGATCAATTCAGTGATGTTGTACATCATGTACTAGGGGCATTGGAACTAGATCTCTCTTTCATGACCTCTTATGAGTTGTGATCGAGGATATGAGGATAGTTCTTTGTCTTGTGTCAACCTCGTTAAAAAATGAAACCAAGGATACGAGGATAGTTCCTGGTCTTGTGTCACCCTCATTAAAAAATGAAACAAGTCATACGAGGACAGTTCCCTGTCTTGTGTCAACTTCGTTAAAAAATGAAAGAAAGGTCATGAGGATAGTTCTTTTACTGTGTCAACCTCATTAAAAATGAAACAACTCCCAAGAGGACATTTCCTAGTCCTAGGTCAACCTTGTTAAAAAATGAAACAAAGGGTATGAGGATAGTTTCTTGTCTTGTGTCAACCTCGTTAAAAAATGAAACAAGGAATCTGAGAATAGTTCCTTGTATTGTGTCAAGCTCATTAAAAAATGAAACAAGGACCCCTGGAGCAAAGTTCCAATTCGAGTCTTTGAGTAGATCTCGTAAGATCCGAGTCGAGTCTTTCACTTGATCTCGTAAGCGAACCTTTATTTCATCCATCTGATAGCCACGAGTAGTCTACTTAGGTGAATGTAATGAAGCTTAGGGGGCATGCACTAGTGGTAAATTTAAGTTTCCCTGTAGGTTATATGAAGGGAATCACCCCATTCACCTTTGTCCCTATCTGGATGAAGCCAAAAAGGTGTTGGATAACCGTCCTGCTTCACCGCAGTGACTTCCATCTGGTTACAGGAGACTCTCCCTCTCATCTTTCTGGGGGCATGTAAGCCCATTTCAAGCATAGTTATTCATTTCAAGCTTGTGTAAAAATGAAACAGAATTCAAACATAGTTTTTCGTTTCAAGCTTGTCTAAAAATGAAACTGAATCCAAGCATAGTTTTATCGTTTCAAGCTTGTGTAAACATGGAACTGAATCCAAGCATAGTTCCCTATGGTTCAAGCTTGTGTAAAAATGAACCCATCTCCATTTTAACCCTTGTTATTGCCATTCTATAAACATTTTCTATTAGATGAGCCTTGGTTGTTTCATTCCATCACCACCATCTCTTTGGCCGATCATATGCTTTCACTTGGTTGTCTTACCTTTTTTGAGGAACAGTTGCAATGAGTGGTCTTATTAGCCAGCCTCTTCACATAAATCAACATGTTTTGAGAAGCTCCAACATCACCAGAACTAGTTGCTACCCTAGACACCACTCGTTACTAAAAGTGGAGTCCTCTTTAAGCTCTTTTTAGACTCTCTAAACATGAAAATATTGTCGAGCGCTTGTCCTTTCTAGATTGTTAATGGATTGGAAACGATATCTCTCTTATAATATTTTACGTTTTTTCGGGATTGAGAGATTAATTTATGAAAAATACCTTGTGGAGTTTTCTTTTTGTTCCTTTTTAAACTCTCTAAACATGAAAAGGACCGAGTTATCTTTGTCGTTAAACTCGTTAAAAACATTAAATAGCGACAAACTTGTCCATCTAGACAAGACTGAGTTTCAGCTTTGCTAGACTCGTTAAAACATCAAATAGCGATGTATTCACCTGAAGGGTGAAATTATACAACAAGAATATGTTATCCTCCTCAAGCTTGATAAAAATAAAGAGGTACTGGTTAGCAATGACTTGGGAAAAGGGAAAAAAGGGAAAACCACTTTATGATACCAAGTCGCTCTTGAACATGACACTTTCACTCCATCACTGTGACTATCTGGGTTGGGTTATTAGCTTGATGGTTATCACACCGTTGGTCTATCATACCTTCCATCACTTTGTTTTGGGTCAAAGCTACCAATTCACTTTAGTGTCGCCGACATGTTCAAGAGAAGTCATCCAGTCAAATCCGTCTTTTGCAATACCATAAACCTTCATTTTCAAGACCGCCATTCCTGAACTTTGTGTTGTCAGTGAAATTCCATCTCTAAAATCACTACACTCGTTTCGTGTCATTGATGTGGGATACATCAAGGCCCTCATGCGATGAGTCACTTCTTGTTGACATCAACTCATTATCAAAGAAGCTAACTTAGAAACACCCATTCAGTACGTTGAGGCTCGCATGCATCAATGGCAAGTTTCTCACTTTTGGCGATAGGCATACATTAATGGCCTTCGACCAAAATACTTTGTATTGTGTTTGACATCAAATCATCCATTCACACCATGGAGAATGTATTGCAGTGCCTTGAGGATCATTAACATTATCAGTGGTTTCTCTCGCATCTGTTAACAACTTACATCATTGGCTGGTAATCAGATGGTGTCTTCCCATGTTCAACTTCAGATCACATATTCACATGGTTAGACTCATACTTGAGTGAACGGTTGAATGAGATTGATGACCCTGGATCTAGTTTCATCCATCCGGGCTACGATATCAGGAGTACTAAATCATACGTATAATGGCTTTACATTGATAGTCATTCCAATCATGGGTCTATATCTGTAGACGACTGTTTATGTACATGTAATGAAAGTTTATAAGCTGAGCATGGGTATGCCTTCCCTTAGAAATTCATGAAAAATCAAATATCATGATATATGTATTGTAATTGATGTAGGTCACCTTCCACTTCAATACCTCCTCATCACATCGTAAAGCATTTCATTCGACATTGGCATTTTTCCGACTTCATCTGTTCAGGGGAAACTATTACAGATCCATTTGGGCACATCAAATCACAACATTCATATCAGTGTTTTAGGGCTCATCAAACCCTAAATTTAGTTGTTTCATGCCCTAAACAAGTCAACCCTTTGAATGCCTCCTTCCCAGATAGTTTCATGACTTGAAGACATCCAGAAATTGGCTCTAGAGGGACCAGCGTAGGCAAGACCTTATGAAGG
The DNA here is from genome assembly GCA_031772625.1 of Pinus tabuliformis. Taxonomy (NCBI): domain Eukaryota; kingdom Viridiplantae; phylum Streptophyta; class Pinopsida; order Pinales; family Pinaceae; genus Pinus; species Pinus tabuliformis. Next base: position 1,526,189,897 of record CM062818.1, on the reverse strand, counting down.
TGTGCTGCAGGGCAGTTAAGTCCACTTCCAGGGTGCTCTGAAGAGCACTTAGGCTTCCTTTCACTTGTGTTGGGCGATAATGAGCAAAATTCACATAGGGTTTGGGGAATATTCTTATCTTTTGGAGTCATCTAGAAGTTTCCATGTCTTATCAACTCCTATGAGCTTGAAAATGGATGAGGAATTAGTTAAGGAGCATCCTATCCTCTCATCCCTTCCTCCATGGAACTAAGTCTAAGTATGGAAGGCTATTCAATGTCACCATTAATGACAAAACCTCCTTCATATTCCTATAAATTTACTACTCATCTAAGTGATCAGGGGCTGGATTATGTTGAATTGTAAGGAGATAATGCTGCTATGAGACTCGACTTTGGAGCAAATGATGTGATGCCACAAGCTTGTCTTGCTTTTGATGTGATGTGGATGGGATCCAAGCTGGAGGAATGACTTTGAATCAGACATTGATGGTTGTAATTCTTTCTTCTATCTAATAAAGTGTTGGAACATTTTCCCATATGTTGTGTTCTTTCATAATGCTTATATGTATGAATTGCTTCTGATTCCTTCCATTTATATTCAATGGATCGTATGCTTTGATTGGTTTTTGTCTTCTGTTGTGGTTACAGGGTACTTCTCAAGCAGATTAAGTACAGGAAGGAGCGACAGAATCGATACAAGGGAGACAAGAGGAAAGCATAACTACGGGTAGGCCTTCTATCTTCTCATCTTATCTATTGTTTATAGGAAAAGTCTAAAACGCTTTAAACTATTGTTCTAGGCACAACTACTTGTCTAGTGAATTAGTGTTTATCTATAGATGTTAAATTCTCCAAAACACTAGGACATCTTAAATAGAGGAGTGCTTGTAAGGTTATGTGCGAGGGGGTTGCAACACTCCAATTGTCACATAAAAAGGTATGAGGGGGGCTTAGTTCATTCCTCCAAAGGTATGAGTTATATATTTCAGGTATTTCTTCACCCACACAGTTCCCAGAAGTATCACATAGAACAACGTAGGCCGATTACTTCAAAGGGGATTACAACTTAATAGGATTTATTGAGTAAATGATAGAGGATGAGGAGGAGGAGTAACTCATCATATAGGGCCCAAAACATCCAGAATTCTATGTTCAAAACATAGAGCAACAAGCAATGGGAAATTGTACACTTGTTTGAGTTACAAGCAGAAATAATGGATTGAAGAGAGAATGGGTGCTATGATTCTTATAGAGCAGTTTAAAGATATACTTCAACCCTTCATACAGGAATTATTCATTAATGAATCATCACACATGGATCTATAAGGAAGCATGAAATAATTTCTAGCAGCTATTGTAGCACACATACAAAGAAGAATATGAACATAATGGAATTAATAGAAGGAAAACATATTGTAATGCTAAGAAAGGGGAATCACCACCATTTTTGTGATAGTATGAAGATCTACCTATGTAAAGTAATACAATGTCAGATAATAGTAATTCACATACACAGTTATGAGCCAAAATGGTATCACAGAGTTCAGCCCTCTCGGGTGAGAAATTCTGGAACCCTTCTATAATAATGCTTCCACTATTTATGAGAGGAGGGGGAGCTGGAATTACCATATAAAAAATATCTAATCATGATCCCAACTGTCATGTTAGACTAGCTATCTCGGTCAGTGTTAGGCTCGGTTTCCCCAAAAATATTACAATCAGGATCGAATCCCTTTCTTGGAAATAAATAGAGATAAATGCACAGAGAAAGAAAACAGAAAGGGGAAGGAGGAGGTGTCCCCTTGTTGTTTCAGTGGAAGCCCCTAATTTAGCCACGTCCCTACTATCATCATGCTTCTCATTGCTGTTGAGGCGGTTCATTGCTTCTTGGCCAATTTCTGTCCATTCTGCCTTAACTGCTTAAGTGAGTTGTTCAATGGAGAAGTGATGGAGTGTGAAAGTCGTGCGCCCCAACTATCATTTTCTTCTTAACAAAGTAGAGCACCATACTGTGCCATTAAGACTTCTTGAATCCTCCCCATTCCGATATGCAACTGTGCCATGCCTTATTTAATATCACCGCTACCGACCCATCCGCCCATTTAATCTCTGTACTGCACAACCAGTGCCTTGACATGGTAGGTGAGATGCATTCCATGGAAACAACACAGTCACATAAGCGTGGGATTTTTCCTTTAAAACAGGTGAAAACAGGCATTTTCGATTTCCCCTTAGCCCCCTTTATCATAGCCCCTCGTGTGGCTTTCCTTATATGACCGAGGGTTGGAACTAGGGGCTGAGCCCTCAGGTGCTAAGGCCTTTGGACCCGTGTTTGGAGGCCTTTTCCTTTGTTATCGCAAATCCTACATATCGGCGCTTCACTGTGTTTCACTGGTGGCACTTTCCTCTGTCCTCGCGATTTCCAATCAACGGGGTCGTGCCTATCAAAATATATCGCAATTGCAACCACGAAGAGGGGGGCACTCTTTACCATTTTCTTTGGAGCGGGCCGATAGTCCGAACGTGAGATCTTTATATACGTTTTTGTAATAATTTATCGCATCCAGGGGATTCTTCCTTATTTCAATCATAGTCGAGCAGGAGTACTGCATGTCACAATCTCATTGCACTCTTGTCTGAAACCTTGACCCCTTAACTGATGCGATCATCGATCTGCGGGGTGACGTCATTACTGCCACGTGTCATCCTATGAGTGGTGACATGTGGCACCTGGAAATGGTCCCATGTCACCCCCGCAAACACTAAAATCAGGTGACACGTGTCTTCTGCCACATCATCAACCGTACTGCCACATCACTATTGACGTCTGCTGCCTTGTCAGCTCAGATGACCAATCAGAGGCCGCCACATGGCCCCCTGGAGGAGAGAGAAAAGGGCCTGCCTGTCCCTATTTTGTAAGCCTTTCCTATGTTAATCTTTTCGGCCATCTCCCCATGATATAACACCATATCACAATATCAGCCCTCGCATGGTGTATCAAGTTTGGAACTCCGCTGATATGACTATCTTGCGGGATGCAAGGTCGCCGGGATGCGGGAACCCGCCACGTGGAGGAGAGAGAAGTGGGAGGCCTGACCCTTGCTTTGTCGACCATTTCCTTTGTATTTGGTTTTCTCAGCCCCCCAGTAATGTACCACTATATCGCATGATTGGCGGTTTGAGACTCTTTTGAATTGTGAACCGTGCCGATCCGCTGATCGCTGATATCGTGGGCTTGCGATATCAACCTTTGATGCCAGGAACTGCTAATAATCATTAAGTGTGAGCCCCAGGACTCCACCGATAGCTGATCTGTGATATATGCTGTACCCAGACCCATCGATTTCCGATATGCGATATCGACGATCGACAGATCACTTTTTTTCATTCTGCCCATGTTCCTTGCCTGTCGAAAAGCCCGATTTGTGTTTGCAATAAGCCTCCCAGGTCTCGATTGCAATTTACCTCGACACTTAGTCATTTTCTTGGTTTGTTGGGCTTTTCCAAGGTAGACTTCAAAAATTCCTTAACTTCTGCTCGAGGAGTCCATTTTTGGACTTCCATATACCATTGGAAATCTCTTTCTGAGCACTACGCAATGGAAAGGGAAAAATTAAGCTTTGATAGCTTTTGTGGCTCAAAATTGGCATCAACTTAACTGTTGTTTGGCACTTGAGGCAATTGATAACTTGTGATGCAATGAGTGACAACAATATTCATTATTGTAGTTATGTTGCCATGTGGAAGTTGATGTTGTTGTTGTTGGATGTGTTCATCATGAGTAGATGTCGGTTATGCAGTTGTTATGCATGTCGGTGTCTATATGTCATTATGCATGGTAACTGGATAATGGTTGAAATGATGTATATATATTGATATGATTATGTTTATATATACATGTATTGCGCTAATGTCGTTGATCTTGCAGATGAGATATCCTCCCCTGAACTATATTGAGGTATGTTTATTGTGTTTATATTTTGGTATAGCTGACATGGTATACTTGCAGGAAGAAGATCAAAGATGAATAACAAGATGGTAGACTACAGTTCACAATATTCTCCCTATAAATCAAATGAGCAGCATGTTGATAGGTACTCCCCTGATATAGTAGATACTTTGAGAAGTTTGAAGGTAGAAATAAGAAGTTGAAAAGCAGATAATGACAAAATCATTTAGACATAGGAGAAACAAGCAAAGGTTAATGTAGTCATCCTTCATAGTTTGTCATATTTGCAGAGGTATGGACCACTTAGGATCAATCATGGGAAGGAGGATAAGACTAATTGGGCATATGGCAGTAGGTCTCATGGTGGGCACAAGTCAGATAGATATGACACGATCATAGATGGTAGGTTCTTACATACACTAGATAGGAGAGGTGATGGACACAACTCCTATTCTAGTTTTGGTTCTGATAGGTATCATGGTCATCATCATTATCATCCTTACAGGAGGAGTGACAGGGGATATTTTCCAGATGAGTTTAAGAAAGCAAAACCACCTACCTTTGATGGAGATTTGAAGAAACCAAAAGATGCAGAGGCATGGTTACTTGGGATGAAGAAGTTCTTTGAGAGACATGATTACACAAAGAATATGAAGGCCATGATAAACACACATTTCATTAAAATTTGGAATTAAATAGTGGATATAGAATTTAAAAATAACCAAAAAGCTCAAAACTAGTGATGTCCTTGTAATAAAATATTTCCAATTTTAATGAAATGTGTGTTAATAGCTATCTTCAGCCACAAAGGGAAATCAAACATCTAGTGGGAAGATGTGAAGCGGGTTAGAGACATCAGGAAAAAAGAGTTGAGTTGGCACATATTCAAGAGACTATTCAGGAAGAAATATTTGTCAAAGAGGTATTATGATAGTAAAGCTAAGGAGTTCTGTGAGCTAAAGATGAGATTGATGATAGATGAGAAGTATACAACCAAGTTCCTAGAGTTGTTGAGGTATATACCGTATCTTAAGCAGGATAAAGCCAAAGTTCAGAGATTTCTCATTGGATTACAATTAACATTTAAAGATCGGATTGAATATGATGAGCCTCAGTCACTTGAAGAATTCATTGGTAAGGTGAAGCACTGTTATGAGCAATCAAAGTTCAAGATAAAGTCTCAGAAATATTGGAAAGGGAAAGACAAGATTAAAGGTAAATGGAAGTCGAAGCGAATAAGGCCTTAGGATGTAGGTGAAAAAGAGAATGTTGTTCCTTCCAAGAAGTTTAATGTAGTTAGACAGGGACATGGGTCATAGCTTGGAGGGTAGAAAAATAAAGGAGATGGTTTGAGATAATTGCAGTGTTGGATATGTGGAAAGGATAATATCAAGAGATATTGTTCGTAGTATCAGGGTGGTAGGCCTTAGATTTACAGTGCACAAGAAGTGGATGCAATTGGGGATGTTGGGAAGAGTATTCCACAGATCTGTGCAACGTTGGATAACAGGAAGGCGAATCACCAGGAATCTATTATTGGGATGGACGATAAGATTTGTGATCAAGTTGTTTCTATTTTGATTGACCTTGGATCTAATTATAGTTATGTTAATCCTGACCTAGTGGATAAGTGTGGTTTGAATAAATAAGTGCATGCATAATATTGGTTAGTGCAGTTGGCTACAGGTACAAAGAAAAGAGTTCATCATTGGGTAAGAGCTTGTGCATTTGAGTTGAATGGTATGCCTACATCAACACATTTGAATGTGCTTTCGTTGGGATCATATAGTATTCTTTTGGGTATGGACTAGTTGTATCTTCATAGGACCAAGGTGGATTGTTATGACAAGGCTATTGAATGCTTGGATGACAATGGAGAACGAATGATCTTGTATGGTAAGAAGAAGGAAACATCAGTAGAATGATCACAACTATGCAAGAAAAACATAGTTGCAGAAAAGGGTGTGTGTTATTTGCATTACATATTTATAGTGATAAAGGTAAAGATGTTGGTGATGCAAAGGTATTAAGAAGGTACCCAGTTTTATAGCAGTTTTAGGATGTATTTCCCACATAGATTTCAAAGTTTTCGCCTCACATAGAAGTGAAATTTTCCATTGAGTTGGTACCAAGATCAACACCAACCTCAAAGGCACCATACATGATGAGCACACCTGAGTTAGTAGAGCTGAAGTTGTAGTTGAAGGAAATGCTTGACAAGGGATAAATTAGGCCAAGTGTATCACCTTGGGGCACACCAGTGTTGTTTGTGAAGAAGAAGGATGGTACTCTCAGTTATGCATTGAATACAGGTAGTTGAACAAGGTAATCATCAAGAAAACGTATACGTTGCTGAGGATTGATGACTTTTTTGATCAGTTAAAGCGACCAACAGTGTTCTCAAAGATTGATTTGAGATCAAGATATCATTATGTATGCATTAAAGAAGAGGACATCTACAAGAATACTTTAAGGACTAGGTATGGGCATTATGAGTTTGTTGTTCTTTGACTAATGCTCCAACTACTTTTATGTGCTTGATGAATAGTTTATTGTGTCCTGTTGTGGCCAGCAACAACCCCCCCCCCCCCCCCTAATTCAGCCTAATATCAGTCATGATGATAGATTGAATAGGGGACCCTTAGTTAATTTTTGAAAAACAAAGACTTCTTATGAAATTACAAGCATAAAACGTAGAAAAAGGTCCTTGGACGATTTAAGCCTAAAACTATGTTCATAAAAGCAAATCTCTAAGAGTGCATCACGAAAAAGATAAAAAACACCTTCGTTCCCTCTCTAAAAAACGCCAATATGCGCATCGCCTCGGCGTTGATGAACAACATCGCATCGCAATACACTAGCCTCCATAAAGAAAAACTTGTAAACCCGCCGACCTGCGATCGTGCGATCGCACATCGCAGAAACTAGGCGAAGTACGTTGGCAAGCATTGAATTGTTGCGATCTGCGATATGACGATCTGCGATGTTGCGATCACTGCCGTTTGCGATCGCGCGATATGCGAGGATGCGCTGGCAAGTCATAAAAGCACCTCGGTACGACTCTTTCGGGCACGCCACCCAAAGAAAATCCACTTACCATTACCTGACTTGGAAATTATGCGCATTCAATGTTAGTAATGAATTAGTTGTCAGTTATTAAGTGGCATGAAGACGCGTGCCTTAATGCGGATTTTGCTTCACGTAAGGTGGCGTATCTAATCTATCTCTTGCATTTAACGCCTTCCCATCACCTTTCTGATTGATCTTTCCATTTCGCTCTTAACTTGCAGGAGCAAAGCTCGAAGGCAAAACCGAACAGAAACGCTAAGCGAGATGGGGAAGAAGAACAAAGCTCAGAGCTCAGAGGCAAGGGAAAAGACCAAAGAGATGGCGCCCCTCTACACAGACACTGCATGCAATAAGGATGCGGGCATCTCAACCTGGGAAGGCATGTATAGGATATTGGAGGAAGAAAATCCGAGAATAATCAAAGTAACTCCTGCTGTCCCGGATGCATTACGTTCTTGAGAAGCATCCCTGGAAGACCTAGCATGTTCTTTCCTCCACAGAATTGCAGCAAGGCCGAAGATCCTGCCATACACAGCCATGATCAAATGGATACTAGATGATGCGGAGTTGCACCAGAGACAGTTCAAAGCCCAGGGACATGGGATCGTAGCAGCGTTTGCAGCTCAAGACCTAAGGCTCATGTATCATTTACCTGAGCCGCAAGAGACCTACAATGCAGAATTCGTTACGAAGTTCGTAGCAGAAAATCCCGACTTATCTGATACCACTAAGGAGTGGTCAAAAAGAGATGAACCATTGAAGAAAGATAAGAACGGTATGTATAGCACTGGTTCTCTTACTTCCCCATATTGTTTTGCTGTAGCTATGCTCTGTAGAATATTCGGTAAGCCAGATATCAATAAATTTTCAACCGAATGGCTACCCCTGATCGATGCTGCAACTAACTCTGAGATAGTGGATTGGGCCAAAATCCTTTCTGACACTCTGTACACAGCGGTCCTCCACTACCGTTCTAAAAGATCCCACTCCCAAAGAGTCTATCCGCCTTTTTATTTGTCTGCCTATATAATGGATTCTGTCTGTCTTGTATCCAAATTCCCTACCATGGGTTGGCAATGGACTACCCAGGACCCATTGCCTATTCATGTCTATCATAAAATTCTGTGGGATTCCCAGTTCGCCCCCCATTTTTACCAGATTTGCCATGGACTTATATTACCCATACATAGGATAATATACAATAAAGATCCCCCAAGATGCTCTCCCGAGGCACAGATTGATATCACCTCCATCGCAAGATGGTTTGGGGAAGAATGGTTTACCTATATCCGAGTTTTTGGAAGCACAGTACCCCCGCATGCCCTACCCTTATATATCCCAGATAAATTGTTGGCCCGAGAAATCGCTTATCAGACTTGTTCTGAAGGTGGTTTAACTAAGGACCTAAAGAGCAAAAAGAAGGCCATTTGGCCTCAATTCCCAGTCACGTGTGGGGTCTTCTCTTTATTCGATGTAGGGCACGCTTTTGGTGAGGTGGAGAATGTGACGTGTCTCCAACTATTTAAACTCCCACCAAGGCCATTCGACCCAAATAAAGTTGCCCAGGAATTTACAACTAGCGTCAGGATAAGTGTGTTCTCTGGACAGAAAGATCTGTTTGACGATCTTTTTCAGGGAAAGAACTTGCTCGAAGAAGTTTTGCAGGAAGCACAATCGAGGCTGTCCCCGGACGACTTCCGGAAATTCACATTGTATAGAGAAAGAAGGCTGGCTAACATTCCACTGGAAGGACTGCGGATAGCTGCCAGAGAACCGACTCCAAGCGTCAGCCTCAGTGAACACTCCAGTGCCTCCAAATCTGATTCCAGCGCCGTGCAAGAAATATCTCCAGATCTTGAAGAGTCTGTCCGCAAAGAAGAAAGAAACGAAGAAACAATCAAGGACACAGCTCAGTCAAGTTCGATGGCTCAGCAGCAAGTTGCCGCCTCGTCATCAAGAGAAGTTCCTCCCCCCGTCACCGAAGCACCTCTTGTTACAGTAGAATTAGATAAAGAATGGGAGACCTTCAATGAACTGATTAATCTTGAAGGTCAGGTCCCGAAAACACCTGTGGACAACACGCAGGTGGCGCAAGAGGTCCTCTCAACCATAGTCAGTAGCACCACAGAGATGGAGCATCTTCCTATCGCTCCATCCTCAGAACTTCTACTTAGCGTAGAAGAGATCCCTCCACTGGACGTATTCTACAGCCCACAGCACAAGGCAGTTGTAAGGAGACAAAGAAAGAAAAGAAAGCTTGCGGATGCACTAGCTCAAGATGCTGAACACCTAGATGTCTTGTGGAAAGATCCGAATAGAAATCCAACCGAAAACCTCACCAAGTTGTCTCAGATTGCAGGAGCATATGCTTCTGCGACCATCGGCAAGGCTTCTGAAGTTCAACAACTTCTAAAAGAACGTGAGAGTCAAATACAACTGCTGCAACAACAGTTGCAACAAGCCAATATAAACGCTGAAGCTTCCAAGCAGCTTGAAAAACTACAAGAAGACTTTCACCAGATGCAGCTGAGCCACCAAAGAAATATTGAAGAAAAGGAAAAGCAACTGCAGACGGTGCAAGAAATGCACAAGGATGAACCCAAGCCGACAGAATTTATTTCAGAGTCCATCAGCTTGAACGACCAACTGTCACAGCAACAGGAAGACATGGTACGTAGAATATCACAGTGGAGGCATTTTTGTGAGCTGAGCGACAAGATCACCAGCCAGGTAGTGGAACTACGGAATGACTATGACCAGGCCAACAAAAGAGTAACAGAATATCTGGCTTGGAAAAATGACGAGGAAGGGAAGAAAGCAGGGGCGCCTAAGATTAATGAAAATCACAAAGACTTGCTCTTCAACAAATGGGATGAGCAAATAACACAGGCGGAGCAGGCAGCAGAGTCAGCGGCAACACAGGCGACCATACTTATCGATTGTGTAAATGAAAATTTGCACAGAGCTAATTTGATTTCAGAGTCCACCCCGGGATACTTACCAAGTGCGTTACAGCTGGGAGCAGAATGGAAGCAGAAAGCACAGGCGAACGGGAAGACAATTACGGCATTGGCTAGGTTAAACTGGGAAAGTTACTGGACTTACTTAGTTAATCCTCACAGCCAATGCATGACGGTAAGGTGCATCATGAACGCGGCCGAGAAAGTAGCGCCAGCTCTTATGGACGCTGTTTTCGCAGCCCAACTAAGCACGGAAGTCGGCCAACCGACTCTTCTCAAGCCCATGCTTGATAACTGCAATTTCAGGGACCAAATTAAGAAGTAATTTCAATTTAGAAAGTTGTTTTTCTTTTTGTTTTACTGAATTAGAAAAAGGGCGGTCATTTGAGAGCCGTATCCTAAATTTTGTAATAATACTATTATTAGGATTAGATAGTAGTATTTGAACCCTTCTCATTGCATTGGAGAAGGGTCCAGAAATTTGTCAAAAACTTGTCCTCAGAACATGCACTTCTGCACCCTCAGATGAGGTTTTGATGAATGGAAGGATCATGATTTATTTATGTTTGCATTTTTATGTCTGCTACTGATGTTGCACTTCTGTACTCTTGGTAGACGTTAGAAGCAAGTAGAGGTAGATCGTTATTGTTTGAAGTCTATGAGTAAGAATTAGTCATTAATGGTACTTTTATCTCTTGATTAATTTTTGCTTGTATTCTTAAAGCGATATACAGCTGATATTGTTTGCATGCTAATGTATGAATATATAAGTTATCATTTGGCACTTCTGTACGGTGGATTTATCTATTCATGCTTAATATGCGAATGATTTGATTATGCGATGTGCTGTTCACAACCGCTCTGCCTAACTTCTTATGCAGAATGGTTTATCTTTATTGATTTATATTCTGATATCAGTTGAATGATCTTTATTACCAGCTGCCGTTAGAAATCTTTCTAGATCGCATAACAAAAGAAACATCCCGGGTTAATGTAAATTCTGTGTGTTGTTTTTCATTTGATTATAGTAATTTAGATTCAAGTTTGCAAGATAGATTTACAGTAGTTTTAGAACGTTTCTTAGAAGTAACCTAACCAAAATTCCATACACACACACATACACATCCCATGCATCGGGAAGCTGGTCCCGTTATCCCCAGTCGGACCCGCTACTCCAAACGGGCAAGGAGCCGCCAACCAGGTTCCGGACCGGGTGGGTATCCCCCTTGTTGTTGACCCGACTTCGGGGCCCTCAACATGTCCTTATTTGGACAAGTTTGTTATTGTGTTCATTGATGATATATTGATATATTGATATATTCTAAGATTGAGGAAGAGCATGCCAAACACTTAGAAACAATGTTGATATTGCTAAGAAAGTATCAGATGTATGAGCTTGGAAAATGCAGTTTCTTTCAGAAGGAGGTACATTACTAGGGGCATGTTGTCTCCAAGGAAGGCATAGTAGTGGATCCGGAAAAGATAAGAGCTATCATGGAATGGGAAGCTCCTAGGAATGTAGATGAGGTAAGGTAATTTATGGGGTTAACAGGTTATTATAGGAGGTTCATTAGGAACTTCTCACACATCACATATCCTATTACATCATTGGAAAGAAAAAGTAAGAAGTTTGAATGGACGGAGGAATGTGCACCAGTTTCAAGCAGTTGAAACAATTGTTGACAAATGCTCCAGTTCTCAAGATTTCATATCCAGATAAAGAGTTTGTGGTGTGGATCAGTGCTTGCAAGAGAAGTCTTGGTGGAGTCCTTATTCAGGAGGGATAGGTGTTATTTTATGAATTAAGGAAACTGAATGAGCATGAGTAGAATTATGTTACACATGATCTTGAGCTCGCAGCGATCATCCATGCTTCGAAGATGTGGAGGCACTATCTTCTTGACAAGAGGTTTGTATTGATGAATGATCATAGTGGATTGAGATATTTATTTGAAAAAACAAATTTGAATGCCAGGAAATCTAGATGGTTGCCCATGATCATTGATTTCGACTTTGAGATCAGGTACATCAAGGGGAAAGAGAATAGGGTTGCAAATGCTCTTAGCAGAAGAGTGCAATTGAATCATATAGAAACTATGAGCTCTTATGGATAGATCTATAGGCTCAGGTATTATAGGTAGGAGAACAAGATGACTTGTATAGGGAGCTTATGCATAGGTTACAATAGGGTACAAGTGATTAGGATGTGGACTATCGTTTCACAGCGGATGGTTTGGTCAGATTTAGGGACAAGATATATGTGTTGGAAAACAATGAGCTCAAGAAGCTTATCTTGAGGTAATTTCATGCTAAACTGTATTCAGGTCACCGAGGCTATTAAAAGACATTGACAACTATGAAGAAATTCTATTATTGACCGAATCTAAAGAAGGAAGTGGTGGATTTTGTGGCAAGGTGCTTCGATTATAAACAGACAAAAGCAAAGTGTAAGCATCTAGGTGGATTACTACAGCTAGTTTTGATTCCAGAGTGGAAATGGGAGGTCATTTCCATGGCTTTCATTATAGGTTTTCCGAGGACATATAGATAACATGATTCCATTATGGTTGTGGTGGATGGGTTAACAAAGGTAGCACACTTCATTCGAGTGAAGTCTACTTATTCAGCTAGTGATACAGTAACATAGGTATTCATCAGAGATATAGTGAGGTTTCATGGTGTTTCAAAGAATATTGTGTTAGACAGGGATGTTAAGTTCACTTCCAAGTTTTGGAAGGAGCGATTTGTAGGTTTGGGGATAGATCTGGCCTTCAATAGAACTTATCATTCATAGACTGATGGACATACAAAGAGGGTCAACAGGATCTCGGAAGACATGTTGAGGATGTCTGTGATGCATCAATAGAGGAGATGGGAGCAGTACCTTCCATTGGTTGATTTTTTTTACAACAATTGGTATTAAGAGCCATCGAGGATGAGTCCGTTTGAGGCATTGTATGGGAAAAGTTTTAATATTACTATTATTTGGAGTGATCTAGTGAACATGGTGTTGATTGGACCAAACATGTTGGCAAAAATGGAATGGGAAATGTAGGTAATCAAGAAGAATCTAAAGGCAATACAAGGAAGAAAAAAAGGTATTCTGATCAGAACAGGTTGTTTAAGGAGTTTGAGGTTGGGGAACATGTGTACTTGCACATCAAGCCCAAGAATACTTCCTTGAGGATTGGGTCATGTACAAATATGGAACTCCGATATTGTGGGCCTTTCGAGATCCTTGAAAGGATTAGTCCAGTGGCCTACAAACTTGCATTGCCTTCGATAGTGAAAATACATGATGTTTTCCATGTCTCATTGCTTAAAATATATGTAAAGGATGTTGATCATGTTATTGATTGGTTTGTATTGCAGGGGGATCTAGAAGGAGAATTCCAACCGGAACCTTAGTGTATTTTGTAGAGAAAGATGCTCATGCTTCGGAACTGAGAAATCAAGCAGGTTAAAGTGTAGTGGAAGCACTTTGGGCCCAATGAAGCTAAATGGGAGATGGTTGATCAGATGTGAGCTATGTATCCTCCCTTGTTTTCTAGTTGAGGAAAAGTAGTTTTGGTATATGTATATATGTATATGGATGTAAATACCACCACGAGTTGTGTTATAAAGCTCCAATAAGCAGTATGGATGTCATGTTGTTATGTTTTTCATGTTGGTTATGTTGGTTTACTTTTTAGTAGGTTGATCATTGTAAATATTACATCGAGCTAAGTTATAAAGCTTCATGGAAAGCATGTTTTGATTTTCAGCGAAATTTCTAGTTGTAGGTGTAATTAAACACCGAGGACGATGTTCCCCTAAGGGGGGGGGGGGGTTGTAACAATGTCAGGCTTAAAAATACATGTAATAAAATTAATAAAGGAAAAATAAGACATGGATCATGGGACACTTATTCCAAGTTGAATCTTGATCCTAGTGTGGGTGTTCATTTGGTTTATTATGGCTAAGGAAACTGGAAAATAAAATGGCGAAGCCTTTGAAATGAAAGAGACATTAATTGGAATTTTCTTTATGAAAATAATGGAAATTACGAGAAAAGGAAGGTGAAAGGTAACAAGTTGCATGTGAGGAGGAAAATGAAGGGAAAATATTGGAAATTGAAGAAAATAGAGGCCTCATTGATTAAAAGGCTTATGAGGATCAATTCAAAACCTTTTCTGAGTTCAGTTTTGGAGCTCTCTCTGTATTCTCTCTCTCATACTCTTGCACATTTAGAGTATTCTTGGATCACTCTAACATTGGAGGAAGAAAGGAAAAGAAAGGGAAAGAAAGAAAAGGGAAGCAAAGATCAAGCAAGGAAGAGCGGGATCAAGTGGTTACAAGGGAATTACTTGTAGGCATCGAGCTGCATGTGTGATTTCCTTAATATTGTTGGCATGCATAGTACATGCATGTGTGTTTTTGGTTCTCTTTTGTCTTTTGCATGGGTTTTTGTAGGTGTGATAGTGGTTTTCAACCTTTTCTTGTCATTTCCAGATAACATTGGTGTGATGGGGTCTCTCTTACTTGGTTAAGCTGGATTGTTGGATGGTTTCGAAACTAAGTGGGGTGGTATAAGGAAAATCACAAGGCCTAGGAGTCCCTTGACTAGTAATGACGAGATACATTGTAAAGGCTGGTTGTGAATACTCTTGTTGGGCCCAAGAATTCCTTGATTGGTAATGGCAGGATACATGGTAAATCCTAGAGAGTGGAGCCTCGTTGGGCCTAGGAATCCCTTGACCAGTAATTATGGGATACACGGTAAAGTGTAGAGGTTGGAGACAAATAAATTCCTCACAATTTAGGTGGATATATTCAGAGGCATCCATGCTTGTTTAGGGCCTAGTGATCCCTTGACTGGTATATGGTGGGATTGTCATAAATATTGTGGTTTTTTTTTATTGTTTAGGCCTAGGAATCCCTTGGTGGGATACCCAGTAAAGCTTAAGGAAGCCTTGATTGGTTGTGTTATGGGTCCCACATTCATGCTTGGAATATGGCACAGGGGTGATTGGCTGGAAGAAAGATTTGGTTCAACCCAATCTATGGT
Organism: Pinus tabuliformis; assembly: GCA_031772625.1. Lineage (NCBI taxonomy): Eukaryota > Viridiplantae > Streptophyta > Pinopsida > Pinales > Pinaceae > Pinus > Pinus tabuliformis. The sequence goes on along the minus strand of CM062818.1, from coordinate 1,526,174,891 downwards.
CGAGTGGTATGTGGAAGTCCCTGGCTTGGTTAGCTCTTGCATACATTAATAAGAGCTCCTTTCTTTGTTATGCGTAAATGTGCTTGTTATTATGTGATTATAATGGTTGTTCTATCATTGTTATTATGTTGCTTATAAGCATGGTTTATGATAGACTTGAGTTATGGATCTCATCATGTTTTGATTACTAAATGAATGAATAATGAATGTATGACCTAATAGATGGTAATGCAGTTATTATGAGAAGGCATCAAATCTTCTAACAAATATCAGATAAGTATGAAGTCGCTATGCTCAGATGTGTTTATATGACATGTAGATTACATGTTCATGATGTGTTTGACAGAATGTATGTCATGGATAGACCTTGTTTGGTTAGGTCCTTGTTCAAGTTTTGATTTAGAGGCTTTTTCATCATGTTAATTATCATTTTTGGAAGTTTCATGAAGTTCTGGGCAGAGGCCTGAGTCTTGGTCTTGAAAAAGTGGCTCAAAATTCGTGGTCCCTGGCACAGAACTGCCTAAAAAAGACCACAATTGCATGAAGGCCTTGCTGTGGGAGTGACTAGAGGGTCTCAACTGCATGGAGGGCTTTTCATGGGAGCGTCTAGAGGTTTAATTCAGCCAAGAAGCAAGTTATTTTAGGGGTTGAACACCTGGAGGGGTTAGTTGGATCCTAGAGGTTCTGTAGCTCCTGAGGAAGGTTAGTTTGGTTTGGGTTTGTCGATTCCACTTCCTTAACTATGCATGGGGATTTAAATCATATAATAGTAACTCTTTATCACATGTTTACCCTAGTGGAACAATTATCTTGGGTAAATGTGGGAGGAGGGTGGTTACAACCTCTCACTATTGTTGCTACTATTGCAACATTTGCAACTAAGAAGCATAAAAAAAAATGGAATCAACTATGTATACAAATATATACTAGGAAAACTGTGTTGATGTTGACTCTACTACTGAGCCTCCTTAGTATCTAACTGACATTGATCCTTCTGCTACTGAATACGATGGCCCCCTATAGCAAGGTAATGATCCATGAGGAGAATGCCTCAATGGACCCTGCCCAAATTTTTAAAACTCTTAGATTAAGGATCTACATCACTCAACCTCACTCCTAGAGGTATAGTTGCATGTGCTCCCTCTTCCCTCTTATATCGAACTCTTTCCCTACTATAGGTCTCTGCTTTAGTTTATGTCTCCACTCTACCTCCTCTCTTCCTCTCCATTTGTGGCTACTCCATAACTTCTTGAGGCTCCTTCTGAGTCTCCATTTTGAGAGGCCTATATTACTCCCTCTCAACCACCATATCTATAATCTCTGCCTTTCTCATTAAGGTTGTGGATGCATCTTCTACCTCAAGTGCATACAGGTTCTTGACTCGTACCCCGATCTGCTTCACTTGCCTCGTGGCAATGTGTCTCAGGAATTCCTTTCCTTTGCTGAAGATCACATCATAACCACGATCTTCCAAAACTGTAATAGAGATGAGATTTTTATTTAGGCCTAGAACAAACATGACATCCTTGAGCCAATGGGGTAGCCTGAATCCCTATGAAATGCAACTGTACCAATCCCAGTCACGCTAAACCTTCTGTCATATCCAAACTCAATATTCATATAGAGATATTTCTCCTCTAGGTCACTGAAAAAATCTCTATACCTAGTGATGTGGAACGAGGCACCCGAATCCAAGTGCCACACACTCCCCATCACAGTGTTGGCCATGCATGTGATAAGGGTGAAATCTAGCTCAAACTATGAAGCAAAAGCTTCACCTGCTACTGCTACTGCTGACTCCTTCTTGCTAGACATTTTGTGTGGACACTTAGTAGCATAGTGCCTGAATTCATGACAATTGAAGCATTTAATTTTGGACAAGTCAACCTCACCTTGGGACTTATTTCTCTTAGCCTTCATTCATTTGCTAACTAGAGCAAAGTTCTCTTCCTCTTGTTTGGATGAGGTTCCATCTCTGATATTCTACCTTATTTCCTCCTGTATCAAATCAAACCATAATCATTTCCAATTCAATAGTTTCTCCCTCCTAGTCACCGAATCTTGATAGCTATTCTAGCTCTTAGGAAGGCCCAAAAGGGCTAGGCCTACCAAGTCTTCTTCAGGGAAATTAACACCGACCCCACCTAGTTCATCAGGACAATGTGTGACCTTGCTTAGATACTATGGAATAGTGTCATTATTCCGCATCTTGATACTTCGAAGTTTATCCTTGAGTGCTAGCTTCCTATGGTCATTATTATTCTCGAATGATTATGTTAGTGCTTTCCACTATGCGAACATAATTTATTTTCCATGGATATTTGAGACAATGTGATCCCGTACTCCCTCCAATATTATTCTCCTTGCCTTGGATACATATTTCTTCCACTGAGCAAGGTTTTGGGCATCATATTCTGGTGGTTTTGCAACATATGTCTTGATGTATTCTAGCAATCCATTGTCATCCAATACTGCCTCCATGTGATCCTTCCATGAAACAAAATTAGAGGTTCCTTCTAGGGCATACTCTAGCCTTATTCCATTGAAGGCCATCTTCTCAAATCTGAAGAGATCCCACTGCACTAAACTACAAATTGGAACCTCCTGAGAAACAACTTCGAAATTTCTGTTCAAATGTGAACCATGCTCTGATACCATGTAGAAATTATGGTGTATATTTGCAACTTCTCACGAAGTTTTAATCAAAATAAAAAGACAAAAAACTACACCAATATTCTACGAAAGTTAATTCACAATTTAGAACAAAAATATTAGACATGTAATGATAAATAACACACATGCACACAATATTTTTTCCAAGGAAATAAATTTACTAAAAAACCCCAATGCCTGATTGCATTAATCTAATGAATAGAGATGTATTATAATTGATTTTCTCAACTGAGCACAACTTGCAAGTGAATAACCTATCTCTCTACTCACTCAGGAGATCTGACCTAGACTTAGTCAATTTAAGCCTTTGCTTGAGCCCTCTTTCCTTGCATAATTCCTTGAGAAATTAGGCCCCTATTATTAAGGAAATTCCTCCAGAATGCTTTCGTAATTCCTCAAGGTTGATCACCTAACCAATACAATAAACTATAAATTGAATTTAGTATAGAATTAATTGTACACTGCCTTGGAATCTCCACCATAGATGGGGGATTTAAATTTTCTGCATGCATGAGCTAATTTAGTTGCATGTATTAGTTAACCAGATGATCTATGAGTTAGAATGTTGTCCCACTATTCAACTGACCATGCACTAGTTCTATTGACAGATGGAACTAGTTTAACTGAGTAAAGGTTAGAGATGGACAAATTCCTGATGGTTTAGGTGGAGAGTCCAGAGGCATCCATGCTTGTTTAGGGCCTAGTGATCCCTTGACCGATGTATAGTGGGATTGTGGTAAATCTTGTGGTGTATGTTTATTGTTTAGGCCTAGGAATCCCTTGGTGGGATACCAGTAAAGCTTGAGGAAGCCTTGATTGGTTGTGTCATGAGTCCCACATTCATGCTTGGAATATGGAATAGGGGTGATTGGCTGAAACAAAGATTTGGTTCAGTCCAATCTATGGTCGGTGGTATGTGGAAGTCCCTGGCTTGGTTGGTTTTTTCATATGTTAATAAGAGCTCCTTTTCTCTTGTATGTTATACATAAAAGTGTTTGTTATTATGTGATTATAATGGTTGTTCTATCATTGTTATTCTACTAGTTATAAGCATGGTTTTTGACAGACCTGTGTTATGGCACTCATCATGTTTTGATTAGTAAATGAATCAATCATGAATGTATGACCTAATATATGGTAATGAAACTATTATGAGAGGGAATCAAACCTTCTTGACAAATCTTAGATAAGTACGAAGTCCCTATGCTCAAATGTGTTTATATGACCTGTAGATTACATACTCATGATGTGTTTGATAGAATGTATGTCATGGCTAGGCCTTGTTAGGTTAGGTCCTTGTTAAAGTTTTTATTTAGAGGCTTTTTCATCATGTTATTTATCATTTCTGGAAGTTTCACGAAGTTATGGTGTTATGCAACCAGCTCATAAAATAGAAGAAGAGATAGATCATCGACTTCAAAATTAGCCACTTCGAGGGGGAAACCTCCTTTACATTACACAAATCAACAATTCATGGATGATACAAATTACAAGTCCTCCTGTCTATATATAGGAGTCTAAGGGGTCATGATATAATTAGAGCCTACATAACAATAATATTGTAAGGGCACAACAATAACAATAGTGGGATTTTATGGGGCACAATAATAACAATATGGGGACTACATGGGCACAACAATACAGTAAGGGGGTTGCACTAATAACAATAAGGGGCTACACTAGTAGTATAGGGACCTAAAATCTGGGTAGAGGCTTGAGACTTGGTCTTGAAAATGTGGCTTAGAATATGAGGTCATTGGTACCAAACTGCCTAAAAATTGCCACAGTCGCATGGAGGCCTTGCTATGGGAGCAACTGGAGGGTCTCAACTGCATAGGGGGCTCATCGTGGGAGTGACCGGGGGTTTAGTCCAACCAATGATCCATAAACTTCCGTGGATATTCCACTGATAGTTTGTCACAACAGATCTGATAATATTATATTAGAAATCTAAGATTCTACATTATTACAATTTTGTTTAATTTCTAGATCTGTAAATTTTACTGTAATTAGTGCATGCATGTAAAAGTAAATCAAACAGAAAAGTAGATAATGAAAAAATAAGCTCACATACACATAAGACACAATATATGTTCTTTGGGAAACCCTTTCGGGAGAAAACCCAACTGGAAGGTGAGGTCGCTTCGCTCTCTTTCTCTATCTGGAAATATGGCTGCAGATACAAAGAAGTAATGCATATGGCTTGTGAGATGCTACAACACACATATCCTCTCTATGTGATATACCTCATATCTCTCCTGGCTATCTTTTCTTAGCTATGGAACAAAATTCTCTTGAAAGAATGGAATGCCTCTTCCTCCTAGTGGCCTGATTATAACACAACCCGATAGCCTACTAGTGGTTAAGTTTGACTACATCAACTCTTAACTAGAGTTAGAAAATAGACTCTTCTAGAGTCTTTTACATCATAAACACATGGCTAGCCCCTTTTTGATGAATAATGGGGGTTGATGCGGCATCCTCCCAAACTATAGGTGTGAAAATAGGAAGGTTAACTTTTGAGTGGCATAACTTTTGCATACGCACTCCGATTGATATGCTTCTTATAGCATTGGAAATGTCTATGTGTGTATAATAACATGAAAAGGTGTGTGCTAAAGCCGCAAATTATTACCCCCAAAAAATTTCATTTGATGCCTCAAAATGATCCCGGAAGGTTTCAGACCGCATTTTGCCAAACTAGGTCCCACCGGTAAAAACGATCCCGTGAGATGATTCCTCCAATTTTTTCACTCCAAATGCATCAAGCTGGGTGAGATAAAAATATAATGATACGATTTAGATCAACCAAGAAGCAATTTCTCTCAGGGGTTGAACACCTAGAGGGGTTGGTTGGCTCCTAGAGGTTCTATACCTCGTGAGGAAGGTCAGTTTGGTTTGGATTTGTCAATTCCACTTCTTTAACTGTACATGGGCAATTGAATCATATCATAGTAAATCTTCATCACATGTTTACCCTGATGGACTGGTTAGCTTGGGTAAATGTGGGAGGAGGGTGGTTACAGCCTCTAACTATTGTTGCTACTATCACAACATCTGCATCTAAGAAGCATCCAAAAAAAATAAATCAACTATTTCTACAATCGTTTATTGGAAAAATTGTGTTGATGCTGACTTTGCTACTGAGCCTCCTTCTCTATTATCAACACTCATTTTCACTCCTCAGTATCTAAATAACACTGATCCTTCTGTTACTGAATACTGTGTGCCCTTGTAGCAAGGTAATGATCCATGAGGAGAATACCTCAATGAACCCTGCCCAAATTTCTAAAAATCTTGGACTAAGGTTCTATATCACTCCACCTCACTCCTAGAGGTATAGCTGCATGTGCTCCCTCTGCCCTCTTGGATCGAGCTCTCACCCTACTGAAGGTCCCTGCTTTAGCGTGTGTCTCCACGCTACCTCCTCTCTTCCTCTCCATTTGTGGTTACTCCACAACTTCTTGAGGCTCCTTCTGAGTCTCCATTTTGAGAGGTCTATCCTTCTCCCTTTGAACCACCATATCTCTAATCTTTGCCTTGCTCCGCAAGGTTGTGCATGCATCTGCTACCTCAAGTGCATACAGTTTTTTGACTCAAACCTCGATCTTTTTCACTTGCCCCATGGCTATGTGTCTAAGGAATGACTTTCCTTTGCTAAATATCACATCATAGCTACAATCTTCCAAAACTGCAATAGAGATGAAATTTTTATTAATGCTTGGAACAAACACGACATCCTTGAGCCTGAGGGGGTAGCCTTATTCCCTCTAAAATGTGACTATACCAATCCCGGTCACGCTATACCTTCTATCATCTCCAAACTCAATATTCATCTGGAGATATTTTTCCTCCAAGTCACTAAAAAGCTCTCTACACCGAGTCACATGGAACAAGGCACCCGAATCCAAGTATCACACACTCCTCATCATAGTGTTGTCCATGTATGCGATAAGGGTGAAATCTAGCTCAAACTGTGAAGCCAAAGATTCACCTGCTGCTGCCACTATAGACTCCTTCTTGCTAGAATTTTTGTGTGGACACTTAGTAGCATAGTGCCCGAATTCATGACAATTGAAGCATTTAATTTTGGACAAGTCTTTCTTCTTGGCCTCTTGGCTAGATTCAGCCTCACCTTGGGACTTATTTCTCTTGGCCTTCATTCCTTTGCTAACTAGAGCAAAGTTCTCTTCCTCTTCTTTTAATGAGGTTCCATCTTTGGTATTACACCTTATTTCCTCCTATACCAAATTAGACCATAACCATTCTCAATTCGGTAGTTTCTCCCTCCTATTCACCGAATATTGATAGTTATGCTAGCTCTTAGGAAGGCCCAAAAAGGCTAGGCTTTCCAAGTCTTCTTCAGGAACATTAACACCGACCCCACCAAGTTCATCAAGATAATGTGTGAACTTGCTCAGATACTTCGTAATAGTGTCATTCTTTTGCATCTTCATACTTCGAAGTTTATCATTGAGCGCCAGCTTCCATTGGTCCCTATTGTTCTCGAACAATTCTATTAGTGCTTTCCATATTGCAAACAAAGTTTCATTTGCATGGATATTTGAGACAATGTGATCCCATACTCCCTTGTTGGCTTGAAGGGGTCAGACCCAAGTTCAACATTAATTAGCCAAACAAATCCCTACACTACCGGCCCTTTCGGCATCAACCCGTGGAGCACAGACAGAAGTCTCACCTAAAGCAGTATGGGGGGATGCTGGAACCAAGTTTCCACACCCTGAGATGGTTGTGATGTCGTTTGATTTCTTCTATCCCTACCTTTGCGTAGGTGGTTTCACTCTAGGGCTTGCAAGACAAATCCTCTATTCCGGTCCTCAATACCTTTGCAAAAGTATATGATCGACCTTCGTGCAACCCTAACTTGTGGCTCAGGTATTTTCACACTACTATGGCAGTGTGCCGTGCAGATTCCTCAATTATCCTAAGTGATTTTCTTATCTTATCAAATACTTAAAGTTATCACTGCGTAAGCAGATATTCATAATTGCGTTCAATTATTCAATGTAATTGCATTCATTCGCGCATCATATAAGCATAATAAAGGAAATTCATACATAATATATCCAAACCCATCAACAGAACAAAGACACAGAAATTGCAGAATAACTCCTTTTATTAATATCTCCCAAGTGTTACAGACTCTGTCCACCCTGTGCACACAGCTACAAGGGTCCATGCACTCAGTTGTGGACTTCTACCCTAGGCCTTTGCACACTTAGCTGCAGAGCCTCTATCTACACTACGACCCACAATTTAGACTTTTTCTTCAGAGCTATCACTCTATTACATGATCTGCCATTCTATTGATTGATTGATTGATGCCTAAACTACTTAGAGCTTAGCTCTTTTTATACAATCCCATGGTCCGCGGACCATGGGTAGGTCTCTTACAGCCGACTTTACTTTACAAAACTAAGGGTGGACTACCCTTTTTGACACATAACACCTTTTCGCTTCGCGACCATAAAATGCGGAGACTTTACAATTATATTACAAATGTTGAATTAACATGGGCTTTTAGCCCCAAAACTGCCCTTGGGGGATCCCGCTCCCAACAGGCCCCCAACACAAACATCATGACTCGCCCTTGAGTCACTCGGTAGGCGCGGAGATCTTTGCGCGAAGCCCGTCCAGCTCGACCCTGATGACCGCAACTTTGGCTGTGCATTGAGCTGCTGCCTGCTTCGCATCTTCAATTGTTTTCTCGGTTACTGCCCCTGCGCTGTCAGCCTGAAGCTGTTGTTGCATCGCTTGCAGAGTCGTAAGCTTGCCTTCAATGTTTCCTATGACTGCGTAAGCTTCCTCCAGCCAGGGCTTTAGTCACGCCTTCAGCACTGCTTCCTTGTGTAGCACTGCGTCCACCTATTCCTTCAGCTACTTGGCTTCCTGCAGCTTAGCTAACCTTTGTGTCAGTGTGACAGTTCGCGCTGTGCCCTTAACTTTGTCATAGCGCTGTTGGAGTTTATGCGATTCTGTCTCTAGCCTTTGGATGTTTGGGTCCTCCTGCAAGCTGGTCAGGACCTCAAATGATTGTTCGAACAACTATGTGTAGTCTGCTACTACACTCTCCACCGCCGCAACTGCTTTTGTGACAGTGACCACCCGCTGTTCCTTTACCTCTGGCGGTGTTGAAGGCTAGGCCCTCAACTGGAGCTCTGTAATATGTAGGTTCATCTCCAACTAAACCTGCGCCATCTCTGTCTGAGTGTCACGCACCCCTGTGGCCAATTTGCGGATGTAGACCTCGACTGGCTCCTCATTCAGAATGACCAACTCTGGGACCATTCTACATGCCTCCTCCACAACCTATATGATCTTCTTGCTCTGGCTGGTCACCTTGGCCTCAACAACGATGACAGCATTCCTCTGTAGGGCCATCTACTCATTGTTTATCTTCTGTTCCCTGATCACCTGGAGGGCGCGGTCATCCCCGTATTCGTGTCTATGATGTGGCGCATCAGCTGTTCGATCGCCAAGTGTGGGAACTTCTCTTGGTCTGCCAAGTCCTAGTCTTCAAGCTTCAATATCGGCACCCATGCCAAATAAGGACCGTCAAAAGCTACTTCATTCGGTAGCAGAGGGGTTTGCAGGGGAGTCTTACTTTCATCAATGTCCTTTGGGACCTTGGACTTAGGTTTGCACGGAGGGACATACTCTAGCAACCGTGTAATAGGGTCCACACCATGGGCTTCAACCTCCTCTATTTCCACTCCCACATCCTCATCGTCCATGGGGATGTCTTCGATATCCTCCTCTTCTGCTTCTAGGTTTATAGCCTTGCCTTTCTCCTGGGTAGTGGGATTTGGTGGGTTTCGTCTTGGCGACACGCACACCAATATGGTAGGATGCTTGCCCTTCTTGTCTTTCATGATCTCCTTGGTTGGGGTTGGCTTCAGTCTCAGTGTTCTCAGGGATTTAGGGACCTCCGCTAATACTTTGTCCACTTTCGGGGCAGCTACTTCGGCCCCCATATCAATTTCCTGCACATTCTCCTTGGCTGCCACTCCTTCGGTGTCCATAGCTTCTGTGCGTGTCGACATGACGCTATTCACTAGTGCTTGTGTCTCCTTTGAAAATTGTTCAAATGCCAGACTCGCTACCAGATCTTGAAAGAATTCACAGTTCATGTGCACCTGAGAGCGCAACAACTCAATTCTCAAAATGCCAAGTGTTTTTCGCTAGACAACCACTTGTAATTTATAGGGCATTTTGAATTCAAATCTGACTGTTCCCCCCAAAATCGGTTCATTAATGCCAGATTGGCTACAGATTTTCAAGGATATAAGCCATAAATTTCGTCCTAAATGTTGGCCGCCCGCTCCATTTGACCTCACTTTTGCAGTATTTTCATGAACAATGACTTTAATAGTCACTTTTCGGCCGACCTGCGTGATTTATCCCTGGGTAGCGCAGCGCCCTCTGCGCTGCTGTAGTCCCAGTGACACGTCCTTGCTTTGCACCATCTTCCAATTGCGAAGGTCCCAACTCGAGCAATGTAGTTATAGTCTCGTGCCTCCTTTCAGCTACCTAGAGCACTAAGACTGTGCTACTTTAATTTAGTCACATGGTCGAACCGCCGATGTATGGCTTCAAGCGACTGCCATTCACCTTTCCTTGGAAGGGTTCTCCATTTAATTTGACCAGCTGTACCGCTTCTCTGTCGGTAATATCCTTAATAACATAAGGCCCTAACCATTGCATCTTGAATTTCCCTGGAAATTTATCAAACTTACTATCATATAAAAAAACCAATTCATTTACCTTAAACGTGCGCAGCTTGATGTGTCGATCATGCCATGCCTTTTCGCGCTGTTTTTAGACGTGCTGGTGAAATCAAACAAAAAATATTTCTTCTTTGAGCTCATCCAACTGTGCGAGCCTCTCCTCCAGGGCTCCATGATCCGTCATACCTGTGAGCGATGCTATGTGAAGACTAGGCATGATGTATTCCATAGGCATTACTGCTTCCACACCATACACAAGCCTAAAACAGGTTTGTCCAGTCAACTTCTTGCATGTCGTTCAATAAGCCCACAGTACTACAGGTATGCGTAGGTCTCCCAGTCACTTCACTGAGCATTGAAAACCTTGATTAGCGCATTTTCAAGCACTTTGTTGAATGCCTCCACCATCCCATTAGCCCGTGGGTGATAAGGTGTGCTCTTCTGGTGGTATACTTGAAATTCCTCTGTCAGAACACTAATTGTCTCATTTAGGAATTGTGTACCATGATCACTCATCAAGATCTTTGGACATCCAAATCGCGTTAGTACATGCTCAAATAGGAACTTTGCGGTAGTCGCGCCTGCCCAATCCTTCACCGGTTGCGCTTTTTCCCAACGTGTCAAATACTTTGTCGCAGTGATAATGTACCTTGCTCCTATCTTCCCTTGTGGTTGAATGGGTCCTACAAAATCTATTGCCCACTTCTCGAAGGGTTGCAACATCATTTGTGGATTCAAGGGCATTTCATCCCTCCGCGATGGCCTGCCCGTTCTTTGACATACATCACACACCTTGCAATATGCTTTTGAATCCCAATGAAGGGTTGGCCACCACAACCCTGTGCGTAGAATCTTCTGTGCGGTTTCTCTCCCTGCATAATGTCCTCCCATGGCGCCCCCATGAGCATTCACGAGGATGCTTCTTCATTCAAACTCAGGTACATACCGTCACAATATCTCATCAGTCCCCATCTTGTATAGATGCCCAACAATGACATAGAATCTTCTGCGCGGTTGCTCTCCCTGCATAATGTCCTCCCACAACGCCCCCATGAGCATTCAAGAGGATGCTTCTTCATTCAAACTCAGGTACATATCGTCACAATATCTCATCAGTCCCCATCTTGTATAGATTCCCAACAATGACAAAGAAATTGGCCACGCACACCACTAATTCCTTCTTTTGCTAGACAGTGTATCCTTCCAGTGCGGTTCCTGTTATTAGGAAGTCTATTATATCCTCAAAATGACCATCCGTGACACGCACTGCAAATAGTTGTGCGTTAGGTAATCCTTCTTCCAAGTTAGTAGGTTCCTCCCTTGTTTCGATGTGCGACAGATGGTCTGGTCCCGCGTTTAATCATCTAGGCTTCACAACAACTTTAAAATCGTACTCCTGGAACAATAAGAGCCATTTGCATATTCTCCCCCCAAACACAGGCTTATTGACCAGGTACTTTAGTGTGGAGTGATCCGTATACATCTTAAAATGGCCTCCTAGCAAGTAATTCCTGTACTTCTGTAGGGCATACACCATAGCTAGCCCCTCGTGCTCAGTGGTGGAATAGTTCTTCTCTTCTTTGGATAATCTGCAGCTTGCGAACACGGTAGGATGGTCCAATCCTTCTCCACCAGCTTGTGTTAGTATTGCTCCCAACGCTATACATGACACGTTGACATGCACGTGAAATTCCATTTTCCAGTCCGGGAAGACTAGAGTCGGCGCGATAACCATCTTTTCTTTCAATATATCCAAGCTCTTCCTACAGTCATCGTTCCAACAGAACATGACGTCCTTCTTCAACAATTTCGCCATAGGCATGGTGATCTATGTGTAACCCTTGATAAACTTTTTGTAATATCTCGTATGTCCCAGAGTAGCGCGTAGATGTTTCACACTCCTTGGCACTTCCAAGTTTAGTATCACCACGATTTTCACGGGGTCTACCATCAGTCCTTGTCTGCAAACCACATTCCCTAATAGGTTCCCAAATGGAACACAAAAGATACAATTTTTGAGATTGAGCGTGATCTGGTATCTTTGACAGGTATCCAGCATCAAGCACAAGCTTGCTACATGGCGCTTAACCAGTGCAAATACAGTCCAGTCATCAAAATACACCTCCAGGAACTTATGAATAAATTCCTTGAATGCCACAAAAACCACGCGCGAGAAGATTGCAGGTGCATTCTTCAATCCAAATGGCATTACAGTGTACTAAAAACAACCGCACTCAATTGCGAAGGTTGTCTTGCTCCTATCCTTCGGCGTGATTTTGATTTGGTGGTACCTAGAGAACCCATCAATGAAGGAATATGCTTCCTGTCTGCCTACATTGTCCAACACTTCATCAGTGGATGTAGTCGGGAAAGGATAATGCACACAAGTGTCATTCAGTTTTCTGAGATCCACGCATATTCTTATCTCATCCTTCTGCTTCTTCTCTTGCACCACCATTGGGCTTACCCAACCAGATTCTTCCACATGCTCAATGAAGCCTGCCATGAGCATCTTGTCTAGCTCTAAGTGGACCTTCTCCCTATATTTCAGATTGAGATGGAAAGGCCTTTGCTTAACTGGCTTCACGTCAGGCTTTAATGTGATATTCATCATTCCTAGGTCCCTAATTATTCTTTTCAGATCTGTAAACTTGTAGAGAATAAGTCCTGGTAGTCACGGAGTAGTTCAACGACCTTATCCACCGTCGCGTCATCCTAGTAGTCTCCAATATTCGCGAGTTTAGGTTCTGCCTCCGTACTAATGTTTACTTGCTTCATTTTCAATGACGTGGTTATATCAGGGTTCTCAATCTGCAGTCCTTGAACCTCGCGGTGACCTTTTGTTTCCAGAATTTTAATCTTTAGCGGATCCTCGTCCTCTTCTTCAGTAGTTACATTATAACATTCCAGCACGTGACTCAGATGAGTAGCCCATTCAGGCCGAATCAAGTCTAAAGGATCCTGTAGTATCCTAAAGATTGCTACTTTCACTTCTTGTAGCACTTCATCAATATTGTCAAACCCATCCTCAAAACTGAATGTCATCATGAATCCTTCACGTAGGATATCCCATTTGCCTGTCCCATGGTAGTGCTCTGTTTCTATATACCAATTCATTTGGATAACATCCAGAGTATGACAGAACAAGTGCACCCACTCAGATTGGGGCTTTTATCCATAAGCCTGGGTCCATTTGGCCAGATGCGCGTGCAGATCATTCTACCCATCATACTTGTCTGTCAGTCACATCTTAGGCTTCCCAAATCATGTTCTCATCATCCTCCTACATTCGCGTCAATCATCAAAGCTTCCCTTGTGCGTACCCCACCATCTTGCGGGCGTAGCGCGTAGTACCTAGTCCAAGGCCTGGAAGCGCTGCTTTTCTGGCACCTCCCTTTCAAATGCATCCAAAAAGATATCTACCACATTCAGCCATCATAGATAGGAAAATTTCTTACCTCTAACGACACACAGTGCAGCAACCGGGTCATCATGTTGCAATTCAACGTAGTTACTTCATGTAACCGATTCTGCTAGCGTTCTATTTCTTCGTTGGAGTCCGAAGTGCAGGAACTCTCGTAATCCCATGTAATCCATCCATCTGCGGTGGGATTCACCCAATCTTGGTATCACACTGTTATCTTATAGATACAGTGCAGGTCATCATCACTCTCATAATCGTGGACAGGTTCAGTATAATGTGATCCTTCAGCAGGATAAAGGGGTACTATTACACGCAGTGATTTCTTCTCAAACATCATCTTTCACTTCTTTAGATTGATTACCCTGTTCATATTAGTATCCCAATCAATTCCCAGGAGCACAGGATAGGGATTACTGTCATCCAGTATCTCCATTACTTCAAAATCAGCCAGCGTGCTCGCTCCCTCAATATCTATGATCACCCCACGCAGTCGCCCCATGGGGATGATCTTCTGCTGATTCACCATCCTTAGCTAAATCAGAGACCATTATAGTGCAAGTATCCCCATTCGCTCCCAAGTCGACTTTGGTAGGACATTCGCATCTGACCCTAGGTCCAAAATGACCTAATTCATTTCATACTCTCCTATCTGTGTGGTCAGTCTCATCTCCCATCCCGTCCTTGTTTTATGCTTGCCAATCTTTCGTACTACGCGCGGCTCACATGGTGCGGTTCCAGTGCATCTATTGATGAGTTCTTGTAACCCTTTCACAGCCTTATTGTTGCGCAATAACTTCATACAAGTTTCCAGGAAAGTTGTGAGCATAGAGGGGTCCATCTCTTGCTCAGGATTATCCTTGCTTCCTGAGGTGGAGGCCTCAGCGAAGCTCTTCTTAGCCTCCATGAAGGTTTCACGTGCGTGATTCAAATCGAAATCAACATCCTTTGCCAGGGCTTTGCGAACCCATGTTGTTATAGATCTGATTTGAAAATATAAGACAATGCAAATATACCCAGAAATAATAAGATAGAAATAGATAGAATTATTCACTTTATTGATATCAACCCTTAAGGTAGGGCAACACCATACATTCACTCCTTAAGGAATGAGAACACTCCACAAACCATATGCCTGTTCATACAATAATCCTTGACATCTCTCCATGTGGAGTCTCTAGCCTCTATATAGGCCTCATACATACAATACCATGGATCATTACCATGGTTCCCTCATACCATCGAACTAATACCATGGGCCCATTACATTATTACTAAGTACTTGTGGTCCCTTACATGATATGGGATAACCACCTTATTTATTATTATGGCCCATCCCATTATTACATTATTACCTTGGATACCTCCCTTTGTACCCCATATTATCCCCCCTAGGTATATAACATTACACCCCCCTTAGCATGTTTCGTCCCCGAAACATGGGAAAAACACAAATAATAAGATTTACTCAAAAGAGTAGTCCACTGGTACCATGCATGTGCATCTAGCCATCCAAGAGAAAGGTGAACCTCGATCTCGCTGGTGCCTCGCTCGCTTGAGATGGAAGTTGACCGTGGTAGCTCTTCTGTGTTGTTGTGTAGTAGGTGGATCTTCGCTCCTCTCTATCTGTCCTACGGGGGTTGTTGTCCTTGTGGCTAATTGTTTTCCATCTTGATGGTTGTTGTCTTGCGGGGTGATGTGGGTGATGATATGTTGAAGTTTTAATCCATGGTGTCTTTTTCTTTAATTCACCCCTTACTGGAGCCTGACTGTTATGTTGTGGTGCCTGCTGTGGTGTCTTATCTTCCAATATTACTTCAACCACTGAGCCCTCATCTGATGTATCAGCACCTGTAACCTTTTTTGCTTCAACCTCTGTTTGTGTTTGATTGTCAATCATCACTGGCTCATCATCTAATATGTCAGTCCCTAGAACATCTTCTGCTTCAGCCTCCTTGGACTCTACCTATTTATTGATGGAAATATCTTGTAATGTAATTTTCTTCTTTTTATACCAAAGCTTCAGGAATTTCTTCTGCACATTAATATTGATAGTACCCACTGATTCCATCCAAGGGTATCCCAAAACAACATCCATGTTATCCATATCTAAAGCATAAAAATCACCATGCAACACATACTTATCCATAGACAGCTTCAAATCTTTATAAACTTGCACATCCTGTGTGTTTTCAATGTGTTTTGCTGGCACTTGTAATTTTTTTGCCAAGTTGACATTTATGAGATTTTGCTTGCAACTCGGATTTATAGACACAATGATTTTCTCCTTCTGAATCAATCCATGAACCTGCAATAAGGAGACACCAGTAGAACATAACCCCTGACGTGTCTCATTCATTTTTCTAGCACAAGACCATTTGTCCATAAGGAGTTTTTCAAATTCTTCATCCGAAAATTCGGACAACTGTTTGATGCCAAGTGAGTTCCACCATATGTCAGCCTCTTCTGTCAAATTAAGCTGTACTATAGCCTTCCAAAATACCCCATATTTGAACTTTATTCTTTGTATGAATTCTTCAATAGTAGGGCTATCATCTTTCCCTGTAAACTTAGGATCCGCCATCAAAAATATTTTGAAAAAATTTCGCTTACTTGGCGAAAATTTAAAATGGCCACAATTCCATCAATATTGCTCAGAATCCCTATTATGACCTGTTTTTGGAAATGGAACAACCATTCTGCATCTGCCCATGTGATAGAAATCCTGATCCAGGCACTGGAATTTCATATCTGCATTGCAACACTCCCGCCGTCACCAAAAATTCTGAAAAAAGAGCTGATATCTCCCTCAACCGGACTCCGATTCAACTGATATTTTTTTTGAAATCGAGTATTTTTTCACAAAGAATCTAGATCTAAAATTATATTTTGTAGATCTTGCACCAGGATATCCAGATCTGTGCCGCAAACTCGCTGCCCCGAAAAATTGTCTACAACACCACTGATTTTTAGATCAGCGATATCTCTTTCATCCGGACTCTGATTCGACCGATTTTTTTTTTGAAATCGGGTATTTTTTCACATAGAATCTAGATATGCAATTATATTTTGCAGATATTGCACCAAAATGTATAGATTTGATCTTCAAACTCGCCGCCCTCGAAATCCTGCAAAAAAAATAAAAAATAAAAAATTCTCCACTTTTTTGCCCAAGAAAGTGCTCTAATACCATTTGTTATAGATTTGATCTGAAATGAAAATATACCCAAAAATAATAAGATAGAAATAGATAGAATTATTCACTTTATTTATATCAACCCTTAAGGTAGGACAACACCATATATTCACTCCTTAAGGAAGGAGAACACTCCACAAGCCATATGCCTATTCATACAATAATCCTTGACATCTCTCCATGTGGAGTCTCTAGCCTCTATATAGGTCTCATACATACAGTACCATGGAACATTACCATGGTTCTCTCATACGATCGAACTAATACCATGGTCCCATTACATTATTACTAACTACTTGTGGTCCCTTACATGATATGGGTTAACCACCTTATTTATTACTATGGCCCATCCCATTATTACATTATTACCTTGGGTACCTCCCTTTGTACCTCATATTATCCCCCCTAGGTATATAGCACATGTACTATCTTCTTGTTGTTTCCCCTTGTCATCTCCTGTCGCGATTCCACTTATGAGTACTATATTTACTTTTGGATCTTCCTCGCGTGGCTCAGACCTCACCATATGCAGGTTCCAAGTCAGCGGAGGTGGTAGCGCCCCTTTGTCACATATCCTAGCTATCAGCATAGGACAGTCTTCCGTTTCATGATCAAACAGAGTGCAATATTTGTGCCATGATGGACACGTCAGATTAGTGCAATTGCGGGCATAATGTCCTGGTCTTCCGCAATCCTAGCAAATCAACTGTCCTCTACATCTACTAGGTCCTCCTTCGCCTTGGCCTCTTCAGCACCCTTGAAATCTTGTCTACACAATTCCTGTGCTCTGGTCAAGGGACCGCGTTTCGGCGTGAACCCTATAGGCAGGAGTTCTATCCATCATATGTTCATAACTCTTGCAAGTATGCTCATCGTGCCCTACCGACCTACAAAAGTTGTAGAACAACTATTGCGGTGTCTGTACAAACTTTTGTAGCAAGTGACAGTTATCCATGGCATGTTTTCCGGCTACTTGACAGATAGCACATCATAATGCAGGCCCCGTGCTAAGTCCTGCTTGAGCTTCTGGCCTTAAAGGCATCGATCCTCTTCCTGTAATATAGTTTGCAAAGACCGGGCAATGGTCTTTCTCATGATCCTGACTGTTGCATTTCAAGCACCATACCTCCTCGTGTACCTCTAGTTGAATTGTCCTGTTGATCTGATAATCACCCTATGAGTGACCTCAATGAAGATTTATTAAACAAAAGGTATTACAAACCCATGTGCTGGTGTGTGTTCTGTGTTATTGAAACAACGGATCGATCAGATTGCCAATACACATAAAATAAATGGAAAGACATCAGAGAAATACAGTAAGCAATACAAAGACACAAACAATTTTTTAATAAGGAGTTCACCCTATTCTCCAGGGCTACGTCTCCGGTCCAGCTTCAGTGGTGGCCTGGTTTTATTGTGTCTTTCAGCTGAGAAATTACAATGCAGGGACTCAATATGAGTTCTCCTAAAGCAGAGTTTGCTTGGCAGGGTGGTTCTTGGATTCCCCAAGCCACTTGGAGTACACAGACTCTTGTTCTTCCTACCAGCTCCGTGACCCTCAGTCTACAGTGGAAAGAGACAACTGTGATGCTCAATCCGGACGGATTCCTCTATGGGAAGGCTTGATTCTTCAAGCTCTCTGGTGCTCGATGCTGCCTGTGGTCAGCTCGACACTTTGTCTCCTCTGCTTGGCTTTACTGCTCTCTAAGCTCAATCCTCCCCTTAGGGTTCACTGTTCACTGTCTCTCTTGGTCGCTTGGACTCTTCGTTCTCTGGTGCTCGATGCTGTCTCTGTTCAGAGCTTTAGCCATTCGGCCTCCACGCCTGTTCGGTTCCTCTCCCGCCTATGTCGATTCACATGTTACCTGTGTGCTTGGAATTCCCTGTTCGGCATCAGCATGAACGCTCGAGAAGTAGCCACGTGTCCTCACTGGAACTATGCCAGCCCGCTCGTCGATTCGTTGCTTTCTCCACCGTGGTGGTCAACGGATTCCAAATCCTCTTAAATCGTGGCTTAATCCCTTGTCAATTCCGCTCTGTCTATCAGACGTAATCTTAACCGTCCGATCTGGGCTCCTCCACATCCAACATCATTCGCACTTCGAGTGCAGTTGAATTGCTCGACCGATAACGCGTGATCACGGTGGTTTTTCTCTCACCTCCGCTGCCACGCGTCGATCACTGAGTGTGATCGCTCCGCTTTCTCCAAAACCGCTTACCGTTCAAGGGTGCCCCGGTCAAACCATCGGTTTCCAGGTTGTGGGTCCCACCTTCGTATGATGGCACTTTACGTTTCTCCGCCCATGGTCCTCTGGCTCCCAATGTGACCGAGTGCTTAAGGCTCCTCCTTTTTGGTCCTGTTTGCCCAGCGAAGCACTAGCTTGCATCGAAAATCAGTTCCTTTTCCCAATCCGGGGCTCCTAAGGGCTATTTTGACCTCCTGCGCAGTCTCCATGGGCCTCGGTCAGTGTGCTTTGACCGAGGTCCTCGTCGTTCCACGCCAGCTGCCAGGGACATTGGTTCAGGGTGTTTTCGATTGCTGTTTTTGGATTCTTCAAGGATTTGTCTCATCCTGATATAGTCATGGTATTATGACAGTTGTTTATGGATCCGATTCGGATCACGGCCTCCCAACTGAAAAGATTTTAGACCACCAAAAGTTGGTTTTCTTCAAGCATCGACTAAGTGAGGAAACTGCTATCTCACTTGTCCAATCTCAATCCACTTCGCATTGCTCGGCTTCGAACCTTTAGGCCCAATTCTGAGGTATTCCACCTATCCACTACGCATCATCCTTACCTTCCTGTCCAGTACTGTATCTTCCTGCAACTCATTAAGATATTCAGGTAGTAGGTCATCAACAGAAGGTAATTGACTCTGCTCTTCAGGGTCCTCAATCATTGAAGGTTCAAACAACCTCAAGCAATCTGCATTCACGACTGAGTAGATGTGCATGTAAGCTGGCAGATCAAGGCGAAAAGCATTCTCACCAATCTTCTCAAATATCCTGAAGGGTCCATACCTGTTAGGTTTTAGCTTCTTACCTTCACCTTGCATCCTGTCCTTACTAATATACAGCGAGACTTGGTCTCCAACTTGAAAAATATGCTCCATCCGATGCTTATCATGCCTAGCCTTATACTTGGCATGGCTCTTTTCCAGCTGTTCCTGTACTACCTGGTGGATCTCCTGGATCTGTTCAATGAACCTAGTTGCTTTGTCCACATCACTATGTCCATCAACCATGGTATCTTTACCAAAGACAAAATCTAAGGGAGACCTTGGTATGAAACCAAAACAGGTCTCAAAAGGAGATCTCTTGGTAGAAGAGTATTTGGCTCTATTGTAAGCATGCTGCACATAACAAAAGTGTTCATCCCAAAGCTTAGGGTGTTTTCTGAAATATCCTCTCAATAACTGGATCACTGTCTTGTTAACTACTTCTGTCTGGCCATCTGTTTATGGATGAAAAGCTGTGCTTTTCTTTAATTTGGTGTCCATTAGTTCCCACAAACTGGACCAAAACTTTCCCACAAATCGGGTGTCTCGATCAGATATAATGGAAGTGGGTAATCCAAAATGAACCCATACATGTTCAAAGAATAATTTTGCAGTTTGTTCAACTATAATCTGTTTACTACAGGGTATCAAAATACACATTTTGCTGAACCTATCCACAACAACATATAGATATTCATGACCTTTCCTAGATTTAGGCAGTCCTCCAACAAAATCCATGGAAATGCTTTCCCAAGGGTGAGAAGGAACTGGAAATGGAGTGTACAAGCCTAGTTTTCTATTGCTGGGCTTGCTTTTAGCAAACATAGCACACCCCTTTACATATCTAGAAACTGTCTCACTCATTCTTGGCCAATAACAGAGACTTTGCAGCTGTGCAACTGTTTTACTTACCCCGAAGTGACCTGATATCAGAGAAGTGTGTGCTTCCCTAATTATCTTTGCTCTCTCAGTTTGTGGAATGCAGAGCTTCCCACAATGATATAAGAGTCGGTCCTTCACATGATAGTCCAATTCTTCTACTCTTTTTCCTTGACTCAAAGTTGTATATACATCTTTAAAGTCCATATCCTGAGCATACTGTTCTATGTATCTTTCATGTAGCACAAAATTATGCTTATGGTAGATGCATTTATAATATGTCTAGATAACATGTATGCAACCTTGTTATGTATGCCCTTTTTATATTTGATGAATAAATGAAACTGTTGTAGAAAACCCATCCATCTATAATGTCTTCATTGTTGCAACTTAGTTTGAGAGTGCAGATATTGAAGTGGCTGATGATCAGTATGTATTACTGTTTCCTTGCCCATTAAGTAATGTTTCCACTTTTTCACACTCTGAACTAATGCATACAATTCTTTATCATATGTAGGATAGTTAACTACTGCAGGATTAAAAGTCTTAGAATGATAACATATGTGTTTATCATGCTGTGTCAACACTGCTCCCATGGCATAGTCACTGGCATAAGTTTGGATCTTAAATGGTCTTTGTAGATCTGGCAGTGCTAGTACGGGTGCTGTACTAATTTTTTCTTTCAAGGTGTCGAAGGATTTATGCTGTTTGCCTCCCCACTAAAACACCTTGTTCAATCCTGTCAAAGCATGTAAGGGAGTTGCAATTGAGGAGAAATTTGAAATGAACTTCCTCCAATACTGTGCTGCTCCTAAGAAGCTTCTCACTTTTGTAGCAGACTTGGGTTTAGGCCAGTTTATAATGACTGCCACTTTAGAGGGATCTATTTTCAATTCACCTCCCCCTACTATATGACCCAAATAATTTAGAGAGGTTTTGCCAAATTCACATTTGGAGAGTTTAACATGAAGTTTTTCTCTTTTCAAAACATCTAATGTCTGCTTAACATGCTTTAAATGTTCTTCCCACGTTTTACTAAAAATCAGAATGTCATCCAGATACACAATAACAAAATCATCAAGAAAATGTCTGAGTACATCATTCATTAATCTCATGAAAGTAGCAGGGGCATTGGTCAAGCCAAAAGGCATAACCGACCATTCATACAATCCCTGCTTTGTTTTGAAAGCAATCTTCCATGCATCTTGCTCTGCAACTCTGACCTGATGGTATCCACTGTGCAAATCCAGCTTGGTGAAATAAACAGCTTCCTTCAATTGATCTAAAAGATCATCTATGCGAGGAAGGGGATAACGATTTTTTATCGTTATTTTATTCAGTGCTCGATAATCAATGCACATTCTCCACGAGCCATCTTTCTTTCTCACCAAAACGATTGGTGACCCACATGGTGATGTGCTAGGCTTGATGAACCCTTTCTCGAGCAACTGCACCTGCTTCTTGATTTCAGCATTCTCTAAAGCAAATAACCTGTACATCCCAATGTTAGGAAAAGGAACATCTTGCTGTAAAATAATATCATGTTCTATTCCTTTTTTGGGTAGCAGACCTTGAGGTTCTTGAAACAAGACATCATACTCTGAAACAATCTTTTCTATATCAGCTTGCTGATCAGAATTACAGCCCTCAAATACATCGGTTTTATCAGTTTTCTTTTCCTTTACAACCATTAGTAAGAACTGTTTGCATGAATTTATCATTCTTTTCATCTGTCCTAAGTTTATGAGAGTATAATTATTCTTGAGCTTATGAGCTCTTACAAAGTATTTGATTCCATATTTAACAAGTAGATACTTGTTCTCAGCTCTATAGAAAATAGCCTTTCTATCATACAAGTAAGGACTTCCTAAAACAATTCCACATATATCCAAAGGAAATACATCTAACTCAACCTCATCTACAAATGCTGACCCAAAAGAAAATTTGAGTTTGCACTGTCTAGTCACTTGTAGTTGTGCTTTATCATTCAACTATCCTAATGGGTATGGTTTCTTATGAGGTGTAGTTGCTAATCCCAATTTCTTTATAATTGCTTCAGAAATCAGATTTACTTGTGAGCCACTATCAAACAAAGTATCAATCTTTTGATATTTGGAAACAACTTGAATATGGAAAAGCTCACGCCTTTTTCTCTCATGTTCTTCATCAATGACAGATTGAACAGAATTACTAGTAGATGCTTCAGAGTTCTTACCTTGTATACCTGTGGCTGCAATGATTGTTTCATCTCTCGAGTCTAACCCCAAATCCTTCTGAATAGCTACAACAGACTTCTTCTTCTTGCCCTCGGACTTCTTAGGTCTCAGCTCTGGATGCAGAATCCAACAGTGCTCATCATCATGCCCCTCCTTTTTACAGTGGGTGCATGAGGCTTTGCCTTTTTGTGCAGTGTTAGCCTTCCTTGCCTTCCACTTTTGCTTTCTTTTCTCCTTCCTTTTGCTTACAGTGGGTTGGAATGGTCCCCCAACTTCTGAATTTCCATTCTTTCCTCTAGCTTCTAGATGAGTATCTTGTACAAATACCTCATCTATACTAGTGGGATTAAACATGAGGATGGTATGCCTCATGTAGCTGTATAGACTTGCAATGTACTTCAAAAGAGTTTCTGGTGAGTCTAATGAAATACCCAACATCAATGCTCTCTTTCTGAACTCTTGAGTATACCCTTGTACACTTTGCCCTTTCAACTGCCGAAGAGTTTGCCAGCTCATCATGGCTTGTTGCATGTAGGCCAATGGATAGAACTGCTTTTTGATTGCAGTAACAAATTCACTCCAGACAAAGATGGTCTTACTATCCTTCCTCATATCAGCTTGGGTTCTTCCTTCCCACCAAACCAAGGTAGTGCCCCCTAGGCGAAGGCTTGCCAGCTGAATCTTGCTCTTGTCTGAGTCTATATTTTGTACTC
The DNA here is from genome assembly GCA_031772625.1 of Pinus tabuliformis. Classification (NCBI taxonomy): domain Eukaryota; kingdom Viridiplantae; phylum Streptophyta; class Pinopsida; order Pinales; family Pinaceae; genus Pinus; species Pinus tabuliformis. The sequence continues at coordinate 1,526,151,045 of CM062818.1, read as the reverse complement.
TACAATACATATCAATTTGTATTATCCAATTGTCCAACTTTTCAACATTCAACTCTCCATCGTATATAGGAAAATCAAATTTAACATCTAACTTAATCAAAGATGCTTTCTTATTATGCACAGGGCTACTAGGAGGTGTAGGGAAGCTTTCTTCTTTCTCCTTTCCTTTGGAGTGGTCATGGGAATGAGATTCATTTTCTTCTTTATCTTGCTTAGAGCCTGATGAATCTTCACCCTTATGCTTTCTAAAGTCCCTGTACATTTCTTCCACCATGGACTTTATAACTAGGAAACTTTCTATGAATTGTGAGTCTGGCCCTACAGAACCTTCTTCTGCCATTGTCTTTCGTGAATAGACTCTCCCAATTTCAGGGTTAGTTTCCACCAATTCTCCTTCTCGTAATTTGAGCTTTGATCTAGTGAGCATTCACAGCTAAACCAACACAAGCTTGTCTAACCTTACAACCTAGAGCTCTGATACCACTTGATCTGATAATCACCCTATGAGTGACCTCAGTGAAGATTTATTAAGCAAAAGGTATTACAGACCCATGTGCTGGTGTGTGTTCAGTGTTATTGAAACAACGGATCGATCAAATTGACAATACACAAAAAATAAACGGAAAGACAGCAGAGAAATACAATAAATAATACAAAGACACAAACAATTTCTTAATAAGGACTTCACCCTATTCTCCAGGGCTACATCTCCGGTCCAGCTTCAGTGGTGGCCTGGTTTTATTGTGTCTTTTAGCAAAGAAATTACAATGCAGGGACTCAATATGAGTTCTCCTGAAGCAGAGTTTTCTTGGCAGGGTGGTTCTTGGATTCCCCAAGCCACTTGGAGTACACAGACTCTTGTTCTTCCTACCAGCTCTGTGACCCTCGGTCTACAGTGGAAAGAGCCAACTGTGATGCTCAATCCAGAAAGATTCCTCTATGGGAAGGCTTGATTCTTCAAGCTCTCTGGTGCTCGATGCTGCTTGTGGTCAACTCGGCCCTCTGTCTCCTCTGCTTGGCTTTACTGCTCTCTAAGCTCAGTCCTCGTCTCAGGGTTCACTGTTCACTGTCTCTCTTGGTCGCTTGGACTCTTCGTTATCTGGTGCTCAATGCTGTCTCTATTCAGGGCTTTAGCCATTCGACCTCCACACTTGTTCGGTTCCTCTCCCGCCTGCGTCAATTCGCCTGTCTCCTATGTGCTTGGAATTCCCTATTCGGCGTCAGCATGAATGCTCGAGAAGTAGCCACGTGTCCTCACTGGAACTGCGCCAGCCCGCTCTTCGATTCGTTGCTTTCTCCACTGTGGCGATCAATGGATTCCAAATCCTCTTAAGTCGCAGCTTAATCCCCTGTCAATTCCGCTTTGTTTATTGGATGCAATCTCAGCCGTCCAATCTGGGCTCCTCTAGATCCAACGTCATTCGCACGTCAAGTGTGGTTGACTTGCTCGACCGATAACGTGCGATCACGGCGGTTTTTCTCTCACCTCCGCTGCCACGTGTTGATCGCTGAGTGTGATCACTCCGCTTTCTCCAAAACCGCTTACCATTCAAGCGCGCCCCGATTAAACCATTGGTTTCCAGGTTGTGGGTCCCACCTTCGTATGATGGCGCTTTACGTTTCTCCACCCACGGTCCTCTGGCTCCCAACGTGATGGAGTGCTTAAGGCTCCTCCTTTTCGGCCTTGTTCCTTTTCCCGATCCAGGGCTCCCAGGGGCTATTTTGACCTCCTGCGCAGTCTCCATGGGCCTCGGTCAGCGCACTTTGACCGAGGTCCTCGTCATTCCATGCCGGCTGCCATGGCCATTGGTTCAGGGTGTTTTCAATTGCTGTTTTGGATTCTTCAAGGATTTGTCTCGTCCCGATATAGTCATGGTCTTATGACAGTCGTTTATGGATCCGATTCGGATCACCTGTCCTGCTTCAGACTTTGCATCTCAAGGCACAGATTCTTCAACTGCGCATGGATCTGCTAAACTCCTAGATTAGGATCTTGCATCGGAGTTTCACGTAGTCTCATGGCAATCTCCAAGGCCTCTGCCTAAGTCGTTATCGTCTGCTACGAAAGCGCACTCCTTAAGTGTGGTAGTTGTGAATCCACAAACCACTCGTGATGTTGTCCATCTGTCAAATTCATGTTGGCTTCGCGGATTTTACATTTCAGCCTTTGATTTAATTGCCAATGTGTCTCACTAGGTTGCATCACTATCTCTTTGAATCCCACAATCGACTGCACCTAAGATTTAGGCCTACTAAATTCCCTATTCAGTGCTGCCTGGATGTCTGCTACTCCAGCATTCAGGTTATCGTTAGAGTACTTAATATACCAGGTTAGCGCGCGATCTTGTAGAGCACTAACCAATGTCACCTTCTTTATATGATCATCTGTAACACCTTGAGCTTCCCATACAGCCGTCACAATGAACCAAAATTGGTCCAGGTCCTCATTTCCAAAGTCTTTGAACAAAGGCAGCTTCACTGTATTTTCCATATTGAACCGCGGTGGAGGTGGAGGTGGTATGGATGAAGTTGGAGGTGAGGGTGGTGAAGTTGAAGGTGGTGTGGGTGGAGGTGGTATTCGCGGGAATCCTTTTCTTATTAACTGAATAACACTTCGTGGAGAAACCTTCGCTATCCCTTCTTTGTCACCTCGCGGAGGTGAAATCAAGGGACTATACTTCGGACCCTTTTTTCCTTCGTTCCTGTAAGTTTTTCCACTTCGCGTAGTCCCGAACATCAAGGTAGCTGCATAACCCATTTTTCACACAATAACATTTTAATCTAGGTATTCAAAGATTTTATGTACTTACCTCGCGGTCCTTTGAAAAAGCGCCGCCCCAACTTGTTGTAGTTGTCTGAGGTGTCGACTGTGAACTCAGTCAAAAATCCTCCTATGACGCGATCAAGCCAATGATCGACAGTGCGGGTGATCTTATCCTCTGATGCTTCCAATCTTCACACTAGCTCCGGGGTCCACATAATAGGACCGTTAAGTTTCCACCTTCCTTGGCTATCTGCTAGCTTCGCAATCGACTCGTATAGCTCAATAGGGAAGGAGCACAAAAAGATCTCGTGAATCTCTGTATACAAATATCTTTTCAACCACTATTCCTTTGTCATTCATGGGTTTCTATTCTTTTGTGCCATGAATTTGTGGATCTTTCTATCCAACTAGTCTCCAATCTCCTTCTTAGTTGGATTCCAGTGATACAACATCACACATCTCTTATGCAGATTCCAGTCCCGACAACATAACTATTTGTTGGCTTGAGGGGGCCTGACCCAGGTTCAACGTTAATTAGCCAAACAAATCCCTACACTACTAGCCCTTTCGGCATCAGCCCGCAGAGTGCAAATTGAAGTCTCACCCGAAGTAGTATGGGGGGATGCTGGAACCAAGTTTCTGCACCCTAACATGGTTGTGATGTCGCTTGATTTCTTCTATACCTGCCTTCGTGTAGGTGGTTTCGCTCTAGGGCTTGCAAGACAAATCCTCTATTTCGGTCCTCAATACCTTCGCGAAAGTATATGATTGACCTTCACGCAGCCCTAATTTGTGGCTCAGGTATTTTCACGCTGCTATGGCAGCGTGTTGTGTAGATTCCTCAATTATCCTAAGTGATTTTCTTATCTTGTCAAATACTTATCACTGCGTAAGGAGATATTCGTAATTGCGTTCAATTATTCAATGTAATTGCATTCATTCTTGCAGCATATAAGCATAATAAAGGAAATCCGTACATAATATATCCAAACCCATCAAGAGAACAAAGACACAGAAATTGCAGAATAAATCCTTTTATTAATATCTCCCAAGTGTTACAGACTCTATCCATCCTCCACACATTGCTGCAGGGGTCAGCGCACTCAGCTGCAGACTTCTACCCTAGGCTTCTGTGCACTCAGTTGCAGAGCCTCTATCTACGCTATGACCCACAACTTAGACTTCTTCTTCAGAGCTATCACTCTATTACATGATCTGCCATTCTATTGATTGATTGATTGATGCCTAAACTACTTAGAGCTTAGCTCTTTTTATACAATCCCATGGTCCGCAGACCATTGGTAGGTCTCTTACAGCGGGCTTTACTTTACAAAATTAAGGGTGGACTACCCTTTTTGACACATAACACTTTCACGCTCCGCGACCAAAAAATGCGGAGTCTTTACAATTATATTACAAATTTTGACTTAACATGGGCTTTTAGCCCCAAAATTTCCCTTGGGGGATCCCGCTCCCAACATGCCTCCAAGATTATTCTCCTCGCCTTGGATTCATATTTCTTCCACTGAGAAAGGTTTTGGGCATCATATTCTAGTGGTTTTGCAACATTTTTCTTGATGTATACTATCAATCCATTGTCATCCAATACCGCCTCTGTGCTATCCTTCCATGCGGAAAAATAGAGGTGCCCTCTAGGGCAAACTCTATCCTTAGTCCATTGAAGGTCATCTTCTCAGATCTGAAGAGATCCTGATGCATTAACTACAAATTTGAACCTCTTGAGAAACAACAAAATTTTTGCTCAAATGTGAATCGTGCTGTGATACCATGTATAAATTATGGGTTAGATTCGCAACTTCTCATGAATTTTTAATCAAAATCACAAGACAAAAAACTACTCTACTACTGTACGAAAGTTAATTCACAATTTAGAACAAAAGTCTCATACATGCAATGAGAAATGACACACATGCACACAATATTTTTTCCGGGGAAAGAAATATGCTAAAAAACCCCAATGCATGCTTGCATTAATATGATGAATAGAGATGTATTACAATTGCTTTGTTCAACTGAGCACAACCTACAAATGAATAACCTATCTCTCTACTCATTGAGAAGCTCTAACCCAGACTTTGCTTGAGCTCCTATTTCCTCGCACAATTCCTTGAGAAATTAGGCCCCTGTTATTTAGGAAATTCCTCCAAAATGATTTCACAATTCCTGAAGGTTGATCACCTGACCAATACAATAAACTATACACTCAATCTAATATATAATTAATTTTACATTGCCCTTGAATCTCCACCACATATGGGAAACTCAAATTTTCTACATGCATGGCTAATTTAGTTGCATGCATTAGTTAACTGTATGATCTCTGAGTTAGACTATTGTCCCACTACTCAACTAACCATGCACTAGTTCTATTGTCAGATGGAATTAGGTTAACTAAGTATAATTGAAACTAACTGAACTAGATTGTTATAAATTAGCAATCACACATGCTTAACTGAACTTTATCTCCTCTAACTTGAATTTACTGAGTAAACTGAGTAACACAAGCCATGTCACACAAGTTAACTACAAAATTGTCTGTTGATGTGGAAATTTGAATTTTCTGAATTTAGTCAAGGCAAAATCTAATTGAGAATTTCTTGTTTCATTTTTCAACATCACAATTTTTTTTTAGTGGGTAGATCTATATGACCTACAGTAAGGGAGTAGGATTCTTTGGTGGTAAACATACCATTGGTTTAGTAGCTCCATCACAACATGCTAGTTCCTACTTGGCTTATAATTACTATTTTTTAAAGATACTACGAAAAGCTACTGATAATGTTCGCCTCTTCCTAATTGGGTTGATGGTCCTTATCCTTATAGGTCCTCCAAGGGGATGGGGATGGGTTGTATTACCAATAGTATGTGACATTTATCAAGTGATGAACTTGCACAATTTCTTTAATGGAGAACAATGAAACATAATTAAGTAGTTTTTTATGTTTCAGCTAAGAGTCTTCTCAAAAGAGGGTTGATCTTCCATCATATATTTCCATAAAACCACGTTGCTATATGAGATCCTTATTGGCATTGGCATGAGTCCAAATAGATGGTCCTTGGATGAGGGAGGCATGATTTGAGTTGTTGTTGGAAATAAATATTGTGCTATATTGATGATTCTAGAATTGCTTCCATAGTTCCTTACCTCCTTGAATCCATCTCCACACAACTTTTTGTCTCGAAAACCTTAGTGAGGATTTATGGGTCTTTAAGTCCAAGCTTCCTTTTTTCTTGTGAATGCAAAGTTTCTCCCAAGAGAGTAAAGACCATTTTTTTTTCCATCAAGGTTACCCCCATAGAAATGAGCACTAAATAATTTTGATGGTTTTTAAAATTCATTTTGGGGCCGTCAAAACATAGAAAAGATACATGGGTGGGGCTTTCCGCAATTACATTAGAAGTAAAACTCGACTGTCAATGTTGAGAGAATGAAAAGTCCAATGGTTGAGTTTGTCCTTAATATTTTGTATTAGTTCTTTCCAATGTTTATCTCATGGAAGTTTCCACTATAGGGGCTCCCAAATATTTATTAAGTAGATAAATGATTTGAAATCCCAGAATTTGGGAAATTTGTCTTTGAATGTCCAAATGGGTATTGAAGAAGAAAATCTTGGATTAGGAGAGTTTGAGAGTGGTGTTAGATGTAAGTGAGAATCTTAAAGAATTATTTTGAACACCTTGGTTTCTTAGACAATGGAAGAGCCTATAAGCATGGCGTCATCCACAAGTTGTTGATACGATATTGAGATATCATCACTAAGTATCCTCAATCCCTTAAGCAACCCCTAAGAGATTGACAACCCAATCAATGAAACATATTAAGCAACAAATTATCAATAAATTTTCATTCATAGATACGCTATTTTTTATTAGTCCCTACCTTTGTTAGGGTTTATATCACTCACCTCGCGATCAAATTCCATTGAATCTTGGTTAGCCTTGTTGAATTTTTGTGACCTTTTAGTACCTTTAACGAAAGTTTTCAAAAGATGCCAAATATTTCTATTTTTTACATAAATTAAAAAATATTTTTCTAATTTCTGGAAATCTTATTTCTAGTTTTCCATTGGCTAAGTGAGCTGTTTGGTCAATTTAGTGTGATCTAAATTGCTATTTATAATGTCAACCTGGGGTTCGTAAACTAACGAAGTGAAGTGTACTATATGTACTAGATAACCAATTCTTTAATCTTTTGTCGTTTTTGAGTTTTTTTTAGTTTATTTTTGGATTTATCTTTCCCTAATGTGTGATGGTGAGAGTGAAAGTGAAGTATGAAGTATGGACAGTAATGGTGGTTTCTACAATGATTTCCTCAAACTTGAAAGTGCTCAAGAAGAAAGCTAAACTGAAATCAATTCTTAAGAGAAAGTAAATGCATCAAAAAGTGAACTAATGACAATGGCCCAGTATCCTTGCTGCTGAATGAAAAGAAAGTAAAAATTGAACTTAAAGCAACTCAAACCAAAAGCAAAGCAACTAATTCACACTACTCAAACTCTTCAGATCCTTTACCCTTCAGCTCAATCTACCTTGTGGGAAGTAATCATGAATAAGTCAAGCAATATGCTATCTAAATGACAAGAAATTAAATTGCATGAAAGAAACTAGTCACACTACTTTAACTCTTCTGGTCCTTTACCCTTCAGCTCAATCTACCTTGTGGGAAGCAACCAAGAATAAGTTTAAGCAATATGAGAACTAAATTGCAAGAAATTAAATTACAGAAAAGAAACTAATCACACTACTTCAACTCTTCTGATCCTTTACCCTTCAGCTCAATCTACCTTGTGGGAAGCAATCAAGAATAAGTTTAAGCAATATGATAACTAAAATCACACTACAGTTAGTGATATTCTGATTTCTTGCTAATAGAGACACTTCACTTATAGAAAGAAACCATAATTTGATGAGCAGTATGATATCCAAATAACAAAGAAAATAAGTAAGAAAATCACAACTTGGAAAAGACAGTGTTGAATTTAAACTTCAGAAAATGAAAGAACTTCAGAAAATGAAAGTTAGCAGGAAGGAAAAGATGATCTCATATGCCAATAGTTATCAAAAAGATAAAAATTTGCCCGGGCTGCCTAAGAAAACCTGCAGAAAAGCACTGATCAGTTGACAAAAACAGAGATGAAAATCTAAGCAGCATTGAGTTAAAAAACATCAAAAGTATGTTATGTACAAGCTAATGATACAAAAGCATAATAAAATCAAATGACAACTTTACAAGGCTTCAGCGTGCAGGGGCCCTCTGCCAGTTCAGCCGGTCACAAGGAATCACACAAATAAGCTCAGAAAAGTGTCCTCATATATTAAAACAACAATATGTATAAATAGTGGGGTGACAACACGATAGTTCAGAAATTACATATCAAGCAAAAAAACTTCTTTACAACGTTCATCGACGTGCTATTTATAATGCCAAAATGCTGAGACTAGCTAACTAACTCCTACGCTAATGACTGTATTGACAAAGACACGTAGATCCCTTCAGCCGAGATCTAGCGTAACTGTCATCATGTTTATTAAATCTCTGGAGTGGTTGCTGTTAGATTTTGGTTGCAGAAGTGATCTCCAGGTGTGCTGGTGTCTTCGTGAGCTGAGGACTGTGCCACGTAACGTTCACGTGCTCAAAACAGAGCTGTGCCACTGCTGGACTCTTTGGTTGGCTCTACCTTTGACGTTGGTTGACCGTGACCTTCCATGGATGATTTGGCTGCTTCGAAGGGACACATTCCATGTATTCGTCGCCTGGAGCTTGCCCATGTGGCTTGTTTCTTCATAGGACACCTGTAGCACAACTTTTAACAAAATAGCTGCGGAATCCTGTGCTGGCTGCGGAAACCTGTGCTGGCTGCGGAAACCTGTGCTGGCTGCGGAAATTGACAAGTTTCCGCAGCTGCATGAACAAAAAAAACTAAACCAAAAAACAGTCATAAGTATAGTCAGAAAACCATGTAAAGAACTCTTTTTAAACTATAATGCAATGATTTAGCAGCTGGGTGGATGCAATAAGTGGAAAAGGAAGGCTGAGAGGGTGTATATGAAGGTGCAGGTTTGAGGCTCAACATACCCCCACTATGAAGGTGTTGCATGTCCTCATGCAACCAAAATTGAGTTATTTCCCTCTAATCCATGTGTTCTGATGCTTCTGCAAGGACATCTAGCCCTCTTTTCTTCTTCCTTGATGCTAACATCATCCTTGGCTTCCTCACTAGACATTTGAACTTGAGGTTAATCAATGCTCTGCTTAACTTTTTGCACTTCTTCTTCAGTTTTCTGTTTTTCTTTTGCCACAGTCCTAAATGGAGCATAATATTATCATGGACAATCTTGTCTACTTTACTCTGCTCTTTGAGTGCTTCATTTTCTTGTATAATATGCCTATTTAGGACTTCTAACTCAAATATTTCCTGTTTCAAAGACTGAACTTGTGCATCAGGTGGCAGAGAGGTACTTGGTCCTGCAGCTGATTGTTCTAAGGTTTCCAGGTAATTGTATGCTTCTTGCTAATTAGAATCTACCTCAGGTGTCTTTCTCGGCCTGAACTCAAATTCTGGTGAAGGAGGACTGCTTTCTCTTTCCAGCCGAAAAGGGCTTTCCTCACGTGGAGGACTTGGCTCAATGCTTGGATGAGTTGGAGATTTCTCAAGTGTCTCTTTATCTAAATCAATAAAGTGAGACTGTTTTTCTTTGGTTTTATTCCCCTTCCCTTTTAGCCTAGTGCTCCTTCTTAGGTATGAACTAGTACTCTTTTCTTGTGCAGTCTGTTTTCCTCTTTGTTTTTTCTTGGTTATGGCAGCAGCTTGAAGATCTATTAATCTCTCTGACAGAGGTTGATAATCTTCTTCTATGGATTGCTCAGGGGATGGATAGACTTCTTGGATAGTCCTTTTACCTTTTTCCTTTTTCTGTTCCTTACTTCTAGCTCTATATTCTGTTCCTTTTTGGACTGTTTCTTGAATTTCTATTGTAGGGGAGTCTTGGATTGTAATGCTTTTTTCTTTCCTCCTACTTTTCCTTGGAATTTTTGGGGGACTGCTTCCAGAGGCCTCAGACGGCTCTTGGAAGTAGTTCCTTGTCAAGAATTTCCCCCAAGTATCTTTAGTTTTCTTCAACTGTTCCTCAATAAGAATTTTGATGAATCCATGGTAGTAAAGATGAGGTTCAATATTGCCTACATGTTTTTGAACTGTAAAACTCATCTTTTTCAAACTTGATAGCAGAAAATGAGGCAAATTAAGAGTGTGACCATCCATGAAATTCATCATCAGTCTGACATGATACATATACATAGAGCCAAAACGACCTTCACATGTGATAAATTTCTGAATGACTAACAATAGACTAGACCATTCCTCTTTTAATACATTAACAGGGATGCCTCTTGTGAATACAGTGGTATCCATACCTTGGTTTTGTAGCATTGTTCTCCATATTTGATCTTCCACACTTCTATTTTTAAACCACCTTTCACCTTCTTGAGGTAGGCCCGTGGCAGCTGCTATTATGGCCTCGGTCACTGTAAATTTCAAGTCTCCAACCTCCACTGTTTGTCCATTAAAGGACCTTGCAAAAGCTTTGGTCACTTCCTTGTTATAGCCCTTAAACTTCTGGATAAACTGTAGCCATCTGACTTTCTTCAGCAGTTCCTTAACTTGCGGATAACCCTCCAAGTATTTCGATCCTTCCGGCTCAGCTCTCAGTAATTTTCCCATTCTTTGTTTTAAATTCCACTGAGAGTTCTTCTGCGTGTGAGGGTTAAGAGGAAAAAATAGCTCTGTTCAGGGTTTTGGATAGACTGTAATGACAGTAGTCAGGGTTTAGAGCAAACTGTAGTGACGGCAGTTGGAAATAGAGAACAGTGAGTGAACAGTGGTAAACGGTGAGTGAACAACGGTAAACGAGTTCATAAAATGAAATGTGGACGCATGCAAAGAGTATGATATAAGTGGAGTATGAGTGGAGTGATAAGCGGTGGAGTAACGGCAAGATTCCTTCGAGTCGAATGACTGTGTATGAGATCTTACACGTCTCAACAGACGGCTGCGGAATTACAGCTGGGAAGAGCCGTAGTACAATAGGTCACGTCTCAAGAGTACGGGTAATAACTAGAAGTGCAGTCACATTTGAGTTCAAACTCGGAGTAATCATGAGACCGTTAGGGAGATAAATGCGAGGTGTGTGGAGTGACATTGCGGAATACGAGTGGTAGTGGGCTAATATATCAAATCATTGCACATAGGAGAGCTTGTTATGGTTTAATAACTATACATAATTATGACTTGAATCGTTATTTGATAAAGATTTTTGATCATACCTTTGGAAGCTTTGTCAATTCTTGCTCAAGGTTTCTAACCAGTTGCTCTTCTTTGATATCTTGAGATGCCCCATGTCTTTAGCTCAATTACACCTGCATTTCATGATTATGGCACTAACAGTTGACTGTATTTTTGAAAACAGAGTGATGCTGGCTACGGAAATCGGTTCTGGCTGCGGAAACTGCTTCTGGTTGCGGAAACGGTTCCAGCTGCGGAAACTGAGACAGCACCCCCTTGTCTGCACAAAGATAGTTAGAAAAAGAACTAACTGAATGAAAATAGTCCTGAAGGGGACTTTTATTGATGGAGTGAAATGGAATGAGTGAAAGTGAAAATGAAGTGGAATGAAGTGGAATGGAGATGAAAATGAGATGGAGGTGAAGTGAAATGACAAGTGAGATGAAGTGAAGATGGAAAGAGAAGGAGAGGAGATTTTTTTTTTTGGAAAATATAGAGTGTCAAGTATCCCTGATTTTCACTCTATATTTTCTGCATAAGACCGCCAATCTGGGATTGGTTTTCAGGCTTATACACATTTATTTTTCTTTATTTTTATTTATTTATTTATTTATTTCAAAGACTGAAAGAAACAAAGATTAGGCTGGTGGAAGAGAAGGATTCTTCTCCACCAACCTTATTGCAGAATTCTCTTGGAATATTTTGACAAACTCCTCTTTTGAAAGTGGCTTATGATAAATTTTCAATCGGTGGCCATTCACAATAAGAGGAGTCTGATGTTCATCAATGGTCTTGATTCTTACTACACCAATGTTAAAGACTTTATCAATCTCATATGGCCCAAGCCAATGAGTCTGAAACTTCCCTTTGAAGTCTTTAAACTTGGAATCAAACAGTAAAGCCCAATCTCCCTCTTGAAACTTTCTCTCTTTAATATATCTGTCATGCCACTTAGTTCTTTGATGTTGAACTAGATCAGTTCTTAAAATTGCATCTTGTCTGATCTCATCTAGCTCATTCAGCTGTTCCATTCTGTGCTTTTGGGCTTCTGATAGATTCATCCCCAACTGGACTGCCATCTTGAAAGTCTTGACTTGAAACTCAATGGGGAGCAGGACTTCTTTCCCATAAACAAGTTCATAGGGAGAATGTCCTGTTGTGTTCCTCCATGTAGTTCTGTAGGACCATAAGGCTTCAGGAAGCCTTTCTGCCCAATCCCTTCTGTGGAGATGAACAGTTTTGGTGATGATGCTCTCAAGAACTTTGTTTGTGGATTCCACTTGACCATTTGCTTGAGGATGGTAAGGGGTAGATTTTCTGTGCTTGATTTTGTATTCTTCCATCAGCTTCTCCATCAAGTTAGATGTAAATTGACTTCCCTGATCTGTCACAATTTCTCTTGGGACACCAAAACGAGTAAAAATATCCTCAAAACGAAATTGAACAACTAGATTTTCAGTGGCATAAGGCAATGCCTTGGCTTCTACCCATTTAGTGACATAATTAGTGCAAACCAATATATATTTCTTTTGTCTAGATGGTGGATTAATGGGTACAATGAAATCTAAAGCCCATTTTTCAAAGGGTTCGATGAGTACCTGTGGCTGTAATGGCATTTCATTTGAAAGAATCGGTCTCCCAACTCTCTGGCAGCTGTCACACCTTCTAACATATTATTTTGCATCTTTGAAGAGAGAAGGCCAATAATATCCTAAAGAAAGGATTTTATAGGCCGTCCTCTTGTCAGCAAAGTGTCCACCGCATGGTTCATCATGACATGCCTTGAGGATGTCAGGCATTTCATCTTCCCGAACACATCTTCTGATCATACAATCTAGCCCTGTTTTAAACAATTCATTAGAAATCCATGAATAATTTGAACTCTCCTGAATAATTTTCCTTTTCTCATTAGGAAATAAGTGTAGAGGTAGCTTCCCTGTAACCAAATAGTTAGCAATATCTGCATACTAAGGAGTTTTAGTAGTTACTGCAAACAAATATTCATCTGGAAACTTATCCTCTACAGGAGAATCTTCATTAGTATTTTGGATTCTAGACAAGAAATCAGCTACTGTATTTTGTTTCCCTGGTCTATCTAACACAGTAATATTGAATTCTTGTAAAATTAAAAGCCATCTTGTAACTCTGCCATTAGTAACAGGTTTGTTCATGAGATATCTAATTGCAGAATGATCAGTATGGACAAAAGTTTCATAGCCTGTTATATAATGTCTAAACTTGTTGATTGCATGAACAACAGCTAAGAACTCTTTTTCAGTCACAGTATAATTTAACTCAGTAGGAGTCAAATTTTTACTGGTGTAGTAAATGGCATAAGGAACTAAATCCTTTTGACCCAACAGAGCTCCTAGAGCTGTATCTGAAGCATCTGCAGAAATATGGAAAGGAAGTTTCCAATTTGGCCCTCTCAAAATGGGTGCTTCAGATATTCTTGTTTTCAAAGTTTCAAATGCAGATTGATAATCACGATCCCACTTGAATTTACAGTCTTTTGTAAGTAATTTGAAGAGTGGAGATGCTATTTTGGTGAAGTTTTCAATAAATCTTCTATAATATCCAGTAAATCCAAGAAAACTTCTAACATCTTTTTGACAATTTGGAATAGGCAACTTGGAGATGACTTCAACTTTTGATCTATCAACTTTAATCCCATCTCCTGAAATATGATGTCCTAAAACAATCCCTTCAGTAAACATCATAAAGCATTTCTCATGACTTAATGAAAGGTTTGTTTCTTTACATCTTATAAGGACTTTTTCCAAATTCTCTAATGCCTCTTCAAATGAATTACCATAAACTGTAAAATCATCCATATAAACCTCTACACAATCATGAATTAGATTAGAAAAGATTCCTAGTACTGCCCTTTGAAATGTTGCGGGTGCATTACATAATACAAAAGGAAGTACTCGGTAAGCAAAAGTTCCCCATGGACAAGTAAATGTGGTCTTGTCCTGATCTTCAGGTGCTACCTGAATCTGATTGTAACCACTAAAACCATCCAAAAATGAGAAATACTTTTTGCCTGCTAAAGTATCTAATACCTGATCAATAAAGGGTAAAGGAAAGTGATCCTTCAAAGTTGCTTTGTTTAATTCTCTGTAATCAATGCAAACCCTCCATTTACCATTCTTTTTAGGTACTATAACCAAAGGAGAAACCCACCGACTATCTGAAATGGGGTAAATGAAGTTTACATTAAGTAACTTTTGGAGCTCTTCTTTCACTATCTCCCTAAGGTTTGGATTCATCCTTCTTTGAGGTTGTCTGATTGGTCTACTGTTTTCCTCAATGTAGATGTGATGAATGCAAGTCTTAGGGTCAATACCTTTCATATCGGTATACTCCCATGCAAATGCAGTAGAATGTTTTTGCAAGATTTTGGTTAGCTCTTCCTGTTGTGATTTTTCCAAGTTTTTGTTGATATTCAATGTTTTTCCTGGAAAAATCTCAATGGCAGAACTACCAAACTCTTCCATCGAGAAAAGAGACATTTGTCTAGATGATAGACACTCAATGTCAGAATCCAACTGAAATTGTGTGTGGTCATATTCTGAAGATGGTTCAAAGTTTTCTAATGTGTTCAGAATTTGACTATCTTCACTGATCTCAGAAATGGTAAAGACAAGTTGTATAGTATCTTCATCATCAACCCACTCATTATCTCCTATTTCTGTAATTGCTTTTGCTGGAGGATACATATTGAACTTCTTTGTCGAATTACCATCAGAAATATACATATCCCCAGACCTACAACTGATGAAAGCATCAGCTGTGGCTAGCCAATGTCTTCCTAAGATGAGAGGATGTCCTCCTAGATTACTCTTGGGAGTTAAAATCATGAAATCCACTGGATATTCCCACGAGTCTAAGGAGACTGAAATATCTTCTAATACACCATCTGGTTTAATAATTGATCGATCTGTAAGTTGTAATAAAGTAGGTGTAAAAAGAAGATTAGGAAGTTTTAGCTGTTCCATAGTCTGTTTACTCATGATGTTGATAGCAGCCCCTAAATCAATCAAAGTATTTGGTATTTCTACCCCATTGATATGTGTTTTGACAATTGGACTACCGGGATCTACATATTTCTGCATAGTAATTTTTCCCATCATGATATCTGCAATTTTTCCTACCAGGTGGATTCTTCTTGTATCTCTTGGTTTCCTTCCTGGTATTTTAAGGCTCAACTCCTTTACTGTTTTTGCTAGAATAGGAATCTCTTTAATGGCTTGTAACAAGGGAATCTTGATACAGACATTCTTCAATTCATCTAGAAAATCATAATCAGGCAACAAGATTTGTTTTTCCACCCCTTTGTCAATTTGTAATCTTTCATGAAAAGGAGGTGTGGATGAAGATGCAGGTTGCTCGACTATAGGAGTTGTGGGGGTTAACTCTTTTTCTTCTTCTTTTTGAGTACTTGGGTTTTGAAGAGATGCTTCAGAACCCTTATTGGCTTCAAGAGAATCCTCCTCAAAAATGCTTTGCTTTTGAGCATTTATAGAAGGCTTATCTAGGACTCTACCTGATCTGAGTTGTACATCATTGAGAGGAACAATCATATAGGCAGGAAATTGTTGACCTTCCATCATGTAAGCATTTTGAGGGTTTTTGTTATTGGGGTTTGGTAATGGCTGAGAAGGAAGTTGATTTGACTTTTGTTGGAATGGAAGCAAGAGTTGAGAATTTGGATTCTGTTGAGAAGGTTGTTGTTGTTGTGGAAATGGCAATGATAGTTGTGGATTTTGATTTGGAACTTGTGGAGTTTGTTGGGTTTGAAAAGATGGGGGATATTGATAAAATTGAGCAAATCTCCCATAAGGATTTTGCATACCTTGTACCCATGATTGAAAAGGATTTTGAGGTTGGGACCAAGGTTGTTGCCAAGGATTCCAATTTGGTGGGGGTTGAAAATTCATAGAGTTGCTAAACCCTTGATTTTGTTGCCCCTGCCAAGGTCTCCTTGCAACAAAACAGAGAGATTCGATTGTATTTGGATCTTCTTGAAAGATAGCTTTGAGCCCAGGAATTGAAGGACAATCCTTGGTCTCATGATTCTCTGAACAAATTACACATGTTTCTACAACTTTTGCATCCAAGGGACATTCCCTTAGAGCATGTTTCTTCCTACACTTTGGGCAAAATATGGCCAAAGCCTCAGCTTCTGCTTTCTGCTTATTGTGAATCTTAAGGGTGTCTAGTTGCTCACTAAGACTCCCTAAGATGTCAGTTTTGAATTCATCAAGCATGTTGCCAATCTCAGCCCTACTTACTGATCCAGTTGCAGATTTGTTTGCTCTGATGAGAGAAGGATCTCTAGGCCCTTTTTGAGTTTTAGATTTCCCCCTTGAGAGATGGACACATAGCTCTGCTATATCATGAAGTGGAAGTTGAGATATGTCTCATTTTCCCATCATGTTCAAAATATCTATCCATTCATCTCTAATGGCTTTTAATAGAAGGGCTTTCAAGGTCTCCTCATCTAAGTTACTCATTTTTGCTCTTTTCAGGTTGTATTGAAATCTTTCAAGTAAATCCTCCAAGTTTTCATCTTCTCTTTGCACCATTTTGAATACCTCATCCTTGTGATTGGTGGGCATACAATAGTCCAGGTACCTATCCAAAAATGTTTGTTTCATATCATTCCAAGTCCTAATGGATTGAGTGAGTAATCCCATGAACCATTTCAAGGCTGCTCCTTTCAATGTTGAAGGAAACAGTTTGAGTTTTTGAGAGTCTTCCAGATAATCATAAGTTCGACACACGACCTCAAACTCAAATATAAATATTTCAAGGTCCTCATTCCTTAACCCATGGAAGTTTGGGAGGACAGATGGTGAGATGTTTTTCATTGTGGCTCGGGAGTCCTCATCGACTACAGGAAATCCGAATGAGTTATCTCCATCCCTATTTCCCCCAATGTTACCTCTACCTCCTCCATTGTTTCCTCCTCCTCCTCTACCTCTACCTCTACCAAATCCAGTTGCTCCTTCCTCTGTCATGGTAGTTTCCCTGGAGACTTCAGAGCCTTCTGGTTCTTCTACTAAGGGTGAACGAGAAGGAATTTCTCCCTCTTCTTCTTCAGATGATTCTACTTCTTCAATTACAATTTGTCTCTCTGTAGAAGGAAGGAAAGGATCTCTTTCTAATTCAGATTCGATGTAAGGTGTGGGAGAGTCAACTCCTGCCTCTTGAATTCCAGGAATCCTGGGGCTAGGAGTGTAAGTTGGAGATGATGGAGGTGTCTCTTGTCTATTACTTGAAGTAGATGGAGTTGTAAAAATCGAACTCTTGGCTCTAGCTAAAAACCTTCCCCTAGAATCTCTTGCTCTATGCATGTCATTTTTTTTTTTTTTCTTCAAGTCGGGCTAATAATTCTCTTTCTGATCTTCCAGGTCACTCTAGGTGCAAGAAGAGAGCATACTCAAGAAACTATTAAACCAATAACTTTCTCTTTTCTGATCCTCCAGATCACACTAAGTGCAAGAGGAGAGCATACTTTGAGAGGTTATCAATTTTCCTTCCTTGAAATTTTCTTGTTTTTTTTTTAGAAATTGGCTACCTAATTTCACTTCCCCGGCAACGGCGCCAAAATGTTTGGTCAATTTAGTGTGATCTAAATTGCTATTTATAATGTCAACCCGGGGTTCGTAAACCGACGAAGTGAAGTGTACTATATGTACTAGATAACCAATTCTTTAATCTTTTGTCGTTTTTGAGTTTTTTTTAGTTTATTTTTGGATTTATCTTTCCCTAATGTGTGATGGTGAGAGTGAAAGTGAAGTATGAAGTATGGACAGTGATGGTGGTTTTTACAATGATTTCCTCAAACTTGAAAGTGCTCAAGAAGAAAGCTAAACTGAAATCAATTCTTAAGAGAAAATAAATGCATCAAAAAGTGAACTAATGACAATGGCCCAGTATCCTTGCTGCTGAATGAAAAGAAAGTAAAAATTGAACTTAAAGCAACTCAAACCAAAAGCAAAGCAACTAATTCACACTACTCAAACTCTTCAGATCCTTTACCCTTCAGCTCAATCTACCTTGTGGGAAGTAATCATGAATAAGTCAAGCAATATGCTATCTAAATGACAAGAAATTAAATTGCATGAAAGAAACTAGTCACACTACTTTAACTCTTCTGGTCCTTTACCCTTCAGCTCAATCTACCTTGTGGAAAGCAACCAAGCATAAGTTTAAGCAATATGAGAACTAAATTGCAAGAAATTAAATTACAGAAAAGAAACTAATCACACTACTTCAACTCTTCTGATCCTTTACCCTTCAGCTCAATCTACCTTGTGGGAAGCAATCAAGAATAAGTTTAAGCAATATGATAACTAAAATCACACTACAGTTAGTGATATTCTGATTTCTTGCTAATAGAGACACTTCACTTATAGAAAGAAACCATAATTTGATGAGCAGTATGATATCCAAATAACAAAGAAAATAAGTAAGCAAATCACAACTTGGAAAAGACAGTGCTGAATTTAAACTTCATAAAATGAAAGAACTTCAGAAAATGAAAGTTAGCAGGAAGGAAAAGATGATCTCATATGCCAATAGTTATCAAAAAGATAAAAATTTGCCCGGGCTGCCGAAGAAAACCTGCAGAAAAGCACTGATCAGTTGACAAAAACAGAGATGAAAATCTAAGCAGCAGTGAGTTAAGAAACATCAAAAGTATGTTATGTACAAGCTAATGATACAAAAGCATAATAAAATCAAATGAAAACTTTACAAGGCTTCAGTGTGCAGGGGCCCTCTGCCACTTCGGCCGGTCACAAGGAATCACACGAATAAGCTCAGAAAAGTGTCCTCATATATTAAAACAGCAATATGTATAAACAGTGGGGTGACAACACGATAGTTCAGAAATTACATATCAAGCAAAAAAACTTCTTTACAGCGTTCATCGACGCGTTATTTATAATGCCAAAATGCTGAGACTAGCTAACTAACTCCTACGCTAATGACTGTATTGACAAAGACACGTAGATCCCTTCAGCCGAGATCTAGCGTAACTGTCATCATGTTTATTAAATCTCTGGAGTGGTTGCTGTTAGATTTCGGTTGCAGAAGTGATCTCCAGGTGTGCTGGTGTCTTCGTGAGTTGAGGACTGTGCCACATAACTTTCACGTGCTCAAAACAGAGCCGTGCCACATGCTGGACTCTTTGGTTGGCTCTACCTTTGACCTTGGTTGACCGTGACCTTCCATGGATGATTTGGCTGCTTCGAAGGGACACGTTCCATGTATTCGTCGCCTAGAGCTTGCCCATGTGGCTTGTTTCTTCATAGGACACCTGTAGCACAGCTTTTAACAAAATAGCTGCGGAACCCTGTGCTGGCTGCGGAAACCTTTGCTGGCTGCGGAAATTGACAAGTTTCCGCAGCTGCATGAACAAAAAAAACTAAACCAAACAACAGTCATAAGTATAGTCAGAAAACCATGTAAAGAACTCTTTTTAAACTATAATGCAATGATTTAGCAGCTGGGTGGATGCAATAAGTGGAAAAGGAAGGCTGAGAGGGTGTATATGAAGGTGCAGGTTTGAGGCTCAACATGAGCCTTGATGTGACAAAATTCCCTTGGTGGAGGGAAATTTATTTTTGGTATTTATTAGTGTTAGATAAATCATTAAAAAAAAAAAAAAAAACTAATTTTGTAAGTTGTTATTCCTTTGGTGAGTGCTCTGAGACTATTATGCTTGACACTTCTACTGCTCTTCCCTATTATGCTAGAACTAACGGGGTTCCAGGTCCCTTACATAAGTGAGGGGGTGAACAAACATGTGGAGGAAGATTTCATTGTATATAGTGTGGAGGTGAAAGCAATGGTAAAATTTGGTGGTAAATCCTATCTCAATATTGTTTCAAATAGATTAAGAATAAGACAAATATATTATGTTCCTTCCAATTAGATCATTTATGGGATTATGCAATGCTTAGAGTTTTCCTTTGTCATTTTTTCAAAATGTGTGTTAGATTCAATCTCTTCAACACCCAAAAATTGTTTCACAATGAGCGGAGGACAATTTTTAAGCATAAGTCGTCAAATTTGTTTTGGGAGAGAGAAGTTTTATGATCCCGAGTTCTCATCACAACCAATAAATTATGTTACAAAAAATTCATTGTGTAGAGTGCAAAAGGTGCAAAGGAAGCTTTCATTGTGATTCCTCTGCACCTTTGCACCCCTCATTTACTGGACTATCTAGCCCATTCTTGTTAATCTACAAAGCACTACCTTAATAATAACAATAATTTATCATGCGTTGCTCTTAAGGAGGAATTTTGTTGTGGGATTTTGTCTAATTCAATTGCAATAATATCACTTACTTTTATTGACTTTAACATAAGTAATATTTTTGTTTTCTTGTTCTTTAATCCAAAAGGTGATATCGAAGCTTTCACTTTTCTATTAGGTTTCCTTGGAGTGCAGAGGTGTTGAGGAAGCTTTCATTGTGTAGAGTGTACAGATGCAGAAGAAGCTTTCATTGTGCTTCCTCCGCACTTCCAATGCATATTAATTTTATTTTAGGCCCATATACTACTAGTATAGTCCCTTATTGTTATTAGTGCAACCCCCTTATTATATTGTTGTACCCATTTAGTCCCAATATTGTTATTATTGTGCCCCATAGAAGCCCACTATTGTTATTGTTGTGCCCTTACAATATTATTGTTATGTAGGCTCTAATTATATTGTGATCCCTTAAACTCCTATATATAGAAAGGAGGTATTTTCATTTGTATCATCCAAGAATTTTTAGTTTGTGTAATGTAAAGGAAGTTTCCCCTCGAAGAGCCTAATTTTGAATTCGTTGATCTATCTATTCTTCTATTTTGTGAGCTGGTTGCATAACATTTGGTATAAGAGCTTTGGATTCTAGGGGTTCGCTACTTCAAACAAGACATCGTGGAATTTTCGCTATAACATTTTTTATATGAAGCTTCAGAAGTGGAAATGAAAACCCATTTGAGACGACATCTTGGTGAACCTCGTGTACTAATTTCAGATCTGTTCTCGCTATATTTTCATAAATATGATTTGACGAAGTTAGGGTTTTTTCAAGCTACGGAATTCGATCTCAAACAGGTGACCTTGGGAAATGCGTCATAACTTTCTCTCTAAGCATCAAATTCAAAATTTTTAAAAATTGATAGAAAGAGGCCCGACTATATTTTTTTGATTATCTTTTTGAGGGACGAAGGTTGAAACAGTGACACATGGCACTTTGTACAATTTCTCTCTACTAAACCAGTCTATAATCAAGTCATCGTGGGAGATTGAGAAAAATTCTTTCTTGAAGAATCCAATATCGATCATACTTGTGGAGTTTGAAAGAGAACTCAGAGACATAAATGAGATTCAATATCGAGCTCCTACAAAGCGAAAAAAAAGGTGTGTAGTTGTTTTAAAATTTGCATAAGTTTTGTTTGAGAAAGTAGTTTGAAGTAATTCAAAGGGAATTGTGAAGCATAATTATCATTAATTGATAACCTGAAGAAAGAAAATGGAAACAAATAGTAAGCAACCCGAAATATCTACTATGACACATGAATAAGAGGAAGAAATACAACATGATATATCAAAATTACGAGACCAAGTGCAACAAATTTCACTCTCACAAAAAGTAACTGAAGCTAAGATGGATGGTTTGACAAATGGAATCGAAGATAAGATAAATGGTTTGAAGAATGGCATGGAAGCTAAGATTGATGATATAGAAGAAAAATTGAAAGACAACATGGAAGATTTGAAGAAAGACATGGAAGGTTTGACAAAGTCGCTACAAGAAAGACTTCCTAATGGCGAAAAGGTAGTAGAGGAAGCTTATGATGAGAACAAAAGAAATTTTAATCATGATTTCATAGACTTTAACATTGGATTGAAGACCCACCACATTCCAAAGATAAATATGAGGAAGTTTGATGGCAAGGATCCTGTAACATGGATACTATAAATGGAGCAATATTTCGATATCCATAATTTGCAAAACACACAAAAGGTACACATTGTAACTTTATATTTGGAACCCAATCAGTTTGTATGGTATTGATGGATTTTCTCTGAAAAACAAATTTCACTTGGTCAATTTTTCCAGAGGAAATGATAGTACATTATGAGGATACAAAGAGAAACACTTTCTTAAATTAGCCAATTGATAAATCTCAAACAAAAGGGTTCAATGGTGGAGCACATTGAGGACTTCCAAAAATTGAATATAAGGGTAAATGATATTCCAGATGAGAATAATATTGATGTCTTCATAGGGACTTTAAAGGATAACATACAACATGAGGTTCTTCTTCGGGAACCTGATTCATTGAAGAAGGCATTCAGGTTGGAAAGAAAAATTGAAAGCAAAATTATGGCAACAAGGAATCCTACCACTCACAACTATACAAATGGAAGTGTTGTTGCTCCTAACCTTCCACAACCTACAAGGTTGACACCCCAACAATGGGAAGAAAAAAGAGAAAAATGTCTATGTTACAGTTGTGATAACAAATACGCTAAAGGGCATAAGTGTGCTAGGAAGAAATTAATTTACATAGATTGGAAAGAGGAGGAAGAAAAAGAACAAGAAACAAAAAAAAGAAGAGGATATACACCATGAACCAACCCTAGAAAAGAGAAAATGAATCTGACCATATCTTGTAATGCATTGACAAGAATTATCATTCCTCAAAATCTCAAGATAAAAAGACATATCAAGAAGAAAAAGTTAATAGTGTTGATTGATTTGGGTAGTACCCATAATTTTATTCATTGTAAGATAGCCAAGGAATTGAATTTCTTCCTATATCTAGCACCATAGTGTCAAGTGATGGTTGCAAATGGAGGAACCATAAATTGCTCTAGAGAGTGCCATAATATCAAGCTATCCATGAAAGAATATGTATTGAATAGTCCAATGCTTTCCATTCCAATGGGTGGTGTTGATGTTGTACTAGGAGTCCAATGGTTACAATCTTTGGGTACGATAACTTTTAATTTTCAAGAACTTTTCTTGAAATTTTTTGGGAAGGAAAGGAAGTTGAATTAAGGGGTATCGCAAGGAAACCAGGAAAGATAATTAGCTCTAATGGCATAACAAAGCTTCTAAATAAATAACAACGGGGAGTAATTGCACAATTATGTCCACTAGAGGTTCAAATAGTGAAATCATTTATTTCTATAGATCTCCTAAAAGTCTTGGACAATCATTCTATGTTTCAAGCAGTGGAAGATCACAAGAAGTTCTCCAACTCTTAAAGGATAACCTCACTTTGGTAGAGAATCAAATGAAACAACAAGCATATCAACATTACAGTTCCTTACAAAGTGTTGCAAAAGATTGGTACTATGGCTTAAAAATTGGAGCTTCTTGCATCTTCCCAAGTGTACCTAGTTTTCCATGTTTCATGCTTAAAGAAGGTTATAGGTGACAAGCTCCCATTTCAAACAATATTGTCGGAACTTGATGAGGAAGGAAAAATCATATTGGCTTGAAGCAGTCATGGAATCAAGAACCCCATAGCTACAAAATCGATTAATTTCAGAGTATCTCAATAAGATGAAAAACTTACCCGGTGAAAATTCCACATGGAAGGATGAAAATTTTATACAGAAGCATCCAAAACTACTCAAGCATTGGGGACAACATTTTTTTGAAGGAGAGGGGCATGTTAGGTCCCTATACTATTAATATAGCCCCTTATTGTTATTAGTGCAACCCCTTTATTGTATTGTTGTGCCCATGTAGTCCCCATATTGTTATTATTGTGCCCCATAGAAGCCCACTATTGTTATTGTTGTGCCCTTACAATATTATTGTTATGTAGGCTCTGATTATATTGTGACCCCTTAGACTCCTATATATAGAAAGGAGGTATTGTCATTTGTATCATCCAAGAATTGTTCATTTGTGTAATGTAAAGGAGGTTTCCCCTCGAAGAAGTTAATTTTGAAGTCGTTGATCTATCTATTCTTCTATTTTGTGAGCTGGTTGCATAACATTTTCTTTTTCATGATTCAACATTTTCTCTAGTGGTTTGCTATCCTATTTGTGATCTATTCCTTAGGTAAAAATAATCTAGTTCCTTTCCATCTACGATTGATTTGCAAAGTATAATTATGGTCCAATAAGTTAGTGGTACCATAACTTCTATCCACTTGGAAATAGTTAGTTACTCAATTTGAATTTTACTCTCATGACACCTCTATTCATTTTTACCTATCATCATTTCTTGATTGATTGTCTTTGTTAATATCATACTAATATTTCTTTTACAAGCTGGTTGTGAATACAAACATACATTATCATATATTTTTACCAAGAAATTCGATTTGCAATGACTTAATATTTTCTTCCCAGAGCTCATGAGATCTCCTTTGTACATGTACAATGTAAAATCTATGTATTTACTCAAATTCATCTCAAAACCTCCCCATACTAATCCCTTATGATTTGGTGGTCACATTCTTCCTATTGCATTGTTACGTTGGTGTTTTATGTTACCAAGAATGTGTTGATTCATTTTTCTTTATTAACATGGACGTTCCCTTAATGAACTTGGTCTTGCAAAATCCTTGAAATCTCGGGAGTTATCATTATCAAAATACAAATGGAGTAAAGTTGTAAAAAGGATCACAGTGATGTTCACAACTGGGTACCTTCCAGACGATCCCATAAAATTAATACATCAGACGACTAGAGCACTACTGATCAATTAGTAACAAACACATTCCGGTTCAATGAAAAGGTGTATCATTGATACAGTGGTTCACCATTCGGTACTACGATAGACCAACGCTCCGATATCTTGGTGTAGTGGATGGGTTGACCCAATATTTAGGTAAGTCGATGTCCATTCTTGGTACTGTCAATTCTTTAGGATATACAATCTTGTGATAATTCTCTGATAAGCGATTATATTTCAAATTTCAGGTGCTGTCAATTCTTTAGGATATACAATCTTGTGATAATTCTCTGATAAGCGATTATATTTCAAATTTCAGGTGAAGGAAGGGTTGTTGATTTTATTTTTTAATTTTAATAGAAAATAGGGATAAAATGGGGAAGGAATATGTCAAGTATTTTTTTATTTTTTTTTGGGCTGTTTTTGAGTTTAAGTGGATTGCAGATTTTTTGAATATTCAAGAATCTTAAATATTCGGAAATTGGATGGACATGGATGCCGTCAAAAAATTGACCGCGCCCATGTCCATCGGATTCCCAAATATTCAGGGAATCTGCAATCCACTCAAGGATACCCCTTCACCTTAGGGAAATGCTATTTCCAACCCTATAGCAAAGTTAATGCGCCCTCACATGGCCGCTCGATAGCCCGATATAACACGCCGTTTTTTATTATCCCCTAGTCATCACCGCGCGCCTGTTATATCTAATTATCAAACTACCATGTCAAACCGCATTAACTTCGCTGTAGAATTAAATATACGAGTTGCCTTCACCTTAGCCGATGATCGACGGCTAAGGTGCGAGGGGGCTTGAACCGTGGAACAACACTATTAAAAACTAGACTTAAAAAAGTAATGGTCGTTGCCCCGTGTGTTGCATGTGTCATCGACGGTGGCTAAGTCAGAACGTACGAAAGCGCAAAATGAGCGGATGTGGAGGCAACATAAATGTTTATTAAAGTCATAAATGTTTCTTAAAGTGATGTATATTTACATAAATAAATAAATGTAAAACAATTACATAATTTGAAATAGAAAATATAGTATGTGAATTTCACAAATCAATTAATTAAAAAATATATAAATGAATAAAATTTTAGTGAAAATATTTACATAATTTGAAATGGAAATAATAATATTGACATTAAATGTAAATGAATTCCTTATATAAAAGAATTAATTATTTACATAAAAGAAATATGGATAAATAAATAAAATTTGGATGAAAACATTTACATAATTTGAAATAGAAACAAAAACATTGTAATTAAATGTAAATTAATTATTGATGTAAAAGAAAAATATATAAATAATTAAAATTTAGATGAAAACATTTACATTTGAAGAAATAGGAAAACAAAAAACATTATGATTAAATGTAAATTATTTATTCACGTTAAAGAAATATACATAAATCAAAACAGTTAAAGAAATATACATAGATCAAAATCATTTCGATGGAAACATTTGTATGATTTCAAATAGAAAATAAAATACCTCAAATTCATTAAATAAATTGAAAACATGGATTTGAAACATTTTCAATATAAAAAACGAAAAAAATATTATAGTTATAAAAATATTATAGTTATAAAAACAAATATATTACATTTTCAATATAAAAAACGAAAAAAATATTATAGTTATAAAAATATTATAGTTATAAAAACAAATATATTATAGTTATATAATTGTTTTTCTTACAGTTATAAAAATATATATCTATATATATATTTTAATAAAAAAAAAAAGGAAATATGAGGGGAAAATTGTGAAATGTGTCTTTTATATTGGTCAATAAATTAAAGAGATTAATTTCAGTAAAATATTGAGATAGAAAAAAAAAAGCAAAAAAAAAGCAGATAGATTATAAAATGTAGAGAGATGATATATTGAATAAGAAATTTAGATATTTTTTAAATTAAAAAAAATATTATGTATGGAAAAATTAGAAATTCAAAAAATGTAGGAGAATTTAATAAAAAGAAAAAAGGAAAAGAAAATTATTTGGTAGTAAATAGGAGTACAAAGATTTGCTGGAAGAAAGCATTCCATTTGAGTTGCAAGTTGTCATGCTGTTTGGGAGCGGTCGTTGCCATTTGAGTTGCAAGTTGTCATGCTGCTTGGGGAGTAGTCGTTGCAAGAAAGCGTTGGGCTTGAGTTGTTGGTTCTTGTCCTACACTTGTCAATGCGTAGGCATGCGTTTGGAAGACCGGGACATGGGATTTGTGTTGGCGCATGGAAGGGAAGCAGAAACAAAAAGCAGGGAGGTGGCGAAAAGGTCAATAAAGGACAATTGTGGATACGAGATAGCATACTTCTACGTGTTTGTTTGTGTTGGCGCATGGAGGGGAAGCAGAAACGAAAAGTAGGGAGGTGGCTACAAGGTCAATAATGGACAATTGTGGATACGAGATAGCATATTTCTGCGTGTTTGTATGATGTGGTTTGACAGTTCAAGCGATTGGCTATTGTGCAGTGGGTTTTCGTGTTTGGTAGTGAATCATGCTCGGGTTTGATTTGATTGGTGCAGTGGGTTCAAAAAGAATTTAGTTTGTCTACGTTTGGAGGAATTCCTTTCTCCAGCTACCACCTTTGTTCACTGTAAAAGAAAAGATTAGGCAACATCCTTATGTCAATCCTTCTGCTTTATAGTCTAGACTGACATGTTTAGTTTTAGTTTACATAAATAAATAAATTTAAATTAAGAACATTTTTTTCTAGGTCAAAAGAGCATCATTATATTATCATCATTGAAATCCAGAGTACAAAAATAGGTTGCATGGCCCCCTTAGCTTCACTATAGACAAAGGGGAGAGCTAGGGGTTCCATAGATAACAAGAGATACAACCAAATAGCTATTATTTTCCATAGGCTTACTAGCCTTACATTACAAAAAGATGACAAAAAAGACCAAGAACCTGAGATAAAAATGTCATGGAGGGTGGTGAGGTGGAAGTCCAGGAGAGTGGCATGGAAGTCGACCCACTCATGCATATGGAAATAAATATGCTCCACTTGGGCCTCTAGGTCACACAAGCGATCATTGAGGTGCCTCTGATTGCGACATATACTCTTAAGTAACTCCATAGTTTCATTGAGGCATAATTGGATGTCATTAAAATAGGCCACCAATTCATTTCGGTCTTCATACCAGTGATCACTCATGATGTCTAGTTTCGCTTGGATGCCTCTCAATTGATCTACAATAGTTTCCAACAAGGCTAGAGCCTCCACTTTGCCGACATGCTCATGAGGTTGAGCAACAATATTCGCCTGTTCAACGCTGACCATATCCTCTGTAGCCAAGCTCGAACAATTGTTTTGTCATCGAGAATGTCCCTTATGCCCTTGTCCACGGTGGGGTCGCCCACACTTCCGAGGCATGACTGGGTGCTCCCAAAAATCGCCACCCAGAATGAACGGAGAGGGAACAACCTCCCAGGATGAGAAAAACAACTAAACACACCCTAGCTCCCACGAACAATACCACACACAACTTGTGGTGGCCTTACATCATTGACCAAGCCCAGCCTCCGAGTGACACTAGGCAAAAACCACGCCATTGAATCTCTTGAATGACGCTATGCCGCTATCAGTCCACAGGAAAAATAGGGGAGGGCTGACCACAAGTCTCGACCCAAAACCATACAACCATACTCAGTGGCTCTCTCAATTCTTCAGTACACACCACTAGGAGACAAGTAACCAGGGAATTATATGCTACCCCGCGACTAGAAACACACCCTCCTTTGCTGAATTTGCCGAAGAGCCTCGGCATAAACAAGTGCCACCACAAACCCTGATCGACGATGAGAGAGTTATCTTCAGAAATCAAATGTGGCCACCAACATAGCCATTCCTCCCACAAGGCAATGGGCAATGTCGAATTCCAAGCCACCACCAGCAACCGCACCAAAGGGAAATACCTTAACCAAATAAAAACAAGAAACTGGAGGCCGCCGAGAACCCACTAGACTAAGACAACCCTCTTGTGGTGGCTCCTGGGGTTCCACCCTTCATACCCAACCTTAACGCACCAAAGAGGAATAAAACCTCCAAACGAACCAAGTTCCCATATGAAAGCACACCACACCAACATAGAAGCCACAATGCCAGAGTTCAAACACTCCATAGAGGTCCAGCTACCCCATGGCCGTGGCAAGCTCACTCGACCTTTAACTCTCTCGTCCACCACTCTATACACATATTTCATCACACAAGAAACAACAACCATTATGCTATCACCACCACCGAATATAACAACTAGAGGTGGGTCTGAAGGTTTGATCTAGTGTCACACCACTTTATAGTTCAGCATGATTACACCTACCACATGCATCATGAAATATACTCTGATGTGAGCTTGCCAATGGTTGATACACCCTATTGGGATAAATTAAAAACATTTACATAAATAAATAAATGTAAATTAATTTAAATGTAAATATAAATATAAATTAATTTAAATATAAAACCTTTACATTATTTGAAACTATTTAAATGTTTTAAAAAACTATTTAAATAACCTATTAGAGATTGTAAATAAAAGAAATAAATAAAGATAGAAACTATAAATTGAGAGGATAAAAACTAAAGTTAAAAAAAAAATGTATTCAAATAAATAACGGAAGATGATTGAAAAAAATTGTAGCACTTTTCGTATATATTGGAATAAAGGAACAAATTAGTCAACCACAGAAAATAACAGTTATGATTAGATTAAAAAAAGTTAAAATTAGCTTAAAAACTTAATAATATTAATTAAACAATTAAAAAATTAGTTTAGGAGAGGAAAAAAAGTTTCGAGAAAACTAAATAAATAAAAAATAACAAATAACAAATATATTAAAATGCAAAACATTTGTTTGATAGAGAGTTTCTTCCGAGAGGAAAAAAATTATGTCCTTGAAAAGACATAGAATTTATCTGCATCCGAACATGGCTGTGCTTCTTTTAAAGTGAGACATGTCTACTATTCGGAACAACATAAGTTGTCAATGTTGTTTTTTTTTTTTCTATATTAAGACTAACTTACGTATCCACGGGAGATTTGAACCGGTGACCTATCGCAAGGAGTGCCTTAACAACGCACCCATTCACCGTCAATCCAAACCCCCGTGGGCTCATAAGTTGTCAACCCGTGAGCTCATAAGTTGTCAATGTTAATAATTGAGTAAAAATTATTTTAATAGAATATTTAAATAAAGGTGAGACATGTATACTATTCAAAACAACATAAGTTGACGATGTTAATAAGGGAGTAAAAGTTATTTTAATAGAATATTTAAATAAATTATTTTAATAGATTTTAAGAGATAAAAAAAAATTCCTTAAAAATGAAAATGAAAAAAATAAAAAAAAATAATAGCAATAGAACAAATATGTTGTCGATTTTAATAACTGAGTAAAAACTATTTTAATAAATTTTAAGCCTGAAAAAGAAAGAAAATTAAAAAAATTCCTTAAAGCGGGAATGAAAAAAAAATGGCATAGAACAAATATATCCCAATGAAAATCATTTGTTGGGGAGAGAGAAAAATAATCCCTCTTTGCTTGGCGGGAGATGTTTTGAAATTTTTTTGGGCGGATTCTGGTTATTTTTGACCCTCAAGACAATTTCTCTACTTCAGTAGACGACTCCAAAATTAAAGCCCTAAAAAAAACCTAAAATTTAAAAAAATTGTAACAAACTAACTTGCAAAGCAAAATGTGTAGGGAAAAAATCAGGCAAACTCGCCATTATCTATCCTAAATAATGTGAAGTTGTAGAAATATCTGTTACAACTTTCTTAAAAAAGCTCACGGGTTATGAATCATTAAAAACAGCTTATTCATGAATTAGAGTGAGATGTAAGAATTGGTAGATTTGAGAGCTTTTTATAAAAGAAGTACTATATAGTAGTTTTTCTTTATCGCTTAGTTTAAATATATTTATACTAAAGTAAAATTAATAAAATTAAAAATAAATTATAAATTTTTTGTCATGCTAATTCACTGTTCAACACATATCCCACGACAACACTACAACACTAGGGATAATAAGTATTATGAAGTATGCATGGATTGATTAAATTATGAAGGGTCATGTAAAGGTAATTATAATGATGTTAAAACCTTTTAGTTATGCGCATCAAAACTTCTCAATGCAAAATCAACAAAGATGTAAAGTAGAATTAGATTTTATGCATATAAAGAATGCAGGATTGGATTTCTCCATTTATTGATTTTTGTGCCATGTTATGAGTTTGTTTGCATTGCTAATAATGCTAAAGTAATAATTAAAATACTTTCAAATTGAAAGAAAATGAAAGTGGAAATCACCTCATGGGTAAATACCTTATTTCACTTTTCTTTATTAAAGAAAGTACACAATTTTATGCAGTTTAACATTTCAACCGGTCATGGTATTTAAATGGGACAATCAAATCCTTGGCTATTTCATCATGCTAAATGAGCAGCGTTTTGAAGAGCTGAGAGTAATAATGGTGGGAGTCATTTATAGAGGTAGAGGAATTGTTTGGATTGTCAAAAATGATCACTGGAATTTTGGTAAAAACATTTCAAAAAATATTGTAGAGGAAATGTTTGAATCATATTTTTGACAGTGAAAATAGATTTAGCACCATCAGAAATTTCTAAAATATCTAAAATTATGAAATTTAATAATTTTTATTTAAATTTACAAAAATCTCTAGCAATTTTCTTCAAAATATTACCAAAATTTCCATAACTTTTAAGGAAAAAACATAATCGTTACTCTACGTCACAACTAGAGCTCTTTCAAAAAAACATATAGATTTCATGGTACTCTTGCAGATGGTTATTGAAATGAGGCATCTGGCAACAAGATCAACAAATAAACAGCAATTACATTACAGATAAATATAAATAAAATTATTTCTATAAATAATCAAATGAGGCATCTGGCAACAAGATCAACAAATAAACAGCAATTACATAAATAAAATTATTTCTATAAATAAAAGTAAAAAATTTTAAAATTGTACTCTGTGAAATACAAAATATTTGCTAAATTTGACTGAATAATAGCCCGTCAACCTAAAAACGATTGCGTTATCCCTGGCCCGTTGACAAAGATAATAAGGAAATTCGAAATTAAAAGTTATAAAAAAATATTTTGAAAATTTATAATTTGTAATTAGGATATTAGTGAATATGGTAATTATTCCTATTCTTTATAAAGAATTTAAAAAAGTTTGGAAAATAATGCACAGGGAAAACAAAACAATATGGTTAACTTTTTTTTAAATAGATAAAATTTTTGGAGGGTTTTGTTTTACCAGGGAGGGTTTTGTTTTACCATAGAACAAAAAATTCCATGGAACTTTTAAAGAAATTAAGTTAACCGGAGATAAAGATTAGTTAAAGAGAGAAAAATTTACACATTTTTTATTTCACAAAAAAGAATTGCGGTGTATGGCAGAAATAAATGAAAAACAAAAAACAAAAATTGAGCATGGTTAAATTTTTTTTTAGATTATTTAAAAAATTAAATTTGGTTAAGAAAATGAATCAAGCAAATGAAAAGATTAGTTAACTGGAGAAAACGATTTTAACCTCAGACAACAAACCTTTTTTGAGATTTTTCTGTAAACATTGAAAGAGAGAAATTGTTTTACACATATTTGATTTCGCAAAACAATCTACGGTGGTCGGCAGAAGAAAAAAACAAAAAATTTTGAACTTAGTTAAAAATTTTGGTTAGGTTTTAAAAAAAATTAGTAAAGAAAATTATTCCAGTAGAGCAAAAGAGAAATTTCCTTAAGTTGGAATAGAGAAATTAAAAAAAAAAATTACCACTATATAAGAAATCTATTTAATTAAAACAGGACAAGTTCATAAATGTTTCATGGAAGAACAAATAAAGCTCATAGCAGACTGCCATACAAAAACTGCCAAAAACAAAATATATCGGCATTTAGACCTTCAGCAAATTATCTCATGAGATAGGCAAATGAAGCTCATACCAAACTGCCACACAAAACTGCCAAAAACAAATATCTTTTCATCCTATGGGGTTTATCTGCTTCTTCCACAGAGGCAGTCTACTCTCTCCATGTGTGCTCAACAAGCATATGCTGTATATATTGCCTCAATATAATATTAAAGCTTTTCTTTCTGAAAAAAAAAGAAATCTATTTAATGCCAAATTAAAAAAAAATTATGGCTATATGAATATCCAACCATCAAAATTTAAACATTGTCATTTTATGTTTGTGCTTTCTTTTTAATTATTTTTTTATTTCAAATTTAAGTATTTTAAATTTTAATTCAAAGTTTAAGTATTTTAAATTTTAAGTTAATTATTTAAAAATAGCAATTTTGTTATTTCATAATTTGTATCATAATTTATTTCTTATTTGTTAATTTGAATAGTTATTTTATAATTTTATTAGTAAATATAATCTCGTAATATTTACTTTCGTATATCATAACCAATTAAATATCACATAATAAATTATAAAATCAATAATTATAATTATAATTGTAATTATATTCATAATTATATTTATAATTAATAATTAAACCAACCTAGATTCATCTTAACTCTAGAAATATTGCTCGCCCAGTTTATACAGGCGAAAATTGTACATTGTACATCACAGGGATTTGGCGGAATCAATACGTAATTTTGCCACTCTTTGGACGACTGATTTTGAAACGTTCGACTAATCGTTCTACAACAATTTTCTCAGGGATTTAAGGCGAACATTGTACGTTGTACTCTAGAGGGATTTGGACGAATCAATACGTAATGTTCTATGGCAATTTTCCTTGACATTTTATCATCTTTTCAACTACTAATACTCAAAGTTCCATAAAATCGAATTTCCAAGTATCACCGCATTGTGGCAATTGCTCTCCACTATTTTTTCGTGAACCTCATGCCAAAGTGGAACACTCCTTCTATATGATAATTTGAGGGTTTTTTAATAACTTGAAAAGTGGAATCAAGGTTTTTATGAAGACTTTATAGTTATGACAGTTTGACCAGTCTAGCATTTGCAGCTTTTCATTGTATTTAAGGCTTTGTACATACTATTCACACATTCACGGTTCAAATTTATTCTTGCGAATTGAACTAGCTTTTCATTGTATTTAAGACTTTACACACGCTATTCACACATTTACTGTTCAAATTTATTCTTAGGAATTGAGCACCACAGCCTGAACTAAAAAACCATTTATCTACCCACTTAATGAAATAACATGAATTCCACATTAATATAATAAGACAATTGT
The DNA here is from genome assembly GCA_031772625.1 of Pinus tabuliformis. NCBI lineage: Eukaryota > Viridiplantae > Streptophyta > Pinopsida > Pinales > Pinaceae > Pinus > Pinus tabuliformis. The sequence goes on along the minus strand of CM062818.1, from coordinate 1,526,116,995 downwards.
ACCACAGCCGGAGTAAAAAACATTTATCTAAAACACTTAATGAAATAACATGAGTTCCACATTAATATAATAGGACAATTGCGCCTCTGGCGAGATGGTGAACTACGTTAGATTAAGTTTTGATGGCGTTTAATTATTTGATATTAATAAAAATGCATCTTTTCTCAAGTTTGAAAAGAGTGTTTTCGTGTTTTATTTTGAGAATGGAAGATAATTTTGTGGAATTAAAATATAAGGAAAAATTTAAATGATTTTGTTAGATAATTACTATATTTTTTGGAAATTTATTGTTGAAATTAGTTTGAGATCCACTATTTTTTGGTTAGAAGGTTTTTGTAGTTGGAAGGTGGATTGGTTTCGTTACCTTATATAAAATATAATTAAAATTTATAATAATAAATGTAATTGATGATTGAACTCAATAGTGTATTGGATAATTTTTTTTATTAATATAGGTTCTTTCTAAAATATAATTTATTATTTTATTTAAGATAATTTAATTTAGGTAATAATAGTGAAAGAGTTGAAGTGTATATATATTTTGATAATGATGTTTTATGTATATATAGAAAGAAAAAAATAATTAATTTAATATATGTAATTTCTTAAAACAAATTATGATTTTTTTATTATTGAAGTTTGAGCTTAATAGTGTATTGGATAAAAGTTTTTTATTAAATTTGGATTAGTATTTAAGTTAAATATGTTCATGATATTGACATATAATATATTATTTTATTTAAAATAATTTAATTTAGGTAACTATGGTGAAAGAGTTGAAGTGTATATATAATAGGTTTTTTTGACCAATGGAGTTAGTTATATATATATATATATATATATATATATATATATATATATATATATATATATAATTGTTTTAACAAGTGATATTTGAATCTAAAATCTAGTGGGGACTAAACTCCACTAAAACCAACTACTCTCCACCTCATGGGTCAAAATGTTTCATATTATTATAAACATCATCGATACTATAATGGATTTTGTCTTTACTCTTGCAACAAGTATTCACAACTTATAAAAGGAGTAGTCTATAATCCGATATTTTAGAGAATGATATGGAATTTCCATGGATTGTCATACATCCATACTTAATAACATGAAAAATAAAAAGTTTCATTGAAGCCCCTTGGGATAGTTTAATTCACCCAAAAGTGGCTTCCATTGTAAGCCTCTCCCCATGAGGTTTGAACCTAAGACCTAGTGGGAACTAAATCCCACTAAAACCAATTGATCTCCCCCACCTCTTGGGTTAAAAAGTTTCATATTATTATACACATTAACGAAATTGTAATCAACGAAGGATGAACTAGAGATGTCTATTGGTTAAGTCATTGAAAGATGGTATTGAAGGTCACATTTCAAGATATCAATAATATGAAAAGATCAATAATAATATCAATCATGTTAAAGATATGCATAAGAATATCATGAGTAGAGTTATGTAGTAGGATGCTCAACATCCAAGAGCGTGGAAATCTTGGAAGGAGGTTCCCACAATACTTATGTCATTAAGATTTCAAGGTTTAGGTGGCACCCAACTTCTAACCAAAATAAAAAAGCTCCATACTTTTCCCATTTCCTCTCCCTTAATTATTTTGGTCACGGGAAGTCTCGAGTGTAAATCTCATTCCTTTTTTAGTGGGAAAATCTGTGTTAGGGATGCTTATTTACATATGTAAGTATATATATGCAACGAGTCAGTAATATGGTCCTTATAAAACTACTTAATAGGCATTATGTTTCTCACAATTTGTCAATGCTCCAAGGAGAGACAAATTATCATATAGAGAAAGAAAATTTAAGAATGACAAAAAATTTCACACATAAATGTACGCAAATGAAATCAACATTCACAAGTAGTGCTCAGAGTATCCTCCTAACCATAGGCCAATTATGCTATCATGCCTCATAACTAGCCACCCTTGCACTAGGTCCAAAGTATAAGCATTAAGATTCGTCGAGCAATACAAAAATTGAGCTAAGGGATTATTATCACTTACAGGTGGTTTATCAGTAGTCTAGCAAGCCTTGGTGTTGTGTCAACCATAGAAAACAATAATGGTTTCTGAGCCAATTGTAAGCACCATTGACTTGTTGTATGGGTGGTTTCACAACCTGAGACAACTACTAGTAGTTTCTTAGCCACAATAAGCACCAGTGGTTTCACAATATCAAAAAGTACCTAGTATGTTTAATTAATCTCACTTTATGCTCAAACTGGCAACATCATGTAAACTTGAACACTAGGAGGTGGTCCAGTGCAGGTTGAGTACCCATCGTGTGTTATTCCCAAAACTCTCTAGAAAACCCCAGTCGAACCCCATGTCTGAATTTGGCCATCATATTTATGTCATCAAGTTGTGTCTCAGGCATGGCCAAGAGGGCACTCCTTGCCTCTTTATTGCCTTCCTTTGCACGCTACCTAATGGGACGATGGGGCAGGTCATGCACCTTATCCAGTCGTCGGGGTAGATTTGAATGGAAAAATCCTCATGGTAGATTAAAGCCCTAACCCTCAATGGGTTGATGGGGTGGGTCTACCCTACATCTAGGTTATCGACATTGGGGCCCAACTCATCGAATATCATCATTGTTAAAAGAGTCGAAGGAGAGGTGATAAGCCTGTGTAGGCCCCACATTGGTATCAGGCATCCCTACCTCAGGGCACGCACACACACACACACACACACACACATATACTTTAAAGATTAGAGGAATTACATTGCTCGAAGGTTATATAGATATATATATATATATATATATATATATATATATATATATATATAAACCTCCAAGCAATGTAATTACTCTAATATTTAAAGTGAGTATGTGTGTGTGTGTGTGTCTTGAGGTAGTGTGTTGGATTGCTGCCATGTGGACCAAATCCAAGACCCCATCAATTCCATGTGGCATGCTAATTTTGACGTTGCCAATGTTAATAGGGAAAGATTTTATTTTAAGTGTAACTTTCGATTTGGGACTTGAATTGATAGAAATAATTTACATCATCAAAAATATATAAATAAGCTAGATGTGATGACAACCTTAGAATCTAATTCCATAATTTTTATAAAATGACAGTTTTTCCACAACCCCATTTTCTTGGAAAATATTAAAAAATAGATTTCAAGATGTCAGTAATACCTTCCACAATCGAAATTATTACAAGGGGATGGTAGGGAGTGTTACAATAACCCCAAGATAAACCATGTTACCCCCAACACACGACCCATGGGTAAGTTCGAGAAATTTGAACCTAGAATCTCATGGTACATAATATTTCATTTTCATAACCATCACCAATTGAGTTGCCCCTAGAGAGGCTATGTTGTATTACTTCTTAAACACACCTAAAGATTGTCATTAATCTTCCTTGAATCCTATTCTTCATCTAAGTATAGATCTTGGTTGAAGGGCTATAGTGCTAGATTGTGGATTGGCTAGAAAAGTGAAAGTTTGGTGTCCACTATGTGGAATCCTTATACCATTTCATACTAGTAAAGGAGTGCATGATGTGGCCAAATCCTCTTGGCTACCCAATGTGTCAATCCATTGAAGCTAGATTGTGGATTGGCTAGAAATGTGAAAGTTTGGTGTCCACTGTGTGGAATCCTTATACCATTTCATACTAGTCAAGGAGTGCATGATGTGGCCAAATCCTCTTCGCTACCCAATGTGTCAATCCATTGAAGCATATATATATATATATATATATATATATATATATATATATATATATATATATATATATATATATATATATATATATATATATATATATATATATATATATATATATATATCAACTTTATAGTCTTGAGAGATAAGTTGTGGCAATAGTGGCATATTAGGCATCACAAGTGTGGGAGTTAGAACCATGAATCTCCTTTTGACTTTCATGATTTGAAATTTTAGATTCATTTGTCTCTTCCCGGACCATTGACAAATTGTAAGCAACATAAATCTTATTAACTAGTTATCTAATGACCATATTACCTTATATATGTAACTAAGCTATGTGATTCCTCTAATCTATAAAAATGAATGTGTGTGTGTGTGTGTTGAGCTAGTGCATTGGATCGTTGGTCCACATGGCATCGCCATGTGGGCCAAATCAAAAGACCACACCAATTCCATGTGGCATGCTAAGGTTAGCATGGCCAACGTTAATAGGGAAATATTTTATTTTAAGTGTAACTTTCGATCTAGGACTTAGATCGATGAAAATAATTTATGTCATTGAAAATCTGTCACTAAGCTAGATGTGATGACGACCTTAGCATCTAATTTCACATGTTTTATAAAATAACACTTTTCCATGATCCCATTTGCTTGGAAAACATTAAAAAATAGATATCAAGACATCAATAACACCTTCCACAACCCACATTATTACAAGGGGTGGTAGGAAGTGTTACAATAACCCCAAGATGAATCACGTCATCCCGAGAACACATTTTTTCCATTGTGGTATCAACTCAATGAAGTGAGGGACTCCTTTGTATATAAATATATATTCCAACTTAAAAGGAATATGGAACTCCTATTTTTCTGGGGAGGAATGCACATGGGAACAATGAGATGAGGGAGATCAAAGAGTAGATGTATCACGTGTGATTTTAGCTATAATTGTAAGGTTGGAAAATGCCAATATTTGGCTACCCATTTGATGTTGGTGCATTTCATGAAATATCTAAACTAACAAAGAGAGCTCAAATTTTGTTTCTTCATAGTTCTTTTTATGGTAATCTATAAGTTCATCATGAGATATGCCACTGAACAAACCTTACAGTCCTTGCTACATTTTGTAGTTAAAAGAAATCATGGATGTCATGGTACTTCACCAAGCTCTTCTCATCTCTTTTTTCTTTAGAATATTTCCCTATAGTCTTACCAACATCCTTCGAATCTTTATCTTTGCTCGCTATGATACATTCATTAGAATGGTGATTCAAAAATATACATATTGATTTATATAATGATGTGAATATCTTGACTTTTGTCCTTTTTCTTCTTCTTACAGGTGACACTTTAACTTTTCTAATGAATACATTTTGTAGGTGGTGCTTGTTGTTATTTGGATTTGGAGTTCTTCAATGCCACTCTTTCCTTCAAAGATTTTGACCATAATTTGAGCTCAAAAAAAAAGGCCTTTACTATCTTGTTCACGTCTTTATTACTTTGATTAAGGTTTTCTTTATCTGCAACGAACACTTAAACCCTTCTTAAAGACAATCTATCTTCACTTGTTATGCTACCCATAAGTAAAACACCAAGTCTTTTCCACACCCCATGTGTAAGTTTGGTCTTTTGCTACTCTTCATATTTCATTATTGTTTCTATAATAGTAACGAGGGTCTTTATTGCTTCCTTGACTAGTTTCCCTCGAGGCCATGTTGACTTATTATCTTTTCATATTATTGATATCTTGAAATACGACCTTCAATATCATTTTTCAAATACTTAACCAATAAGAATCTCTAGTTCATCCTCCTTTGATTATAGTATTGTTGATGTTTATAATAATATGAAACTTTTTGACCCATGAGGTGGAGAGTAGTTGGCTCTAGTGGGGTTTTGTCCCCAATAGATATTATATTTAAACTTCAGAAGCCACTTTTGGGGGAAGTAAACTATCCAAAAGGGTTTCAATGAAACTTTTTATTTTTCTTGTTAATAAGTAAATTAAAACAATATTATAATTATTTCTTTCCTTCTATGTATATTTTATAAAATGGGGTGCGACCCTTGGAAGAAGCGTGTTTCATATATCCTATAAATTACATCATGTTTACATATGGCCGCGTCATCGCAACGTATCATGTCGCATATGCGATTGGAACTCAGGTGGGGAGGTTATTATTAAACCCTCCCAACCACTCGGGATAACATCCATTGACATCATTGATCAAAAAGACATTATATATACACTTCAACTCCTTCACCATAGTTACCTAAATCAAATTATTTTAAATAAAATAATAAATTATATTTCAATATCATGAACATATTTAACTTAAACACTAATCCAAATTTGATAAAAATATTTTATCCAATAAACTATTAAGCTCAAACTTCACTAATAAAAATTCATAAAATTCTTTAAAAAGTTGCATATCTTGGATTATATATATATATATATATATATATATATATATATATATTTGGTAAAAAGATATTATATATACACTTAACTCTTTCACCATAATTACTTAAAGTAACTTATCTTAAATAAAATAATAAATTATATTTCAATATGAACATATTTAACCTAAATATTAATTCAAATTTGACAAAATCTTTTATCCAATACACTATTGAGCTCAAACTTCAATAATAAAAATTCATAAATTTCTTTAAAAATTTGCATATTTTAGATTAATTATTTCCTTCTTTCTATGTATATATATAAAACATATATTGGTCAAAGAGATATCATATATACACTTCAATTATTTGACCATAATTACCTAAATTAAATCATTTTAAATAAAATAGTAATTTATATTTCAATATGAACCTATTTAACATAAATATTAATTCAAATTTGATCAAAATATTTTATCCAATACACTATTGAGTTCAAACTTCAATAAGAAAAATTCATAAATTTCTTTAAAAAATTGCATATCCTTGTATAACTAGATCAATTACATTTATTATTATAAATTTTAATCAATTTTTATATAAAGTAAACTTGAACAAATCCACCTTCAACTATTGAAAAAAAAAAAAACCTTCCAACCAAGAAGTTGTTGAGTTCAAACTACTTTCATCAATAAAAAAAATATAAAAATTTCCAAAGAAAAATGCAACTATCTAACAAAATCATTTCAATTTTTCCTTTATATTTTAATTCCACAAAATTATATTACCATCTCAAAATAAAACATGGAAAAACACTCACTCTTCAAACTCTAGAAAAGATGCATTTTTATTAATCGACATCAAATTATAGTTATATTGACTAAGGTTGGAATTTCAAAACAGACCCATCTGTCAAATTTTCCCACCCGTTTTTAGATTTTCAACAAAAGAAATTGACAGTTTTGCAATTTTTAAATTATATTTGACAGGGAAATCCCCCAATACCATCAAATTCTATCCTTGATATTGACCATATAAGTTTCTTAATATAGAAATTCTAAATGATGCAAGCATTGCTGGCATTATGACTAATGTGTTGTCCTCGATGGAAACCTACTTGATGAGTTGTCGTTTGATAGCAACCTACTTGATGAAGATGTCAACAGGATGGGTCTACATGTGGCAAAGAGTTTGGTCAAAGGCATATCAGTTCAGAGACAAAGGATTGATAAAATTGAAATTTCAAGAAGTATATGCGGGTTCTGTAAAGCAAAGCCACATACACACGCAGGTATGAAGAAGAAAAGGCACATACAGTTTCCGCACCATGATATTATAAATACCAAGGGTCCTTACCATGGTATTGCCTTGTGTTATTGAGCCGAACAATGGATTTTTTGATCTCGTCTAAGGAAACCATCAACTGGAGTATGATTTTGACTTCTGGTATTGGATTAGGGCTAAGTTATATAAGGAGATGAAGATCAAAGTGGCAGAGGTGTGCAAGTGCTAAATATTTTATGAATAGTTAGATCTGAAGCAAATATGAATGTAATGGGTTTTTAACTATTTGCTTGATCTAAAACTAAGTATGCACCTGGGAATTTGATGATCGATCATATATAATAGATCTAAAATGACAATGTTGATTATGGGTTGATCTTATCTTGACGTGTGATTTTCTGTGTATGCCGAGATCTGGGTATTTCTGAAGTTTTGTGATGCAATGAAGGTTTGTGCTAGTAATTGAACATTTGTATGTGGGTTTGATAACCTGAAAGGCGCATGCACACACGAGTTTAATACTGGTAAGTCGTGTATATATTATGATCTATAGGCAAGTTTGTTTCCTGAAAAACACATATACACGTGGGGTTCTTTTGAGGAAATCACATACAAAAACTAGGGTTTTGATGTAAAGGATGTCTGATCACTTTAATCAATCTTAATGTGTTTCTGTTGTATGTCAATGAAGTCTTGCTTGATGATCTGAGCTTAACAATAATCTTAAAAGATGAATTGACTGATTGAAGAATGATGAAGATACTTCATGTTTGTGATTAAAGATTAGCAATGGTTGTGTGATTATTCCATAATGATGCAGTGGACCTGTGTATGATTCAGTATTGGTTTCAGAGTGACAGTGGTTCAGTTTTTCAGGATTCAGTGGTTCATTTTCAAGTTTCAATGGTTTAAGATCTGTACGCGGGTATGCTTCAAGGAAAGCGTGTACACATGGGGGTTTCATACTGTAAAGTAGCGTATGTATTTTGATATATGGTTGATCAAGGTTTGTAGTAACATAATCCATTTTTTGTGATGTGCGGTGTGTTGATTTGTATTCTCGTTAGAGTGATCTGATTGTTCTAGTTGTTTAAGATTGGGTTGAAGTTGATTGGTTGAGTTTTGGTTGATTCGGTTGATTCAGTGATTGGGTTTCAGTTGATAGTTGATTCATTTGGGTAAGAGATTGGTTGTTTCAGATAATGATTGGGTAGTTTATTTCAGTAAATAATTTCAACTTTGATATTTGGTTTTGGGCTTAAATGTTGATAGTGGGTCCAGTCTGAAAATTTGATGAAACATGGCCTATAGTTGTGATGTGTTGTATCAGGTGGATCCAGTATGAAAATTTATGAAACATGGTCTATGGAGGTGTTCAGGGTTGGAGCCTTCAATGAGGGAGTTGAAACTTCCTTCTAGTGGTAATCAAGGGGTTGGAGCTCCTTTCCGGTGGGTGCTAATAAACGAGATCAGGGGGTTAGAGCTCCCTTCTAGAGGGTGTTGGAGAACGAGAGAAGGTTGTGGTCTTCTTCAGGTGGGTGCCTCCGTACTAGTATGAGTCCACACTAGTACAAGATTGTGAAAATATTTTATTTATATTAAAATGAAGACAGAGATGACAACAATGATGGTTTTTCCCACATTAGGTTTCCACCTTAAATACCGGTGTTTATGTGCGATGGTTTATTTTGTTCTTATTTTACATGGTTACTGTTTATATAATGTTGAATGAAGTATTGATTCACGGGCTTAAGATAAATAGAAGTTGAATTAACTGAAACATATGTTTTATTGGATATACACTAGTTGTATGAATAGGAGTCGCATACACACCCGGGTTCCCTTTAGTAAAGTCACGTACAAAAATCAAGATATAGAATTGAAAAGTATAATAATTTGAAAATACTAATTCTACTCTAGTATTTTTCCCAACCATCACTGAATGTTAAAACACTTATAATGAGCTGGTATGTATGATGTAAGTGGTTAAAGCGGGATGATATAGCTTTTGAGTTGTAATAAAAATAATTAAGCTTCATGAGATACAACATTTTATAGCACGTCTAAACATTTCAAATGTGAATACACTTATGCACTAACATATATAGTGACTCTCTTTTGAAAAAATATATATAGTGTTTCATTAACATTTGGTTCGGCTGTTAGTATTTTAAACTGTAATACACATACACATTTACAACCAATCGTTAAACTTATAAATGAAATTTAATCTGATGTATTTAAATCATAGTTACCAATTTGAAATCTAATTTAATTCGATACAAAATTTAATTCCTTAAAAATTGGATTGTATACATTTTACAAATACCAAAACATAGGTGTCAATCTCCTTTTTCTTAGGTTTCTTCAATGCTCTTGGCTGGAATATTAAAGAAATTTTATATACTATATTCATAAATTTAACATATACCATAATCTTCACCATATTGCTAATTGAAACTATTTCTCCCAAAAAAAAATTAACTCTTATAAATATTAGACATTGATTCTCACAAATTCACTAATTATCCCCTATATAAAGTATGATAATGTCTTATATCACCCAGTTAGACAATTTTTTTGTATATTTTCTTTGCAATTTAAAACATTAAATGGACATAAATGTTGTTCCATTTGTATGGATGGCTCTGTAAACCCGCCTTACCCCAAACTTTTACATTTTATTTTATTCATCACTATAATTATTTTTAAATAAATTACTTATTTATATTAATATTATGGATATCAAACATTGTAAAGTAACAAGTTTTCTCAATAAAATAAAACTATAACTATAGTTTGGAGCACTGCACCTCTAAAATAAGGTCCTCCCAAAACAATTCTATAATATTGTGCGCCAGAGAAAAAGATCCTCCAAAAATAATTCTTTTCTTTTTTCATAAAAAGATATGGTTGTAATATCTTAAGCCTCTACTATAACCATAGATGATACACTTAAACGATATTAAAGAACACCTATCAGCACCTGTTCTCGGAAATTTACCCACATATATATAGTGGTAAGTGAAGAGCTTTGTTTCTGCTACTGCAGAATTACAATCACGCAAAACTTTTACTTCTAGGGATTTTACTATACCAGTTCTACTTTTACTTCGGCGATGACCAATTTAATCCCAGTCCTCACAGTCATGATGGTTGTTATTCTACGGTAGGAGGAATCAGATCTATCTATATGCCAAAGAGAGATAGGATTCTTCTGAAAAGAAAATTCCTCTTTTGAAAATCCTAGTTCTTAGTTTGGAAATTTATTTAACTTGACAAATCTAGATCTGATATATTTATTATATATGTAATCCGATGCTCAGAGTAATTTAATTTCAATTTCTTCAGATTGGAGAAAGTCAATATTAAGAGTTTGAGAGGGAAAGCAAAGGTTGTGGGCATCGTGATTCCTGTAAGTGGTGCAATGGTGATGACCTTATACAAGGGCCCTGTAATTAAAATACTTTATTCAAATCTAAATGCCAACAATTCCAAGGTTAACAACTAGATGTTGGGCTCCATACTACTTACTGGGTGTGTTTTTGCATGATCATCATGGATTGTATTTCGGGTAATTTACCATGATCATATAAGTGATTTTATGAAAGTTGATTTCTTGATTTTCTACGAAGTCAAATTGATAGTTGATAGTTGTATGTTAATTGGGGTTCCAGTTTTGAAGAAAGTTGGTGACCGTTGCTGTAGATTTTACGGCCATTCGATGGCAGATTTCTGGAATATTCTAGAATCTGCTGGACATAGGCGCGGTAAATTTTTTTTGACCGCATCCATTTCTGTTAGATTCCCGAATATGGGGAATTTATAATGGACTTAAATTCACCAGATTTTACGAAATAAATTATAGTATTTTGAATAAAATATTCAAGGTTTTTGTGTGAGTATTAATCTCTGATAAGGTATCAAAGAGAGTTGTGAGACTGAGTGAATTGGTCTGTTGCTTTTGCTGCTTCCGTTGTTGCCTGAGCATGAGAAAGCGTTGTTCAAGAGGTTGTGAGAGATCACCAGTGTATTGCGTGGAGTCATGTGTTGTTAGTGTCGTGAAGGAGCTTTCTGCAAGGAGCTGTGGGTGGTTTCAAATCAAAGGCCTCCAATCGAGTCGTGCATTGGAGCAATGAAGTTTGATCCATTTTACTGAACCAAGTGGTGGCGTGAAAATCATGGAAGCGATTTGTAAAGGCATGAAAATACTAGAAGCGAAAGATTTGCATACGACGTGAAAAGTGGAAGAAATATTTGAATATTTTATTAGGTCACTTGTTCTCTCCACAAGGACTTCAAAGGGTCAATTTATTTTTAATCAAGCCCAGTCATAAGTTTGAGCTTGTGGTTTTACGAAGAATAAATTTCTTTTGGTTAAAAGGAGAAATAAGGAGTTCAATCTTTTTTTAAAAGAAAAAAAGTTAAAACAACAAAAAAGAATAAATTGCTTTTGGTTAAAAGGAGAAATGAGGAGTTCAATCTTTTTTTAAAAGAAAAAAAAGTTAAAACAACAAAAAAAGTTAAAAAGTTATTGTTGCGAGGTGTGAAAAAGTTATTGTTGCCTGGTATGAAAAAAGTTATTGGTGCATGGTGTGAAAAAGGAGATACAAGGATTAAAATAGTATTCGTTTTAAAGCTTTAAATGGTTGAATATTTATAATTTTTTTATTTTTTTTCAAATTCATGGTTGGAGAAAGAAACTTTTTGTTATTATGTCAAATCTTTTGGCTTATATTTATTTGAATGAATCCACTAGAAGAAAATATTTCAATTAGAAATTCAATGATGGGGCCAACCCACGTGGTGGTCCTGCCGTTAATGCGCTTCCCTTGATGGTGTACCAACAAATGAATATATTAATCAAGAAGATTTTGGATATATGTCAATTGATTTTCAATCTGTGTTGAATTGAGTGGGGTTACGATGATTGTACGCTGGTTGTTTGTCTAGTGGACATCTGTCCCTCCTCGGAATTCTACGAACCCGCCTTGATATAGGGTTTCACACCTTCGCGCTCATTTGGTTATTCGTTGTTTCTCCCGGTCATTTGCTCTGTGAGCTCTCGGCGATCCCTTGCAGCTTTGCTGTGGTTTTCTGTGTGTTGCTCTGAGGTTTGTCCACCTGGTTTCCTGAGCTACGTGCTCCTGGTAACCTTCACAGCCTTGATCATTTGGGACTCGGCCTGGAAGTTTTCCGTTCACTCGGCAAATTTATGAAACCCTGGTAAGGTTTGCGTTCTTATGTTCTTCTGCTTGTATGTCGGCTGTTACTGTGTGTTTGGTGTCTGCCTTAGTGGGTCTCCACCTCTGTGCGTCTTTTATCGGTTCGCTGTCTGTGTTTTCACGAGTGTTTACAGTTGGTTGATGGCCATATGGTCCTTGGTGACATTTCTACAGCGCTGGTTTGATTCCTCCACAAACTCGGCAGGATTATGGTGGCGTTCTCCGTCGGTTTCTCCGCCAACTTACCTGGTAAGTTCCTGTTCTATGTTGGACACTTGTACTCCTCTTCTACCTGAGTCTAACGTCTTCGGCTCCTTCGTGAGCAGGAAGGTCATTCGAAGGTGTAGTTGCGGTTACGGCTTGCCTGTCAGGTAAATAATGCACTGTATTTTATTCGTTCATTCAATTTCCAGTTACCCTGTATTCTGTTCCTTGGAGTCTAATCTCGTTCTGTTGGTTCTCTTCACAGGTGGAGCCACTCGAGGGTTTCGGCGCTTGGACTCTCAGCTGTTCCGAACAAAACACAGGTAGCGTCGTTCTGTTCGTTTGTGGTTTGCTTGACCTTAATATTACGACTTGTAGGGTTGATATTTTCTTGTTGGCCTTGAGCCGCTGTCTGTATTTGGTTCTCTGGTCGTTAGGCACCGTCGTTGGTTATGGAAATGAGTTGGGGTCTTATGGGGTTTGGCTTCTGTTTGCAATTAGTTTGATTTCCACGTCTGTGAACTGGGTTCGGTTCTTTACTTTGAACAGAATGTAAATGAACAATAAATTTTGGATCACTGTATTTTTGTAACTCTATGAATTCAGCGCTAGAATAGATTTGGGTTGCATTCGTAAATTCACATACCTGATATGGTTATTTTATGTCTGGTTATTTTTGTTTGTGCCGCCTGTAACTGGGCGCTGTTGCTTCTCCTCTGGCTTTGGTTATCTTCTCCTTTTGTCTTAGGACCTGTAGCAACGCATTGACATTCTTTACATGATAAATTAATACCAATTATTACACAAGTATTGAGGATGCTGTAGGGATGTATGTGCACAGAAAACAATTATATCTCCCTCTCTGTATTTCTTATTCAGTCGAACCCCCTAATGTGCTTTTTCCCTCTTTTTAATAGCACTGTTTACAAACTGTTCTAACTGCTGTTAGTTTGTTCAGTTGGTTACATCAGTTATTCCTCATACGGAACTTTGCATGGTTTTCTAATACATTTTCTTTTCATGCTTTTACAACAATAATTTAACTCTCTAGAAACAACGACTTTAACTAATTACTACTGCTCCTAATTAAAATTTATTACATTAATCTTAGGCAACTTAATGAAAGAAAAGTAAAATAAAGAAATAACAAGTATACTATCCATCCAGTGAATTAATTTCTCCGTCCTCTTCAGAAACCATATCAACCTCGCTTCTGTCTTTGCCCTGTCAGCCAGATGCTCCTGCATCAGGCTCCCGGGTACGAGTACTGTTGGTATCGCACAAGGGCTCAAACTTTCTCTGATCAGTGCCTTATCCAGCAACTCTTGCACCTGTTTACGAATCTCTTCATTATCTTTCGTGCTCATTCTATATGCTGTCTTATTCGGTAGGCTTGCTCCAGGTATGAAATCGATATGATGGCTAATGCTCCTCTTGGGAGGCAACTTATCTGGTAGATCGTCAACTACAATGTCTTTAAATTCTTCCAACAACTCCTGAATCTCTGCAGGCAATTCTGACTTTTCTGTGTTCAGCAACATCGTTTTTGTCCTCCTTACAATCGCATAATTGACCTCGTTTTCCTCAATCTGCTTCACAAACTGTTTTCCTCCTATTAACAATGCTTTTGTTCCACTTGATTCTGCTGCATCCTCCTCTTTGATGGGTACAAGCGTATGTTTGATCCCATCTTTCACAAATTTGTAACAATTCGTCTTCCCATCATGCGTCACCTTCCGATCATACTGCCACGGTCTCCCTAGCAGTATATGGCATACGTCCATTGGCATAATATTGCAGAAAACCGTGTCTTGGTATTTGCCAATGTGAAATTCAACCTCGCATTGTTCATCAACTAATAGTTGGTGGCCTTTCTGTAGCCACGACACCTTGTAAGGTGTGGGATGCTTAAGTTGTTTCAATCCCAGCTTTTCCACCATCTCGGTGGCAACTAAATTGTCTGTACTTCCGCTGTCTATGATCAATTTACAACACTTTCCGTGTGATTTGCAAACTGTTCGGAACAGTGCCTTCCGTTGGGTTTGTTTAGCCATCTCCTTTGCTGGCTTCAACAATACTTTGTTTAAAACTAAAGCCTCTCCTGTTCCTGCCACATTTTCTATCTCCCGGGGTTATGCTTCAGCTTCCTCAGGCTGCACAACAAATGCTCCCCTCTAGCCACCGTGCTCAGCTTTTGGGCATTCGAAGGATCTGTGCCCCCACTTATGGCACCTGTAGCACTGGACATTAGTCCCCCTTCTGCGACCATTTCCTCTTCCCCGCTGATATGGTTGACCTCCTCTGGTGCTATCTCCCTTCTCTGCTGTCCCTGAAGCTCTGGAGCTGCTGCCTTCTTCGCTATTAGTGGCAGTTCTCCCTCTGCCGTAGGACTGTCCTCGTCCTCTGCCATTTCCTCGCCCTCTCCTATTATTCTGTTTCCTGTTAATTTTTTCTTCAGCCTTTACAGCACTCTGAAAGGCCTCTTCTATATTTCGTGGAGAGAGAATACTAATCTCATCTAGTATTTCCAGCCTCAAGCCATTCACGTATCTCGCTATTTTTTCTAGAGTATCATCAGTATAACCAGCCCGCAAGTTTACACGATAAAACTCCTCTGTGTATTCCTTTACGGTCATACCTTTCTGCCTTAAATTCTGCACTCGTCGATAAAGTTCAACCTGATAGTCTTTAGGCAAAAATCTGCCCTTCAGTTTTGCCACCATCCTTGGCCACTTTCTTATCGATAACTTGTTCATCCGTCTCCTGTCCGCTTGGACACTATCCCACCATAAAGCGGCATGTCCTTTTAACTTAGTCGTAGCAAATCTAACTCTTTTGTCCTCACTGATCTCTTCGTTTTCAAAATACTTATCTAACTCACTTACCCAATCCAGCAAGACATCTGCGGACAGACTGCCATCATAGTTAGGGATCTCAGGTTTGGGTTTGCTGCTAGCTAACAGTACCGATCTCAATAGTCTTAACTCCGGGGCTTCTTCCTCTGATCCATTTGTAGCAGTTGCTGCCTCTTCTTCACTATCATCCCCAAGTTCTGGGTCTCTTCTCCTACCTGCCTCTACTGCTTCTAAGCGAGCAGTAAGGATTCTCAACTATTCCCTCAAGCCCTCGTCTGCTACTCTGCGTGCACCTCTTCCACGTCCTCGTCTTTGAACTTCCATCTCCCTCTGTTTTCTTCAAATTCTGCTCTGATACCACTTGATGGGGCCAGCCCACGTGGTCCCGCCATCAATGCGCTTCCCTTGATGGTGTACCAACAAATGAATATATAAATAAAAAAGATTTTGGATATATGTCAATTGATTTTCAATCTGCGTTGAATTGAGTGGGGTTACGGTGATTGTACGCTAGTTGTTTGTCTGGTGGACATCTATCCCTCCTCGGAATTCTACGAACCCGCCTTGGTATAGGGTTTCACACCTTCGCGCTCATTTGGTTATTCGTTGTTTCTCCCGGTCATTTGCTCTGTGAGCTCTCGGCGATCCCTTGCAGCTTCGCTGTGGTTTTTTGTGTGTTGCTCTAAGGTTTGTCCGCCTGGTTTCCTAAGCTATGTGCTCCTGGTAACCTTCACAGCCTTGATCGTTTGAGACTTGGCTTGGAAGTCTTCCGTTCACCCAGCAAATTTATGAAACCCTGGTAAGGTTTGCGTTCTTATGTTCTTTTGCTTGTATGTCGGCTGTTACTGTGTGTTTGGTGTCTGCCTTAGTGGGTCTCTGCCTCTGTGCGCCTTTTATCAGTTCGTTGTCTGTGTTTTCACGAGTGTTTACAGTTGGTTGATGGCCGTATGGTCCTTGGTGACAATTCTACATCGCTAGTTCGATTCCTCCACAAAATCGGCAGGATTATGGTGGCGTTCTCCATCGGTCTCTCCGCAAACTTGCCTGGTAGATTCATGTTCTATGCTAGACACTTGTACTCCTCTTCTACCTGAGTCTAACGTCTTCGGCTCCTTCGTGAGCAGGAAGGTCATTCAAAGGTGTAGTTGCGGTTACGGCTTGCCTGTCAGGTAAATAATGCACTATATTTTATTTGTTCATTCAATTTCCAGTTACCATATATTCTGTTCCTTGGAGTCTAATCTCGTTCTGTTGGTTCTCTTCATAGGTGGAGCCACTCAAGGGTTTCGGCGCTTGGACTCTCAGCTGTTCCGAACAAAACACGGGTAGTGTCATTCTGTTCGTTTGTGGTTTGCTTGACCTGAATATTACGACTTGTAGGGTTGATATTTTCTTGCTGGCCTTGAGCCGCTGTCTGTATTTGGTTCTCTGGTCGTTAGGCACCGTCGTTGGTTATGGAAATGAGTTGGGGTCTTATGGGGTTTGGCTTCTGTTTGCAATTAGTTTGATTTCCACGTCTGTGAACTGGGTTCGGTTCTTTACTTTGAACAGAATGTAAATGAACAATAAATTTTGGATGACTGTATTTTTGTAACTCTATGAATTCAGCGCTGGAATAGATTTGGGTTGCATTCGTAAATTCACATACCTGATATGGTTATTTTATGTCTGGTTATTTTTGTTTGTGCTGCCTGTAACTGGGCGCTATTGCTTCTCCTCCGGCTTTGGTTATCTTCTCCTTTTGTCTTAGGACCTGTAGCAATGCATTGACATTCTTTACATGATAAATTAATACCAATTATTACACAGTATTGAGGACACTGTAGGGATGTATGTGCACAGAAAACAATTATATCTCCCTCTCTGTATTTCTTATTTAGTCGAACCCCCTAATGTGCTTTTTCCCTCTTTTTAATAGCACTGTTTACAAACTGTTCTAACTACTGTTAGTTTGTTCAGTTGGTTACATCAGTTATTCCTCATACGGAACTTTGCATGGTTGTCTAATACATTTTCTTTTCATGCTTTTACAACAGTAATTTAACTGTCTGGAAACAACGACTCTAACTAATTACTACTGCTCCTAATTAAAATTTATTACATTAATCTTAGGCAACTTAATGAAAGAAAAGTAAAATAAAGAAAAAACAAGTATACTATCCATCCAGTGAATTAATTTCTCCGTCCTCTTCAGAAACCATATCAACCTCGCTTCTGTCTTTGCCCTGTCAGCCAGATGCTCCTGCATCATTCAATTTGTTAACAATTTTAGAGGATTATAATTTGTGGTCAATTGTGAGTAGGGATGAGCCCAAATCCACTGTTGTAGCTTTCATTCTACATTGGGAAAGACGAAAACAAAGGTGCTTCTGCATATGTTAGTAAAGGACAACATTATTCTTCACATCAAATATGAAACATGGGATGTGCTCAAAGGTTTGTATGAAACAACAAATACAAACTAAATATTATTTTTGAATACTAAGCTTTTGTCTATAAAAATGGATGCAAATGAAAATATAAGCAATTTCATGTCTCATATCAAGTATTTAAGTGATAAGTTAGGAGATATTGGTGAAAAGGTGTCTAGTAGTGACTTGGTCACCATCACATTAAATGGCTTAGTGCAAAATTATCAAATTTTTGTTTCAAGTCTTTTAGCTAGAGAAAAACTCCCTACATTTAATGAGTTGACAAGAATTCTTATACAAGAGAAAGAGAGGATGAAGAGCTTTAATTTGTGCCCTAGTAGTTCATATTTGGCATTGGTAGCCAAGGGTAAATAGCCATAAGGCAAGTCATGGGACAAGAATAAAGGAGGCAATTTTCAAGTAAAACCGAAAGGTATCGCACAATCTAAATTTCCAATGCATGATAAGAGAAATGGTGATTGTTATTATTGTCGAAAACCTGGTCATCACTCTAACGATTGCTATAAAAGAAAATGTAATGATTCTAAACAAATAAACATAAGTCATAATGGAAAATTTGTGGACAAAGACACCTCAATCAGTGACGGATTTAAAAATATTAGATTATTTGTTTTTTATACTACATTGTTTGTGGAAACTGATGATGTGAATGCTCGGTTCATTGATTTTGGTGCATCACTTCATATGAATTGTAACAAGGATTGATTTGATGAATATTATCAGAACATTGATGGAACACGTGTTTATCTAGGAGATATAGATCGCTTAAATTTCAAGGTTACGGAGTAATAGGTATTAATTTTACTAATGGACGAGAGAGACAGATCCATTAAGTGATGCATGTTCCTTGTATCAAAAAGAATTTAACTTGTGTTTCTACTATTGTTGACCAAGATTTGAAGACGGAATTTGTTAAATCACAGTGTGTTGTTAAAGACATTCAAGATCATTGTAAGGTTATTACCATAGGTACCAGAGTTGGAGGGTTGTATAAGGTGGATGTGACTAGGTTAGGTCATCAAGTGTTGGCATCTACAACAACGTCAATAGTAGAGTTATGGAATCAAAGGTATGGGCATTTAAATGACAATGATTTAATGTTACTTCAAAAGAACACAATGGTTGAAGGTCTTCCTATTATGAAGAATGATCATGTTGAATGTGAAGCATGTGTACTTGACAAGCAACATAGAGAGGAATTTCCTGTACATAAAGAAAAAAGATAGTGGGAAATATTTAAATTAATTCACACTAATGTATGTGGACCTATGCATACTATATCTCATGGTGGAGGCTGATATTTTCTTATTTTTGTTGATGGTAGATCTAGATATACATGGTTCTATTTCATAATAAAACGAGTGATGTTTTTAAGTATTTTAAAGAGTTTAGAAATATGGTGGAAAAACAAACTGACAAGTGCATCAAAATTATGAGATCCGATTAGGGGGGGAGAATATAAATAAATAAAATTTGATCAATATTGTAAAAGAAATGGGATTCTACAACAATTTACTGTGCCATGTACACCTTAGCAAAATGGAGTTGTTGAGAGGAAAAACATAACACTAGTAGAATATGTGCGTAGTATGCTTCAAGGTAAACATATTTCTAATGATTTTTGGGTTGAAGCCATTAATACCAGTGATTATTTGAAAAATAGGAGTCCAACCAAAGTTTTAGCTCTTAAAACACCTTTTGAAGCATTTTATGGGTATAAACCAAAAGTGCATCATTTAAGAGTTTTTGCTTGCAAGGCCTTTTCTCATATTCCAAAAGATGAAAGAAGAAAACTTGATATAAAGTCAATACAGTGCACATGTATTGGTTATGTTGACACTACAATCAACACCCTCCAAAATTTTTCCTACACTTGAATTTTGGAGCCTATTGAGGATCTAACAATCTGTCATCCATGGTCACTTCATTGTTGATTGATGTTGTATTAAGTGTTTAATTGTTCTTCTTCGATTCTAATGGTCAAAGTCACTTGCTCATACATGCTCAGTCCTTGTTGAATCTAGAAGCATGATTCTTTTATGCAAGATTGAACAAGCATAAGATAGTCCATCAAGATAGTGTCGATGCAATGCTCAATCCATGTCAACAGTCAATGTGCTCTTTCATTGGCCGTTTCCATCACTTAGGTCACATTCATACTTATATTTTAGTGAGTTTTTCCAACTGTCTCTTTTGGCATACCTTCACTTTCACAAGTGATCCTTTCACATTCGTGGGTATCACATTTTCTTGATTTCACTTTAATAAGTGTCATTTTCATGTTATCTTCACTTTGGCATGTGTTGCTTTCAAGTTCGTTCGCATTTGCAAGTGTCGTTTTCATGTTTTTTTATTATCACAGATGCCACCTTTTGTTGTTGTTTTTTTTTTTGGTAGATAAGCACCCATGGGGGATTTGAACCAGTGACCTATCGCAAGGAGTGCCTTAATAATGCACCCATTCACCATCAATCCAAACCACCTTTTGTTGTTTTCATTCTTGCATGTGTCGTACGTTTACACATCACTAGAGTTAGTTTTGCAACACTATTTTGCATTAGATGATCCTACATATCATTAGAATACATGTTGGACACATTTCTACAACTTAGAACACCTTTTGGTCATATTCACTTTAGCACGTGTCGTTTTCAAGTTCATTTACATTTGCAAGTGTTGTTTTCATGTTTTCTTATTGTCACAGGTGTCATATTTTGTTGTTTTCATTCTTGCATGTGTCGTACCTTTATGCACCACTAGAATTAGTTCTAGAGCACTCTTTTTCATTATATGGTCCTACATATCATTAGAATACGTGTTAGACACATTTCTACAACTTAGCACACCTTTTGGTCATAGTCGTCACTTATGTCACAACTTGTGTTCTAAGAGTCATAATGTGTTGTTTCAAATGTCAAACTTAGAAATAAATTTTACTTTGCTATCATTTCAAGGTATGATTTCTATCCATGAGTCATGTGTATCCTTTTGTCTTGTATTGATGTCTTTCATGTGTGTGATCCAAGATTGAGTCATGTTTGGATGCATTCCCCTCTCTTACTCTTATGATCCCACAATTGTGCATTCTGAGAGCTCTCCTTGGTCACCATGTTGAGTGAAATGTGTGAAGGAATTAACCCTCTTATCAGGTGATGAACTTAACCTATTCATGAGCCTCAATGATGTAACCTTTCTAACTAAGACTTGTTCATTAAGTTGTTCTCAAGGTCACCTGAACTCAATGCACATTAAGACCCTTCTAAGGACAATCACCTAACCCTTGTTGTTCATATTGAATCACCGCACTATGTTTGGATCACCTATTCCTTACATATCACATAGAGATCATGTACCCCTTCCACTCTTTTGTATAAGAAAACTATGCAATGAAAAGGAAATCCTATCCTCACAATGCATTGAAAACCCTCCTAGGAAAAGTGACTCCCTTGTTAAGGATTCCCTCAGTGAAAATCACATTCTAGATGAAAAAGTATCTATTTTTGGGTCAAAATATGCAAGCATGGGAGGAAAAGTGCATTCCAAACTAATAGTGACCCCTTTTTTTGAAAAATTGCATTGTATTTCAAGCCTTCCCTTCCTCCTGGTGCATGGTACAGTAAAAAGGATTAATCTTGCTTCCATTGATCATTGTTGCTCCTATCTGTTATTAAGATTTTCCTTGTCAAGCCTTCCTCAGAGGATGGCACAGTCTTAAGAGACAATGGACCCTTGTTGAGAAAAATTGCGTTGTCCTTAAGACCTTCTCTTCCAGCGCATAGTGCAGTCTCAAGCCTCAAGGCTTCAACCTTGTTCCTTGTTTTTACCCTTTGCGATGACACTTACTTAAGAATTTCCTCTTTAGCACATGGCACAGTAAAAAGGCTCAAGGAGGCCTCCTCTTAGTGCTTGACTAATCAAAATGTTTTTTCAAAGTCTTCCTCTCTTTCCTTCTTGGCGCATGGCGTAGTCTTAAGCAATAAGTTATTTACCTTGTCCCTTGAGATTCCCCACTATGTTGGACCAAAGAGGCCCTATTTATAGTGCATATCACAATAATAGTGAAAATTGGAGCCTTATGAGGCCTCTGATGAGATCAACTGTGCGTTACTTATCAAGCCTCCTACCTCCAACTCTTCCACATGCTTATCATAAGAATTTCATTCCGTGGGCTAGGTAATGATATAGTAGATGATTTTAAGACTAATTTGTCATTTCCATGGTTGATCTTCATTAGAAAGAGTAATTTCTCAGAATGACAAGGTGATGCTCAAGGAATATAGTGAATATAATGAACAAAGAACACTTTCCTAGAAGAAGTACAAATAAGAATAATCATAAAGACATGAAGTAGATCATGGACCATGATAGAAAGAAGACATTGCTTGGTGACTCAGAAGATTACAATAATGATCCAAGACCGTTTGGAGGGTGAGGATAAACAACAAAGTGGATATTTACATGAATATGAAGCATATAATAAATGTACCATCAAGAATGAAAGATAAAGAAGAAAAGAGAGCAACTTGGCATTGCCACCTCACTATGAGCTCCATGTCATCATTGTCAAGGTGTAACTTATACAAGTGCCATATCTATGTCAAATGTGTTCATGTGTCATGCCATGCAAACATGTGGAATTAAATGATGCATTCTCAAGAAAAGGACACAATTTAATGTGTGGAATTTCAAGAGTCATATGTGGAATATGAGAAGTCACATGAGGAAAACTGAGTCAAATAAAAGTCCAAAAGTCTAAAGGTTGTATAAAAGTTCAAAGGTCACACTTGAAGTCAAAGAGTCATGAGGGAAGCTCAAGAGTCATGGGAATATGAAATGCCATTCTTCTTATTATAAATACACCATCATAACTCAAATAGAGGCTTAGGCTCTGGAGAGTTTGTCTTGGATTCTCTAACTTGTGATAAGAGAGAAGATTATTGTTTGGAGAAGCAAGAAGTGACTTAATGTTCGACTATTGGAACTAGTGCCTCATTGTTGTTCCTATGTACTTGGATATTTCACCCAATAATTGAAGCTCGATGAGCCAACACATCTTCATGCATGTATTGCGAATATTGTAGGACTATTCCTTGGATGTTTGTAGTATATGTTATGTTCATATGTACTAAGGAAATTGAAATACTTCATTGGATTTGGCACTTATCATGTTGAATGTGTGTTGTATTTTCTTTAATGATTGTGTGTCTATGTGAACTATTTTTCTAGGTAGCTAATAGTATTTTCTTCTGTCTCATGTGTTTCTCTTAAGTTAGTACTATTACTTCCTTCTAGAGACTCACTCTTGTCTCCCTCTCATGAAGGTGTTATTTTACACATTGCAATTGGTGCTACATAATGTCAACTTGCTTGTTCAAGGGTTATGTATATAATATCTTGTGTTATTCATTGAAACCAAGGTGAACATTACATTATGGTGGTCGAGCTGATACTTAGCATGGGGCACCTTCTACCAACGATGTGAGGTCTAATTGGGACTTCACATCGGGGATACCTACTGTATGTTGGCAATATCCAACACCGTCAACATTATGGTGCCAAAAGGAGGGCTAGATGATAATCTATGCCCATTGAGTCTATTTTGAAGCTTTTGTATTTAATGGCTCATTCCCAAATCATAATCCCAAAGTTTTTTTTCTAACCTATACATTTGTAAACTCTTTATCTCCATGGAACAATTTCATGACTTGTCTCTATTCAAGTTTGATAGTGAAGATGGAACATTCATAGTTGAGCATACATCTAATTTTCTTAATTTTTGTTAATTTTATGCAATCGATGATGAAGATATTTCTTGCGTTCTTTTCTTCCTCACCTTTGAAGGTCGTGTTAGTTGATGGTTTCATACCTTACCATCTACCTCTATCCATTCTTTTGATCAATTCCTCAAGGATCTTCTTCAAGCTTCTGATAGGTATGATTATCAATATGTTTATAAAAGAATTAATCAACTTATAATGGAGCCTAATGAATAAATTGATGGTTTTTTTAATACATTATTTAACTTATGTTATTTCCCAAAGAAGATACAGATTGGGATTTATTTACACAAAATTTTGAACTTTTGGTTCAAATCTCTTTGAATTAGTGTGAACCTAGACCCTCATATGTTCCTATTTCCCAAACTTTTGTAAACTGTGAGACACATCTAATCTCAGAGGAGGAACCTACTATTCCTTTTTTCCCCTATCCTCCTCCTTTTCCAGTACCATTTGACGTGCGTCTATGTATTAATGCTGAAGTTAGGAAATTTGAAAATCAAATTCTTAATCCATCTCCTCAACCTTTACCCTCTTCCCATGATTTAGATATGATTGAGGATAATTTTGAATGGTTCATGGAGCCTAAGGTGAAGGCTAATCCCATGATTTGTCAAGATTATATTAACACTCATAACTCAAGTCTTGAATCTGATTTGGATACCTGTCATCCTCTATCATCTCCTTCTCATGATCTCTTGCACCTTGATCCACTTGATCAACCTATTCCAAACCCAAGTGATTAGATGCAAGGTAGTCACATTTCACATATAGAGGATCATAAAAGTGAAGATTCCTTTGATATTTCTTCTCTTTTTCAAAGTCCTCTTTACCAAAATAATGTTTATCCATCCTTGGATTATATTGAATTTACTAATCCTAGTAGTCAATCAAATGAAATTAATTTTCTTAATCAATCTAAAATCTTGGGCAACCATCATTCTAATGATGATTATTTTTTTGATGTATGTGGTGGTGAATGCCCAAGTGCATCTATTGATATTTCAATTTCTCAAGAAAATAAAAATTCAAAATATTTAGACCTTGAATCTATTTCGGTCTAAGAAGATTATGTTATTGAAACTTCTTCTTCAACTCACGTTCCCTTGTGCCTTATTGTTTGTAGTATCTTAATTTGTGATGAAGATACTCCATGCTCTTCAAATTCATCACTTAATGAGGAGATTTATGAATTGACACAAGGTAGTGAGATCATCTATGATGAGGAAGAAGGTAAGAAACTCATCAAGTACCCATTCCATTCCCTATAATTTTTAGTTTTGCATGAAGAAAATTATCCAGTGAAAGTTAGTCATGAGATTTTTCCAATCCATCCATCCTTAGATGTTTAATCAAAAGAATATTTTGACTTGAGTAATCTGTTTGTTGAAGATGCATAGTCCAATCAAATCAGTGATGTATATGGCTTCCAACCAGATAGTAATGATGACCAGGTGCTCAATATTTAGCTCAAAATAAAATTTCTCATAATCGCTCGAAACCTGAACGACCGCGCCCATCTCACCAAAACGATCCCAATACAACTTGTTTCACTCAAAACCGAGTTCTTATGAGGAAGTTATCACTTTCTGTCCGCTTTTTGAAATAGAGGAATTTAAAAAAAAATGTACAGTCACTGCAAAGTCAGCAGTCTGTACTGCTAACAAGGCAGGTGACTGGGCAGGGTCAAAGGTTGGTCAACACTCAATCAGAGTTCAAAAAGCGGGATATTTTGGTTTGTCATTAGGTGTGGTGATGTGGCATGTTTATATTAGTTGAAAGTGGACCAATGAGGAGGGGACAAGTGGCAAGCCCAGAGACTGCCATGTGTCCCTCCCCAAAGGACCGGCTATGGTGCACTTTACCAAAATTTTGGGCAGGTCAGCAGAGTTGAACCTGCGACCTCGCCCACGTAAACCACATGACATACCACTACACCACACCATTGGATCTTAATAGTCTATGGTTTCCAAATGTATTTATTGTTTAACAGTTTGCGAGTTGGGGGTTAGGAGGGAGCCAGCCCACAGGCCAGCTCCCTCCCATGTGAACACATCACATTAACCACTGACTAACGATTAAGAAACCACGCGGATTAATGCGCCTAACCACCATGAAACCACGACATGTATCCACTATAATAACCACTAGAATAATGGTTTAACATCACTGTGGGTTAAGCGCTAATTAATCTGTTTTAATGCACCTATCCACTAATTAACCTCCAGTGTAATTCGATGAACTTTTGGCAGTCCATCCTTTTTTGGAGGTAACTACAGTTTTAGAGGAGGTTTACTAGAGAAAAACTATTTTGACCATAACTGGAGAAAAATTCAACCAAATTGAGATCCGGAAAAGGTGTTCCTAGATGATTTGGGAATTATGAGCACATTGAAGAAGGTTTCAGGAGCAGTAGAGCATTTTAAACAACACATTTTCCATTATTGAGCTAATACAAAGGCCCAAGCCATGTAAGTTGGACCAAGGAGATGTACCCTAGGAGGGGTGAAATCCTTCATCAAAACAATGTGTTAAGTGTTCAATTTGATGGTTTGTTGTAATTTTATTTGCTGTTGTTCAACACTTGTTTTTCATGTCATTTTTCTCATGAACTTAACATAAAACTTGATAAAATTTACCTGTCTTCATTCACAATCACCATAAGGGAACCTATGAACATGAAGCAATTGACAAGCATTTGTTTATAAATCTGAAGTTGAAATTAACACAACAAAACTAACATTCAACAACAGATCAAGTTGGTATCGGAGAAAAGGTTTATTTTCTTGATTTCTTAAGTTTTGTGCAAGTAGGGTTTTAATGGTTGCAAATTTGTGATGCTTACAAGGTTAAAGTTGCAGAAAGGAGAAGGGAAACTATTAGTTGCAACTCCTGAGGTAATTCCCAAAAGAAGGAGAGCCACAAGGCCACAATAACCACCCAAAGTTCCAATCCTAGCTGCACTTGAAACACCTCAAGTTTTACCTTCAATTGAGATTGAGGACGTACAAGAAGTACCAGAATCTGAGCTTGAATCAAAAGGCATCATGTCTGGAGCAAGAGAGACTGAAGGTCTTTCAGAAGAGGAAGCATTCAAGAAAGATTTCTATGACTTAACTGACATGGTTAGAGTCCTCTATGAAGAGAGGAATACTAGAATGGTTGGAGAGAGTTATAAACCTCCACATGGATAGGGAAGCTTAGGAGATAAAAAGGATGAAAAGAAGGATTCAAAGGGTAATGGAGGAAAGCCTACTCCATCTCCACCATCTTCATCATATTCCTCTTCATCTTCATCATCCTCAACATCTCAAACAACATCATCTTCCACTTACACCACAAAAATTGCTCATACTCATTCAAAAACCCCAAAGGAAAAAAACTACCTCACTCAAATTGGATATTAAGTTTGAATTTCCCATGTAAAATGGTGAGGTGAATGCAGAAAGGTTAAATAATTAGATTCGACAATTGGAGGTTTATTACAAAATTTAGAACCTTCAAGAAGATGACATAAAGATCTAGTTGGCTTCATTGAGGCTATAAGGAGCAGCATTAGTCTGGTGGGACACAAAGACTCAAGAGGAATGCGAATTCATGGTAAGATATCCATTTCTTGGGTTGAATTTATTTCTGCAATTAAAAGACAATTTTATCCTTTAGCCTATATGAAAAATTCCATTATGAGTTGGCAAAATTTTAGGCAACTCATGGGCCAAATAGTTCAAGGCTATACCCAGGAGTTTAGGAAGAGGGACTTGTTGTTAGAGTAAAATTGAATTCCTAAGATACACTGTTGAAATATATTGGGGGTTTACATTCCTACTTAAAAAATACTATCCTTATGCTCAATCCAAGCAATTTTGATGAGATATGTGTGCAAGCCATGCACCTTGAAGCAAGGGGAAAGAACTTTCAGGAAGAAGGTAGTAAGAATAAGCCATTCAAGGGTAAGGAGAAAGAGAAGGGAGGAAAATGGAAGGGAAAGAAGAATGCCAGTGTGAAGAAAGAAGGGGAGAAAACTATATGCCAACATTGTTCCAAAGCTGGGCATGATGAAACTCATTGTTGGAAATTACATCCCGAACTAAGGCCTAAGAAACCAAACAATAAGGGAAAACAAAAGATGATCCTAACACACAACATTATCTTGGATCAAATTCTGGTGATAAGACCAAGATTTCAGCCATGGTCCCAAAAGGAAAAGAAGTTGTTGCAAGCACTAGTTCCTCACATAGTCATAACAACACTCCAAATGAAGAATCAAGAATAGAATTGTTCCATGTAAGGGTAATTTAAAATCATACAAAGATTGATGCATTATTTGATAGTGGGTCACACTCAAACTTAATTTCATAAGACTTGGTCAAAAATCTTAACCTTGAAACTGTACCTCACCATAAGCCATATCCATTGGTTTGGATAGTCAATAATGCAAATTTATATGTTACAAGGAAATTCTTATTCAAGTTTGCCATTACTGAAAAGTTCTTTGATGAAGTTGAGTTAGATGTAATTCCACTTAACATCTCAGGAATCATTTTGGGAAGTCCTTATTTGTATGATAGGAAAGCAGTATTTTATTGCCATGAAAATAAATATCTATTGCTCAAGGATGGGCGGAGTACATTGTGAGAGAACATCACGAAAAGTTGAACATTTCTTTGGTTAATGTAGGGCAGATGAAGAGACTAGTAAGTGCAAGTAAAAATTTTGTGCTTCTCATGACCAAGCAAAAGAATAATATTGATTATGAATCTTTTGAAGTTTGTGATGAAAAATTAAAATCTGATTTGTTTGAAGTGGTAAGCAAGCATGACGAAATGTTTCAGGAACCAAAGGGGTTACCTCCCAAGAGGGGAATTCAGCCTGAGATACAACTGTAGCAAGATGTTCCACTTCCAAACATTGGCATGTATCACATGTCGATTATGGAGAGCATGGAAATCAAGAAGCAAACTCAATAATTTCTTAACAGAGGTATCATATGCCCATCTACTTCACCATGTGGTTCGCCCATTGTCTTGGTGCCAAAGAAGGATGGGACTTGGCGCATGTGTGTGGATTTCCATGCACTGAACAAAATAACAGTAAAGAATCATTATCCACTCCCAAGAATTGATGATTTTCTTGATCAATTGAGGTATGCAAAGTATTTCACTAAGTTAGACTTACGAAGTGGTTATCATCAAGTTAGAATCACTGAAGAGGACACTTGGAAAACCACATTTAAAACTAAGCAAGGATTGTTTGAGTGGCTTGTTGTGCCTTTCGGTCATACAAATGCTATAGCTACTTTCATGCGAGTTATGAATGATGTATTGAGAACATTTCTAGATGAATTTGTCATTGTTTACTTAGATGATATTCTCATATTCAGCAAATCCAGAGATGAACATGTCATGCATGTGAACAAATTACTTGATGTCTTGAGAAAAGAATAGTTATTTTTAAAGATTTCGAAGTGTGAATTTGGCAAGACTTCTTTAGTGTATTTGGGACACATTGTTGAAAGAGGTGAGCTGAAGATAAACCCCTCTAAGGTTGAGATCATTCTAAAATGGCCCAATCCCAATAAAGTTACAGAGGTAAGAAGCTTTCTAGGGGCAGCACAATATTGGAGGAAATTTATTGCTAATTTTTCTTCCATTACAGCTCCATTACATGCATTGACTAGTGCCAAGAAAGTATTCCATTGGGGAGATGTACAACAGAAAGCATTTTATGCTTTAAAACAAAAGATTAGTTCAACACCAATATTGGCTCTTCCGGATCTTAGACAACCATTTGAGATTTACACTGATGCTAGTGATTACACCATGGGAGTAGTTCTTATGTAGCATGGTAAGCCCATTTCTTTTGATTCTAAAATGGTTAATGGAGCTGTGACTAACTATCCCACTTATGACAAAGAACTTTACACATTGGTACAAAGTGTCAAAAAATGGAAACACTACTTTATGGGGAAGGAGACCATTATCCATACCGACCATCAACCATTGCATTACTTATAATCACATTCGAAGTTGCAGGAATCACGACACTTCAAATGGATGGGTTTTCTACAAAAGTTTCATTTGGTTATCAAGTACAAAAAGGGAATCTACACTAAGGTAGTTGACAAGCTTTCTAGGCCTATTGTAAATTCATCTATTATACTCAAGCACAATTCCGTTTTACATGAAAGTTACATTGAGCAATATGCATATGATAATGAATTTCAAGATGAATATGCAAGCTTGAGGCAAGGAAACCAAATTGAAGAATTAGATTACCATGTACATAAAAATTTGTTGTATCACTTGGGAAAGTTATGTATTCCATAGGGAGAAAGAAACAATATCATAAGGGAGGCACACAATTCATTTATTTCTGGACACTTTGGTGTAGGCAAGACAATAGAAAATATCCAAAGGTATTGTTATTGGCCACACATGTTTGATAATGTATCTCGTTTCATTAGAGGATGTTCTTTGTGTGCAACAAGTAAGCCTAGCAATAGGAAACTAGGATTGAACACTCCACTTCGGATACCTTCACGTCCATGAGAGAGTATTTTAATGGATTTTGTAGTAGGTCTTCCATTGTCAAGGAAAGGTCATGATTACTTGTACTTAGTTGTAGACAGGTTCAACAAAATGTGTATTCTAACACCATGCAAAAATAAAATTACAGCTAAATAAACAACTCATATTTTTTCCAAAACATTTGGGTTCATTTTGGTCTTCCTACTTCCATTGTAAGTTATCCAGATTCATGATTTGTTGGGAATTTTTGGTCAAATTTGTGGGACATGATGGACACTGAGTTGAACAAGAGTACAACCTTTCATCCAAAAATAGATGGAAAATCCAAGGTGTTCAATAGGACAATCATTCATCTTCTTATAGGATATTCTAGCAAACATCCCAAGTTGTGGGATGAACAGTTGCATTACATACATTATGCATATAACATGGCAAAGCATTCTTCCACAAACACATCGCCATTTGAGGCATGTTTTGGGTACTCTCCAAGATCGCCATTGGACTTCATCTTTGAGAAAGACGTCGCCATCGATGGTCATAGTGACATCGATAAGGCAAGTAAGTTCATAGAGAAAATTTAGTTAATACATCACATAGTGTAGGAACAACTTGAAAAGAGTTAGAGAAACTACAAGGAAAACATGAAAAACACCGTGTCGATCATAAATTTCAAGTTGGAGATGAAATTTGGTTATATATTAGCAAAGAGAGACTTCAAGGGTAAGGAAAAAATATTAAGCCAATCCGTTATGGCCCTTTTAAAATTCTAGAAAAGATTGGTAACAATGCATTTAAGCTAGATTTGCCTCCTTATATGCAAATATACTTTGTTGTTAATGTTGAAAATTTGAGACTGTTTGAGCCTCCTTTGATTGATGATCAAGGAGAGAATATTCAACTGCCATCAATAAATGATTTCTCGCCAGAATATCTTCATTAGCTTCAGCAAGATCTCATACTTGACAGAAGAACCAGAACATCGAAGAGAGGGAATGTCAAATACCTTAGAGTGGGACTCAAGGGACAAAAGCCTTCTAAATCCAAATGGTTGCAGATTGAGAAGGTGAGGGAGCTATATCCTCACCTGCTGAACAATTGATAGTATATTTTAGTGTCCAAAAGGCTTCTAGTGGGGAGGAATGATCAGGTGCTCAATATTTAGCTCAAAAATAAAATTTATCATAATTTTTTGAAACCTGAATGACTGTGTCTGTATCGATAAAACAATCCCAACGCAAGTCGTTTCACTCAAAACTGAGTTCGTATAAGGAAGCTATCGCATTCGGTCCACTTTGCCAAACAGAAGAATTAAAAAAAAAGTGTACAATCACTACACAGTCAGCATTTCATACTACTGGCCTGGTAGGTGACTAGGTAGGGTCAAAGGTCGGTCAATGCTCAATCTGATTTCAACAAGTGGCATATTTTGGTTGGTCCTCAGGTGTGGTGACGTGGCATGTTTCTATTGGTTGAAGGTGGACCAATGAGGAGGGGACAAGTGGCAAGCCCAAAGACCACCACATGTCCCTCCCCAAAGGACCGACTATGGCGCGCTTTACCAAAATTTTGGGTAGGTCGTTAGAGTCGAACCTGCGACCTTGCTTGCATAAACCACATGACATACCACTACACCATAGCATTAGATCTTAATAGTTTATGGTTTCTGAATGTATTTATTGTTTAATGGTTTGAGAGTTGGCGGTTAGGAGGGAGCCAACCCATGGGCCAGCTCCCTCCCATGTGAACACATCACATTAACTGCCGACTAATGGTTAAGAAACCGCGTGGATTAATGCTCCTAACCACTTTGAAACCATGATATGTGTCCACTATAATAACCGCCAGACTATGGGTTTAGCATCATCGCGGGTTAAGCGCTAATTAATCTAGATTAACGAGCTTATCCACTAATTAACCTCTAGTTTAATTCAATGGACTTTTGGCGGTCCATCCTTTTTCGACGGTAACTCCACTGTTAGTGGAGTTAACTGGAGTTCCTCCAGTTTTAGAGGAGGTTTATTAGGGAAAACAATTTTGACCATAACTGGAGCAAAATTCGACCAAATTGAGATCAGGAAAAGGTGTTCCTAGCTGATTTTGGAATTCTAAACACATTGAAGCAAGTTTCAGGTGAAATAGAGCATTGTAAACAACACTTCTACCATTATTGAGACAATACCGAGGCTCAAGCCATGGGAGCTAGACCAAGGAGATAAAGCTTAGGAGGGGTGAACTCCTTCATCAAAACACTGTGTTAAGTGTTCAATTTGATGGTTTGTTGTACTTTTATTTTATGTTGTTCAACACTTGTTTTTCATGTCATTTTTCTCATGAACTTAACATAAAACTTGATAAAATTTACCAGTTTTCATTCACAATCACCATAAGGGAACCTATGCACATGAAGCAATCGACAAGCATTTGTTTATAAATCTGAAGTTGAAATTAGCACAATAAAACTAACGTTCAACAATAGATCAAATGATCTTGTAAAAATTACTGGTAGTAGATGTCCACACACCATGCGTTATTTGATTCAATATTTACAATGAAATTTTAAAATCCTTGGAATTTTGTGGACTTGTTAAGAATTCAAGGCACTTCAAATTCTGTTGATGATTATGTCAGGTTCTTTCGACTCTAGTAAGGTCCCTAAAATAAGTAAGATCTGGATTTTCTCACAAAATTCTTTCCTTCACATCGTTTCACTGAATGCAAATTCCTTCTTAAAATATCTTCAGTATTTTAGATATAGTTCTCTTAACATTCAATACTTGGTTTCTGATTGGATTGAAGACTCAATTTCAGTTAGTTCATCTCCATGCAAATCTATTGTATCAAACACATGTTTGGAGTGTGTACCTTTCATGAATGGAAAAATCTATGAACTCGATGATTTTAAAGATTATCATTGGCCAAAACATTCATACCTACCATATCCTCTTGAAAATAATCAGCTCCTAGTTTTTCTTATGAATGTTCTGATGCTAATCATTTTCTTCATGGCATTAGATATCCTCTTGAGTGCTAATGAATGCTTGAGTTATATGGTGAAACAAATTCCTCTTTTTTAGCCATTACATCCTAACTGGTTTCATGTCTTTGTTATATTGGCATTCCTTTTCAATTCTTTTGATGATTGTGATTTCAGTTCAGTTTGTAACTAGGTATAAGGAAATGATTTGTCACATTCAGTATGTAAGGAAGATGATTCTAGTGTTCAAAGAATTTGTAAAATTTTTCAAATTGATCTATCCTTATTGTTTATTAATTGGGAATATTATGTCTTAATCGGTCCATCTAATCATAATGTTGGTCCTACTGACTGTCATTCAATTTGTCATTTTCACACCAATATATCTCATGACAATTGTTTTACATCGACTGGTATTTATGATTTATCATCTCAACATTCAGATACTTGTCAACTAGCTGAGGCACTTCAACCTCCGCTGATTGTTATGTCAAGACCTCAATATCTTGACAAGCCCTTTAAATATGGTCAGATTCATTTCTCCTTACAAGATTCTCATCTTGATTCCATGCCATTAATGGAAAATTTGTCTTCACAAAAGTTTTGGGGTTTTCAAGAGGATTGTTTTGAATTTCATGATCCAATCTATGATAAGTTGGAGGCATCTTACTTAGGAAGTCCTTTTACTAATAATAAGCTTTGGTATTTTCTAATGCTTTCTAAGATGGATAACACAGATGAAAATTCTTTCACAAGGAGTTTTGCAGATTTGTATGATTTTTGTTCTTATCGAAACGGTAAAGTTGCAGGTTGGGTAAAGTCAAGTAATATGGCATATCTTTATTCATTTGAGATAAACCTTCAATGTTTTGTGCAAGCTTTTCAAGCTCTTATATTTTCTATTGGATATTGCTTTATATTGGTTTTAATCGCTCTTATATTTGTGATTACAGGTCAGGAGTACCTACGTTGGTTACATTGGAATTTTAATTATACTTAGCCCTGGAATTCTAGTCAATTAGGTTAGTAGTATGTCTAGTTGCATTCTAGTTTCCTTTTCACTCATCTTACACTTGCTCTCCATCTACTCTATGCACATTTGTTTTGTTTTCTTGTTTGTGTTCTATCTATTTCTTTTAGTTCAGTCTTCCAGTCACTTGTTCTTTGATTTTGTTTAGTGGTTTCCTTATGTCTTTTCCTTTGTGTTTTTTTAATAAGACTTTGCATGAAATATGATCCTGGTTGGCTCAAAACATAATGTGGAAAAACTTGAAAAGAGAAATCGCGACGACAAATAATGCTTGGCTAATATGATACCTCTTCTTTGTTTGGATTTATATATCTTTAAGTTATATAATTTATAAATGGAAAATACTATCTTTCCACATGGAAAGCCATTGGCTAAACTACGAATCATGTATCTTTATTAGGATCTTCACTTACGACTCAACATTGTATTGAATGGTGTTTCGACCTGTCGACTCAATCGAGTAGAGAAGGGAAATGAGTGTTGAAATTTGTAACTAGGTTTGGTCTTCATAATATCTTATGTATTGTTGATTTTATTTAATTGATGTAAAAGAGAAAGAAAAATTATTATTAGTATTTTATATAATGGGTCTCATGCTCAAGATCAATTTATTTTTAGGTAAAAGAACTGATTGTGTGCTTCTAACATTTTTCACAGAGTCAAGGAGTCAAAAGAGTCGTTGTTATATGTCATAGACCCTATTGGGAACTTTGTATCAAGTCAAAATAATTTATTTAAGTCAACTTGTTTCAAAATTCCCTCCAAGACCAAGTTGGACTGCAAGAGAAACAATCATCCTACAAAGGATGAAGTTGGCCTCATGATGACAGTTCGTACTCCCAGAAAAGGTATATATACAATATACTTGACCTCATTAGGATCATCCATCAAGCTCGATCAAGACAAGAAAAGAAGCCTAAATCTAGTGAAGAAGAAGGAGAACAAAAGGAAGAAAAATATAAGTTTTGAAGTTTGACTTTGAGTCACTATATCCCACACGTGCAAAGAAATTAGTGCACACTTTGTTGAGGCAAGATTGAATTGAATTCATCTAAAAGAGATAAATTTTTGTGTCAAAAGGATCAATTTTGGAAGTTGAGTTACTAAAGAGAAAGAAGCACCCTAATTGAAGGAGAAAGAAGGCCTCTTTTACCATCATTTCACCCACACGTACAAATTAGGGTTTCTACAATAAGGCTGAAATTTGTAGTCATAAGTTGTAGGTCTGAACTTGAGATCAGAAGTGAACTTGCAGTAGATCTTGAAGCAGTTTGACTAGTGTTGACTTGGTCTTGGAGGGGTCTAAAGTTTTTGGAATTCTTCATTTGAAGATCCTATAAGAAGAGAAGAATTCTTGTGGGTTTTTCCTCTGTTGGAAAGGTTTTGGCCTTGACTAGTAGCCTACATATTGTGTTCATTTGTTCCATTGATATTCATGTTTTCATAGTTGTTTGATGATAAAAACACTATAATAATAAAATAAGAAGAATCTAACTATAAGTACTACAAGTTGAAGTAAATAACATTACAAGCAATTGTCAAGTTTAAGAGAAATGACACCTAATCTAGCTACCCTAAATTTCTCAACATGGTATGAGAGCTAACGTGCCAAGAAAAGGTAGCTTGAAGATCACTCAATTGAAAAAGGATACATAAGGGTTGAATATAAGAAGGAAGAACAAGAAAAGGAGATCTAATCATTATATCACAAAGTCCTCGTCATCACATCGAAGGAAGAACTCTCGAAAGAAGCAAAGAGACCTCAAAGACCCTACCTCCATCTCAAATAAAGGACTCTACATATTTGAAATATTTTGGCAAGCCTACACATTTTACATCATCCAAAGGAAGCAAGAAGAGTAGACCTTAAGAATTTTCGAAAGAATTAGAACATCACTCTCCCATCCTAAAGAAAAGGAACCATCGTTTTGAAGAAGGTAGATCATCCTTACCTTATTCTAAATCTCACACTCTAGTGGAAGACATCATTAACAAAAAGGCATCTTCATTTGTCAAGTAATTACTTTATATTTATGTAGCATCCTACAAATAAAAATGACTACTTTCTGTAAGGAGAATAATAGACTTGACGGTACATCAAACTACCTTGCATGGAAGAAGAGAATAGATTTGATTCTCATAGAAAATGAAGTTTTTGAGTATGTCAAGGGCTCCATCAAAAAGCCTCCTTGAGAACAATCTCAAGCTTTGCCAAAGTATATGAAAGGGTAAATAAGGGCTTAAAGAATCTTCATTGAATCTATCAAGGATTCTTTCATTCCCACTGTAGCAAAATTGAAGACATCAAAAGAGATCTATGACAAGTTGCTAGAGTTGTACTCTATAAGTACAACTGGGGAAATAACATCTTTAAGAAATGAGTTATACAAGATGAAAGTATCAAAAGAAGAAGGGGTAGCTTCATATCTCATGAAGTTATCTCAAGTTAAAGATCAACTACAAGAGCTAGGTGAAAGAGTTGTTATAAATATTAAATTTAAATATCTTGAAAATCTCATAACTTTAGTAATAAAATAAATTTTATAAAAATATAATTTTTTTAAGTTATATTAGATATAAATTAATTCTACCAAGAGGCGCTTTACAACTCTGTATAGGAGAGATATTGTCAGATAACATTACATTTAAAAATAGTAAACTAATAATTTAAATTAACAAGTTAAAAATAGTAATAACAAAATAAATTAATGTCGACCATAATTACAATACTTCAATTTACACCTTAATCTTATATAATTTTATATAGAGATATAAAGTAATGGAAAGTAAAAAAATAATTTAGTTTTATTACGAGGAAGAAATGTAATGAGTAAAAAAATATAATTTACTTTTTAATACAAAGAATAAATGTAATTTTTTCACATGAAAAGAAATAGTATTATTGTTATTACCATATGTGTAAGTCATTCTACATTCCATTTCCATGTGATATTTAAAACAAAAATATATTTATAGCAACAAATATTTTCTCAATGCCCATATTAAATAACTTAAATTTATAGATACTTTATATAGAGAAAAATAAAGTAATTTAAATTGAAAAATTCTTCTATTTTCACTTTAGTGAGAAAGCTTGAGAGAATTCTTATTCCATTAATAATTGTTTTTTAATTCAATGTATGAGGGATATTTGTACTTTTTTCAATGTTTAATATGGATTTGATATGTATATTTTAGAAATCATTAATAATAAAAATACTTAGATGTATACATACATGAAAAAAATATGAGGGGGCATATTTTAATATTTTAATGTGGAGAATGTGAATTATAAATAAAATATTTCAATGTCAACTACATATATATTATACCAGCCTAGATCCATCTTAACTTCGGATCTACCAAGCACCTAGAGGGATCAAATATCTTTTCACTCTAAAAGATGTTTGCATCTCAAGAGATTTGATCCCTCTCGGCGCTTGGTAGATCTAGGTGGGTTAAGAAATTATGACTTAAGTTTCTAAAATTTAACAATAGATTGAATTTTATAAACCAATATTGAATTAGTTAAATTGTATTTTTGAATAATTTATTATTAATTATATTTTATATTAAAAATTGAATGAGGTACACATTTTGTTCTTATTGAGGACTAACTATATTATTCTACCTTTAATTATTTTTCCCTTGTGAGTATTGAAATATTTTACTAATTAAGTTAGATTGAATATCAATGAACTATCTAAGGAATAGAAAAATATTTGTCATAATTTTACAATCATAGTTTCAACTATATTAAACTTTGTAATATAAAAATATCTTAACTTTTTTTTTTTTTTAAGTCATTTTGCATGCAAATTCATATATTAAAGTTTGATACAGTTCACGAATACATAATATAAAATAAATATTATTTCATAAAAATAACCATCTAACAAACATAAACATCATCTAATATACACATTGGAATTCACTACCATTATCTAATTATGTACACCTCTAACACATATAAATCTCATTAGCTAGCACATAAATATAGTAATCTATTAGGGCATCATCATTGTGACCACATCTAACAAAACACAAACATTGTAATCTAACATCATCACCACACACATCCTCAAATTAATATAAATATCATGTCAAATAAACGTTATCACATACAAATCTATTTGCAATCACATTAAATGAACATATCTAAAATGACCTAAAAATATACACATCAAAACCAACATATAAATTAAGTACATAAAGATGAACAAAAAAAATGCACCATCTCTCTCTCTCTCTCTCTCTCTCTCTCTCTCTCTCTCTCTATATATATATATATATATATATATATATATATATAAACAAGTCAGGTAACTACATCAAGTCAAATACATTCAATCAAATATTTGTCGATACAATAGACGTAGTAGTGCCAACTTGGTCTATAGTAGAAGATGATGGATGGTCAACTACTCCCTCAACGTATGTTGAACTCAGCTGAGGTAGAACAAGATGAGGTGGCTGGTCTGCAGTAGAAGATGATGGATGGCCAACTACTGTCTCAATGCAGTGTCTTGAACTCCAAGGTGGAGGAGGAGGTGGATACTTTGCTCTGCCATGAGAAACATAAGGCGCATCGTCTAGCTTTGTCATCTCAACATCAGGTGACTGATAAGGAGGTGTACTACTAGAAGGATCACTACCACCCTAATGGCCATGATCCGATGGGGTGGTACTACTAAAAGAATCATGATCACCGCCCTTATCATCATGATCATGATCATCACCCCCATCATCATCATTACCACCCTCATCTGATGTATCTGTTATTGGGTGCCCTGCAACCCTCATTAGTGCCCGTACCCTACTAGCTCTAATGATATGACACATAAGAGACATCATCTCACATGGAAAGTCCTTGTATAGATCCATGAACCTAGGATCTGCGCTAATATCTTGATCCCTTGTAGGGTGATGTTATGAAACCAACTC
This sequence comes from Pinus tabuliformis, assembly GCA_031772625.1. Taxonomy (NCBI): domain Eukaryota; kingdom Viridiplantae; phylum Streptophyta; class Pinopsida; order Pinales; family Pinaceae; genus Pinus; species Pinus tabuliformis. The sequence continues at coordinate 1,526,077,632 of CM062818.1, read as the reverse complement.
ACAAAAAGATAGAAAAGATAGATCAATGCTTTAGAAATAAGCCTCTTCAAGGGGGGAAATTCCTTTGCATTACACAAATGAACAATTCTTGGATGATACAAATGACAAGACCTCCTTTCTATATATATGAGTCTAAGGAGTCATAATATAATCAGAGCTGACATAACAATAATAATGTAAGGGCACAATAATAACAATAGCAGGCTTCTATGGGGTATAGTAATACCAATATGGGGACTACATGGCCACCACAATATAATAAGGGGGTTGCACTAATAACAATAAGGGGTTACACTAGTAGTATAGGGAACTAACATGCCCCTCTCCTTCAAAAAGTGTTGTCCTCAACGCTTGAGTAGTTCTTGATAGTTCTGTATAAAATTCTCATCCTCCCATGTGGAATCTTTAGCGGGTAAGCTCTTCCACTTGATGAGATACTCTGAAATTGATCGATTTCGTAGCTGTCGGGTTCTTGTTTCTATGATTGCTCCAGGTTCCAATATGATTTTTCCTTCCTTGTCAAGTTCTAGCAATATTGTTTTAACTGGGATCTTCTGCAACTTTTGAATGAGTGGCCACACTTCTTCATCCTTCTTCCATTCATCCCTTGCTTCGTTTATCCAATCTAGTTGGATACTAGAAATATCACAAAACAATGCTTCCACATCCTCATCCTTTCTTGAGAGTGCATCTACAACAACATTTTGCTCCCCTTTTTTGTAGATGATTTCAAAGTCATAACCCAACATATTTGTGACCCGTTTTTCCTATTCTTGTAAAGATAATATTTGTTCTAAAAAGTATTTAAGACTATCATGATCCATTTTTACCTTGAAGTGTGGTCCCATTAGGTAAGGTAGCCATTTCTTAAGTGCATGTAGTATTGCCAACATTTCCTTCTCATAAATAGCTTGCTGTAAAAATACCCAATTGCCTACATCAAAACTTCTTTCACTACGATGTTGATATTCCTGTTGTTTCATTCGATTATGCACCAAAGTGGTGTTATCCTTAAAAGTTGGAGAACTTGTTGTTGATGCTCGATGTGATCTTTCACTACTTGAATCTTTTTCTTCTTGATATGTCCTTCTATCTTGAGAGTTTGAGGAATGGTAATTTCTTCCAATGTAATACGAGATATGGTCAGATTCATTTCTTGATGCTCGATGTGATCTTTCACTTCTTGAACATTTTTCTTCTTGATATGTCCTTCTATCTTTATAGTTTGAGGAGTGGTAATTCTGACCAATGCATTATAAGTTATGGTCAGATTTATTTCTTCTTTCTCAATGTGATGTTTCACTTCTTGAACCTTTTTCTTCTTGATATGTCATTCTATCTTGAGAGTTTGAGGAGTGGTAATTCTTCCCAATGCTTTACAAGATATGATCCGATTCATTTCTTCTTTCTCTAGGGTTGGTTCTTAGTGTATATCCTCTTCTTTTTATGTTTCTTGATCTTTTTCTTCCTCCTCTTCATAATCTATGTAAAATAATTTCTTCTCAACACACTTATGACCTTTAGTGTATTTGCTATCACAATTGTAAAGAGCCATTTTTCTCTTTTTTCTTCTAATTTTTGTGGTGTAAACCTTGTAGGTTGTAGAAGGCTAGGAGAAAAAACACTTCCATAATTATAGTCGTGAGTGGTGGGATTTCTTGTTTCCATAATTTCTCTTTCGATTTTTCTTGCCAACCTGAATGCCTTCTCCAATGAATTAGGTTCCCAAAGACGAACCTCATGTTGAATGTTATCCTTTAAAGTCCCTATGAAGGCATCAATCCTTTGCTTCCCTGGAATATCATTTACCCTTATATTCAAATTTTGAAAGTCCTCAATGTGCTCTGCCGTTGAACCCTTTTGTTTGAGGTTTATCAATTGGCTAAAGAAGGTGTTTCTCTTTGTATCCTCATAATGTGCTATCATTTCCTCCATGAAAATTGATCACGTGACAAGTGGTTTACAAGAACAAAGCCCTTCATACCATAAAAATTGATTCGGTTCTAAATATAAAGATGTAATACGTACCTTTTGTAACAGTTGCACCTCATGTAGATCAAAATATTGTTCCATCTGTAGTATCCAATTTATCAGATCCTTGCCATCAAACTTCCTCATATCGCCTTTTCTTGATTTTAGATGCAATGCTCGATCTTGAAACGATCGTAAATCTATAATTTTGGATCTCCCAATTCTTCAATTGCGACCTAAGGTAGCCCTCTGTGTCCTCTTCCCAATGCCGCCAGTTTGATCGAAATTGGATTCTCTAAGAAAGAGTTATGCACAATCTCCCAAAATGGCCTGATTATATACCTTTTCAGAATAACTAACTTGTACGAAGTGTAACGTGTCACTGTTTTGACCTTAGGATCTGAAAACGATACACATAAAACTATAGTCCATCCTATTTCTGTAACTTCTAATTAAATTTCAATCTAATGCTCATAGAGACAATTATGATGATTTTCAATAGGTCATCTGTTTGGGATGTAATTCGGGATCCTGCAGAAACCCTAAATGTCTTGGACTGTATCTCCAACAATATAGTGAAACAAGATCTGGAATTCAGGCACAAGCTTCCCCATGATTTCGGCTCAAATGGGTTTTAATTTCAAAGTCTAAACCTTCGTAGAAAACGAATTATAGCGACACTTCAATGATGACCTGTTTGAGATGGAATGTTGGAGCTTACAAAAACCCTTACGTCCTCAGATCATATCTCCGAAAATATAGTGAGACAAGATCTAAAATTCGGACCTGAGCTTTATAACGATTTTGTCTCAAATGGGTTTTTTTGTTAGCTTCTGAAATGTCGCAGAAAAAACATTATAGAGAAAATTCCATGATCGCCTGTTTAGAGTAGCGAAACCCTAAAATCCAAAGCTCTGATACCAAATGTTATGAAACCAGCTCACAAAAAGATAGAAAAGATAGATCAATGCCTTAGAAATAAGCCTCTTTGAGGGGGCAACCTCCTTTACATTACACAAATGAACAATTCTTGGATGATACAAATGACAAGACCTCCTTTCTATATATAGGAGTCTAAGGGGTCATAATATAATCAGGGCTGAAATAACAATAATAATGTAAGGACACAATAATAACAATAGTGGGCTTCTATGGGGCGCAATAATAACAATATGGGGACATGGGCACAACAATATAATAAGGGGGTTGTACTAATAACAATAAGGGGTTACACTAGTAGTATAGGGACCTAACATGTGAACTCCCACGTCAACCAAAACTTTGGCCAATCTGTCATAGTATTCCATTCAAAATCACAGACCAACTCTATGGCCCCAAACATCCATGCCCCCTGATGATGTGCCTTAACTTCTTAGGCACCCTCACCCATCTCATCATCCTCTCCATCTGGTGGGGGAGGAGGCATGTCCCCGTCGAATGTGTTGATGTCTACAAAACATATAGTACAAAATAATAATTGGACAAATTCATTAAACAATCTAATAAAACAAGTTAAAGAAAATGCTAGAATAAATTGTATTCTAATTAATTAAAACAATAAAATGAAACTAGATTAATTTAAAGAAAACACTAATATTACGTCTATCATTTGGAGGCTTAGTCATTGTGAAGAGGATGTTGGGACATTGTCTCCAATCAATCCCCACATATGGAAATGCAAATGCGACAAATGCATGGTCATCATCACTGGACAATAGTGATAGTACCCCAATATAAATCGTGGTTGAATACTTCGATAGATCCCTCTTGGGAATTATCTACCCTCACAAGCGTATCCAGACCTCAATGATCAGCCTAGGAGGGTGGAAATCAAATGTAAGCCTCATCTCTGGTAACCTCTCAAAAAATAAACAAAATATCTCTAAAGCAAAGGGGAAGGTCACCCTCCCCTGTCTCAATGCACACCATCTTTCTAAATCCATGAAAAAATGCCTCAAAAAAAGGGTAGACCTTATGATACAATGTGGCTCCCGAATCAAAGAATCAACATGATACAAAAGAGGGAAACTAATGCGCTTCCCGTCAATACTAGAGTGTGCAATGGTGGTGAGTAATAAAGAGAGGCATCTAACCTCCTATGCGAAAAAATAAGAAATTTGTAGCTATCTACCATAGATCTAAACATATGTTGGATGAACCGCATCAGGTATTACATATCTCTGAGTGTATGGAAGTTGAATCTTAGATACAACCCCATGAGGGACATCAGGGAACTAGGGAAAATCCTCCTCTCTCTTGGATAGGCTAGTGATAAAGCATATGTCCTCCTCAGTAGACCTATACCATGCCTTAGGACCGAAATGGAAAGCCTGCTCTTGGGCACTCCATTGGCGGATTAGATGCACCAATAAGATAGAGTACGCCTTTAGGGATGTAACCTCCTCATAGTACTCGAGGAGGCCTACGTTCCTTAAGATCATTCAAGTCGTTGCAGTAATAGGGTGAGGGTGTAAATCCCTCTCCCTCTTTCTAGCCTCCCATGTTCAAAACATATTATATGGCTTCACCCGCTGCTCCTACTCTTGCTGCAACTCCCTCTGTTGAAGTATTTACTACATGATTAACATATAAAATACATCAAACTCATACATAAAATACATTTTTTTCAATTAAATGAAACATGTATTTTAAATATGGAAACATAACTTTCAATTAAAAACAAAAAAGAAAATCATCGACGCGCTCAAAACACAATCATGCACTGTCTTTGGTGTGTTTCCAAACATAACCGCATCGATATCAATGTGCACATAAGTGTGACACACCACTGTTGGTTCACAAATTTATTTTTTCATAGCGGTGCATCACACTTGTGCACTGATGCGCATGTATAACCTTTTCGCACTGGCATAGAATGTTCAGGTTATTGAACACACTGAGCTATAACTGTATTTTTCAATAATATTTTTGTGGTGCATTCGGTAAAATATAAACACACCAAGAATAATGCACTGGCGTACAATTTATCATATTCCAGGTGTATTTTTATTTATGAAATGCGCCAAAATAATCACGGTGCATTATTTTCATGCACCGAAATGAGGTGCACCCTATAAATTTGTAGGGTGCACCACTATTAGTGTGAGCCAAATATATCAAACGCGCTGTGCAGGGAGATTTTTGTTTTTTCAAAACAATGGAAACTCTAACCAAATTTGCAATTCCAATCCGCTAAAAAATTAAATTAGAGAGAAACATAGACATTACATGAACATTTGGTTGTCAGAAAGGCATTATGGAAACGTAGTGGAGAAAAATAAATTTTAGCACAGTTTGAAAAAAGTGGAAAGTCAGGTAGTGAACAATACAGAAGGAAGGTGAGAAAGAGAAGCACTGATATTAAGGTGCTTGCATGAGGCAAGAGTGACATTGGTGCTTCAGATCTCTCCAACACTGTAGATGGTAAAAATGAAATTTATGGTCAAGAGGGTTTTATTTTATTTAACCCTCCTCCGACGCATTACCTCAATCGTACCGATGCATAATAGATCCATGAGCACCACATTTTTTTAAAATTAAAATTTATTTCTCGGTGTTTTTCTTAAGACACCCTAGGGCATTCTAATACAGGTACTGCACTGGTGCTTTATTTGACTATAACAACACTCTATTTTTAAAAGTTAAAAACCGCCTGGTGGTGCTCTTTCATAGATGCCCCAAGGTGTTTTAGTACCTTTACCGCACCTGTGCATCATTGGAAAATAACACCACCATTGGAAAATAACACCACATTTTTCTAAAATTTTAAAACTATAGCGATGCTACTTAGTGGTATGCACTAGGATGTTTTACTACATGAAGGGCACCAATGCCATTGATTATTAAAGCACCAGTGCATGGTGTTATGCAACACACTGTGTTTTTTTATTTTATAAAAATAAATTTGTCATGGTGCACCATGTTATATGCTGCACCGGTGATTTATTGATAGTAAAGCACCAATGCGTTTTTGTATTTTAGACACATCGTCCAAAAAACATTCGATAAAACATCTACCTTCCCACCTCCACTAGAAACAAAATTTTGGGCTATTTTTATAGGGGCTTCTGCAAAAACCTATACTAGAAGGTCTTTTTCTTGTACTGACACTATTGGTGCAAAGCTTCAACTCATCCTCTAACCAAAATCATTGAAGAACAAAATTTCCAATCTATTGACAGGTCGATCACTCTATAAAATACAAAGAGGACCCATTTTGGCAAGTGTAGGGGGCACAAACATTTCCTCGTCTCTGATGAGAAATTGTTCACTGAGGGCTTAGAAGAATCGAACCCTATTGATATATTGACCACAATATTGGTTGCATGGAACAATATTTTCTCACTATAAATATTTCAAAGTCTAGGCATTGAACCTTGGGATTACATCTTAATAGGAAAAAATTATATCAATGGAACCTAGTCTTCATCCATGTGTACAACTCAGGCATACAATTATTTTGATGTTTTTATTAACTGATCAACCAATATACGTGATAAAAGGAACTCTAGAAAACATTGCATGGAGCCAAAAAAATATTAGAGAAGGAATGACCAGGATACAATAGGTCAAGTTGCTAATAGAAAAGAAAATGGTTCTTGAGGAAGAACCATATACAACTTGGGCTCAAGGAGAGTAATGCATAGGCCTTTAATGGACAAAATAATAATGCACATATAGGTTGGAGACCTAATAGGGGTGGGAAAGGGAATATTTCTAATGGCTGTGATAATGACATAACTGATGGGCATAGGTCAAGCACTAAACAAGAAGGAATATTCAAGCACAAGAGACTGATATAACATGGGAATTCTTGTTGAACATTATAGTAGGGAAGAGATAGAGTAAAAAATGCTTGCAGACTCAGTAGCTCATTGTCGGAGCATGGAAGAGATGCAATAAAACTTAAAACTGACAAGGGTGATTTCAGGTAGGAGGATGAGAGAATCAAGGAGTTAAGTTGGTTCTGATACCATGTCAAGCCAAGGAAAATAACTCCTAAAATTTATCGATTTGCATTCATGAAAACAACAATATATAACATGAAGAGGTGTGACCTTTGAGATTCATATTTCAAGGTCAATTCCTATTCTAACTCTTCATTTTCCTTTATTTACATATTTAAAATTTTCTCACTCGATCCCTAAATATTAAGTGTCTTATAATATTTTACTATAATTTAGTTGTTGAGAATGATAGTGTAATTTTTTTATAATATATACTCTAATTACCAAATTTGATAAACATAAATTTATGATAAAATCCTTTCAACATCCCTCGAATTAACCAAAAAAGTTAAGAAGCTGATTTAAACGTATAATTTAATTTTATGTTTCAATATAAATTTATATCTAAAAAATATGTTTGTTTGGTTTGTTACTATGAAATTTGGATGGTCTTTTTAGTTATATTCATGGAAAATCAAAGGCTAATCTTAATATTAAGTTATGAGTCAATATCAAATCCTATATTACCTTATTTAGCCAAAATATATAGAAAATAAAATACCATTATCAAAATTCTTTATTCAATTCACTTGTGAATTATACACTCTTCCTTTTAGTCAACCTCACCTAAATTTGAGATTCTAATCTACATTTTCTACCAAATTTTCAGTGGACATTAAGATAATAATTTCTTAAAATCGTTTTATTACCCTGTTTTATTGTTAACATTAATAATAACCTAGATTACTTTCGCCACTAAGACATTAGTTCAATGTTTAAATATCCATAAAAACAATTGCAATCCCTAAATTCAAAGAATTCTCAATTCTAATGCTTCAGAGGAAGATTTAACAATTACAAGCTTTAAATAAATCATAAATTCGTCAACTTTTTGTCAACAAAAGCTTACAGGTATAATAGGGAGCTTAAAAATATTTCATAACTCTCTTGTGACCATTTTTTCCTTAAACCAGTAAGATTGAAGCTTCCACTGCCATGTTAGAAATCAAGTGAATGTTAAAAGGTATTATATATATTATATATATTATTATTTTAATTTTTTCTAATTTTTGATAAAGTTTTTTTTGGTGTAAGGTGAATTTTATTAGGTGAAAATAAGATTTTATATCAAAAAGATTTCATAGTTCACACACACACACACACACACACACACACACACACACACACACACACACACACACACACACACACACACATATATATATTTTTCAAAGGGAAATCAGATCATACTCAAAATGGGAACCCACGAAGGGTCATTAGAGATAAACATAACATAGCACAATTGAAACAAACCATGTTTATTTTATGAATTCAGTCCATCGAATCATAATTACATTTGGTAACCAAAAGAGAGTCAAATACAAGAGTCATCGGATAATCAAGATATTGGTTCAAAGTCCAAGCCTACTATTAGGATTGGGATTTCTGGATATGTTTGAGGTCTAGGCATCACCAGATGCATTTTCCAAGTGTTTTTCAATACATCCAATCATTGGTCCATCATGTCCATTTTGTAGTTATGCTTCAAATGGCCATGCATATGGTCTAGCGTCTGTAGCATATCCTTCCTCAATTCTTGGTTGTCCATTGACACTCTTCCTAGGAGGAATTTCATTGTCCAATAAAGGTTTACATCCTACACATATTGGCTCATCTTAGTCCTCATTTCCCATGTGTCTATGACCCAAGCTTCCCATTCCACCCTCACTACAACATCAAAAATTGAATATTGTTAAGTCATTACTTATGTTTCTTCCTAGTTCAGTTCTTTCTATACATATAGGGGAATATTATCTCGATATTGTGTTGTATATCCTTCAACCCTATTGTGTAAGCTAGTGTTCCCTCTCCGGGCTCTTTATTCATAACATGTAAAACCGCTTCTCGCATACTTCCTCTCTCTTGGCATGGTAATATTGTCTTTAATGATTAGAGCTTGAACTGAGAATCTATTCTACAAGAGTTGAGTTATAATATCTAACCAAGTAGATAGAATAGAATGGTTCACAGTAAAAAAGATGATAGACCTATAGCACACAATTTCAACTTGCCCCTCACTCTGATATGTGAGCTAATTCAATCACTTGTTACCTGCTCCAGAGAGAATTATTTGGCCTAATACAAGGGTAAAGTGCCTCCTTCCCCCCGCACTTCAATGAAAGAAACCATCGAACAATTTCCTTTGTATCCCAGACTACATGAGTAAGAGTATGGAGACACTCCAAGGCTATAAGTCCCTATATATCTCACATCAAAAATACTTCCAAATTCGACCCAAATCCACCAATAAAAAGAGAAATTGAGGAAATTAAGCCTTTCCCACCAATATAGACCAACGTGGGTCTCAAAACTTATAAGGCCTTTCTCCACCCACCCAGTCTCAACTATTCTAGATTTTCCTTCGTAAAATTTTCCCCAATTGCCTAGTAACTTCCACTCTTCTTATTTGAGGCATGCACAATGTTAGGCCAAGGGTAACTCTGAATGAAATTTTTTGTTTTGCATTAAGGTTAAATATGACTACATACAAGGAGAGGGAGACTATTGGGTTTCATCTCCTTATGTTTCTTTGTCTTCCAGCTTCTCTTATTTAGCTATTTACAACATTTACATGGGATTAATAATCCCAAAGATTAGGTGTTCAACATGCCCCCACCACCCCCCCACCTTAATCTGAAGGGATGTTGGTGAGTCCAAGCATCATTCTAAAATTTTCAAACTTTTCCCTTCCAAGCACTTCGTTGAAGATGTCTGCAATCTACTCATATGTGGAACAATGTCATAGATGAATTGTTTTGGCCTCAACATGATGTCGAATCAGATGGTATTTTGTATTTATATGCTTCATTCAATCATGGAACTTTGGGTTCTTGGCCAACTTTATTGCAGAAGTGTTGTCAATCAAAAGAGCAGTTCAATGTACTTACTTCTCCTGCAACTCTTCCATAATTTTCCTGAGCCACACAGTTTCCTTTGTTGATTCAGTTACTACCACATATTTTGCCTCAGTTGTGGAACCTACTAGAATTGATTGTTTGTGTGACCTCCAGAAGTCAGCTCTTTATCAAAGACTCATAACATAACCTAAAGTAGATACCCTAATTTCTTTATCTCCATCAAAGTCTAAATCAGAGTATCCAATCAAGCTGAAGTAGCCCACTTGTGTATACTTGAGTCCAAAGTCTTGAGTTCCCTTCAAGTACTTTAAAACTCTTTTTGCAGTAGACTAATGATGCTCACAAGGCTTTTGCATAAACCTAGAGAGGATTCCAATAGGAAATGAAATGTTTATTCTAGTAGTGGTTAGGTACTTGAGACTTCTTAAGAGTTTTCTATACTTTGTTGCATCCTCAAATTATTTTCCTTCAGTGGATGTGAGCTTCAATTTTTGTTCCATTGGAGTAGTCAAAGGATTGCACTTAGCCATGCTAAACCTTTTCAATAGATCTCCAATATACTTCTTCTGAGAGAGGAATATAAACTTCAGATGTTGAGTTACTTCAATACCAAGATAATAGTGAACATAGCCCAAAATTTTCATTTAGAAACCTTTCCTCAATTCTTTCTTTGTGGATGAAATATAGTTCTCATTGTTCCCTATCATCAAAAGGCCATCTACATACACCGCAAGATATACAATTGTTTTTCCACCTCTCTTCCAAAAAAAATTTTCATCATCAAGATCATAATGTTTGAAATTAAGTTTCAGAACATGCTCTATTAACTTCTCATACCAAGTTTGCAGTGATTTCTTGAGGCCATACAAGGATTTTACAAGCTTTCATACTTTTTGTTCCTGAGCTTTCACAATAAATCCTTCTAGTTGGGACATAAAAACATTCTCTTTCATATCTCCATTCAGGAAAGCAGTTTTTACATCCCTTTGATGGACTTTCCAACCATTCAGAGTTGTCAAGGAAAAGAGTGTCTGGATGGTAACCCATTTTTTTGTTGGGGAAAAAGTCTCTTTGTAGTTGACCCCTTCTGTGCAAAACCTTTTGCCACAAGCTTGACTTTGTGCTTGTCAAGTTAGCCATCTTATTTATACTTGTTCTTAAAGACCCACTTGCATCCTATTGGTTTGGTTCCGAATGAAGGATCAACCAACTTCCAAGTGCCATTCTTTATCAAAGCATCATAGTCTTTCTGCATCGCTTCTTGCCATTCATCATGAGAAGCGACTTCTTTGAAGGAAGTTGGTTCAAAATATATAGACAAATTCAATTCACAATCATAAGAAACATCCATATCAACAGGTGACTCATGATTGTCTACATCACCTCCATTCTGTTTAGATGAGATTCTTGTTCCTACCTTTACAGCCTCATGAGGACAAACACTTTCAAGTGTCGTTATTATCCATTTTGGAGCACCTTTATGAGATGGCCTAGGATGCTCAGTTGAATGAGATGGGGTTTAATCAAGATTTAGTCTCGGACCCAATTCTATCAATCACATCACTCAAAGTGTCACTAGTGGCTAGAGCTTCATGTGAGGGAGAGAGTGCTTCAAAATAAGATTCCACATATTGATCCAGTATAGGGATCCCGCCTTCAAGATGTGGAATCTCGTTATCAAACTCTTAAAAAGACTTTTCATGTCTAAATATATCCAAGTGATCAAGTTGTCTCTTAAGAACATTGTCAGTCTTGGAAGATTCAAGAAAGATCACATCTCTAAATATTATAATCTTCTTATTCACTTCATCATAAATATTGTATGCTTTGGAGGTATTTTAGTACCCCAAGAAGATACATTTGTGACTCCTTGCACCAAGTTCGTTTCTATGTTCCTTGGGTATCAAGGCATAACATGTGGAACCAAAAACCCTGAGATGCCTCACTGAAGGAATGTGGCCATATCACAGTTCATATGGAGTCTCGTTTTTGATAGTATTTTAGGGACACATATTCTTTATATACACAACACATAGAATTGCATCAGCCCAAAACATCAGTTTAACATTATTGAAGAATCATGGAACATACCATATTTAAGATTGTTCTGTTCATTATTTTAGCCACTCCGTTCTTTTAGGGATTGTAGGGCACAGTTGTTTGATGTTTGATCCCATGTTGGTGAAGATAGTTTTCAAATTCATTTGAAGTGTATTCTTTTGCATTATGAGTGTGAATAGTAGATCCAATATGAGATTGTGCATCATTTTCAATCCATGCATGAAAGTTCTTGAATATTTCAAAAGCTTCAGATTTGTTATCCAATAAATAAACCCAACACATTGTGCTGTAGTCATCAATAAATGTCATCATATATTTATTACCATTTGCATAAGGAAGAGGCATTGGGCAACATAAATCAGAATGAATGAGTTCAAGTTTTCTATGTTCTCTGGAATGAGAATCATGACAAGGCTATTTGTTGTGCTTTCCTAATATACAAGCATCACATTGCTTAAGTTTCCTAGGAATAGTAGGAAAACTAGTAACACCATTTTTCTTCAACAAATGGAGGTTGTCATAGTTCAAGTGTCCAAATATAGCATGCCATAAAAGACTTGATGGAAATGTACCTTCATCATAGTGAGAATTGTATGAAAATTTTTGTGCATGAGTAGAGGTTCCTTGCAGCTTCGTAAGTCTTTCTTCTTCTATCCCAGTCATGACAAGTGAGTGATATGATGTTTTTCCGACCACAACCTTGCCATAAAATATGTGAATAGAGTTTCCTTTCTAGTGGATGTGGACCAAAGACACCAAGTTTCTCCTCAACTACGGGAGGTATAAAACATCATGTTGAAGAAAGTCTGGAAGACTAGGCAATTTAAGCCTGATGGTTCTAAGCCCTGATGGCTTGAGTTTTGACTTATCTATGCAAATTATACCACTCCATCAACATTGTCAATGAATTCTTCAAAGAAATTTGTTTTGAAATTCATGTGGCAAGTTGCTCGTGAATCAAACAACCAGTCATATTTCCATGAGGCAAGTGAAGCATTGAATAATTATTTAGTTACTCCAATGTTGCAATGTTCCACAACATCATGAGAAGATTCAGGTGCTTTACCTTTCCCTTTGTTACGTGTTTTACCTTTTCCTTAATTTCTTTCCTGCTCTATTATTTCCCACAGTAGCTGACATGCAGAAGTGTCATGTCCATATCTATTGCATCATATCTAATGAAAATCATACCTTTCTCCTTGGAAATGTCTACCCCTTGCCACTAAAATTTTTCCTTCCTCTTCCTCTTCGGCTAGCTCTTCCTGTAGAAGAATCTTGTGCATGATTCTTCTCTTTTTGTGCAAGGCACACAACTTCTTCAGTAGACAAAGGATTTATATTCTTCCTAAAAGCCTTCTCTCTCTCAGCAAACTTCTTCTCAAGGGAGTCAAACATAATCTCCATAAGGTTGCCACTTTCTTGCAATGAATCAACATAATGTGAATAAGTGGGATATATTTCCTTGACATAAGCTATGTGTAATGCCCTCCTCCCACATCTACCCAAGTAACTGGCCAACCATGGTAAACATGTGACAAGAAGTTACCATGATATGTTTCAACCTCCTAAGTGACCTTAAGAAAGTGGAATCGATGGAAACACGCCATACCAGACCTTTTACACCTACTATAAGCCTCCTAGAATGCATCCCAATCATTCCCTTGACCAACACCTAGGTACCACTAAAATTTTAAACAAATAAACCCCTGGACGCTCCCTTGATATGGAGAAGGGTACATCTAAGGACCTCTGGACGCATGCAAAACATGGTTATGTCAACATCCAAGGAATTTTCTACTCAAACATATGCCTAGAAATCTAGGGTTTTAGCCACTTTTCAAGATGAGAATCTAGGTCACTGCACAGAAACCCCTGTAGCATTTAGAATCCATAAATTTCATTATGAAAATACTTACAAATCAAAAACTAACTAGGCTTGACCATACCCAATCGGGACTGACATTCTGTCAGACACTTGGCATCAATGCAATCTACAGGAAATGAATACAAGATAGAGCATAAATGAATGAAAACTCATATGGAACTTGACAAGAAGGATCACCATGATCCTGTTCCCTTAACTATTTTGACATCAATTAGGTCTTGCATACATTATACTTTTAGTTACAAGTAAATACATAAAATAACCATGACAATAACCAGTCGCATAACCATGCTTATAAACAACATTAAACCATGAAAATAACAATGAGATAACAACCATTAAAGCCACATATTAACAAGTAAAAAAGCAAGGGAACTTATCTTTTATTAAACATAGGCAAAGCTGACCAAGTTTAGGACTTCCACATACCACTCGATTGTAGAAATGGCTAAACCAAATCTTTCTTTCAGCTAGTCACCCTTGTGCCATATTCCAAGCATGAATGTGGGATCTCATGGAGTAACCAATCAAAAAATAACCAAGAGAATCCAGAGTTTAAACCACCTCCAACCTCACCAAACTGTGATCTCACAAAAACCATCACCGAGATCACAAAACCAAATAGATCTTGGAATATCTCCAGACTCCATCACTATCCTTGAGAAATTTCATGTCTCCTTGTCTCTCAAGCTTTACCACAATCCACACTAGATCACTAGGCCCTAAACCGAGACACTAGTCTCTTAGGCTTTGTCGCAATCCACACCGAATCTCTAGGCCCTACATCGATACTCCAACCTTAGGCTTTACTGTGTATCCCGCCAAAACTAATCAAGGGATTCCTAGGCCTTTGGGAATTTTCCTGAGACCACCTCTGCCATGGATTCCAAAACCATCCAACAATTCCAAAGCTCAAAACTGATAAACAATCCCATCCTATCATGGCTATTGTTGGACACCTAATCCTTAATGGGTTAGTGTGGAAGCCGAATAGACAAAAGGAGTCTAAGAGACCTTGGGATGTGGAACCCAACGGTCACATAATGTACTATAAATGTATATCTCTTGTTAATAAAAATTGTACTCTCATGTTTTATCTTTCATATTCTATTGCTGCCCATGTGTGTTTAACATGGTATCAGAGCGGGCGAATTCCTGCCCTGCTCAAGTGTGAGCCACTATGTCTGTGTGGCCTTTCTTTGCGTGTCATTCTGGTCGCTGCTCATGATATGTGGGATGTATACATTGAATTGTGTTGGAGGCTGTGAATTTGGTTGAAAACATTGAAAGCTTAGACACTGCATTCATTTCAGTCAGCTGCATTGAGTTCTGTATGCTGGTGTTTGAAGCGTTACTCAGAATAAAGTGATGAAATAATGAATTGCAGGATTTGTTCTTATAAAATTGATTTGGAATAAAATCTCAAGACCCCAAAACGTTGTTTTTGAGTTTCCTGTTGTATTAAAAAGTTGTCTGCCACTTTGCAGTGCTATGGAGGATTTAAAATTTGGGTCTTTGCTGCCTTGAAATGGTTTATTTATTACTGCTGCAAACTGTATGCATGTGTCCTTGCTGAGAGACCCATCGTTGAAACCTCAGGCTTCCCATATAATACGCTGCCCATCTGACAGAATTCAGTTTCTAATATATACGCTGCTCCTTGCTCTAATACGCAGCCAACTCTCATATAATCTGTGGTATCTGTCATATACGTTTTATTCTCTCTGAAATGGTCCACCCTCCAAACCGTTATGCTCGGTGATATCGCTGGTCCGACTTGCTGGAATGGAATTGCTGGTGGTATGACTCTGTTCCTCTGCCATCTTTTCATGTCAGACAACTACGCTGCCCACTGTCCGCTATCATAATAGTTATACTGTCCGCCTCCTCTAGTTGCAGAAAATGTCAGCGCGAATGTTCCTGGTATCATTTGTCTCTCCACCTGCCTTCTAAAAATGCACCTTGCTCAGACCTGCCATCTCTGCTTTAGCAGGAACACACCTCTGACTTATCATTGTTGGCACATTTTTTGCATGAGTGTAACATCTCTTGGTTTTCCAAAACTGGAGCGTTGAATCTCTATGATGACTGCCCAGCTCCCACAGAGAAACGCCCAAATTTGTAATGCTGCTCCATTGATTGAGTTGAACACTACCCATTAAGCTTTCTGTGGGGGGAGCGTAACGAATGCATATCGCACCAAAGCTTGCTTGCGGAAAGGGCTGGTATCAGAGGCTCAGCCTATTGCACAGCACGACGTCTATGTCTTTGGGGAAGAATTCACAGAACCCGTGACCCAGAGGTGATGAGGGGGAATATTTGAAAGCCATTAGCGTTAACTAAGATATCCAGCAATGGTGATGCGGCGCATATTCGCAATTCTCCTCCATTTTGGATGCTGAAAACGAGCATCTTGGATATCCTGACAGGTCGATTTTGCATAGAGAAACAGTAAAAATAACCGTCACCGAATGTCATATTATGGATTAGATCCAGATCAATTAGAATCTGTCCCGCGATCCTCCAATATTTTACAGAGGAATCGTATATTTCAACTATCTTTGTATTTGTTGGGCCACGTCTTCTTTTTCTGATGACAACCACTTTGTAGATGTGTAGCGATTTATTTTATCATTTGCCATGCTTGTTGCGAAGGTTGTGGGCTGTGGCCATAATTTGTGTAGACATTATGTGTGGTAGTTTGATGGACTTTCGCCCGTAAGGATTGCAAACGACGTAGAAGGAAGCTCGATGTACTAACAGATAGGCCCTCAGTACTAGCAACCTCCCTGCAGCTGATCCTCGCCAAAAATACTGGACCAGATAGGAAAGAAAGGGAGACGCTGGGCTCCCAAGTTCCTCTATAGAAGGAATAAGTCTGACAACGCTCTCTGGAGGCTTTAGGACACAGAATTAGCCATGGCTTCCTGTGAATAGGCGCGTTGACCCAGAAGTCACTAAGGAATTTGCTAGATGAAAGGAGGGCGTTCAATTCCCTGCACATCCTTCTATATGTAGGAAGGGAATCCGCTGGCAACCAAGCTAAAACATCCACTTGCAAATATTCAGTCAACCCATTCCACCACACGGCATCAGCAAAAACTAAGGACGACTCCTGATTTGCGATTCACACTGTCATTTCCATTTGGACCAGTCGGAGTTTAGACAATGAGCGCCCTAGCAGAAGAGGCCGTGAGGTACTAAGGTCTCAAGCCAGAGTATCATGTTTCCTGGACAGTGATGATGGCAGGATATGCACTCATTGGTTTGGCCTAGATGCAATAGTGCATGGTTTTGACAACAAGTACTTTGAGGTCGTGAAACTTTCCATTTCATTGATGGTGAGCCTCTGAAGGTGCATTGCAATTATTTCATTGCATCACATATTCATATGTTCTCAATGGTTTTCATTTCATGTTATCGTTGATGCAATTGACCATAATCCTTTGCTTCCAAAAGTTCTGGAGTGAATGAATTCGGCTAAGCACAGAGAGGAACTAATTGTTGCCTGGTTTGCATCGTGTGGAGTTTTGATGATGAAAATCCCTCATTGCACCTATTGGAATCCCTTTATTTGAAATCTGTGTGTTTCAGTCCTCTGCGTTGCAATTTTTAAAAGGTGACATATGGAAAGTGACTAAAATTCTCAGATGTTGCTTATATTGATTGCGTTGAACCAATAAGTTATATCCAACTCCGTACATATTCATATATTCCGTTTTTCCTTAGCGGAGTACATTATATGTATGCTATTTGTTGTTGATTAAGTTATATTGGAGTTTGGAGTTTAGTGTTGAGTTACTCATTGTTTTACTATTTTTGGAGGTTGATTTACTCAAAATGGCTCTAATTGGTGAAGTATTAGAGTTCCTCAAAACCCTGATACGATGTACTGTTGAAGACACA
The DNA here is from genome assembly GCA_031772625.1 of Pinus tabuliformis. Classification (NCBI taxonomy): domain Eukaryota; kingdom Viridiplantae; phylum Streptophyta; class Pinopsida; order Pinales; family Pinaceae; genus Pinus; species Pinus tabuliformis. The sequence goes on along the minus strand of CM062818.1, from coordinate 1,526,059,945 downwards.
GTAAAAATCAGCAAAGTCAATCTTGCTCATGTTCAAATATGTCTACAAAATGCACAAGAGAAAATTGATTTTTTACAGCTTGAATCTCAGCTTCAGCAAGAAGAATTAAAACAGAGGAATCATCATTCTAAACATGTTTCTGTTCAGAACATTGAGACTGGAACCCGTTAGAAGCAAGTCAATAATGTTACAGTTGGTTTAGATTTAATAACCAATAAAGCAGCGGTTGTACATGTAGATGCAGAAACTCAGTCTGCACTTCCCAAGCCCATCATCAGACCTTGGGAACAACTTGTCCACAACAAGCACAGAACTGGTCTTGGATATGACAAGGACTTTTCCTTTCATATTCCAGACTACGTCAAGCCCATTCAGTTTCAGAGTGCTAGATTCATTCATGACAGTTCACCTGCTCCTCATGACAGTTCACCTCCAACTGTTCCAGACTCTACCCCTCTTCCATAGCAACAACAACAACAGATTGTGAAATGCCAGCACTGTGACCGAGTTGGCCATTTGGAAGATCACTGTTTTGATCTTCATCCATGTAAGCACTGTAATAAAACCACCCATTCTTCACACAGATGCTTAAGAAATAAACGTCCTGCAAGAACAAATATTCATCTTGGATGGATCACTTCTTGGCAATGGGCATCAACAGCCAAAAAGATATTCCAATCACATGTCAGAACTAGTTCCAGAGTATTGAGCAATCTTGCAGTTTAATTTTCTCCATCATCTCACCTTGTATCTGACAGGGGGGGAAATGATGGTCATATACAAGCTTCAAAGTCACATCAAGCGAGCCTGAGCCACAACCTGCCACACCAATTTCAGAGTTGTAGCTAGAGAAAAATATGCTCGTGAACATGCCTTCAGTTGGTAATTTGGGACACTTCCTCTAATAGATGACTTTAGCTTCTTACCAGCTTCGGAAGAATTCCAGGAACAAAATTGAGAACACTTCCTCTAGTATAAGACTTCATCTTCTCGCCATTTTTGGAAGAGTTCCAGGAATTGCATTAAGCATTCCAGAGTTATTGGTCATTCTTAAACCATCATAGGTCGAGACTTCCCTTTTCAGGTTGAAGTTTTCCCTTTTATGTGGGGTGATACCTCCCTTTATTGGTTGAAGGTTTCCCTCTTCAAAACAATAGGAGCACTTCCTCTAGCAGAAGAGTTCAGCTTCTTTGCCAGTTTTGGAAGAGTTGTGGGAACTGCACTAAGCATTCCAGTGTTGGTGGTCATCCTTAAATCACTGCCCTTTATACCAACATTTCAGAGAGCACATTCAGCCTAGTGCTGCCATGCATTTTTGCACATTTTGTATTACAACTCCCTTCTTGGACTCATAGATAACCCTTCAGATTAAGGGGGGGAATGTTGGACACCTAATCGTCAATGGGTTAGTGTGGAAGCCAAATAGTCAAAAGGAGTCTAAGAGACCTTGGGATGTGTGTTATAGACATTTTTGGGCCCTAAAACCCCAAGCATGAAATGTCCATAAACCAAGGGCTCCTAAGTCCCTAAAGTTGTTGTTCTAACCCGTAAAGGAACAAGGTCAACAAATTACAGCTTCTCCCAGAAGTTCTCCATGAAAAAATGCTCAAAATTGGTCAAAACAAGATCATTTCAGCTGCTCCACTGGCCAAGTGCGTTGCATCTCAACTAAATACACTATGTTGGTGCGTTTCATTTCAAAAAGCCCTTCTATGGGGTGTGATGGGCGAGAAATGACAAATGGTAGTGTCATTCCGCGAGGTGGAGAGGCAATGGAAGCTTCCAGAAACTTCTCCTGTGACACTTGCCTCTCTGAATTCGACCAAGGATGAGTAAGAGATCATCAATCTCCAAGTGGAAGCAAGAAATATCAGAGGGAAGACACTAATCAAATTATAAGCCGACTCATCTCCATTACAGATATCTATATATGGATCCCTCATCCCAGAGATCCAGAGGCTGGAATTTTGCATATTGTAAGGAATTGTTGTTGGTTTCTTGAGACAAACATCAGATTGTTGGGTGATCTAAGCTTTGTATGAGGTGAAGAGGGTCTTCCTTGCTGAGAGGTTGATGCTGGGTCAGAACAACTGGTTGTAACTCCTCTTGGCTCTTTCTTGTTTATCAATAAAAGCTATTCAATTTTTCCTCCATGCTCTTGTGTCATTGATATTTTCTGCATTTGTGTGGTCAATTTACATCTGATCCTAGATTGTTTATGATTATAGATCCATGTCTTTGTATAGTGCTATGCTACAGTGATCTTACAGGTACTTTGTGAAGCTGGGCGTGCAAGGGAACAAGTAGTGAAAGACTATCAAGGAAGAGAGGGATCAAATCAGGAGATTAGCGCAAGACAGAGGTTGGTCTTTCTGTTCCTCTCTATCTATAATTCATAAAGGAAAAATGAAAGTAGCTTTACTCTGTTTGTTTCTAAGGCAACTGTCACACCTTAGTGGGATAGAGCAGTTCTATATAGACACTTTTCCTTGTAACAAAATGGCGACTCCGCTGGGGAAGAATTAGTTTGTTTGTTTATCTTCTTTGTTGTCTATTTCATAAACTTACAGGAAGCATTCGAACTGCATTTGCCATAGCAAATGCAAAGTAGATAAATGCTACTTCAGTCCATCTACAGGACCTGTTTATGATTTAAACAACTGATTCAAAAACTCTCTAATTGCCCTTGTGATAGCTCTTAGATCCTCCTTAGATCTACCCCTGATTGTTGCATTACTGATTACCTTTTGCTCGGCCAAAACCCATGAACTGAACTACAAACTGTGACCCGGAACCCAAACAAAGTCTCATTTCTGGCCCAGCGCAGGTACTGTTCAGAGAATCTGAACTTCACCGCACTTCCTGAGTGGAGAAGGTGCGCTGCATTTCAAATTCTCTGTGTTACAGGTGCGTTGATCAGACTAGGCTTTGTGCCATTTTGGTTTTTGTGATTCATTCTTTCCAGTTCTATTCTTGAATTTCGCTGCCTGTAATCAGTATATGTCTATTTGAAACCCCTTTTCCTTGCTGTTATTCTGCCTCCTTTGTACAAAAGAACTGTAAATGTTTTTGTGTGTTTCTTGAGTCATTTTCAGTTCTCCTTTGCAAAAGTAGCGTAATCGTACTGTCGTCCTTTGATTTGAAACTATCGCAAGTGTCGATTTCAATCATAGGAAAGAGTTTGATTGCTGTTGATGGTCATTATCCTATTACTATTGTTTTTGGTCTGAATTTGTAATTTTCTAGTGTCAAGAACAAGTATTCATTTCAAAATCGTAAGGTGTTGTGATTGTCTCCTTTTTTTATTTCGAAAAGAAACTTGTTGATATTTGTCGCTTGAAAAGAAATTCAGATTTGCGCATCAACTTTCTTTTTAGCATTCATATACTAAGAAAGTCGAAAACAAATACATGCATGTGCATTTGCATATAGACAGTCTGATTGGTTTGATTTAGGAAAGTGCATTTAGAGTGTGCTCTTTGCTCTTTGTGAAAATATTCTGTCTTTCTTTCCTTAGTAGCTAGGATTTTCATTGCATAAAAAGAAGATAAAAGATTGTTTATCATCTTAGATTGCATTTTAGGAATTACATCTACATCTCGCGGTGAACCTGAAAGGAAAACTTCATAAACAAGATCAACTATAAAATAAATTCAATGAATCTAACAATGCTTTGGAACTTAACGCACAACATTTAAGTCTAGGCTAGAGACGTATTCCGACATCGTAAAGCCTGGTAACTGTTTTTCTCACTGATGGTTGGGTGATTCCTCCACTTTGAGACGATAAGTGCCAGTACGGACTTGTACTCCCACATACCGTCGAGTATATTTTTGGAGACCCCAATAGGCTTAATCCTTTATCCATAGGAAGCCGTGTCTGTCGCCCTATCGATCGAAATGCACTGAACACAACATTCAGGAAGATTGACTGTCGTACCGTAAAAAGTATTCTGCAGTTTGCGATTGATTTGGTAATCCCTCTACCTAGATTTCTAGAGTAGTCCCTTTCGTTCCTTTTCAGACTCTTTAACAGAAAAGGTCCATTTGAGCACTTGTCACTTCAGGCTCATTAAAAATCGAAGGAGACTAGAGTCATCTTTTGTTTTTTCTCGACTCTTAAAAATTGAAAAAACAAGTTGTGTCAAAGCGTATAAAATTTATTTTAAATGGAATATTCATTACCCTTTCCTACGTTGATCTTGGGTTGAGAAAATGGAATCCACCAACCAAGGAATTCCCCTTGGAGGAAATTCTAGTCCCTTCTCCTCTTGGGGAGATGTTGGTGCACCCCATATGGCCACATTGTCGCTTCCAAGACTGACAATTGGTTTGCCTGTATGGCTCTTCTCAACCTCTGTCGTTCAGAACACCGCAATTCCTGAACAATCGAATCAGCAGCTAGACGAGTCCAGAGTTACCCACCAATCTTCTACTTCCTCTAATTCTTCCTCTCCTCCTTCCTCTTCGCTTGAAGGGGCTGGTAAAGCCAAAAGTCAAGAACCTGAGAAGAAGAAGGAAAAGAAGAAGAAAGAGAAGAAGAAGAAGGAGCCAAAAGCGAATGGGGGCAAACGAGTGTCGTCTAGTGAAAATTCACACACTACACCGACCAGGCCTAAATCGCCATGTGTCAGTTGCAAAGGAGACTACTATCACAGAGATTGTCCTTGCATCCCTCGGATCTTAAGGGACTGGTCTCCTCGTTTGCACAACCCGGTGTCGTCAACCTCTGGTGATCATGTTGAAAACACACCGTTGACTAGTGAAAGTGAAGCCCCAGGACAAAAAGGAAAATATAGATTTCCTTGTAAACTGTGCGAAGGCGATCATGCCACCCACCATTGTCCCTTCTTAGATGAGGCTAAAAGAGTTTTGGACGATCGTCCGGTTTCACCGTTACGACTTCCTCCTGGATATAAGAAACTCTTGTTGAGTTCGTCACTAGTTGAAAATCCGGCTGGCCCACTCAGGTGGTCAGCTGAGGCATCTATCATTGAATATAAACCATCTGAACCCATACCAGACGAAAGTCAAGAGGTCGAGGCGGCAGTTGACCCGGTCTTGCCTTCAGAGGTTCTACCTTCAGATGATACAGTCACCGAAGAGAACAAGGATGACACCGTCCAAATTCTTTTCGTACGGACAGAATCCAATGAACATGGGGGCAATTTACCCATTCCTTTACCGCAGGAAGGAAGTTCGTTAGAGTCATACCCGGCTGTCTATTCGGTCCCACCTCCAAGCAACCTAGTTGTCTCCTTCCACTGGAATCAACTAGGTAGACCCCGTTTACTAGATAGTGTACCATTCCGAATCATTGTTCAAATATATAGAATGGTTATGGCTGGTACCATCATAGATGAAGGGGCTTCTGTGAGTATCCTTTCCTCGACTGCTTGGAAAACACTTGGTTCGCCATCGCTTTTGCCTGAGATGAGAAATCTAACAGGCTTTGATAAAGGAACCAGTCGACCGTTAGGGATCCTTCCCAATGTGCCCATAACATTGAGGAGGAAAATCATTCAGATGAACGTAATGGTAGTTGAAGGACCCCTGGATTACAATCTACTCCTTGGACGAGACTATATTTATTGCATGGGAGCCATTGTCTCCTCACTCTTTAGAGTAATGTGTTTTCCGCACGAAGGAAGAGTGGTCAAGCTCGTAGACCAGCTTTCATTCCTCGGTTCACGCAGAGCAAATAGTCATATACCATCCCTGAATGGTCTTTTCATGCAAGAAATGTCTCAATCTCTATTCCACCCTCCTGATGAGTGCAAGTGATTCGGGGGACATGACTGAAACCCAAGGGGCATGCACCCTGGTCTGCTTCGGCAAGAAAACTTCGGGTATAGGGTAGGTTTCCATGAGAGAATATGACTAGTCTGTACTCCCGTCCGTGATTGGAAGAGGGGGTTATTCTAGAACAATATTCTCTTGTCAAAGTTACATGAGTGGAGTAGCCTCCTTCACTCACCTTTGTCTATTTCGGTAGACATCGCCGAAGAAGTGTTTTGTTTGCGCTGTGAATAGAACAATCTTTGGGTGACCTGTAAGAGGTAGGCCTCTCCCGGTAAAACAAATGTTTTGGCGGAAAGAAGAAGAGGTAACCTTGAAACTCTATTTTATACCTGGGGGCATGCAAACCTTTTGGCATGCAGGCAAAGAGCGATCATTTATCTATTTTTTGGATTGGCCGTTTTCTAACTTGCATAAAGAAAGGATGTGGGGAAAAACTCTAAAAATTGTCGTTTTAAATGAGACATTCTTATTATACGACTGGATTAATCGAGCAGTTTTAGCGCATAGTTCAAGCTCGTTAAAAAATAAACATAAGCCATGAGCAAATGTTTCCCCCCGCGTTTAAGCTCATTAAAAAATGAACTATTCCCCGGTAAATAACCATCGTGAATGTAGTACTTTAGCTATTAAAGCCTTGGTCGTGTTTGCACCATCACCTCCATTTGATTGTTTACCCATTTTGAGGAACAGCTGCGAAGAGTGATCTCACTAGCCATCCTTGTAACACTGCCGTGATTGGAAAATTCCAAACCTTACCTGGAATTAGTTGCTACCCATTTTATCACTCGTTCCTCAAAAGACGAGTCTCCTTTAAGCTCTTTTCAACTGACTCGTAAAATATGAAAAGATTGCCGAGCCATTGGCCTCTCCAACTCGTTAAAGGGACCGGAAGTGCTATCTCTCCTCTAAATTTTAATCTTTTTGGACCTGAGAGATTATTACACAAAAAGATCGAGCGCTTGTTTTGTTCGGCTCGTTAAAAGTATCGAAAATTCATCCCTTCTGTTTTGTTTTATACATTTTCGGACTTAAGGGATTAGATGACGGAAACGGAATTTTGGAGTTTCCTTTACGTTCCTTTTCAGACTCTCTAAAATTGAAAAGGACCGAGTTATCTTTGTTGTTAAACTCGTTAAAAATTTAATAGCGACAAACTTGTCTATAGACGAGAACGAGTCTCACTATCGCTAGGCTCGTTAAAACATAGCGATGGGTTTGCCCGAAGGGAAAATTATAGAACAAGCATATGTTATCCTCCTCAAGCTTGAAAAAAATAAAGAGGTACTGGTCAGCAATGACTGGGGAAAATTGGGAAGAAAACTTGAAGAAACTTTGTTGGTAGCAAGTCTCTCTTGAATATGACACTTTCACTCCACATCCAAGTCGGGTTGGGTTGTTCCATTCACTGGTCACATCACCATGGTCCCATCGTACCATCCACATTTGGGGTTAATGCTACCAATCCATCACGTCAGTGTCGCCGATATGTTCAAGAGAAGTCATTCAGAGAATTCACCTGTGTCTCACCCACTACCATACATTTATACTCCATTCTTTCATGACCGCCACCCTGAACCTTATATCACCATATCATTTTCACCTCCACTAATATCATTTGCTCCGTTCCATGTCATTGATGTGGGATTCAATAAGGCCCTCCTGTGACAAAGGGCTTCTTGTCGACATCAGCTCATTATCCAAGGAGTCGATCTAGGAACACCCCATTCAGTACTTTGAAGCTTGCATGCCTCAATGGCAAGTTTCTCACTTCTGGCGACAGGTTTACATCAATGACCTTCGACCGAAAGATTTTGCGTGGTGTTCGACGCCAAGTCCTTTATTCACACCACGTGAATTGTACTGCAGCACCTTGAGGGTCATTATCATTATCGATGATTCCTCTCGCACCTGTTAATAGCTTACATCATTGGCTGGTAATCAGGCGATGTCTTTCCATGTTCGACTCCAGAACATCTTTCACATGGATCAACTTGTACTTCGAGTGAAGATCGAACGAGATTGAAGACCCCGGATCTAGTTTCATCCATCCGGGCTGCGATATATATTCAGGGAAATAAAGACATCAAATGTACATCATTGCTGCATAGATAATCATCCAATCAAAGAGATGATGGCTCTACCAGAATCATTAGTCTACACTCAGACGATTGTCTATCCTATGTACATGAAAATGAATTTATAAAACTGAGCATGGGAATGCCCGCCTTAGCTAGATCATGAAAATATTATGAAGATAATGTATTGTATTGTATCTTATTACAGGTCTCCTCCTAGCTTGAAAGAACTTCGGATCCTCATAATAAAGCATTTCACCCGACATCAAAAGATTAACGACCTCATGCTTTAGGGGGCAACTGTTATAGACATTTTTGGGCCCTACAACCACAAGCATGAAATGTCCATAAACCGAGGGCTCCTAAGTCCCTAAAAGTGTTATTATAACCCCTAAAGGAACAAGGTCAACAAATTACAACTTCTCCCAGAAGTTCTCCATGAAAAACTGCTCAGAATTGGTCAAAACAGGATCATTTCAGCTGCTCCACTGGCCAAGTGCGTTGCATCTCACCTAAATACACTGTGTGGGTGTGTTGCATTTCAAAAATCCCTTCTATGGGGTGTGATGGGCGAGAAATGACAAACGGCAGTGTCATTCCACGAGGTGGAGAGGCAATGGAAGCTTCCAGAAACTTCTCCTGTGACACTTGCCTCTCTGAATTCGACCAAGGATGAGTAAGAGATCATTAATCTCCAAGTGGAAGTAAGAACTATTAGAGGGAAGACACTAATCAAATTATAAGCTGACTCATCTCCATTATAGATATCTATATATGGATCCCTCATCCCAGAGATCCATAGGCTGGAATTTTGCATATTGTAAGGAATTTCTATTGGTTTCTTGAGACAAACATCAGATTGTTGGGTGATCTAAGCTTTGTATGAGGTGAAGAGGGGCTTCCTTGCTGAGAGGTTGATGCTGGGTCAGAACAACTGGTTGTAACTCCTCTTGGCTCTTTCTTGTTTATCAATAAAAGCTATTCAAGTTTTCCTCCATGCTCTTGTGTCATTGATATTTGCTGCATTTGTATGGTCAATTTACATCTGATCCTAGATTGTTTATGATTATAGATCCATGTCTTTGTATAGTGCTATGCTACTGTGATCTTACAAGTACTTTGTGAAGCTGGGCGTGCAAGGGAACAAGTAGTGAAAGACTATCAAGGAAGAGAGGAATCAAATCAGGAGATTAGCGCAAGACAGAGGTTGGTCTTTCTGTTCCTCTCTATCTATAATTCATAAAGGAAAAGCGAAAGTAGCTTTACTCTGTTTGTTTCTAAGGCAGCTATCACACCTTAGTGGGATAGAGCAGTTCTATATAGACACTTTTCCCTGTAATAAAATGGCGACTCCATTGGGGAAGAATTAGTTTGTTTGTTTATGTTCTTTGTTGTCTATTTCATAAACTTACAGGTAGCATTCGAACTGCATTTGCCATAGCAAATGCAAAGTAGATAAATGCTACTTCAGTCCATCTACGGGACCTGTTTATGATTTAAACAACTGATTCACAAACTCTCTGATTGCCCTTGTGATAGCTCTTAGATCCTCCTTAGATCTACCCCTGATTGCTGCATTACTGATTACCTTTTGCTCAGCTAAAACCCATGAACTGAACTGCAAACTGTGACCCGGAACCCAAACAGAGTCTCATTTCTGGCCCAGCGCAGGTACTGTTTAGAGAATCTGAACTTCTGTGCACTTCCCGAGTGGAGAAGGTGCGCTGCATTTGAAATTCTCTGTGTTACAGGTGCGCTGATCAGACTAGGCTTTGTGCAGTTTTGGTTTCTGTGATTCATTCTTTCCAGTTCTATTCCTGAATTTTGCTGCCTGTGATCAGTATATGTCTGTTTGAAACCCATTTTCCTTGCTATTATTCCACCTCCTTTGTACAAAAGAACTGTAAATGTTTTTGTGTGTTTGTTGAGTCATTTTCAGTTCTCCTTTGCAAAAGTAGCGTAATCGTACTGTCGTCCTTTGATTTGAAACTGTCGCAAGTGTCGATTTCAATCGTAGGAAAGAGTTTGATTGCTGTTGATGGTCGATTATCCTGTTACTATTGTTTTTGGTCTGAATTTGTAATTTTCTAGTGACAAGAACAAGTATTCATTTCAAAATCGTAAGGTGTTGTGATCGTCTCCATTTTTTTGATTTCGAAAAGAAACTTGTTGATATTTGTCGCTTGAAAAGAAATTCAAATTTGTGCATCAACTTTGTTTTTATCATTCATATACTAAGAAAGTAAAAAACAAATACATGCGTGTGCATTTTCATATAGACAGTCTGATTGGTTTGATTTAGGAAAGTGCATTTACAGTGTACTCTTTGCTCTTTGTGAAAAGATTATGTCTTTCTTTCCTTAGTAGCTAGGATTTTCATTGCACAAAGAAGATAAAAGATTGTTTATCATTTTAGATTGCATTTTAGGAATTACATCTACATCTCGCGGCGAACCTGAAAGGAAAACTTCATAAACAAGATCAACTATAAAATAAATTCAATGAATCTAACAACGCTTTGGAACGTAACGCACAACATTTATAAGTCTAGGCTAGAGACGTATTCCAACGTCGTAAAGCCTGGTAACTGTTGTTCTCACTGATGGTTGGGTGATTCCTCCACTTTGAGATGATAAGTGCCAGTACGGACTTGTGCTCCCACGTAGCATCGAGTATATTTTGGGAGACCCCAATAGGCTTAATCCTTTATCCATAGGAAGCCGTGTCTGCCGCCCTATCGATCGCAATGCACTGAACACAACATTCAGGAAGATTGACTGTCGTACCGTAAAAAGTATTCTGTAGTTTTGCGATTGGTTTGGTAATGCCTCTACCTAGATTTCCAGAGCAATCCCTTGCGTTCCTTTTCAGACTCTTTAACAGAAAAGGTCCATCTGAGCACTTATCACTTCAGGCTCATTAAAAATCGAAGGAGACTAGAGTCATCTTTTGTTTTTTCTCAACTCTTAAAAATTGAAAAAACAAGTTGTGTCAAAGCGTCTAAAATTTATTTTAAACGAAATATTCATTACCCTTTCCTATGTTGATCTTGGGTTGAGAAAATGGAATCCACCAACCAAGGAATTCCCCTTGGAGGAAATCCTAGTCCCTTCTCCTCTTGGGGAGATGTTGGTGCACCCCATATGGCCACATTGTCGCTTCCAGGACTGACAATTGGTTTGCCTGTATGGCTCTTCTCAACCTCTATCATTCAGAACACTGCAATTCCTGAACAATCGAATCAGCAACTAGACAAGTCCAGAGTTACCCACCAACCTTCTACTTCCTCTAATTCTTCCTCTCCTCCTTCCTCTTCGCTTGACGGGGCTGGTAAAGCCAAAAGTCAAGAACCCGAGAAGAAGAAGGAAAAGAAGAAGAAAGAGAAGAAGAAGAAGGAGCCAAAAGTGAATGGGGGCAAACGAGTGTCGTCTAGCGAAAATCCACACACTGCACCGACCAGGCCTAAATCACCATGTGTCATTTGCAAAGGAGACCACTATCACAGATATTGTCCTTGCATCCCTCAGATCTTAAGGGACTGGTCTCCTCCTTTGCACAACCTGGTGTCATCAACCTCTGGTGATCATGTTGAAAACACACCGTCGACTAGTGAAAGTGAAGCCCCAGGACAAAAAGGAAAATATAGATTTCCATGTAAACTGTGTGAAGGCGATCATGCCGTCCACCGTTGTCCCTTCTTAGACGAGGCTAAAAGAGTTTTGGACGATCGTCCGGTTTCACTATTACGACTTCCTCCTGGATATAAAAAACTCTTGCCAAGTCCGTCACTAGTTGAAAATCCGGCTGGCCCGCTCAGGTGGTCAGCTGAAGCATCTATATTGAAGATAAACCATCTGAACCCATACCAGACAAAAGTCAAAAGGTCGAGGCGGCAGTTGACCCGGTCTTGCCTTCAGAGGTTCTACCTTCAGATGATACAGTCACCGAAGGGAGGAATCAAACCAGAAGATTAGCGCAAGACAGAGCTTGGTCTTTCTGTTCCTCTCTATCTATAATTCATAAAGGAAAAACGAAAGTAGCTTTACTCTGTTTGTTTCTAAGGCAGCTGTCACACCTTAGTGGGATAGAGCAGTTCTATATAGACACTTTTCCTTGTAACAATGTGGAACCCAATGGTCACATAGTTTACTATAAATGTATATCTCTTATTAATAAAAATTGTACTCTCATGTTTTATCTTTCATATTCTATTGCTGCCCATGTGTGTTTAACAGCTATCCAGAAAAAGGAATGCTAGGCTGAAAACAATTTTCATAACCCAAAAAAACCATGCCACCGAGAGCAAGAGAACCATATACCAACATGAAAAGTCATGCATGTCAAAACCAGATAGGAAATCACACATGAAACATGTTACCTACAAGTATTCTTGTTGAAGGTTCTTGATCCTTCACTTCCTTGCTTGATCTTTTATTTCCTTCCTTTCCTTTTCTTGCTTTTTCCTTCCTTGCTTCAAAGCTAGAGTGCTCCAAGAAAACTCTAAGTGTCCAAGAGAGAGAGAGAAAGAGAATAAAGAGAGAGTTCCAAAAATGAACTGGAAAAAGGTACCAAATGCTCCTTAGAATCCTTTTTATCAATGAGGCCTCTATTTTATTCATTTTCCATTATTTTCCTTCAATTTCCTCCTCACATGCAACCTATGACCTTTCACTTCCCTTTTCTCTTATTTTCCTTTATTTTCATACATAAATGTGCCAAAAATACCTTTTTTCCTTTTTAATTCCTTAGTCATTGCCTTTGCCAATTTCCCTTCACCATAAACACATCTACTGATGACCACTAGGATATCTTTGCGCAACATTCAACTTAGAATAAGTGTCCCTTAATTGTGGTCTTATTTTTCCTTTATTAACTTTTATTACATGAACTTTAAAGCAGGGGTTATTGTAGACCCCTCCCCCTTAGGGAATGCCATCCTCGGTGTTAAACCACACCAAGACCAAAAAAAAACTATTGAAAGAAAACATATTGACCATGGACCTTTATAACTTAGACCGTTGCAGTATTTACAATGAATGACCTGCTGAAAAGCAAAACATCATGACAACATGACAAGATAATAACTAGGGCCACTTATTGGAGCTTTATAACTTATCTCATTATGATATTTAAATCCATATACATATGTACATATACCAAAACATCAACAAAATGTATACCAAAGATATATTAAACATCAAACAAAAACTGCCTTGCCTCCATCAACAAACAAGGAAGGATACATGACCTGCATCTGATTCACCATCTCTAATGTAGATTCTTTGGGCTGAAATTGATTCCACTGCACTTTAACTTTCTCTATGGCTTTGTTCCTAAGCATGAGATGCTTCCACTACAATATGCACTGAGGCTTCGACTGGAATTCTCCTTCTTTCTCCACCTGCAATACAAACCAATCAATAACATGATCAACATCCTTTATATACCTCTTAAGCAATGAAAAATGGAAAACATCATGGACTTTCTCTATTGGAGGTAGTGTAAGGTGATAGGCCACTGGTCTAATCCTCTCAAGGATTTAAAAAGGCCCGCAATAACGTGGTTCCAATTTGGCACATGATTCAATCCTCAGTGAGATCTTCTTGGGCTTGATGTGCAAATAAGCATGCTCCCCAACCTAAAACTCCTTGAATGCCCTATGTTGGTCCGCATAAGTCTCTTTTCTATCCTATGTTTCCTTTAGATTCTTCTTTATAACCTGCATTTTCTGCTCCATGTCTACCAACATATCCGGTCCAATAAGTACCCTATTCACTAGATCGCTCCAACTAATGGGAGTATTACAACTCTACCCATACAGTGCCTCAAAAGGAATCATCCTCAATGACTCCTGATAACCATTGTTGTATGCGAACTCAACCAATGGAGGATACTCCTCGCATTTTCTCTACTGTTGCATCATGTACATCCTGAGCATATCGTCCAAGGTCCCATTGACCCTCTCTATGTGTCCATCTATCTACAAATGATAGGCTATACTGAAGGCCAACTCTATACCCAAACATGCAAATAACTCCTTCCAAAACTTGGAATTGAACTTCACATCCCTCTTTGAAACAATATTCTTCAAAACACCATGTAATCTCATGATATCCTTGATGGAAACCTGTGCTGTCTCACTAGTTGAATATGTAGTCTTCACTGGAATGAAGTGAGCTACCTTGCTCAACCTGTCGACCATGACCATAGTAGAATCATGTTGTCTCACTGTCCTTGAAAAATCTGTAATGAAATCCATGGAAAGAACCTCCCACTTCCATTCTGGAATCATAATAGGTTGTAGCAGACCACCTGGATGCTTACATTCTACCTTTACATGTTGAAAATCTTAACATCTAGCCATGAACTTTGCCACTTCCTTCTTCAAATTCGTCTAATAGTAGAATTTCTTCACCGCTGTCAACATCTTCTAATATCCTGGGTGACCTGAGTATGGATTCACGTGAAACTCCCTTAATATAAGCTTCTTTAGCTCACAACAATTTGGCACAAAGATCATGTCCCTAAATCTCACTAAAACATCTGTCATGAGACGATAGTATGCATCCTAATCACCTATACCTGTACCTATACTCTGTGGTAACTTGTGCATAATCTCCATCTACCTATCATCCCACTGTCCTGCCTACAAGATCCTATCCTCTAACTATGTCGCATAAGATCTCATAACTTCTATATGATTCACCTGTACCTTACTGCTAAGAGCATTTGCAATTTGGTTCTCGTTTTCCTTAATGTATCTAATCTTGAAGTCAAACTCACTAAGGGTAGACAACCATCTAGCTTTCCTAGTTGGTCGAACAAGTATCTCAACCCACTTTTATTGCTCATCAACAAAAATATCTTTCCATGAAGATAATGCCTCTACATATTTAAGGCATGAATAATAGTTTCCAACTCAAGATCATGAGTCATGTAGTTTTGCTCGTGCTCATTCAACTTCCTAGACTCATAGCACACCATTTGTCCCTTCTACATAAGGACTCCACCAAGTCATCTCTTGCAAGCATTTGTACATACTACAAAATCTTTGTCCAGATATACAATCTTTAACACTCGTTCATGTGTCAACAATTGCTTCAGCTACTCAAAACTGACTGCACACTCCTTTGTCGATTTGAACTTCTTACCTTTCCTATGCAAGGATGTCATAGGATATGCAATGTGTGATAAGCTCTTGATGAACCACCTATAGTAACCTGCCAATCCCATGAATGATCTCACCTCATCCACACTCTTAGGAGTTTCCCACTCCATGATGACCCTTATCTTTTCTGGATCTATTGCTATGCTTTCCTTGGAAACAACATGTCCCAAGTAATGAACCTATGTCTGAAAGAAGATGCACTTGCTAAGTTTGGCATACAATTGATGCTCTCTTAGAAATCTCAACACTGCTACTAAATTCTCTTCTTCATTCTTGGATCATATCAAGATGTCATCAATGAATACAATAAAAAACTTATCCAAATAAGGACACAACACACTATTCATCAAACACATAAATTTCACGCGGAAATTAGTCAAACCGAATGGAACTACAAAAACTCATAATGTGTATACGTGGTCCTAAACACGGACTTGTAAATATCCTCTTCCTTGATGTGTACCTGATGGTATCCTAATCTCAAGTCGATCTTAGAGAACATTGCTGCTCCCTTCAAATGATCAAATAAATCATCAATCCTTGGCAATGGGTACCTGTTCTTGATGGTCACTTTGTTCAAATTCCTATAGTCAATGCATAGCCTAAGAGTACCATCTTTCTTCTTTATGAATAATACTGGTGCACCCCATGATGATAAACTTGGCCTAATGTATTCCTTTTGAAGCATCTCATTTAACTATAATTTCAACTCTACTAGCTCTAGGGTACTCATCCTCTAAGGTGCCTTCAATGCTGGTGCTTCCCCTCACACCAAATCAATGGAGAAATCTACTTCCCTATGAGGAATTAACTTTGGAATCTCTACTAAACAAAAATCCTGATACTGCTGCAACACAGGGTAACTCTTGAATATTTATACATCCTCAACATCTTTACCCTTGTCACTAGATATATGCACTCCAAACATCACACAACCTTTTCTACAACTATGCTTAGCTTGCATAGCAATAACCATCCTCGCTGAAGTTTCCTTCTTCTTACCCTGCAAAATTCTCTACCCTCCATTGTCATCCAAGCACTCAATGACCTTGTCATAGCGATCTAGTCTGGTCCTATGAAGGTACAACCAATTCATACCGAAAATAATGTTATATGATTCCAATGGCAATACATTCAAATATGTTGTTGTAAGCATGCCATTTAACTCAAATGCACAAGCTCTTACCCAATGGTGAACTCTCTTCTTTGTACCTATTGCCAACTACACCAACCAATATTATGCATGCACTTGTTTTCTCAAACCACACTTATCTGCCAGGTTGGGATTAATATAACTATAATTAGATCCAATATCAATCAAAATAGAAACAACTTGATCACAAAGCTTACTGTCCATCTCAATGATAGATGCCTGATGCTCTACTTTCCTGTTGTCCATTGTTACATAAATATGAGGAATGATATGACCAACATCGCCAACTGTATGTGCCTCTTGAGCACTATAGATCTGGGGTCTACCACCCTAATACTATGGCTAATCCCTCTTACGATGATACTTGCCACATATCCAACACTACAATGGTGCTCTACAATCACCTCTAGTCTACTACTCTCCATATCCCTTCTCAACTGTATTGAACTTCTTGTAAGGGACTACCTTTTCTTTCACACCTGCATCTTGAGGTCTTCCTCGCTTTGGTGGACATTTTTCTTTAACTTTATCATTTCCTTTCAAGTCAGACTTATTCTCAACTTTGGGCTTCCACTGCTCATAACAATGTTTCAGCTTTCGGATGGCCTCCTCCAACGATCTAGGCTCATCGAACTCAATCCAATCTTTGTATGCTACTAGAAGTCCATTGATGAATCTTTGAACCTTGGCCTTCTCCTCCTTGAGGTAAGGAAAATGTCTCAAAAACCCTAAGAACCGGCTAACATACTTATCATCTATCATGGAACCCATTTGTAACTCATAAAAATCCTTAGCTCTGACATCATAGTACCTTTTCAACAAATAATTATTCTTGAAGAGCCTCTCAAACTCATTCCAGGTCAAGTCATCTTCTCGAATGCTTTTAGCATTCTTCACATCCTCCCACCAGATATTTGCTTTCCCTTTAAGATAGAAAGTGGCTATCTTTGTTTTCATGTTCTCTAAATAATCGTGCAATTTGAAGAAATTCCTCAAATCAAGAAACCATGCCTCTGCACCCTGTGATTTATTCACCTCTCCATCAAATGTAGGTGGTTTTTCTTTATTAAAATCATCCAAAAAATATCCCTTATCACTCCTATAAGGATGATAGTGATGATGATCATAATTCCTATCAGAACCATAAATAGAATATTACTTGTGTCTATCACCCCTCCTATTCGGAGTATCCAAGGACATATCATCTCTAATCATGTCCTCTCCATCCAACCTATACTCACCATGAGACCTACTGCCATATGCCCCATTAGTTTTGTCCACTTTCTCATGGCTGATTTGAAGTGGTCCCTATCACTGCAATTCTGACAAACTCTAAAGTATCACTACATTTACCTCTGCTTGTTTCTCCTGTGCATGTATGCTTATGTCATTATCTTCCTTGCAACTCCTTATTTATTACTTTAATCTTCTCAGTGTCTCTACAAAATCAGAAGAGTCCCCAACACCACGTTCCTCATTTGATCCATAGGGAGAGTCTCGAGAACTGTAGTCTATCATCTTGCTAGTCATCTTTAATATTCTTCTTGCAAGGTATGTCATGTCAGCTAAACCAAATTACAATAAACCAACATACATTAGCATAGTTTGGGGAGGATACCTTATATGCAAGATCAACAAATCAACATGATACATGTATAACATAATCATGACAACATATAGAAATATAACACATAAGCATGTAACCATATATCCATCATTCTAAATAGAGCCCATTCATCAATGCATGACCATATCAACTACACATACCATGACCTCATTTATGAATACAACAACCATACCAATTTATACTGATAATACACAAGCATAAACAACATGTAACCAATGATATACTTGTTAGAAAAATATTATATATGACAGAGAAATGCAAGACATATAATATGCAGAAAAACAAAAACACATAAACCCAAAGAGACACAGATATACGTGGTTCACCCAGTTTGGGCTACGTCCACCCTGAACAGCCAATCCTTCCTTTCTATTATCCAGTAAAATGAAGAGACACAACCTACAATAAATCCACTGTAATATCCTCTGTTTTCTCTCACAGCCTCACCTATCTATTTCTCGCTCTAAGAATACACATATATTCCACAGCCTCAATACAATGCCCTCATACAAAGAGAGGGGTTGCCTTCTAAGGCAAAAAAAAAAACCCTAAACTAAACATAAATTCTACCGTCAGATCATCCACCTAATGAACAACCGAGATTGACTAGAAATTACTATACTTTTACAAGGAAATTTTACATCTATTTTTAGCTTCGGGGGCATTGCCCCCAAAACCCCCGGCTGGGGACCGCTGGCCCCGAGACCCCCCTGCTGTGGGGGATGGGCCCCCCAAACCCCCGCGGGGGGACAAGCCCCCCCCGCACCCCCCTGCATGGAGCGGTGTATAGTCTTCCTGGGGTATACATTCGACTGAAACAAAGACCTCTAAATTAGGATGATAATCATGCTCCACACCCAACAATCTCCCACTTGGAGAATGATTGTAGCAACTCCACCCTTGCTTCATTTGAGGGACAATGACTCCTCTTTTGACCTGACTATTTCTCATCTTCATTGTCATCCTTGAAGACCAATTGAAACTGAGCATATTCTCAGTTTCTCCTTGGTTACAACTTTTGTTAGCATATCTGCAGGATTCTGGCTAGTGTGTATCTTTTCCAGCTTCAACTCTCCATCTTCCAACACTAATCGTATGAAATGGTACTTGAGCTATATGTGTTTAGTCCTGGAATGAAATTCTGAGTTCTTTGCAAAATGAATGGTGCTTTGGCTATCACTGTATAACATGCCCATATCATGCTTCTTACCAAATTCATCCATAAACCTTTGTAACCAAATCATTTCTTTACTAGCCTCTGTAGCAACAACATACTCTGCTTCTGTTGTTGAAAGTGCAACAACACTTTGGATTTTTGAAACCCAACTGACAGTTGTTCCACCTACAGTAAATACATATCCTGTAGTGCTTCTCTTGTTATCTCTATCACTTGCCATATCTGCATCAACATATCCCTGTAGAGAAATGTTTGAACCACCAAAGCATAATGCTTGATTTGTGGTACCTCTCAAATATTTGAGAATCCATTTCACTGCCATCGAATGTTCTTTTCTTAGATTGTTCATGTACCTGTTTACAACTCCCGCTGCATGTGCAATATCAGGCCTTGTGCTGACCATTGCATACATTAAGCTTCCAACTGTTGATTGTTTAGTCAATTTAGTATGTCCTAAATTGCTAAAGTAATGAAGTGTGGCGCACTATATGTGCAAGACAACGTCTTTCTTACTTTTTATCAATTTTATCTTGTTTTTGGGGGTTTTATCTCGGTTTGTCTCCTAATGCAAATGGTAATCCTATTCCTAAGTTTTAAGAGTACTTTTAGAAGGCAAGTTTGGGTATAGATTTTAAGGCAATTATGTCCTCTATAATGATTTCCAGAACTTAACACTTCAGAAGGTCTTAAAACATACTAGTAATGAAATTAATACTTGAACAAGAATGGAAATGTGCTGCTATTCAAATCAAACAAATAATGAACTATTGATCATGAAATCACTATCTCCGCTGCTTATCTAAATACAAAAAGAAAAATGAGTTAAGCTACTGCACTTAAACAAATCAAAAACTGCAAAATAATGAAAGTAAAATCAATCTCATTTATAGTCTGATAGCTCGCCAAGTAGTCTAAGCTATGGCTCTAGAGATAACGTCAATAATATGAGGAATTGATATCTAATTGCAGAAAAATAAAGCTAAAATCAAATCACATCATTCATAGTCCAATAGCTCGCCAAGTAGTCTAAGCTATGGCTCTGGAGATAATGTTAATGATATGAGGAATTTGATATCTAATTGCAGAAAAATAAATCTAAAATCAATTCACATCATTCAAAAACAACTGCGGAAAGTTGAATCAGCTGCGGAAAGTGGCTGCATTATGCAGCTAATGAGAAAAATCTAATTCAAATAGAAAACACAAAAACATAGTTAGAAAACCACTTAAATGCACTTTTAGAATCAATATGCAATGATCTGTGATAGATTATGAGGTACTGGTGAGAGGAAAAAGTCTAGGAAAAAGTGTAGGAGAGATGTAGTTTCAGAGCTCAACATACCCCCACTGTGAAGGTGTTGCATGTCCTCACGCAACCAAAACTTTGACCATCCTCCCTTTAGTTCATGTGTTCTGAGACCTCTGCCAGCACATCCAGCCTTCTTTTCTTCTTTGTTGGGACCACTGTCATCCTCGGCTTCCTCATTAGGCACTTGAATTTGAGGTTGATGAGAGCCCTGCTCAACCTCCCGTTCTTTTTCTTCAATTTTCTATTTTTCTTCTGCCATAGCCCAAGATGCAACATGGTGTTGTCGCGAATAATCTTATCTAACCTGCCCTATTCTTTCAATGTTTCATTTTCTTTTTTGATGTGTCTATTTAGGACCTCCAGCTCAAAAACTTCTTGTTTTAGTGATTGGATTTGAGCTTCCTGGGCTGTATTAGGCTGGGCAGATGAAGTGCCTTGATTTGTGCTAGTTTTCTCCAACGTTTCAATATAATCATACATTTCTTGTTGGGTTGGCTCTATCTCAGGTGTAGTCTTCCTTGGGCTATCCCCAAAATCTGGTTGAGAAGGATTGATCTCAAGATATGGCCGAGAAGGACTAATCTCAAAATCTGGCTGAGGAATAAGAGTATGGTGTGGGCCATGGCCAGGAGGGATTGCTGGAGGTTGTTCCGGTGTTCCCCTCCTAAATCAATGAAGTGGGATTCTTTAGTTTTTACTTTCCTCAGTTTTCCTTTAAGTTTGGAGCTCCTCCTTAAATTTTGTGAGCTAGTGTCTTCTTTCTCCACACTCTGTTTTTCTTTCCCTTTCCTCTTTGTTGCAGCTGATTGTTCCTAGAGATAAACTAGTCTTTCAGAAAGTATTTGGTGGTCCTCTTCTGAGGAAGGTTCTGGGGTTTGATAGACAACTTCAATGTTTATTTTCCCCTTTAATTTTCTTTGCTTCCTATTCTCAGTTATTTCCTTCCTACTTTCTGGCAGCTTTTCTTCCTTATTAGTTTCTTTAGCCATGTTAGTAGGAGTGTCCTGAATTCTCACACTTGTTTTCTTTCTCCTACTTTTCCTTGCTGAGCTGCTCTTGGGTGTTTCAGGTGGATCTTGAAAGAAGTTTCTAACCAAAAACTGTTCCCAGGTGTCCTTCTTTTCCCTTAACTGTTTTTCTATCAAAATTTTCACAAGTCCGTGATGGTACAGGTGGGGTTCTATGTCCTCTAGATTCTTTTGGACAGTTATGGACATATTTTTCAGGCTGTTCAATAAAAAGTAAGGAAAATTAATGGTTTGATTTTTTAGAAAATTCATCAGCAACCGGGTGTGGTACATATACATGGACCCGAACTGTCCTTCACATGTAATAAACTTCTGGATTATCAATAATAGACTAGCCCATTTTTCTTTAAAGCAGAGACAGGGATTCCATGTTTGAAGATGGTTATATCCATACTTGGATTGTGTAGGATAACCCTCTAGGCCCTCTCATCAAATATTTTGTTTTTGAACCACCGTTCCCCCTCCTGTGGGAGTTCCGTTGCTACAGTGATAGATGCCTCTGTGACTATATTGGTAATATGCTTGAGGGGTGTACAATCTTCCTAGGGTATATATCCAGCTGAAACAAAGACCTATAAATTAGGATGATAATCATGCTCCACACCCAACAACACTCATGATGACACACTTCACAATAACAACATCCTCTTTCACATGGCGACATAACTACAATCATGACCACCACCATGCATATGCAGCAAGCATATAGACCACAAGGATGATTAACACACATAAAACAGAGATGAATGCATGAACAACACATAACCCATCCAATCCGAGGGGTGAACCATGGTCTCATACCACTTTGTAATGTTGTCCTCGCACATCTACCGAAGTAATCAACCATCCGGGCTAAACATGTGATGATAAGTTACCATGATATGATTCAATCTCCTAAGTGACCTTCAGTAAGTGGAATCGACAGAAACACACCATACCAAACCTTCTGCACCTACTATAAGACTCCCAGAGTGCATCCTAGTCATTCCCCTCACCAACCCCTCGGTCGCATTGAACTTTTAGACCACTAAACCCCTCAACGCTCCCTTGATATCGAAAAGGGTGCGTCTAAGGACCTTTGGACGCATGCACAACATGGGTATGCCAATGTCCAGGGAATTTTTTGCTCATACCTGTTCCTGCAACTTTGGGAATTGAGGCACTTTTTAAGCCCACAATCTAGGTCACTACCTAGAAACCCCTGTAGTTTTTAGAATCCATAAATTTCATTATGATAAGACTTATGAATCAAAAACTGACTCTAGGACTAGGGCTTCCCATCCCCAACTAGGATTGACATTCTATCAAACACTTGGCATCAATGAAATCTACAGGAAATGAATACAAGACAGAGCATAAATGACTAAAAACTCATACGAAACTTGACAAGAAGGATCACCACCCACTTCCCTTAACTATTTTGACATCAATTAGGTCTTTCATCCACTATCCTTTCAATTACAAGTAAATTCATGAAATAACCATGACAATAACTAGTCGCATAAACATGCTTATTAAAAACATTAAACCATGAAAATAACAATGAGATAACAAACATTAAAGCCACATATTAACAAGTACAAAAGCAAGAGAATTTAGCTTTTATTAAACATAGGCAAATCTGACTAGGTTCAGGATTTCCACGTACCACCTGATCGTAGACATGGCTGAACCAAATATTTCTTTCAACTAGTCACCCCCATGCCATATTCCAAGCATGAATGTGGGATCTCATGGATAAACCAATCCAAAAAAAACCAAGGGAATCCAGAGGTTAAACCACCTCCACCCTCACCAAGCCGTGATCTCACCAAAACCAACATCGTGATCACAAAACCAAATCAATCTTGGAATGCGTCCAGACTCCATCACTATCCTTGATTAATTTTCCATCTCCCTGTCTCTTAGGCTTTACCACAATCCACACCAGATTACTAGGCCCTAAACTAAGACACTAGTCTCTAAGGTTTTACTGTAATCCACACCAAATAAATGGGCCCTAAACTAAAACTCCACCCTCAAGATTTACCATGTATCCTACCAAAACCAGTCAAGCAATTCCTAGGCCGTTGGGGATTTTCCTGAGACCACCTCCACCCAGATTCTAAAACCATACGGCAATTCCAAAGCTCAAAACTGAGAAAATAATCCCATCATACCATGGATATATGAAAAAAGGCAAGGCTAGGCTGAAAACCACTGTCATAACCCGACAGAACCATGTCACCGATAACATGAGAACCATATACCAACATGCAAATTCATGCATGTCAAAACCAACTAGGAAATCACACATGAAATATCTTACTTGCAAGTATTCCTACTGAAGCTGCTTGATCCTGCTCTTCCTTGTTTGATCCTTTCTTTCCTTCCTTTCCTTTGCTTGCTTTTTCCTTCCTTACTCCAAAGCTAGAGTGCTTCAAGAGAAATCTAAAGTGTCCAAGAGTGAGAGAGAGAGAGAGAGAGAATAATGAGAGAGCTCCAAAATTGAACTGAAAAAAGGTACCAACTGATCCTCATAAACCTCTTTATCAATGAGGCCTTTATTTTCTTCACTTTCCATTATTTTCCTTCAGTTTCCTCCTCACATGAAACCTATGACCTTTCACCTCCCTTTTCTCCTATTTTCCTTTATTTTCATAAATAAATGTGTGAAAAATACCTTTTTTTCCCTTTTTAATGCCTTAGCCATTGTCTTTTTCAATTTCCCGTAGCCATAAACACATCTAGTCATGCCCATTAGGATATCTTTGCCCAACATCAAGTTTGGAATAAGTGTATCTAAACCTTGGTCTTATTTCATAAATTTTTAACTAGGGGATGTTACACTATGAGAGGAATATCTATTTCAACACCAGTGGATTTTATGTCATGCATAATGGATCTTACTTCTTTTTCAATTCAAGATTGAACAACTTAATAATCAATTGAACAAATTCAAATTCAGAGTGTGAGTCATACAATTCCTTCAACGTCTTTAAGGCTTCAAAGGCATTTGAAAATGCTGAAATATGTCGACTCACCTCTTCATTTACTGATGCTGCAATCAAGGCATAGGCCTTGCTATTCTTGTTTTCCCAAATGGAAAGCTCCTTATATGAAGTAGGATTTTTTGGTGCATTGTCTCATTCTTCTTCACAAACTCCTTTCCACAACAAATTGAAAATCAAAGTGTGCTTTATCTTCCTGGACCACCCATGATAGTTCTCTTTGCCAAACAAAACTACTCCCACAATGAAGATGAGTGAATGCATCATAAAAAATGACTATGTGTTTTTGATTTTCAAAATAATGTAACCGTTATCTTCTTGGGTAAAAGATTGATTTAATTTTATAGATGGTAAAACTCCACTTTTCATGCTACCAAGTCAATATTTTATTTTTTCATACGTAATATATCACCACTTTGTTATCGGGAAAACTAGTGTCCATTCAGAGCTGCTAGTCCCACTAAGACGGGTAGCTATCTTAGAAACAAACAAACCAAAGTTACTTGTGTTTTCCTTTATGAGAGATAGATGAGAGAGAAGCAGAGAGTACCAACCTCAGTCTTTCGCTAGTCTCCTTGCTTGTTTCCTCTCTCCCTTGATAGAGCTTTCACCACTCCTTTCTCACTTGTCCCGCTTCAAAGAACACCTGTAGAGTCAAAGCAGCAAAATACCATCAAAGCATAGAGATATATAACCATAAACAATATAGGATCAGATGTACATTAACCATACAAATGCATATATAAATACAAGATTCAGAGATATACAAGTACATGGAGGAAAACTCAAATAGCTTTATTAATAGAAGTAGTAGAAGAGAGTATTACAACCAAGTTGTCTGATCCAACATCATCCTCCCACTATGAAAGCCCACTTCACCTCATAAAAAGCAAGATCACCCAACAATACAATGTCTCAAAGAGAAACCAACAACACTTCCTTACAAATTACAAAATTTCAGCCTCCGGATCTCTAGGATGAGGGATCCATATATAGATGTTTTCAGGAGAGTGAGTTAGCTTCTAGGATTTTGATTAGTGTTATTTCATTGATAGTTCTTAGTTCCACTTGGATATTTCATGATCTCTCACTCATCCCTGGGTGAATTCAAAGAGGCAAGTGTCATATGAGCAGTTTCTAGAAGATTCTTTGAGTTTCCACCTAGAAAACTGCCTCTGTCATTTGTCTACTCTCGCTCATCACACCCTATAGAAGGACTTTTCAATATGCATCACACCCCCCATGTGTAATAGGTGAGATGCATCGCACCCTCAACATGGAGCATGTGAGATGGTCCAGTTTTGACCAGTTCAAAGCAGTTTTTCCGGGAGAACTTCTGGGAAATGATATAATCAGTTGACCTTGATCCTTTAGGGTATGAAACAAAAATTTTAGGGGTTTTAGAGCCCTTGGTTTATTGACATATGTGATCAGGGTTGCAGTGCCCAAATATGTCTATAATAGTTGCCCCCTAAAGCATGAGGTCATAAATCTTCTGATGTCGGGTGAAATGCTTTATCATGAGGATCCGAGGTTTTTCGAATTGGAAGGTGACCTATAATAAGATACAATACAATACATTATCTTCATAATATTTTCATGATCTAGCTGAGGCGGGCATTCCATTTTCATGTACATAGGACAGACAATCGTCTGTGTGGCAGACTGATGATTCTAGTAGAGCCATCATCCCTTAGCTTGGATGATTATCTGTGCAGCTATGATGTACATTTGATGTCTTTATTTTCCTAAATATATTGCAGCCTGGATGGATGAAACTAGATCCAGGTTCTTTAAACTCGTTCAATCTTCGCCAGAAGTACAAGTCGATCCATGTGAAAAGATGTTCTGATATTGAACATGGAAAGACATCACCTGATTACCACCCAATGATGTAAGCTATTAACAGGCGCGAGAGGAATCACCTATAATGATGATGACCCTCAAGGTACTGCAGTACAATTCATGTGGTGTGAATACATGAGTCGACGTCGAACACCACGCAAAATCTTTCGGTTGAGGGTCATTGATGTAAACCTATCGCTGGAAGTGAGAAACTTGCCATTGAGGCATGCAAGCTTCAAAGTACTGAAAGGGTTGTTCCTAAGTCAACTTCTTGGATAATGAGCTGATGTCGACAAGAAGTGACCCGTCGTAGGAGGGCCTTAATGAATCCCACATCTACGACACGGAATGGAGCAAATGATTTTGTGGAGGTGAAAACGATCTTATGATACAAGGTTCAGGATGGCGGTCATGAAAGAATGGAGCATTAAGGTATTGCAACGGATGAGGTGTTAGTTGGGTTGGTGAATTCTCTGAGAAACTTCTCTTGAACATATCAGCGACACTAGAATGGCTTGGTAGCGTTAACCCCAAAATGGATGGTATGAAGGACCAATGGTGATATGACCAGTGAACAGAATAACCCAACCCGACTCAATCATGGTGATGGAGTGAAAGTGTCATGTTCAAGAGCGACCTGCTACCAATGAAGTTATTCAAGTTTTTTTCCCTTTTTCCCCAGTCATTGCTAACCAGTACCTCTTTATTTTTTTCAAGCTTAAGGAGGATAACATATGCTTGTTCTATAATTTTCCCTTCGGGCAAACCTGTATCTATGTTTTAGCAAGACTAGCGACAATGAAACTCGCTCTTGTCTGCATGGACAAGGATATTGTTTTAACGAGTTTAACAACATAGATAACTCGGTTCTTTTCAAGTTTAGAGAGTCTGAAAAGAGACAGAAAGGAAACTCCAGTAGTCCTTTTTCATAGTATAATCCCTTAAGTCCAAAAAAGTATAAAATAATACGAAAGGGATGACTTTTCCGATCACTTTAGTGAGCCAAAAAAGACAAACGCTCGATCTTTTTGTGTAATGATACCTCAGGTCCAAAAAGATTAAAATATAGAGGAGGGATTGCACTTCCAATCACTTTAATGAGCTGGAGAGGCCAATTGCTCGACAATCTTTTCATATTTTATGAGTCTAAAAAGAGCTTAAAGGAGACTTGTTTTTTGAGGAATGAGTGATGTTTTTGGATAGCAACTAGTTCCAGGTAAGGTTTGGAACTTTTCAATCATGGCAGTGTAAAGAAGGTGGCTAATAGAATCACTCGTCGCAGCTGTTCCTCAAAAGGGTAAACAATCAAGTGGAAGCATATGATTGGCTAAAAAAAGAGTGGAGGTGATGGTAAGAACACGACCAAGGTTCAAATGCTGATAGTTATGCAATCACAAAGGTTATTTACCGAAGGTGGGTTCATTTTTTAATGAGCTTGAACTCTGGGGGAACATATGCTCATTGCTAGGTTTATTTTTTAATGAGCTTGAACTTCGTGTAAACCTGCTCGTGCCAGTCGTATAATAAGGATGTCTCTCATTAGTAGGTTCATTTTTTAGGGAGCTTGCCCCATGCGAAACTTTGCTCCGGAGCCTTTTGTATGTAAGCTAGGAATGACCAACTACTGTCCTAGGGGTTAAAGAACTACTAAGGTTAGGTAGGATAGTCTCTCGGTGGGAAACAATCTCCTTTGCTTTGTCGTTTCCGTTGGTCCTGACAAAGGTGAATGGTGGATCAGACCAATCACCTAACTTAAGCAGTTGAAGTTAGTAAAATTACAGGGTTAGAGTTACGCTGGTCGATTTTCACTTGTGTACAAAAAGGTTTGCATGCCCCCAGGTATAAAGAAGAGTAAATTTTCCAGGTTACCATATGGAAGTTCTTGCATTAGCAAGATTGTTCCATCTGCATAGCAGACAAAACACTTCCCTGGCTTTGCCCATCGAAATGGACAAAGGTGAATGGTGCCAATTCCAATCACATAACCTTTTATGAGGAAATGATATTTCCAGACTGATCCCATTTTCCTAAATGGACGGGTGTGTCAGATTGGTCATATATCCTACAAGGAAACACATCTTATATCTGTGGTTTTCCTGCCGAAGCAGGCTAGGGCGCATGTTCCCTAGGTTTAGTCACATTCACCGAATCACTCGTGCTGATCAGGTGGACAGACTGGAGGTTGATGAGACATTCCTTGTGCAAAAAGACCATTTAGGGATGACATTTGACTAGTAGCCGTGTTTGAACCGGGGAAGGAAAGATGGTCTACGAGCTAGACCATTCTGCCTTCATACGGGAAACACATCACCCCAAAGAGTGAGGAAACAATAGTTACTCATTATGTAAATGTAGTCACGCCCAAGGAGTAGATTGTGATCTAGTGGCCCTTGGACTACCATCATGTTTAGATGAACGGTTTTACTTTTCAAAGTTATAGGCAAATTTTGAAAGATCCCTAATGGTTAACTGGTTCCTTTCTTGAAGACTGACAGATTTCGAATCTCAGGCAGAAGCGATGGCGAACCAAGTGCTTTCAAAGCAGTTGAGGAAAGGATACTCACAGAAGCCCCTTCATCTATGATAGTACCAGCCATGATCATTCTGTAAGCTTGTACTATGATTTAGAATGGTACATTAGATGGTAGACGGGATCTCCCTAGTAGATTCCATTCGAAGGAAACGACTAGATTGCTTGGAGGAGGGACTGAATAAATGGCTGGATGAATCTCTGATGAACTTCCTTCCTGTGGTAAAGTAACGGGTAGATTGCCTCCATGTTCATTAGATTCTGTGTTAACAAAAATAATTTGAACGGTGTCGTTCTCATTCTCTTTGGTGACTGTATGATTTGAAGGTGGACCTTCGGAAGACAAGATTGGGTCGACTGCTGTCTCGACCTGTTGACTTTGGTCCAGTGTGGACTCAAAGGGTTTATCTTCAATGATAGATGCTTCGACCGACAACAGAGGTGTGTCAGTCGGATTTTCAACTAGCGATGGACTTGGCAAGAGTTTCTTGTATCCAGGAGGAAGTCGTTGCAGTGAAGCAGGACGGTTATACAAGACTCTTTTAGCTTTGTCCAAGAAGGGACAATGGTAGAGGGCATGATCACCTTCACACAACCTACAAGGAAATTTAGATCTTCCTTTTTGTCCATTGACTTCATTTTCACTAGTTGATGGTGTACTCTCAACATGATCGTCAGAGGTTGAAGACACCAGATTGTGCAAACGGGGAGACCAATCCCTTAAGATCCGCGGGATGTAGGGACAATCTCGATGATAGTGGTATCCTTTGCAAATGACACTGTTAGCACTGCTACATGTTTGAGCATTTTTTAGGGTCAAGTACAGCTTGGCCATGGTGTTTTCTAAAAAGGAGGGGCTGGGAGCACTTCATTCAATCTTTCCCTTTCCATTTGCTTTATCCTTATGACTCCCGCCACCTTCATTTCCTCCTTCCCTTTCATTTTCCCTACTCTCCCTTAACCCCGTTGGTGCCATTTTTCTCTATTATCATTATAAACCCATTATAATTCTGTTTTCCTTGGCTCTCGGGCACCTGTTGTTTTAACAAAAGCCCGCCTAAACCCATGTTCCTCTAACCCCTGGGCGCTTTTGTTTATAATAATATTAAACCCCTCTACCCTTTATAAATTCCTGAAAACCATTATAACCTGTTCAAAACCCATATATCCCGTGTAAACCTCGTTTAAACACAACTTTTGTTTAATCCCTATCTCTAAGGTTCTAATCCATAACCTCGAACATATAATAAAGTTTGTAACCCTAAGCTTTAAATAAAGCCCGAGCCCACCCCTAGATGGTCACATCACCTCAAGACATGTGCATTATCTGTGCCTTTCCCATCAGCCGTCCAATTGCACTCCCTATATGATCCAACGATGTTCACAATCCCCGCTCCTGTGAACCACTCGTCCATCAGGCAATGGGGAAAGCCGTTTCCCCACCATCGCATCTGCCACGCGTCTCCATTCCATTGTATCACTACTCGCGGTATGATTACCTCCGCAATGCCATAAGTGGTGCGATAAAACCGCTTTCCGCCTTCCTGTATGACTCCCAACAGTTAACGCTCTTGCTCCTTTTGCTTCTGATCACTGTCGGATCTGCCATGTCCAGATCCGACGGCCCTAATGTCTTCATCTGCCTATCTTCCGATATCCCCTGTCAATTGATCTCTGCCATTGATTTTAGCGATTTGACGACTGCTATTGTTCCCCGCATCCCTGTGTCTTCCATCGCCTCCCGCCATTAGATATGGGCCGTACATTTTGCCATCCAACGGACAGTGTTATTCCTCAGCTCTTCGTCCATTTTTGATGTATTTTGCTGTATTTTGAGCCTGTTTTGCCCGCGCGAAAAAGCAAGAGATGATCCAGCAACCTGCACATTTAATCATCAGCTACCGCAGTTAAAGAACAACATGGTCAAGGACGAGAAAGGACCACCTTGAGCAGATAAATGACTGCAGCAGTTATTGAAAGTTATGCAGATAACACTTCACCTGTTCAAGGAGTACACCAAAGTACCAGTAAATGTCATTTTGTCCATTAAAACATTCAGATTGTAGCAGAAGACCCATATCTAACAGTAAATGTGGTTGGTGGTCAGTTAAGACACCTCCACGCATAGTCTCGCAAAGTAGTTTTGTAAGCAGACTCTATATATACTCAGAAAAAAGATGTAATCAGGTTGATGAGTGTTAGATTAATGTAATTCTAGTGTAAACTTCAACTTCTGGAGACTGTAACTACTTTGTAACCTGTAGCTTCTGGTCTTCATTTCCAACTAATACAAGCTTCTTTTGCTGTCAATTGCTCATTTTTCACTTCTTCTATGTTCCAGGCTGTGCTTGTATGCATTTTTTCATGTGCTGCTGATGTTTAGCATCAGAGGGGCTGTCATCCCACCTTTGTGTTAAAATCTAGTTAGTTTCATTGAAATTGTATGCAAGTTTCTTTTGTTTTAATGCCAGAGAGCTGTGATCCTGTCTGTGCATTAGAAGATAGATTTGTAGACCTCTTTACTGGTTGCAGCTGGCCGTCATAGGGTCCTGTGCATCTGCTGGTGTGATCAGTCTTCTCCATCATCACATTTTCCTTAAACTGTGAGTAATTGGTGGTTAAAAGCCTTGTAGTCTGTGGGTGTTCACCCATGTCTGGGGTTAAGCATAGTAGGAGTGGTTATCTAGCTTGAATATGCAACATTTCTTTCATTCATCCACCATTTATCCAACTTTTTGTTGAGTTTGTAATGTTCCCGAGCATCTCTGATATACAACCTAGGAGAGTTTCTTGGGGTGATATCATTAATTGGCGCCGTTGCTGGGGAAAGGAGAATTGAAGTTTAGATTCCCTAGGAGAATGACACAACGTCAAGCTTTGATGACAGAAAAGGTTTGAACACAGTTTCTGGTTGTAATTATCTGTCTAGCAACTCCATTGGAGGAAGACCAACCTTTGGCGACTCCACATTGAAGTTCTGGCTCAGTTTGTGAGACACACTCGAAGAAATCCTCAGAAACTTCCAGCTGAACCAGTGCCTGAACCTAAGAGGACTGTTGAAACAAAGAAAGCTTCACGGAAAGGGGCATCAAGATCAAGTAAGCCTAAGAAATCTCATTCTTATCTGAAAGACAAGGTTATTGTTGAAGATTTACAGTTTGAAGATTTAGAGATCAACACTGTTAATAAGGAAAAACCTTCAGAGATTAGTTCAGCCCCTTGTGCAATTAGTTCCCCTTTGAATCTCAGTCCGAAGAAAGCATCCCATTTGGTCCAAAACATCCCTTTATCTCTGCCATC
This sequence comes from Pinus tabuliformis, assembly GCA_031772625.1. Classification (NCBI taxonomy): domain Eukaryota; kingdom Viridiplantae; phylum Streptophyta; class Pinopsida; order Pinales; family Pinaceae; genus Pinus; species Pinus tabuliformis. Next base: position 1,526,027,942 of record CM062818.1, on the reverse strand, counting down.
CATCACATTACTCCCTAACATTCATTCTGCTAGTATTCTTCCAAATATTTCAATCATGGAAGGACAACAAGCACCTACGAGAATAGAAAGGATTGTAGCTACCAGATATGGAACTTTAGTCTTGCCTGTTCTTCTAAATCCTATGCCTGTGGGAGAATATCAAAAATATATGCCTAAATTCACTGGAACAGAGGGAGTAATAGTAGAAGAACACTTAGAAGCTTTTTACAGTTATGCTGACAATTTAGATATAAGTGAAAATGATGTGTGGATGAGAGTTTTTGTCCAGAGCCTTGATGGAGAAGCTAGGAAGTGGTTTAGAGAATTACCCCGGAGATCAATAACCGATATTGAAGCATTAGATGATGCATTTTTGAAGCAATGGGGAGACAAAAAGGACTTGCTGTATTACCACACAGAGTTTGGTAACCTGAAGAGGGAAAATGAGGAATCAATACCTGATTTTAATAAAAGATTCAATAGAATGTATAGTAAGATACCAGCTAAGGTAAAGCCTACTCCTACCTCTGCCAAACTAGCTTATGCTAATGCTTTTGACTCTGATTTCTGCCTGTTATTGAGAGAAAGGAGATGTGCTATGCTGACAAACATGCGGGATGCAGCCCTAGAAGTAGAATCCAATATTATGGCTGCAGAGAAGTTAAAAAGTCAAGCTGACAGGAGAAGATAGAGAAATCAGGCTTCTACTACTTCTGCATCATCTTGAGAGCCTAAATTAGATAAAATGACTAAAATGATAGAGTCATTGGCTGCTGAAATTTCTAAGCTGAAAGTGGAACAAAACTCAGGGAAAACAAGGTAGCAGAACACATTTGCTCCAAGAAATCCAAATCCATTCAGAAGAGCAAATGAGTAGTGAAATATTATGCAAAGGGGTGGAGAAACAAAGGATGAACAGAAAGTTAAAGCTCCCTTCCAAAATGTAGTCATGGAGGAGGAACAATTTGAAGAAGATGAGGATGAAATTCACTACATGAAAGATAGAGGCACTGCTGCATTTTTGACATTGGCTGAGTATGAAGAATCATTGCTGCAAGAATGAAACAATCAAGAATGGGATAGAGAAGGAATCCTACAAGCTGAACAGTAGCAAAGATATAATCTAAGATCCAATGCAAAAAATGCCAAGGAAAATTCTGCCCAAAGCGTTGTTGTTCAAGCAGAATCTCAAAATGTCAAACAAAAAAGACCAGCAGCTGATCCAGTCATCCTCAAAGCTCTAGTTCAAGAGGTAAAAAGTTCTGATAAATCTTCTTCTTCTTTCTGCTTTGAGTCAGAAGTTCAGAAATTGAAAATATCATGCCTCTGGTTGAGTTGGTGAAGAGTGCACTATTTAGGAAGCCTATCCTTGAAACCCTTGAGCTAGAAACTAAACAAACCTCCACTGATTCTATTAATTTGCAAGATGACAGGCTTGCCATTGTGCTCAGCCCAATGGTTGAACCTGCTAATAATAATTCTCCATATTTTTATGTTTCATTGACCATTCATGACAAAATCCTCCACAATTGGCTGCTAGACATAGGGGCCAACCACAATATGATGCCTAAAGCGTCATGGAAGAGTTAGGCCTTGATATCACTAGACCCTATCATGATTTATTTTCTTTTGATTCAAGGAAGGTGAAATGTCTTGGATTGATTAAAGATCTGGCCATTACCTTAACTCAGCTACCCATGAAGAGTATGATGATGGATATTGTGGTAGCAGATGTCCCTCCTAAGTTTGGCATGTTGTTGTCCAGAGGGTGGATTAAGAGACTATGTGGGACATTACAAAATGATTTATCCTATGCTATTGTCCCAGTGTTTGGAGGAGAAAGCAGAATATTGTACAGAGAAGCACAGTTGGCATATATCATCAGTGATGAGAAGAATCCTACAAATCATCCTATATATGCAGTGGAAACTAATTTTGGAGCATGCATTCTCCAAATTGAAGAATCTCAGAAGGCCGAAATGCAGCTCAGGAAACTAACAGTTCAGGCCAAGAAAGAGGAAGGAAGTCAGGTTTGGGAGATGTTCTTTGATGGAGCACGTTTTAGGGAGACTGCAGGAGCAAGGGTGCTGCTGATTTCTCCACAACAAGAAAGAATTTAGCTGTCCTTTAAGCTGGTTTTTCAAGTGACAAATAATATAGCAAAATATGAAGCACTGTTGTTCGACCTTAACGCAACAAAAGACAGAGGAATTAAGAATTTGAAGGTGTTTGAAGATGCTGATTTAATTATATAGCAAGTAAATAAAACGTTTCAAGGGAAGCACCAAAGGCTGAAAGCATACAGAGATGAGGTATGGAGAATTAGAGATTCCTTTGATTATTTCTGTATTTCATATATTCCTAGAGCCCGAAATCAACCTGCTGATTCCCTTGCTATTTCTGCTAGTCTGTTTATACCTCCCATGCCTCCTAGACTAGTGTATGAAGTCCAAGTGAAATACAGACCATCCTTGCCTGACAATGTCCACCATTGGAAAGTTTTTGATGATGATGATGAGTTGAATAGATTCCTTCAAGTCATTGATGAGTTTTCTAATATGCAAATTGACCAAGAAAATGATGCCTTGTTATAAAAACCCCAGTCTCAGCTTAGAAATAAAATTGGTAAAGACAACATTGTCCAGCTTCCTAGTAACCATATTCCTAAGGGCCTAATTCCTCTTGAAAGACTGTTTGACCAGAATGATGTGCCTTACAAGGATGCTAAAAAAGAAGACCAATCTGCAGTCTACAAACATGATATAGGAAGTCCAGGTTAGCTTAGGTATGTGAATTTGTCCACTCATTTATCTGTTGATCAGAGTGCCGAATAATGCAATTTAATGAGGCAATTTGCTGATGTGTTTTCTTGGGAGTATAGTGATCTGAAAACATATGACAAAAATATAATTAAGCATAAAATCCCTTTGGAGAAGGACACGGTTCCTTTCAAACAGAAGCTAAGACTAAAAAAACTAATGCTTCTCCCATTGATTGAAAAAGAAATTAAAAAATTGTTGGCTGCCAAGATTATTGTTCCTCTCAGATATTCAAAGCGGGTGGCCAATTTGGTGGTGGTGAGGAAGAAGAGCGGAGAAATTAGACTCTGTGTTAATTTCAGGAATTTGAACAAATGCTCCAAGAAAGACAACTATCCTCTGCCAAAAATGGAGCATTTGCTGCAAAAGGTCTCAGGAGCTAAAGAGATGTCATTTTTGGATGGATTTTCAGGCTTTAATTAGATTGCTATGCACCCAGATGATCAAGAAAACATTGCATTCACCACTCCTTGGGGCACTTTTATGTATGCCAAAATGCCTTTTGGATTGATGAATGCTGGAGCCACCTTTCAGAGAGCTATGGATATAGATTTTGTGGGAGAGAGGGACAAATTTGTCCTCATCTACCTTGATGATATAACAGTTTATTCCAGCAGCCATCAAAATCATTTACAACATTTGAAAAAAGTGTTTTTGAAGTGCAAAAGGTTTGGAATTTCAGTAAATCCCAAAAAATCACAATTTGCTTTAGATGAAGGCAAGCTGTTAGGACATATTGTGTCTGCTACAGGTGTGAAGATTGACCCAGAAAGAGTCAAAGCAATTCAAACTTTTACTGTCCCTAGATCAAAGAAATATATTTAGTCTTTTTTGGGTAAAATAAATTTTGTCAGGAGGTTTATTCCAAATTTTGCTGAACTAGATAAGCATGTGACCTCCATGTTGAAGAAAGGAGTAGAGGTAAGATGGACTGATACAACAAGGAAATCATTTGAGTCAATTAAGAAAGCTATTACGGAGGCTCCTACATTAATAAGTCTAGACTACAGCAAGTAGTTCCACATATTTTCTTTTGCCTCTGAAGACACCATTGCAGCAGTTTTATTGCAGCAAGATGAAGAAGGTTCAGAACATCCAATAGCATTTTTCAGCAAGAACTTGAGGGATGCTGAACTGAGGTATGATATTATAGAAAAATAGGCATATGCTCTTATTAAATCCTTAAAAGTTTTCAGAGTTTATATCTTGCATTCAAAAATAATTTCATATGTGCCTTCTGCTGCAATTAAAGATGTCTTGACCCAACCTGAAGCTGATGGAAGGAAGGCAAAATGGATTGCAAAAATGATTGATTTAATATAGAGCTGAAGCCCACCAAGCTAGTCAGAGGTCAGGGGCTTGCCAAGTTATTGGCTGAGGAAAATTGTAGGTCTTTAGACATCGATTTCCTATGCACGATGGCAAAAATTGGTTAGACAGAAGAAGAGGAAACAATTGAAACAATGAAAGAACAATCAGTGGCCGAGAATCTAGCTTCGTGTGGTTGGTATTCTGCAATAATTAATCTCTTGTTGAAGCTAGAAATCCCTTCAGGTTTAAGCACAAGTCAAGCTAAAACTTTAAAACTTAGAGCAACAAAATTTTGCATTATGGAAAATATGCTCTACTGGAGGGATCCATCTGGAATATTTTTAAGGTGTTTGGACAAAGAACAGTCAAAAGAAGTGATGCAATAGTTTCATAACAGCATGTGTGGAGGGCATCATTATTGGAAAACTACAGCCCATAAAATTCTTAGAGCTGGGTACTATTGGCCCACTTTATTTTCTGATGTATTTTCTTTTGTTAAATCTTGTGACAGGTGCCAAAGATTTGAAGGAAAGTAGCAATTGAAATCCCTGCCCTAAAACCAATTCAGGCAAAAGGACATTTTTAGCAGTGGGGTCTGGATTTCATTGGTGAAATCAATCCACATTCCAATGGCTAGCACAGGTGGATATTGGTAGCCACTGATTATTTCACAAAGTGAATTGAAGCAATCCCTACAAAGAAGGCTGATCATAATGTGGTCATCAAGTTCTTAACAGAGAATATCTTCAGCAGATTTGGTTGTCCACATAAACTAATCACAGATAATGTAGCAGCTTTCAGGGAAAAATAACTGGTGGAAATGTGTGATTTAATGGGTATCAAACTTATCCATTCCACTTTATATTATCCATAGGGAAATGGTCTAGCAGAATCCTCTAATAAAAGTCTGATCAGGATAATTAAAAAGCTATTAGAGGACAATAAAAAGAATTGGGATTCAAAGCTCAAATATGCATTGTGGGCTGACAGAGTAACCATCAAGAAATCCATAGGGAGTTCTCCATTCAAACTGGTGTATGGCACTGAGGCTGTATTCCCAATTCAGTTAACTCTCCCTATGGCAAAGTTCCTTCAAGAAGAGCAGAATGAGGAAGAAGACATGGCAAGAAGAATCATTGATTTGACAGAGTTACACCAGATTAGAGAACAGCTGGTGGAAAGGGTTGCAGCACATCAGAAGAGAATCAAGGATGCTTTTGACAAAGGGACAAAGATAGATAATTTTTAGGTTGGTGACTTAGTTCTAAAATTGGATGCACTAAAAAAAAAGAAAGGCAATCACGGAAAATTTGATGCTTTCTGGATAGGTCCTTTTGTCATTTCACAGATTCATGGGAAAAACACCTTCATACTAAAAAGTATGAGAGGAGAACCAGTTTTTGACGGCCCAGTTAATGGGCATTTTCTGAAAATTTATATGATTTAAGGCCTTTGGCCTTGAAGGTTGTAAATATTTCATTTTTACCAAATTTGCAGGCAAAATAGACTCCATGCCCATTGGAACACTAGGAATTTTTCTAATTGGTTTTCATCAGGAAGGCATTGGTTTGCAGGTTCTTGAGACCTCACAGGGAGGATCTCATCCCTAGAAGGAGCCAAATGTTAGCACTGCTACATGTTTGAGAATTTTTGAGGGTCAAGTATAGCTTGGCCGTGGTGTTTTCTAAAAAAGAGGGGCTGGCAACAGTTCATTCAATCTTGCCCTTTCCATTTGTTTTATCCTTATGACTCCCACCACCTTCATTTCCTCCTTCCCTTTCATTTTCCCTACTCTCCCTTAACCCCGTTGGTGCCATTTTTCTCTATTATCATTATAAACCCGTTATAATTCTGTTTCCCTTGGCTCCCGGGCACCTGTTGTTTTAACAAAAGCCCGCCTAAACCCATGTTCCTCTAACCCCCGGGCGCTTTTGTTTATAATAATATTAAACCCCTCTACCCTTTATAAATTCCTGAAAACCATTATAACCTGTTCAAAACCCATATATCCCATGTAAACCTCGTTTAAACGCATTTTTTGTTTAATCCCTGTCTCTAAGGTTTTAATCCATAACCCTGCACATATAATAAAGTTTATAACCCTAAGCTTTAAATAAAGCCTGGGCCCGCCCCTCGATTGTCACATCACCTCAAGACATGTGCATTATCTGTGCCTTTCCCATCGGCCGTCCGATTGCACTCCCCGTATGATCCAACGATGTTCGCAATCCCTGCTCCCGTGAACTGCTCGTCCATTAGGCAGTGGGGAAAGCAGTTTCCTCGCCATCGCATCCGCCACGCGTCTCCATTCCATTGTATCGTTGCCTGCAGTACAATTACCTCCGCAGCACCATAAGCGGTGCGATAAAACCGCGTTCTGCCTTCTTGTACGACTCTCGGCAGTTAATGCTCTTGCTCCTTTCTCTCTCGATCACCGTCGGATTTGCCGCGTCCAGATCCGATGACCCTAATGTCTTCATCTGCTTATCTTCTGATATCCCCTGTCAATCGATCTCTACCATTGATTTTAGTGATCTGATGGCTGCTATTGTTCCCCGCATCCCTGTGTCTTCCATCGCCTCCCGCCATCAGATCTGGGCCGTACATTTTTCCATCCAACGGATAGTGTTATTCCTCAGCTCTTTGTCCATTTTTGATGTATTTCGCTGTATTTTGAGCCTATTTTTCCCATGCGAAAAAGCAAGAGATGATCCAACAACCTGCACATTTAATCATCAGCTACCACAGTTAAAGAAAAAAACAGTCAAGGACAAGAAAGGACCACCTTGAGCAGATAAATGACTATAGCAGTTATTGAAAGTTATGCAGATAACACTTCACCTGTTCAAGGAGTACACAAAAGTACCAGTAAATGTCATTTTGTCCATTAAAACATTCAGATTGTAGCAGAAGACCCATATCTAACTGTAAATGAGGTTGGTGGTCAGTTAAGACACCTCCACGCATAGTCTAGTAGAGTAGGTTTGTAAGCAGACTCTATATATAGTCAGAAAAAAGATATAATCAGGTTGATGAGTGTTAGATTAATGTAATTCTGGTGTAAACTTCAACTTCTGGAGACTATAACTACTTTGTAACCTACAACTTCTGGTCTTCATTTCCAACTAATACAAGCTTTTTTTGCTATCAATTGCTCATTTTTCACTTCTTATTTGTCCCCGGCTATGCTTGTATGAATTTGTTCATGTGCTACTGATATTTAGCATCAGAGGGGTTGTCATCCCACCTCTGTGTTAAAATCTAGTTAGTTTCATTGAAATTGTATGCAGGTTTATGTTGTTTTAATGCCAGAGAGTTGTCATCCTGTCTGTGCATTAGAAGATAGATTTGTAGACCTCTTTACTGGTTGCAGCTGGCCATCACAGGGTCCTGTGCATCTACTGGTGTGATCAGTGTTCTCCATCATCACATTTTCCTTAAACTGTGAGTAATTGGTGGTTAAAAGCCTTGTAGTCTGTGGGTGTTCACCCATGTTTGGGGTTAAGCATAGTAGGAGTGGTTATCTGGCTTGAATATGTAGCATTTCTTTCATTCATCCACCATTTATCCAACTTTTTGTTGAGTTTGTAATGTTCCCAAGCATCTTTGATATACAACCTAGGAGAGTTTCTTGAGGTGATAATAGACACATGGAGATTTAGGTTTGGATGGTGCAGTGTGTGGATTTTTGCCTGACGATGCATGGTTGCCCCTTTATCCGTTGGCTTCTTCTTCTTCTCCTTCCCTTTCTTCTTCTTCTCATTTACTTGGTTTTTAGCGTTACTGGCTTCACCAAGCGAAGAGGAAGAAGGAGAGGGAGAAACAAATGAAGTAGAAGGTGGGGGAGTGACTTTAGTATCATCTGGATGCTAATTTGATTACTGAGGAATTACGGTGTTTTGAACGACAGAGGTCGAGAAAAGCCATACTGGCAGGCCAATTGTGAGTCCTAGAAGGGACAATGTAGCCATGTGTTGAGCACTAACATCTCCCCAAGAAGAGAAAGGACAAGGATTCCCCCCAAGGGGAAATCCTTGATTGGTGGACTCCATTTTCTCAACCTAAGACCAACATGGGAATAGTGATGTTATTCTGATTAAAATAAATTTTATGACGCTTTGACACAACTTGCCTTTTCAATTTTTAAGAGTCGAGAAAAAGCTAAAGATGACTCTAGCCGCCTTCGATTTTTCATGAGCCTGAAGTGACAAGTGCTCAGATGGACCTTTTCTTTTAAGGAGTTTGAAAAGGAACAAAAGTGACTACTCTGGAAATCTAGATAGAGGTATTATCAAACCAATCGCAAAAATGTAGAATACTTTTTACGTATGGCAGTTAGTCTTCTCGAATGCTGTGTTCAATGCATTTCGATCGATAGGGCGGCAGACACAACTTCCTAAGGATAAAGGATATAGCCTATTATGGTCTCCCAATATATACTCAATGGTACGTGGGAGCACAAGTCCGCACTAGTACTTGTCATATCAAAGAGGAGGAATCACCCATCCTACGATGAAAACGATAGTTACCAGGCTTTACGACACCGGAATACATCTCTAGCCTAGACTTCTAGATGTTGTGCGTTAGTTTCCAAAGCATTTTTATGTTCATTGAGGTTTATTTTACAGTTGATATTTCTTAAGAAGTTTTCCTTTAAGGTTCACCGCGTGATGTAGATATACAATTCCTAAAACATGCAATCTAAGATGATAAGCAGTCATTTACTTTCTTTTAGCAATGAAAATCCTAGCTACTAAGGAAAGAGAAATAAAATTCTTTCAACATAGAGCAGAGAGCACACACTAGATGCACTTTTCCTAAATCAATTTCCACATGCAGTCTAAATGCAAATGCACATGCATGTATTTGTTTTTCAGTTTCCTTAATATGAGAATGAAAAAAATAAAACTAAGTACATATCTGAACTATTTTCTTTCAAAGCAACAGTACTAACAATTTTCTCTTTTCGAATCGAAAGGAAGACTAAGACGACACTTTGTGATTTCGAATTTAAAACTACTTTCGACACTTGAAATACTAATAATTTCAAAATAAATTACAGTGGAAAAAGTGTAATCGATTATCTAAAAGAGGAAGAATTTCTGACACCCTTTTTCTTGACTGAAAACGACAGTTGCGACACTTTCAAATCAAAAGACAACAATTCAATTAAGCTACTATTTGCAAAGGAGAACTGTAAATGATGAAAAATACATTAAAAACATTCACAGTTCTTTATCAATGGATGCTGAATAATGTAAAGGAAGAAGGTTTCAACAGTGATAGATCATAGACAGCGAAACTACTGAATAAAGCTTAAGACAATGAAGAAAAAACCAAACTCTAGAGGCAGAAACAGTCTCACTCAATCATCGCACCTATAACATAGGGAAACAGGGATGCATCTCACCTGCAACACATGGGAGGTGCGATGCATCCATGTTTCCAATGAGAGACAGTGCGATGGTCCAGGGACGAGGCTGAGCTTGGTTTTCACCCACAGTTTGCAGCTAAGTTCAGGGGTTTAGGCTGAGCTTTTGATAGGTAGTAAACACAAAGTATAGGGAATGATCTAATGAGGTTATTTGAGCTACCACTAGGGCACTTAGGATGTTTTCAAGTCAGATGTTCAGTTCATAAACCACCCAAAGTTTGCAATTGCATACAGAAAAAGTAGTTCGAAGGCTAGCTGGCTTAACTTCAGGTTCCATCTATAGTTTATAAAGAAAACAACAGTAACAAAACAAACAAACTATTTGCTTCCCAACGGAGTTTCCATTTTGTTATTGGTAAAACTAGTGTCCATTCAGAGCTGCTAGTCCCACTAAGACGGGTAGCTATCTTAGAAACAAACAAACCAAAGTTACTTGTGTTTTCCTTTATGAGAGATAGATGAGAGAGAAGCAGAGAGTACCAACCTCAGTCTTTCGCTAGTCTCCTTGCTTGTTTCCTCTCTCCCTTGATAGAACTTTCACCACTCCTTTCTCACTTGTCCTACTTCAAAGAACACCTGTAGAGTCAAAGTAGCAAAATACCATCAAAGCATAGAGATCTATAACCATAAACAATATAGGATCAGATGTACATTAACCATACAAATGCATATATAAATACAAGATTTAGAGATATACAAGCATATGGAGGAAAACTCAAATAGCTTTATTGATAGAAGTAGTAGAAGAGAGGATTACAACCAAGCTGTCTGATCCAACATCATCCTCCCATCATGAAAGCCCTCTTCACCTCATAAAAAGCAAGATCACCCAACAATACAATGTCTCAAAGAGAAACCAACAACACTTCCTTACAAATTACAAAATTCCAGCCTCCGGATCTCTAGGATGAGGGATCCATATATAGATGTTTGTAGGAGAGTGAGTTAGCTTCTGGGATTTCGATTAGTGTCATTTCACTGATAGTTCTTGGTTCCACTTGGAGATTTCATGATCTCTTACTCATCCCTAGGCGAATTCAGAGAGGCAAGTGTCATATGAGTCGTTTCTAGAAGATTCTTTGAGTTTCCACCTAGAAAACTGCCTCTGTCATTTGTCTACTCTCGCTCATCGCACCCTATAAAAGGACTTTTCAGTATGCATCACACCCCCCATGTGTAATAGGTGAGCTGCATCACACCCTCAGCATGGAGCAGGTGAGATGGTCTAGTTTTGACCAGTTATGAGCAGTTTTTCTATTAGGCCCCTATACTACTAGTGTAACCCCTTATTTTTATTAGTACAACCCACTTATTATATTGATGTACCCATGTAGTGCCCATATTATTACTCTTGTGCCCCATAGAAGCCCACTATTGTTATTATTGTGGCCTTACATTATTATTGTTATGTCGGCTCTGATTATGTTATGACCCCTTAGACTCCTATATATAGAAAGGAGGTATTTTCATTTGTATCATCCAAGAATTGTTCATTTATGTAATGTAAAGGAGGTTGCCCCATCGAAGAGGCTGAATTCTAAGGCGTTGATCTATCTTTTCTATCTTTTCTTGAGCTGGTTTCATAACATTTGGTATCAGAGCTTTGGATTCTAGGGTTTCGCTGCTCCAAACAGGTCATCGTGGCATTTTCGCTATAACTTTTTTTCTGTGACGTTTCAGAAGTCGCAACAAAAACCCATTTGAGAAGAAGTCGCGCTGAACCTTGGGTCCAAATTTCAGAGCGTTTCGCGCGATATTTGCAGAGATATGATCTGAGGAAGTTGGTCTTTTGCAGACTCCTGAATTACATTCAAAACAGGTGACCTGGGGAAAATCGTCATAACTTTCTTTCTGAGCATTGGATTGAAATTTCGCAAGAAGGTACAGAAAGAGGACAAACTGTAGTTTTCTTTTATATATTTTACAGAGTCAAAGCTTGAAATAGTGACACGTGGCACTTCATACAACTTCACTCTACTGAACTAGTCTACAATCAGGTCACTGCGGGAGATTGTCCATAACTATTTCTTGGAGAATCAAATTTGGATCACACTAGTGGCATTGGAAAGAGGACACAGAAGGCTACTACAGGTTGCAATTTCAGAACTTAAAGATCCAAAAGTACAGAGTTACAGTCGTTTCAAGGTCGAGCTCCTAAAATCAAGAAAAAGCAAGATGAGGAAGTTTGATGGCAAGGATCCAGTAAATTGGATACTTCAGATGGAGCAATATTTTGATCTACATGGTGTACAACTGTTACAAAAGGTATGTATTGCATCTTCATATTTAGAACCAGATCAATTTTTATGGTACAAAGGGATTTGTTCTCGTAAACAACTTGTTACGTGGTCAATTTTCATGGAGGAAATGATAGCACATTATGAGAATACAAAGAGCAACACCTTCTTTAGAGCAACACCACAACAATTGGAAAGAGTAAAAGGGCTTTGTGACATAGTGGAAAGCAAAATTATGGAAACCAGGAAGCGTACCCCTCACAACTATAAAGATGGAAGTGTTGTTTCTCCTAGCCTTCCACAACCTACAAGGGTTACACCACAACAATTGGAAGAAAAAGGAGAAAAAGGGCTTTGTTACAATTGTGATAGCAAATGCACTAAAGGTCATAAGTGTGCTGAGAAGAAATTATTTTACATAGAATATGAAGAGGAGGAAGAAAAGGATCAAGAAACATCAAAAGAAGAAGATATACGCCAGGACCCCACCCTAGAGAAAGAAGAAATGAATGAGAACATATCTTGTAAACTATTGGCAAGAATGACCACTCCTCAAACTCTCAAGATAGAAGGAAATATCAAGAAGAAAAAGGTGCAAGAAGTGAAATATCACATCAAGAAAGAAGAAATGAATCCAACCATATCTTGTAATTCACTGGTCGGAATTACCACTCCTCAAACTATCAAGATAGAAGGACATATCAAGAAGAAAAATGTTCAAGAAGTGAAAGATCACATCGAGCGTCAAGAAATGAATCCAACCATATCTTGTAAAGGATTGGAAGAAATTACCACTCCTCAAACTCTAAAGATAGAAGGACATATCAAGAAGAAAAAGGTTCAAGCAGTGAAAGATCACATCGAGCATCAACAACAAGTTCTCCAACTTTTAAAGGATAGCGCCACTTCGGTGCAAAATCAAATGAAACAACAGGTAGATCAACATCATAGTGAAAAATGTTTTGATGTAGGCGATTGGGTATTTTTACTGCTACATCTAAAGCAAGCTATTTATGAGAAGGAAATGTTGGCAATACTACATGCACTTAAAAAATGGCAACCTTACCGAATGGGAAGACTCTTCAAGGATGAGGATGTGGAAGCATTGTTTTGTGCTATTTCTATTATCCAACCAGATTGGATAAACGAAGAAAGGGATGAATGGAAGAAGGACAAAAAAGATCCCAATTCAAACAATATTGCCAGATATTGAAAAGGAAGGAAAAATCATATTGGAACCTGGAGCAGTCACAGAAACAAGAACCCGACAGCTATGAAATCGATCAATTTCAGAGTATCTCATCAAGTGGAAGAACTTACCCGCTGAAGATTCCACATGGGAGGACAAGAATTTTATATAGAAGCATCAAGAACTACTCAAGCATTGAGGACAATGATTTTTGAAGGAGAGGGGCATGTTAGGCCCCTATACTACTAGTGTAACCCCTTATTTTTATTAGTGCAACCCACTTATTATATTGATGTACCCATGTAGTGCCCATATTATTACTCTTGTGCCCCATAGAAGCCCACTATTGTTATTATTGTGCCCTTACATTATTATTGTTATGTCGGCTCTGATTATGTTATGACCCCTTAGACTCCTATATATAGAAAGGAGGTATTTTCATTTGTATCATCCAAGAATTGTTCATTTATGTAATGTAAATGAGGTTGCCCCCTCGAAGAGGCTGAATTCTAAGGCGTTGATCTATCTTTTCTATCTTTTCTTGAGCTGGTTCCATAACATTTTCAGGGAAAACTTCTGGGAAATGATGTAATCAGTTGACCTTGATCCTTTAAGGCATGAAACAACACTTTTAGGGGTTTTAGAGCCCTTGGTTTATTGACATATGTGATCGGGGTTGCAGTGCCAAAATATGTCTATAACACACTCCTAACATAATATACCACTCAACTTATCCACTTTCCATAAATCAATGTGCACTTCATGTCATTCATAATGTATTATATAACATATGTAGCCTTTAATTTTTTTATTCAAACCATGGCATTGAATTAAGTGCCATACTACCACTCATGTATGCACTTTCCATATCATACATATGTCATAAATATCCTTTTAAAAGGACGACTATTGAAACCATATCATACGCTCCATGGAAACATATTTAACCCAACACGATGTTAAACAAATGAATTCAGGTCACATTGTAGCACAAGGGATATATGTACCCAATAATAAAGTGCACCACATGTCCTTCACTGTACACTTGAATAAAAAAATGCTTCAACACGTAGGTATCTATATTCCACGTACAAAGTTAGCAATGCACAAAGGAAATGCCAATTACAGTTACCATACCCAACACCATTGCTCAGTCATTTAAGTACATGTATCCATAGAATAACATTTGTAAACATATGGAGTATACAAAACCATGCATACACAATTTCAAAGTATATTTGACATCATCACACGACCTCCAACAAAAAATACATACCATTTTCAATGAACAACCACCATGGTCACAATTAGCATAGACTTAATGCTCAATTTAAATGGTCAAATGCACAGACAACTTCCAAATGCATCATGACAAACATACTATCAAACTTTACATCCCAACAAATTTTTGTTCAACACATAAAGCCATCAAGCAAGGATGTAGAGTCACACATCCTTCAAAAGCATATAAACACTCACTAAATGCAGGCAAACAAATAGTTAAGGATCCCACGGCCTTCATAATGCTCACTAAGGGAAAAAAACATGTCATTAATGGAAGGAAAGAGGATACAAAGAAGAAGACAAAGAATTTACAAGAGTTATGATGTAGAAAACTAAATTACGAGTTGGCTCTGATACCATGTCACGTTAGGAGTAACTCGGAATGAAATTGTTGCTTTTGCTTTAAGATAGAATATGAATATATACAAGGAGAGGGAGAATATTGGGTTTCATCTCCCAATATCTCTTCTTCCTCCAACTTCTCTTTTTTTTTTCCCCTAGGAAAAAATCATAATTTTATTCATAATTGATAAAATTACATTTTGTAGATGCCAACGCATATGCAGATGGCTGATCCTGTAAAGACAGGCAGCGAACAGAGATAATAACACTGGATAGCAAAAGAATTATTCCTGTAAAGACAAGGACCAACAGAGTAACAGAAAAAAAAGAAAAATAATATGTTCCAGCAAGCTTAAACTTTTCTTCCCTTCTTCTTCTCCACCCGACGCCATCCTGAGTCAGTAGTGGGTGTAATAGTAGCTAGCTGGTTTTCCATTGTGATCATTTGTAGTTCTTTGTCTGATTCTGAGCCCTCTGAGCCGTGGGTTCTCTTTATGCCACTTATTTCCATTTGTAACTCTTGATGCAGATCTGTAATGATCGGCTCCGTATGAGTAGAAGGAATCTTTTCTTGAGTTTGTTTTTGTCCCATTTGAGAGGCTGATTCCGTCTGGTTCTCTGTGGGTTCCTCATTTATGTCCTCTTCTTCCAATGGGTCTGTGTGCTGCCAGCCTTTCGGCTTTTTTTGCTGTTTCTTAGTTTTCCTGGGGTCCTTCCAAGCTAATGGGCAGTTATATTGAAGGTGCCCTGTCTGCATACAATTCCTGCACCGAAATGCTGTGTTTTCGTAGTCAAGCTGCTGAATCCATTGAGTATTATTAAAGTTCAGCGTGATGTGGTCAGGTAACCCCTCACTCAAGTCCACTTCTACACATATTCTGGCGAATGTAAAGATTCCCCTGATAGCTCTATCTTCGTCCATTTTTAGGAATTTCCCAAGAGAATTCCCAATGGCGATTAACACTTTTTGATGCTAGAAGTGTAGTGGGAGTCCATGTAGCCTCACCCATATAGGCATTTTTGAGACTATCATTGTATTAGCATTAAAATCTGAGAACCAGGGGGTGGTGAAGAGGCCAGCACTACCCCAGAACCAAGGCCCCTAATTGATAATGTTGTCTCTTTCCTGTTCTGTATCAAATCTAACTATGAAAAACCCCTTGGGGCAGAGATAGATTTCACAGTTTGGTGTCCATGTTGAGTAGATCCATTGATGCAGGGCATCTGATTTAGGCCAGAAGCCATTGAATCTACAAATAACTGCAGTATTAGATAGATCGGTGTATAGGCTATTTACCTCTGGCATAGTTACTTGTAGAGTTGGTGATTCTGGCTTTTGTTCAACGATGTATGGTCCTGGCAACTCTGATGGAGGTGCTGTTTTATTTTCCATTTTTTTCCCTTTGACTGCATCCCGAAAAGAGCTGGTATTTTTTGTGTTGGAACCGGTGCTTCCACCACGCAGCCGCAGATTAAGCATGATGGTTGAATCGTTGGTAATGCCGTAGTGCTGGAGTGTTTGGTTGTCCTGTAAACTGTACCCAGAATATATAAGATTTTGATATTGAGCTGGGGTTCCAAGGTGACCCTGGATCTTCTTCTTTAACTCGTGTATGCTCGTCCCCTTGCTGAGTCTTATGCACAGATGTTTGCCTTCAATCGATTTAATGAAGATCTGGATCAGATCTGTGTTCGTGAGGAGTAGGCCCTGATTCACTGGTTTATGAGCCAGATCTGGCGGAAATATGGCAGATCTGGGGTTCACAAAACTTCCCATTGTGGGAGAGGAGAATCCGCCTTCAACCAACGATTTGCCCGATGCTGCTATCGCAGATTCGATGTGTACTGCGACAGATCCAGCTCTTACCAGTTCCCGGTTCCCTGGTTTGTATGCCAGATCTGGCGGGATAATGGCAGATCCGGGGTTTCTATGTCGTCCCACAGTGTGAGAGGGCCGTCCACCTCCAATCAGCCAATTTCCGGGTACTCGCTTAGCAGATCCGATATGTAAATCACCAGATCCGGCGCACCCAAAAAAGATAACATGCGGGCCGTTCTCATGTTCCATGGCGCCTTTGCTGTCTTGTTTCGGATCTGCTGCAGTGAAACACTGCACCATGGCACTGAAATTCGAAGTATCGGTGTTCAACAGCGTCGTCGGCGCTTTTCTGGATGCCCTGGTTCGTTTCTTGCCCGCCTTGGCAGTTCCCCCGCCATTCACAGCCAGAGTCGGCGGGGTGCCGAGGCCAGCGGATGGAGGAGACCGTAGCTCCGTCGTTGTCACCAACGTTGCTTCTGCGGTCGACATGGATGCAGAGACGTGCCGACGTGGAATTTCCTGCGCACCCGTGCCTGAGATCATGAAGCTCTGTGTTTCTTTAGGGTTCTTCCTCCAACTTCTCTTATTTAGCTATTTACAACATTTACATAGGATTCCTAATCCCAAAGATTTGGTGTTCAACACACAATCACAAGGAAACAACATTATGAGGGTATGCATTGTTCAATTCTACCATAGTCCCAACTAAAAGGGAGGAGGGTTCTAAAAAAATTTGAAAAAAGACAAATTGCTACCATGGATTACTAAGAAATTCTTTCCTAGAGTAATAGTTACTTGGGAGAGGCAAAATAGGAGGTCATTTTTCTTGCTATTACCGCCACATTGCTTGCTATTACCACCATAGTTCCAAATACTTTGGCATCCACTCTCTTGCCCAATTGCTAGGCAGAGAAGGTGTCCAAATTGGTTTCACCCGACTCCCCTAGTACACTCTAGTGTGAAGTTTGAAACAACCTCCATTAAAGAGATCCTATAGCTAGTTCCATATTATATCTCCCTTGTCACAATTGTCTAGAGGCGAACTTTTAGTCGGCTATAAAAATGCTCTCTACTCTTGACATGACTTCGTGTCTTGTACAATTGGAATTTTTGTCCCTTTATTTAGCTACATTCTTCGAACAACCTCCTCCATCATGATGGAAAACCTACTAACATAAATTCCCACTCCCTCACATGGATCTAGCCACCCCTCTCCACATTTTGGCTATCCTGCAATTAGGGAATTATTATTAGAATTAATTTCAATAGCATGCTTAAGCCAATACCTAGTACTATGCTAAAAGTCGTACCCTCCTTTGCCATTAAATTCCAAATGTTGGGCTCCTTCTCTAGCTTATTCCCACATGTGATCTCTTCCATTGTATGCATTCTTGAATGATGTAATTGGTACAAGACTCGAAGATATCATCTATAACTAGGATCTACGATCTGCACGGGGTGTGTTTCCATGTCCTCTTGTCTATTGGTCATATGGGGAAGTGGGAGCTGCCTCCCACCCCCACTCTACTCTACTCAACCCATCCGGTGGAGAATTTGCTAAAGAACCATTGAAATTATATATAACAATTTAAATTTCAACATCATTAACCATTAATTACATAATTTGCAATTAAGTATTGCTAAACCTTTTAACTAGAAACTAAATCATACAACTAAGTTCTTAAAACACTTTCAGGTATTCTAAAAGAATAAAAAAATACCATTATTACTTAATGATGTAATTTTAAATTTACTACATTCTTTTCTACACTTTTACAACTTTTATTAATTATTAGAAATATAATTTTAAATTGATTCACTTTTATAATAATGTAATTATTTGATGTTTTGATTTTTTATAGCAATATAAGCAATTTTAAGAAATTATTGCAGTAATATTCAGAATTAGATGGAAAATGTATAACTCAAAAATACCATTCAAAGTTTTTAGCAGACAAACCGCATGTAAACATATGTGTTAAACATATATATATTTGCAATAGATCTTAGTAAAATAATCATAAAAATAAAAAATTGAGCACTATGTAAAAAAGAGTAGTTTTTAAAAATTGATAAATTTACCTATTTAATTTAATCATTCACACAATTATATTTAGATGAAATAACTTTACTTTCGTATGCATTAAAAGATTATGATTTTGAAAATGTCAGAACAATTAAATAGATCATTATCTTGGTGAGATCATCATTCTTTTTTTATTTGTGAATAATTATATCATCTCTATTAAAAACTAAGAAATGATTGGACAATCATGTTAAATTATTAAAACCAAACTTATATGTACAAACTTAATAAAGAGAAACATTGATTAACCAAAAGACTAAATAACCCATCACATTGCATAAACTTATTCAGCATATATATATATATATAATTTGTTGGGAAATGTAATGATTTTCATAAATTCGTATAGTCCAAATCTCTTGCTTTAAATCGAATCTATTTATTTAATCATAGAATTAACGCATTTAACTTAATAAATATCATATAGAGACACCACTTTTAATCTATAAAGTAATTATTAGATTAAATAGTTTGAATATTAAACCATATACTTCCATACTATATTTAAGATTTTCTAGTAATTTATTTTTAAATTTGTCATCCTGTAAATGTTAATTTTTAGTATAAACATGATTTCCATGAAATTCCTCTCAAAAACACAAATAGTGTGGTGGTTCACCATTTTTATTAAAATCATAGAAATATTGTTATTAAATAGAAATATTGTTATTAAATTATTTATAATATTCCTGTGTATATATAAAGATCATAGAAATATTGTTGTTAAATTATTTATAATATTCCCATATATTATAAAGAATCTATTTAAAATACAATTATATAATATAACACTAATATATGATATATTTTATTTTAACATTGCTAACCAGCCAAAAATCAAATTAATGTATAATCCAGCAATTTAATTAATAAAACTTCTTATATATAATCTAGCAATTTAATATATATATATATAAATATAAATATAAATATAAATTTTAAAAAATATATTTATTAAGAATAATTTAAATAGTAAAATTAAACTTGATGAAACTAATATATTCTTCCCAAAATAATATAGTCTTTATTAATTTTACTCAACCTTTTCAATTTTATGTTTCACGTGACACTTTAAAAACGAAATTCATAATTAGATTTTCCCAATTTTCTATTTGCTTTTTAAATAATCTTTAACCTAGCCAATACACTGACCGTGTAGACCAGTCAAATTTACAATAATAACGCAAATGATATTTTATGAAAAAAATTAAAGACATATTACATGCACCGTTTCCCATGGTGTGCAGTAAGTGTTTCCCATGGTGGGCCTAATTGTGTCACAACTAATGATGCAATCCTATAATCAACGGATGTAAAGCAATATGATGCAATCCTATAATCAACGGATATAATGCAACGCAACGGATATAAAGCATATAAAGTAGTGCCAAGAGGCATGGCCTGATTTTCATCTCGGCTCCAGAATGCCTGAAGAAGGATCAGCAGCTGCAGAATAGACACCGGAAGGTGTCGTGGAAGAAGTTGCTGCACTGCTCGATGTTCTGTCAGGGTCAGGTGTTCCCACACCATCCAGATCTACGAAAGCAGGGTTTGTTGGCGAGGGAAGATTTTCACGCTCGCTTGTCAGCATCGAAACCACCTGGGTCATTGATGGCCGCAATATTGGAGCTGCCTGGATGCAGAGCAGACCAATTTTAATCACTCTAATCCCTTCCTCGCACGAATAAGTGCCCTCCAATGTGGATTCCATAATTTCTAAAGCTCGTTCTGCTTGGTACAGTCTCCATGTCTGGTTGCCCAATACAACACAACAACACAACACTTTTTTTAGCAAGGCATCGAGATTTTAGAAAATTTGCACTTGAAAGATATGATGGAATCTATATATATGAGCCATACTCTTTCGATGAGAAGCTCCGAGTCTTCCACCAAATTCCGACACTTTCGTCCGCTAACAATCTCCAGTAGAAGAACTCCAAAGCTGAATACATCTGCCTTTTCTGTCAGTTGCCCACGTAAAGCGTACTCAGGCGCCATGTAGCCTCTGCATAATGTCATTTACAATGAACTTATTTCCTTATCTTATAATGATATAAACCTTTCAGAAGCACAACCTATAATTTATTAAATCAACTGGGGACATCAATAGGTTGAACTGGAGAGATAATTCTTACAAAGTTCCCGCAACTCTAGTGCTAACGTGGCTCTGATCTTCTGCAAAGAGTTTGGCTAACCCAAAGTCTGTTATTTTGGGTCTCTGTTTATCATCCAGTAAAATATTGCTGGCTTTAATATCTCTATGGATTATCCGAATTTCAGATTGCTCGTGAAGATAGGCCAGCCCACGCGCAGTTCCAACTATGATTTCATATCGCTCTCTCCACTTAAGTAAATGACTTTTTTCTGTATCTGTAATCAATGTATATCGGGAAGTCAGAACATGAAGAAGCTACATACACAAACTGGAACAAATCCAAGATCCATGCAACCATTAAGCAGATAGAGAGCTAGAAGCAACCGAATATAATTCTGTCGAGACTACTGTTCTGCAGGTATTCGTAAACCAGTAGCCTTTCTGAGCTTTCAACGCAGCAACCAAGCAATTTCACTAGATTTCTGTGTTGAACACGACTGATGACATTCGCTTCATTAAAAAATTCGGCGTCTCCTTGCCTTGAACCTATTTTCAGCCGTTTAACTGCAATCTCTTTGCCATCGGGTAGAACACCCTGTACATCAATCAGATTTAAATTCTTTATATTCTGCATTATGACGTGGAGTTATTGCTGGCTCTATTTCAATTGAGAGCAATTATTTAACGCTTACTTTAAATCGGCTTTTAATTATTTATATTCTCCATTACACCTTGAGCAGTTGTAAATAAATCCCTAATTCAATTGAAAGCAATGATTTAACACTCACTTTAAAGACAGACCCAAAACCTCCTTCTCCAAGTTTGTTCTCTGCGCTAAAATTGGAAGTAGCCTCTCTCAGAATATGGTACTTAAAAGTGAGTTCCGGGTTCACTTCTGGAAGCGCTAAGCTGATTTCTCTTTGCTCACCTGCAAAAAGAATTACATGGCATCTAGTAAATCAATAGGTAAGCAGTTCATAAGATACCTGCTAATAAGCCGCACACTGAATGACTTAGCAGTTTCGAGACCTCTGGTTATGGGAATCCGTTTCCAACCTTTCCGTCGAATCCACATGAAAAGGCCTATGGATGCAATTAATCCGGCCGTAGCGCCTACTACGCCTAGAGCTATTGGAAGCACCTTAGATCTTTTCCCTCCTACAAATTTGCACATAAAGCCTCCTTAAATTAGCTATGTTTATTTCACTGAATGAATTAATCTCTATAAAACCAGTATGTTCCTAATCGTTGTAATCTCTGGGAAATATTTTAGGAAATTGGGAAATCTTTTATTTTACGAAATGAACAAAACCACAATTAGCCTCTGATCATAAAATACCGGATCTCGGAAGACCCTCGGTTGGCGTCGGCGGCGGCGGCGAAATGATGAAAGTATTGAAAAAGTTGTAAATCTCGTAACGCATACCGCAGTGACGACTTCTGTAGCGTGCTCCATTAGCACCAGTTGCGCATGCCGTATGATTGATATTATTCAATCTACCGGCACCGGATATCTTTGACCGCCCTACAGATAAACAGGAGCGGCAGTTTGCTGGGGACAGATCTCTCCAACACTGGACTAAGCCGTACATTTCCCTTGAATCCGAATAGACTGTGTCAACTTTAATTTTAGCAAAAAGTTGAGGACTCTGCACAGCTTTTTCGATGATATTTGAGAGCACTTGGTCAGTAATATTTCCAAACTGCGCTGGAGCATAGCTTTTCGCGATGTTGCAAACAACATTCGTAGCCTCGCTCTCATTATAATCATTGTAAAAGCTATGATTGTCGTAACGTAAGAAGCACTCGTTTAGCCAAACGAATCCAGAGGTGTTGCTTGGACATATCTCAACAACCAATGCTGCCGCCTCCGTTTCGCACTGTTTGCAGTCCGAGGCATTTATATTCCCGCTGCATTGGGCAAGCCCATAAACAACATTATTGGTGTTTTTCCCCTCAACACTAGTGTTGAATCCGCTCGTTGAAACCTTCTCCACCAATGATTTAAAAGTCTGGTTTAGATTATGCTGGAAATCGCTACCGTAACTATATTGGTTAGGCGAGCAATCACTCCAACTGGAATAATTAAAATCGGCAGCCGCTGATAGGTGCAAATCCTCAGCCGCTAAGAGGTGCAGACGCGTCCACACACTGACCATAAGCAACACACAGCTGATCAATGTTTTCGCCTTCATCGCCATTGCAGAGCAGGGCAGGACCTACACGCCCTTCTCGTTCCCCTGTTCTTTTTTTGTAGATTTGATGACGGAAGGTGCTCCTCTAATTTGAAGGTATTGTATAGTGAGAGCAAACACACAGGGTTATGGATGTCAGATGGTAATGTTTGAGGTTCCCATTCTTATAGTATTATGGACGCCGTATCAAACAAGTTGTTTCATAAATTAATATGGAGGCCTTGTGAAGCAAGTTCTTTTGTCATTTAAGGGTCAAAAAATAATAATATTGATCGTTAACACCATTGGACTTTAACATCAATTTAATCATTTTCATAGACTAAATATTCCCTAATCCCGTTCACCTGACGAGGCGTGAGGGTCGTCGCTATTAGTTCTGCAAGGCGTGGAGGAAGGGTAAGACGATTTTAATTACAATAGTATATTTGAGGTAATGTTTGAGGTTCCAATTCTTATATTATTATCGACGCCGCATCAAACAAGTTGTTTCATAAATTATTATGGAGGCCTTGTGAAGCAAGTTCTTTTGTCGTCAAAAAATAATAATATTGAACGTTAACACCATTGGACTTTAACATCAATTTAATCATTTTCATAGACCGTCCCTGTTGGCTTGAAGAAATTGGTGGGAAGTCGCTATTAGTTCTGCAAGGCTTGGAGGACGGGTAAAACGATTTTAATTACAATAGTATATTGCCTTTCTGCAAGGCGTGGACGACGGGGAATGGAGTCGTTTCTGTTGGCTTTCCAAGGCGCGGACGACGGGAAAGACGATTGGAATTACGACCGGGGTGTTTCTATTGGATTTCCATAAGCCGTCAGGAATACGAATTTAATTACCACCCGGTTTGTACAAGGTTTTCATTGTCCACCAAATAAGTAGCACTCCTTTGATTTCCAAAATGGAAATAAGTAAAATGTATTGTTTATCTGGTATTAGAAATTCTATAGCCTCAGAGGTTTTAGTAAAATGTCTATATACAGGAAGGAAATTATTATTCTCTATACTTCTTGTGTCATGTATATTATCTGGAAAAAGAATCATTTTCTCTTGCAAAGAAGAGAATTTCAACCTGTTTTAAGAGCATACATCCAAGATTTAACTTGTAACCTCACAATCAATAATGCATTATGTTGTATCGGATCCCATTAAACATTTGTACATGGCTAAACTAACTAAAGTACTTTGAAATTGCATAGTAAGCATTTTCATGAAATCATATTTCCGATATCTACAAATAATAGAACTGCTAATTACAAAGAAATACCATACATAACATATTAACAAAACTCACAAATAAGAAAATTTATGAAAATGGAAAAAAAAAATAGACAATTTGTTTGAAAAAAAACTGAATATATCTATATATATATATATATATATATATATTTCATCAGTTATATATCAACATAAAGATATTATTTCCTTTCAATCTCCTTTGCTACGAATTTCATGTATAAAATTACTTGCTAAAGATGGCTACACACTAACACACTAGTGTTTTTAGGTAGTATTAACGTATTCCCCTTAAGATCATAAGGGGAAATGTCACTTCTTAGAGTTTGGGTTAGTCTTCCAACCAAGAATGAATGCAATACTTCACGATGGACTTATGTATACCTATACTTTTCCATTCAGTGAACTAAATGTTATAAAAATGTTGAAATTAATGGAGAATAGGTACTATTGGAGGAAATTTGCTTCACTGTGAGTTCTAGATTATGATTAGTTCCTATTTACTAGGTGCCACTATGTTTCTTAATAATGAATTGCAGAGCATTCTCTGCTTTGTGCAGCCTCCAAAAATAACTTGCTCACCTGAGAGCTGCAAGTTTCAAATTTATAATTTTGTTCTCCTTTTATTTTAATATGGTACTAGAGCTGGTGAACCCGATGTGAACGATCTTGCTAGCAATCAGTGTTTGGGGAGCAACTAAAGGTCATTGGATCTTGCTGGCAATGAGTGTTTGGGGAGCCGCTGAAGGTTGGTGGTGTCATGGCTGGAGACGCATTTTTTTTTCCTCTCATGAAGTAGGCAGTGCAAGATTTTGGTCTATATTTCGTACTGGTCAACTAAGGTTTGGTGGGGGAGACAGAAGGGATCTGGGGCTTGTTTACACGCTGTTTGACCACAACTCAGACCGATTCCATTCAGCGCGCCCAAAAAGCGCGGATCGGCCTCTGAACTGCACGCAACAACAATGGTGTGTTGGGGTTTGGCACGCCCGATGGATTGACAGTCCTTGCCTGCGTGATCGGTGATTGTCCATTGTTGTAGCATCCAGGTGTTGAATAATGGGTTGAACTGCTGTGATCGTGGTTGCGACAGGAGTATTTTTCCTCGGCTCCATCATGGGTATTATTTCCCTGGTTTATTGGTGGCCGCTAGTTCATTTGCTGAGCATCCTGTGGTATGCTCGTTTAAGCAGTGGTTAGATCTTGCGAGCTTTTCTTCCGATTGTCAGAGCTGCGATGTGTGGATGGATTGACAAATAGTGAACTGTGATGTTGTGGAGTGGCGCAGCTGTGGTGGTGAACGGTGGTTGCAAATGCTCGTTGATTGCAGGTTGGCAGCTAATGGTTGCCATCCAGTGGGACGTCAGGTACAGTAGTGCCGTGAGTGTGGAATTGCCCCCACTGCTTGGCGGGAGCTTGACTCATTGGCTTGTGTGTTTCATCCCCGCCAGAGTAAGTGTCGTGTGAACTGACTGCCTTGCACTGGTAGGATTGAGAGGCACAATGTTTATTGGTGTTGATATGAGGAAGCACAACGTGAGCTGTGGATTCGAAGGTCATTGTTTGAAGAGACCATCTTTTAGACAAGGTGGTGTTGTTTTTTTCTTAGGTTTAGTGGTGGTTCCTGCATTTTTTTCGGATTAGTGGATTGGTGGATCTATTTGGATCGGTGCGAAAATCGCTTCACTAGGCGACACCCTTCCAACTCGGTGAGTTGAGTTCATAGGTAATTGGTGGTATCTATTCGATTGTGGTGAGAAGTAGTGGTATCTACTTGAGTCAGTGGATGTTTGTGCAGCGGTGGTGAATGATAAAGTTGACCACCGATTTTTCTTCTTCACAGTGAATGGTGATGGGTTGTGGAGCCTGCTGGTGCCTGGCGCTTTGTTGTAAGTGTTAGTGTCAGTCTTTGCAGCCTTCCACCAGCAACCAAACATGCTCTTACAAAGTGGTCTTAGGGTGTCAAAGTCAAATTTTGTCATTTCAGTGAGAATTCAAGTAAAATTTGGTCACTAGGTATCAGGTCTAGGATTTTTTTAGGTCTAGGATTGTTTTCACTCCTTCTAAAGTTTTCCAAATATTGGTCCACGTCACCATTCGGCTGAGTGTACCATCATTCAAAGAGTTGTCATCATCATTTCAGGTTCCAATGGGTCATTTTACACCTTGTTTGTGCTTCAGTTGTACATAGGTAAGGCTCATTTCCCTCTCCTAGGGTTTTGAAGGTAATTTTCCTTGGATGGTCAAATCATCAAAAAAAAACTTGTATCCTGATGCTCATACACCTTCCCCTACCCTTAGAATACCTTCTTAAACACTTCCCACCAATGATGTCCCTCAAATTCATCATTTTCCCACAAATCCTAGCTTATTGCTATAATTTGACACTTTTCTAGGTTAGGCCCGTGTTTTTCCATTTTGGACCCCTTCCCCTCACTCAATATTTGAAATTCCACTTTCCCCTGCTTCTAACATCCCTCCCTACTTCGCAAAAATTTCTCAAGAAATTAGAAGCCCCTCATCCCCTTCATTTCCCTTCATTTCTACAAATGCCCTGTTCCACACATCGGGATAGGTTTTATTCAAATGATGTTTCTGAGCAAGAAAAGATGAATTTGACAAAAGTGAGAGAGGTTTTTGTCCATCATAGACTCAAGAAGAAAAACCTCCTTCATGTTTTACACAGGTCTCATGGTTTGGAAGAAATGTCCAAACAATCATTTTCCATAAGAGAGTTTCTACCCTTCTAGAGTGACTTTGGGAAAATCAAGATGTCTCCTAGCTAGATTAACCAAATGACTTGCTTGATGAGTCAAATGATAACTAGACATAAAGAGCTTTCCAATGAGCTATCACGAGCTCAATTAGGAGTTGAGGAAGACCTCCAAAAGTTGACTGGAACAATACTCTGCATTTTGGCAGGCTCATTCTTCACATTTTGACCAGTCTTGGGAGATTGAGCTTTTGACAGGGAAAATGAGCTCCAAATTGAAAAATTCAAGCTCTTTTTGAAAGTAGACTCGACAAGCTTTCCAGAGAGATATCCCACACTCCATTTGGACATCGTGAAGGCAGTCAAAACTCACCTTGAAGACGGCGCTGTGCACTCCCTTCAGGCGCTGCACACTCCACAATCGGGTAATTTTTGTATCAGTCCCTTGGCCAAATGCGCAGCGCCTAGGGCGCTATGAACTTTTTTGGGGAATCTTTTGGAGGAATGGCCACCACCATTGGATTCAGAAGACTATTTACGCTCAAGAAAACCATGTTTCTAGATTTTAAAGTCAAAACTACTAGGTGGAAAAGGCAAAAAACCACCTAAAAACCATGTTTCTACCTATTTTCTGAGCTAGGCACTGTGTATTTGAGCAGTCTTGGGAGATTGTAGTTTTGGAGGTGAAAATCAAGCTCAATTTGGGAACTAGGGGCAGTTTTGGAAACTGGATAGGATAAGCTTTCCAATGAGCTATCCTGAGATAGATTTGGACACTAGGAAGGCAATCAAAACTCACTTTGAAGATGGCGTTGTGCACTTTCTTCAGGCGTTGCGTGTTTGACACTGGCGCTATGCACTTGACAGGAAACCAAATTTTTCACTGTTTCTCTCCAGAAAATACTTTTCACCTGTGGGATTTTGATTTTTCACTGATGTAATTCATAATGATGATGTAATTAAAGTGTATTTTTGTTACCTAGGGTAGATACATTAGATGAATGGCCTAAGTGGCATGTAATGAATCATTTTGCTTCATATTAGGGATGAGTCAGTTTGACCACCCTAGTCTTTAGCTATCAGATCAGTCTTTTGTGCAATTGCTCCTCCTCTCATGAATTCGACCCCTGAGGCTAGGATTAGTTGTTTTGAAGCCTATATCATGTAGTTTCTCAGTCATTTTACTGGTTGGACTCAGTGTGGATGTTCAGAGCTTGATTGTATACCTTTGTAAGTAGTTTGGCAGGAAATTAATAAGAATTGCATCTATTTTTATGGGATCCCTGTGGTATGGAGTTCTAGTATAGTTTCTTCTTCTGTGATTATATGTTTATATGTTTTATGTATGCCATCAATAATTTCGTTGCTTCTAGTTGAATGTTTTCAAGTTTGATAGGTAGAATCCATTGTATCAGTGCCCTGCCTTGGGAAATCATTCACCAATCCATGTTTTCAGCAGTCCTGTAAGGATCCATGATTGTCACATGCCCTTCTTAGATTCTCATAAGTCTTAAACATCTCACCTCATCAAGCCCTAGAGTGCTAAATCCTATGCCTACCTTGCCCCATAGAATACCCTGCATTTTTGACCTAATTTCCTGGACCTAAACTGCCCAGCTCCTCCTGATACACTAAAACCTCTACAAAATCCAATCAAAACTTTTGTGCTACTATACCTAGCCTAAAATCCTTTACTTGATCCAGTCATCTTGATTGAGATCCTTAAGGAGAGAGCCCTCTCCCGGCCTAATAGGGCTAGCTACTTGGCTAAGCTTGGTTTGTGGTTACCCTGGCATTGCCTCCTTTTAACCTAAGGTCAATCTAGCTGATAACAGTAAGTAAACGAGTGAGTGCAATTTTATTTATTGTTTTTTCGACTGTGGTGGTGTGTTGCGCTCATCATGGGGCCTGTGTTGGAGAGAGGCATTTTTTACTATTTTAAAGCCGAGAGAAAAAGGGTCACAACCTTAGCCGGAGGAATTATCAGATCAGAGCTATTATATATCAAATGAGAGCAAGGAATGAAACCTTCCAACTCGGTGGGCAGTGTTAATAGATCTTGTAATTGAATTCGCTCCCTGATCAATTGCTGGAGCCTAAGGGATCTTGGAATAGATTCATAGATCAACCTGTCAAGATGAATAATCATATGGCAGAGGGGTACCTAAATGAGAGAACCAAGTTCGATGGGTCAAATTATTCAAACTGGAAATGCAAATTGCAGCTACTGCTTGAGGGGCAAAGTGCGCGGGTGATTGCAAATTGGGATGAATTGAAGCCGATTGTAGACAGAGGCGGAACAACTGCAAAAATTCAGGATTGGGAGAAGAGGGAGAACAAAGTAAAAGTGTTGTTGAAATTGTCAGTGAAAGACTGCATTATCCCTCACATTAGAGAGTGTAAATCAACAAACGATATTTGGACAACTTTAAAGGATTTGTATGAGATAAAGAATACAAATCGCTTATTTTTCTGAAGAGAAAGATTCTCTCCATTAAAATGGAGGAAAATGAATCAGTCGTTGCATTCATGTCTCAGATCAAGGAGTTGAGAAATAAGTTGGCCAATATAGGGGAGAGTGTCGAACACTGATCTTGTCACGGTTACCATGAATGGTATGATTAATGATTATCATATGTTTATTACAAGCATGAACGTGAGGGAGAAGGTCCCCAATTTCGAAGAATTGACAGGGATGACTATGAAACCCTAGAATTCAGATATTGTATTAATAATGAAGAAAAAGCCTTTCAATGGAAAAGCAAGCGAAGGACAGAAAGATGGAGGTACACCATAGAGAAAGCCACCGCAAGGTATGTCTTTGACCAAAAATGATTTAGGAACCAAGTGTTTTTACTATGGTAAGTCTGGTCACTTTTCTTGAAATTGTTTTAAGAAAAATAATGATGAAGCTCGTCATAGACATAAGAAGCAAGCAGGGCACTTTGCTGATGAATATCGGAATCAGGACCTCATACTGTTTATGTCTGATTCTGCTTTCTTTGCTGAGAATGATGAAGCAGAAACTTGGTTTGTGGATTTAAGAGCTTCCACTCACATGATAGGTAATAGACATTGGTTTGAAGACTTTAAAGAGACCAACAATGGTGCTAATATCTACCTTGGTGATTACAGAGGATACCAGCTCAAAGGATATGGAAACATTGCTGTAATATTGCATGATGGTAATATGAGGCGTTTTCAGATCATGATGTATGTACCAGGAATTAAAAAGAATATGTTCTTTGTTTCTATGATTAAAGACCATAATCTTAAGGTCGCGTTCTTTAAATCTTATTGTGTTATTAAAGATTTTTTGGATCATTTGAAGCCAATTGCGACAGGAATACAAGTTGGAGGTATGTACAAGCTGAATGTTACAAGCAGACCACATCAAGTGTTAACTTCAGCATTTGTGATAGCAGTGAACCTGTGGCATCAAAGATTCAGACACTTCAATCTTGCTGAATTATTGCTGCTACAAAAACAAGGTATAGTCAATGGACTCCCCATTTTAAAAAATGCGCATATTGATTGTGAAGGGTGTGCACTTGGGAAGATGCACAAGGATGAATTTCCCTCAAGTTTAAATAGAAGAAAAAGATATATCCTTGAACTTGTGCACACTGACATATGTGGACCAATGTAGACAAGATCATTAGGAAGAGCATATTATTATTTTATTATTTGTTGATGATTGCACAAGATATACTTGGGTATATTTTTTGAGAAAGAAAAGTCATACATTTGAATATTTTAAGGAGTTTCAAAGTAATATTGAAAAAAAAAAAACAGGGAAATTCATCAAAATTCTTCTCTGGGATCAAGGGGGAGAAAGAAGATGGGAAACTTCGTCAAATATTGTAGGAACCATGGAATGATTCTGCAATTTACAATACCCCATACTGCACAGCAAAACGGGGTGGTAGAGAGGAAGAAAAAAACTTTAGTGGAGTGTGCACGTAGCATGTTGAAAGGTAAGAACCTATCTAATGGATTTTGGGGAGAGGTTATAAATACTGCAGTTTATTCAAAGAATAGGAGTCCAACGAAGAGTCTTGATCTTAAAACTCCATTCAAGGTGTTATATGGTTTTAAGCCTGTAGTTAGTCATCTAAGAGTATTTGGTTTGAAAGCTTTAACTCATGTTCCTAAAGAGGATAGGAAGAAACTAGATGTGAAGGCCATCAAATGCATATTTGTAGGGTATTGTTCTGAGTTTAAAGCATACAAACTATTTAATCCATCTACTCACAAGGTGTTTGTGAGTAGAGATGTTATATTTCATGAGCAGGTTGATGAAGGAAACCGAGACAAAGGAAATGAGGAGTGGCACATTCTTTTGATGACGGAGGACAACAGTGAGGAGATTAAAGAGAACCCTATGCAACAACAACAACAAAAAGAAGAATCAAGTGATGTAGGTATAGTCACCAAGCCAAGTCCACCAAGAAATGAGCAAGACAAATTTGAGGTAAGTCCACCATTAAGGAGATCAGGTAGGCAGACTCAATTACCAGCAAGATAGAGGGACCACGCTCTTATAACTAGTATGTTAAATGTTGTTGAGCCCTCAAATTATAAAGAATAAAGTCAATATGATGAATGGACGGCAACCATGGAAGGAGAATATGAGTCAATCCTTAAAAATAAAACCTGGGATTTAGTTGAATTGTCGGAAGGGAAAGAACCTAAAGGTTGCAAGTGGTTATATAAACCTAAATTTAAATCGGATGGTAGTGTAGACAAATACAAAGCTAGGTTGGTAGCTAAAGGTTACTCACAAAGAGAAGGAATTGATTATGAGGAAACCTTTGCTCCGGTAGCTAAGTTGAACAATATTAGAATGTTGATAGCTTTAACTACAAATCATCATTGGAGTCTACACCGACTAGATGTCAAGTCTACATTTTTAAATGGAGAATTGAAAGAAGAAGTTCATTTAAAACAAACTGAAGGGTTTATCAAATAGGGGTAGGAGGATTTAGTCTACAAATTAAAAAATCATTATATGGTTTGAAACATGCATCGAGGTCATGGTATGAAAATATTGACTCATTTTTCTTGCAGCATAGTTTTAAGAGGAGAAAAAATGACCCAAGATTGTATATCGTGTTTGATGAAAAGGGGCAAGTTGTTTTGATTTATTTATATGTAGATGATTTAATTATCACTGGAAATGCTGATGAATTGATTAAATAAATCAAAGTGCAGATGTCATATGCATTTGAAATGAAAGACCTTGGAGAATTACATTATTGTTTGGGTCTGGAAGTTTGGAGGGAGAATGGGCAGAATTTTCTCACTCAAGGGAAGTATGTCAAAGGTTTATTGAAAAAGTTCAGAATGGAGCAGTGAAAAGCTACCTCAGGTCCTTTACAACAACATCTTAAACTTCGAAAGGAGGATGATTCCAAAGAGGTGGATGCCAAATTGTATGGACAACTAGTTGGGAGTATGATATATTGGACTACTACTAGACTAGACTTAGCATTTTCAGTTAGTATGTTAAGTCAATTCATGTCAAAACCTCTTGAGAATCATTGGGTGACAACAAAAGGCGTCTTGAGATACTTTCAAGGAACCATTGATTTTGGTAATAGGTACATTGATTCTTTTGATGTTAATTTGAGAGGTTTTTCAGATTTAGACTAGGCAGGAAACCTGGATGATAGAACATCCATAATAGGTTATGCTTTCAACATTGGATCCAGGGTAATTGCTTGGAGTAGCAAGAAGCAAAGTATTGTTTCCTTATCTTTTGCAGAAGCGGAGTATCAAGGAATGTGTGCAGCCATGTGTGAGGCTATTTGGTTGAGGAGACTTCTCCATGATGATGAAGAGGAATAAAAAGATGCAACACTAATCAGATGTGGCAACCAAAATGCAATCAAGCTAGAAAACAATCCAGTGTTTCACAAAAAACACAAAACATATTGACACTCAGATTCATTTTGTTAGAGAGAAGGTTTAGTTGAAAGAAATTCTTGTTGAATATTTTAATACTTGTGATAATGAAACAAATATTTTCACTAAGCCTCTTGGGAGGTTTAAATTTGAAATGTTTAGGGAGATGTTAGGAGTATAGGTGAACCCTTTCTCCATTAAGGGGGAGTGTTGAAATTAATGGAGAATAGGTATGATTGGAGGAAGTTTTCTTTACTATTGAACGTGAGTCATAGATTAGGATTAGTTCCTACTTTCTAGGTGTCAATTCGAATCTCCGTATTGTGATGTAAACTATATAATTTGTTTCTTAATAATGAATTGTAGAGTGTTCTCTGCTTTGGGCAACCTTTAGGTGTAGCTTGCTCGCCTGAGAGCTCCAAGTTTTAGATAATAGTTTTGTCCTCCTTTTATTTTGACAAAAAAGAAATATCCATTAAGAGATTTCACTCTTCTCTTAAAGTATTGTAACAAATTCTAAACATTAACTAGTGCTAGGGTAGTCCTTGCGAGTGTCATTGATGGAACACTCTTGTTTGTAGGAATGCTTCTCACAATCAATAAGCACAACATGTTAGGATATTGATTGGAATACATTATGGGTTTTACATAGCATTAATTTAATTATTACAAGTTTTTGGTTTTATTTTTTTTATATTAAATTTGCTTAAAATTTGATGATTTTTTTAAATGATAAATTTGAATTTTTGTAATTTTTATAATTAATATTTGATTTTTTTTTCATATCTTGTACTACACTATTCACCTTACTCTTATGTGCATTAAATTTTAAATGTGTTACAATATCTAAGCAAAACTACTTAATTATTTGAGGTACTAGGGCTTCATTGCCTCATTATCTCCACTATCTTTTTACAAATGAAATGACCAAGAATCTGCGCAAGTCTTAGTTAAGGAGTCAATGACCCAATACTCATGAATATATAAAGAATATTGAATAGTGGATGGGAGAATTAACACAAACATTCGAAAGCCTTATGTGACTTATCAAATTGATGATAACTTCTTAATTGTTCTATTGGGTGAGGATATAAAGAAATTTAAAAGTACACAACCTCCAACATCCATAAGCCATGGCATATTCAACTTCAATTTTTTCCACCCGAGACTCTTTACTATAATTTTGTACATTACAACAACCGAAATTTTATAAGTACATTAGCTAATTATCCCTTATATTAGATTTAATACTCCATTAATGAAGAAATCAAGTTCTAAAGCGAAACTAAACAATCCATTTCTATCACAAAGAAAAACACAATAGGTATACCTTCCTACGTAGGCTAAATAAGAGCATCAAAGGATTTGAGCCCTCACAACATACAACAATTTCAACTATATATCTATTCAAGATTAGCAATATTTAGTTTTGATTAAATATTCCTTAAAATTTTTGAAACAATTAAGAGCTATAAGTACCTGAACAATTCCTCCTACACCTGTGGAAAATTTTGTGAGCATAAAATATTAAATTCCCATTATGGAATCAAGAACACAAATATAATGTGCATGCTACTTACAAAGTTCATTTCTAGAATATATTGGGAGAAAAGTTTAGATCTTAGTAAACTATTGATATATTAGAAAATTTATTTTATATATAATTCAGGGCAAGGTCCTCTTTCAGTATTTGAAAAAGGATTTTGCGATATTACATTTTTCTAGATTTGTGAAATCCATCCTCCCATGTAGATTGCAGCCATAGTCCATCCCATCAATGTTCCTAACAGATGTTGGCTAGTTGAATTGTTTATGAATTAAATATTCAAGTACCACATTAATTGTCAACCAGGGAAAGTCTTTTTATTCCAAAGGCTACTGCGTACTGTATGTACTTAAAGTCTAAAAGCATTGAAAAGTTGTAGTATACATGATTCTTACGCTAAGTCATTACAGTACTTGTTAAAATAAAAGCAATTAATTAAAACTACAAATCTGGAAAGCGAAATGATGGATGCTCTGTTGGCAGAGGATCAGGACCCTATCCTCCAGGTGGGGACGTTCAGCACCTGCCCCTGTAATCAAATTGCTAATGCACACTGCACTCTCATTCACCGGTGAGAAACAAACTCAAGTGATTAATGAAACAGAGTACTAGCAAAACAGAGAATACCAGAGGTAATGCTATCAAATCCAAGTAGAGTACCAGAAAGAAACTATTGCACACTTACACACTTGACAAGAAAGTAAATGGGTGAATCTTGTGAGGAAGGTGGGCCCAGTCCCTCTCACAAGATTCCCCAGGAAAACGAAGACTGGATTAAGTGCTCAAAACAGTTTTATATTCATCTGCCAAAAAGATTTGAATACAATAAAGTTCAGACTTGCTGATGTTCTCAAGATCTCTTCTTACAGACTGACCATAGACACCGACTAATCCCCTTTTCATGTAGATGTCTCCTCTTTATAGAGGAGACATCTATTACAATAAAGTATTACAGCCCATTCAGTTAACCCATCTTATCAAAAATAAGCAATTCAGAACATTGTTACAACAGTATGATAATATGTTCTTTCTTGAGTTCTGGCTGTTACATAGCTGGTAACTGACTTCGACCGTCTTCTCGGGATCTTCACATTCCTTTGCCATTTCCCCATGCTGTTCCTGATTTAGGCCATGCTGACTGTGTTCTTCTTGCTTTAGACCTCCGCTTGATTATGCCACGTCAGGGTTCTTTAAATAGTTACCATCTGTTATTCGCGGCTGTTACAAAATAGCTTGCTTTAGGTGATCACTGTTGCTGACTGTAGCAACTACGGAGTTGCTGCTTCTGGTGTTGCAGCAACTGCGTAGTTGTTGTTTCTGGTGTTATAGCAACTGCGTAGTTGCTGTTTCTGGTGTTACAGCAACTATACATTATAATTCCTGCAAGCTTAAGGCAATTACTTGACAGTTTAGTTCAGCGTTTCCAAGGATAAATACAAAGATATTCACGAATATGCAATGAACAATTAAACATAGATATGCGGGAGGTTACCTCGTACCTTGGGGTCATTATGTCATTATAAAATAAAAGCTTTCAACTTATGACTGCAAAAGGATAATATTACGGCAAAAAGATAAGGTCAAAAATAGGTCAATTCTGAGTCCCAACATCCCCCCCAACTGAAGAGATTGCATGTCCCCATGCAATGGCTACTCTGAGTCTGAGTCAGAGAACTGGGTCGAACAATGCAGATTACTAAGACAATAGCTGTAGGGAGTAACATCAAACTTCTTTCTGAAACCACAAACAATTTGTATGTGCTTCCATGCTGCCGCTTCTTCTCTGTTAGATAGCCCAAATTGGCCCTTATACTGATCGCCAGACAACCATAAAAGTGGAAATTTAAATTTATAACCCATCCAATTTTCAGCACAACGCTGCATGAATTCAACATACTGAGGTACCCTTGAAAGTGCTACCTGCAGATTTGATGGGTTATACGGGTGATATTCCTGCCTCTCTGTGGGGCAGTTTTCCCAAAACAGTTTATTTGCTTTAACAGCCAAGGATGCTTTGGTCTTTACATAATGCTGACAGTCTGTTAGGACCTCTGTTTGCAGTTTCCTGACATGATCCTTCATATCACGGTCGCTTACCATTTTTAAGTGTTGTGAAATGAAAGTGGCAGCATTCTGTGGTTCAACTCGAATCCACAGAAGACAATTCTGTTTGTTATGATGGGCTGAAACAAAGGCATTCTTCCAGGTAAGTTGATTAGCCAAAAAGGATATGAAGGCTCTCAATTGTATGTCACCAACTACAGGTATCATGTTCATGTTCCTTTCTTCAGACACGGCCTCATTATGGAGGTATAGTTCACATAGCAGGTTTTGATCGTTTTTGGGTGCCTCTACAAAGTTCTGCATAAACTGCTCTGTTGTGACCACTTGATGAGGCCTCCCCTCTTTGACAGCCTTCAGCTGTATAAATGCAAGTCTTTCCCTAAAAAATGTATCATAGTTAGAAGAGGGTTTCCTTGTGGCAAGCATTCTTTGACATAATTCCAACATCTGGGACATTCTGTCTTTCAGTTCCTTGATTTCTTTATACTGGGCCCTACACTGTTCTAGTGCTTCCCAGTTCTTATAAGCATGGTCAAACCAGGTCCCCTTTTGTTGTTCGAATGCTTTGCCTTGAGACTACTGATATTCTCTCCACCACTTACCTTTTAATTCCTGAAAACTTTCTGTTTCTATACATGCATCACTAACAGTGGGGAGCTTTGTTTGGATGCAGGCATCCACCAGGATCGTCTGCTCTGTTGGAGTGGGCTGGGATGATCCAGCATCTTTCTCTTCATCTCTGACTAGAGTTTCTTCCTCCTGTTGTACTAATCCATTTTGCTCCAAGGTGATTTTGGTGGACCGAGGTGAATCTGTCCCCTTTTCTTCGACTTCTCCTTGCTCCTTAGCAGTTTGACTGAGGCTGGGCGAATTCAATTCTTCTTTATTCCCTTCTGAAACTATTTGTTCTTCCTCCATAATAATCTGGGTAGGCCGTGATGAGTCTGTATCTTTTTCTTCTTCTTCTAGCTCCTTGGCAACTTGAATAGGGCTAGGTGAGTCCAGTTTTTCTTCATTTTCTCCTGAAACTATTTCTTCTTCCATAATAATCTGGGTAGGCCGGGGTGAGTCTGTATCTTTTTCTTCTTTCTCCATAATACTCTGGGTAAGCCGGGGTGAGTCTGTACCTTTTTCCTCATTTTCTTCTATGTCTTCTTCTTGTTCCATAACACTTTCAGTGTTTCCTTCTTCATTTCCTGGTTCTTGTGTAGCTTCTTCTTGCATAGCAGATTGGGTAGGCCGGGGTAAATCCTTGTTCTCCTCTTTCTTTTCTTCCTGCATAGTGTCAGCAGGCTCCTCTGTTTGTTCCTGTGCAGTCTCTGAAGAACTTACTGGTTCTTGTGTGTCAGTAAGCTCTTGGTCTTGTGCAGTTTCAGGTGAACTTACTGGTTCTTGTGTGTCAGTAAGTCCTTGATCTTGTGCAGTCTCAGGTGAACTTACTGGTTCTTGTGTGTCAGTAAGTCCTTGATCTTGTGCAGTCTCAGGTGAACTTACTGGTTCTTGACTGTCAGTAAGTGCTTGATGTTGGTCCTGCATGTTATCTGGAGGGCCTGTTGGTTCTTGTGTAGCAACAGGTCTCTCTGACTGCACTTCTTCTGAAGATCCTGTTGGTTCTTGTGTAGCAACAGGTTTCTCTGACTGCACTTCTTCTGAAGATCCTGTTGGTTCTTGTGTAGCAACAGGTCTGTCTGTTTGCACTTCTTGTGAAAATCCTGTTGGTTCTTGTGTGGCAACAGGTTTTTCTGACTGCACTTCTTCTGAAGATCCTGTTGGTTCTTGTGTAGCAACAGGTCTGCCTATTTGCACTTCTTGTGAAAATCCTGTTGGTTCTTGTGTAACAACAGGTTTGTCTGTCTGCACTTCCTCTGAAGAACCTGTTGGTTCTTGTGTGTCAACAGGTCTTTCTGCCTGCATTTCTTCTAAAGGACCCGTTGGTTCTTGTGTGTCAACAGGTTTTTCTATCTCAGCAGAGGATTGTGGGATTTCTACTTCTGCATCAGCAGACTCCTTCATTTCATTTTCAGCAGCGGAGGCTTCCTTCATTGGTTCTTGTACTACCTTATATCCTGCCTGAGTGTATATTTCACCACAATTTGTACACATATATTCATTATCTTTACTTTTCTCTGCTGCAGACGCTACTCTTGCTAAAACATGCAGGCTGAATTCTTTCTGATATGCTTCCCTGACCCTTATTATCTCTTCCTGATAGTCCTGAATCTGAGATTTCAGAAACTCAATTTCTTGTTGTAGGGCAGGTATAGTAGGCTGATCCTGTGGGCCAGTAGATTCCAGTGGGGGCAGAGGTTGTGCTTCATCAATTTGATCAGTATTCCCCACGGGTGGTTCTTGTGTGTCACCTGGGGTAGTGGCTGTTTCTTGTGTTGCAGCCACTTGGTCACTATCACTCTGGGTGTCGGCAGCTGGTTCTTGTGTATCAGCTGTCTTAAGATATGATGCCACAAAGCTATGAACACTCTGCATCTCAGCCTCTATGGGTGAGGGAGAGGAGTTTCGAGGAGTGGCTGGAGTGCGGGTTCTTAAAGCGATGGGTGGTGAACTGGAGGAATTGGGGGATTCAACTACTACCGATTTTCGTTTTGGTAGAGAAGCAGGGAATTGAGGCGTTTTTCTCTTCCTGCTGGCTTTTAAGGTAGGGACAATAGTCGGGGTAGTAGGTGCTTTGATTGAAACCCTAGTTCTTCTTCTTTTTGCTGGGGTTTTCTTTACCTGCTGCATTTTTCGTTTAAGCTGAGTAATTGGGATATTATCGTCAGAGTCATCAATAGAAATACTGAGTATGGGAGCGGAAGGATTGGTTCTTTTGGGAGATGTGGTTAATTCCGCTGCTGCTTGTTCATTCTCAGTAACATGCAAGGGTGTTTGCTGGGGTTGTTCGGGAATATGCTCTGTTTGCTGAGGGTTTTCCAACGGGATTTGTTCATGCATGTCGTCCGTTTGCTGAGGAAGCTCTTGGTCTTGCTGAGGTGTGTCCTCAGTTTGACGAAGAGTTTCCTCTTCTTGATGAGGACCTTCATGCTCAGACTGTGGAATTCCTTCCTCCAGATGGGGATTAATGGGGGGTGGAGGGATGTTTAGAGCGAGAGCTCTGTTAATCAGCAATTGGGCTAAGCGATGATGTTTTAGGGAGAGAACTGGATGCTTCGCTTTCATAGCATATCGTGACATATTTTTGAGACAACCCAGCAAATAATATGGCATGTTCAATAATTGACCATTTCTTAAGTGATTTAACAGGACGAAGTCGTGCTGGTAAATTACCTGGTAACGACCTTCGCACGTCAGATATTGCTTGACGAATTCAACGACTTTTGGCCATGGTTGAGGTAACAACCGCAGTGCTACACCTCTGCCCTTGGTTTCTACTTCCTCGCCTGGTCGGAGAAAGTCTTGCTGTGCATTCAGAATCAGGTGCTTTCTGCTGAACCACCGTGTGCCATTGGCTGGTAGTCCGATGACTTCAGCTATGATTTCTTCCGTGACTGGAACTTGAATTCCTTGGACGACAGAGAAAACTTCTATCAAATTGCATGCGAATTCCAGGACTTGCTGCTCGTCAAAGTCCGGAAGTCTCTTGAAATACTCTATCCATCCAGCTTGCAAGAAAATTTGGTAAATTTCCGGAAAGAGTTCCAGGACTGCTGTCGTGCTAGGTTCATGAGTGATGAGGGTTCCTCCCATGGCTGTTGTCTTGGTGAATCTTCAGAATTCAGAGCCGAGCTACCGATTTCAACTCAGAGTATACATCGCAAATGGTAACATGCCGTAGCTTTTACATACGACCGGGAGAATTAAGGGTGGCGGTGGTTGACGTGGTTTGTCATTATGAGAATAGCTTTGGTAATCCCCCCCTTCCTACATGTAAATGATATGATTGGGAATGCAATCATTTGATGGACCTATCAACCTTTTTCCGCATTATCTATTATTTAATGCTCATTCATAAACATGCGTACCTTCGTACTTTACCTTTTTGATCGCTGCGTCAAAAAGTCTTTTCTTGTCTTCTGTCAAATTATAATAATTACCGCGGATCTGAAAGCACGGGAATATGGGTGATTTGTAATGATAATGACGGGAAGTGATAGTAAGGTGCTGTAATCATCACGAGAGGTGGTATGTTTTATCAGGATTTGTTCGTGAGGGGATTTTGCTGGGAAGGATATTTCGTAATCGGGAAGCAATATCGTGGCACCGGGACTGGTGTTGCAGCAACAGAAAATTATCGTTGGGGCAACAGGGATTGGGGAAAGACGTTTGTGAAAACGGGGAATGTGCTGAAGTAATGGAACTAGTGTTGCAGCAACAGGGATGGTGTTGCAGCAACAAGGATAGTGTTGCGGCAACGAGAAATGGTGTTGCAGCAACAGGGATAGTGTTGGAGCAACGGGAAATGGTGTTGCAGCAACAGGGATGGTGTTGCAGTAACTGGAAATGGTGTTGCAGCAACATGAAATGGTGTTGCAGCAACAGGAATGGTGTTGCAGCAACGGGAAGTGGTGTTGCAGCAACAGGAATTCGGAGTCCACACAGTAATTCCTTTCGAGACTTTTGTTCTCAGCTATTTCCCAATGCTAACACTTGCAAAATGCCGAAATGTAATATCGCAATCCTTGGCAGGATTTATTAGTTTCTAAAAAAAAAAAGAATGTCTAATCCTAAAAATTACATAAATAATAAAAATTCAAGTGCTTTGAGGGACAGCAAGTTCCCCTGGAAAAGAATACTGTTTTATTGCCATGCAAGTGGCTTTAAAGTCCTCTTTGGAAACCGGCCACTGATATAACCGAAGTCGGTAGCCATTCACTAACAGTGGTGTTCTGCTTCCATCAATTGTTAAAAGTCTAACCGTTCCGTTTGGGAAAACAGTATCCACTTCATACGGCCCTAACCATCTTGTTCTCAGCTTCCCTTGAAAGTTCTCGAAATGTGAATCATAAAGTAGAGCCCAGTTACCTTTCTGGAACTGCTTTTGCTTGATGGTTCTGTCATGCCATCTGCTCCTTTGTTGTTGTATCATAGTTGTTTGATGGACGGCATCCAGTCTCTTCTCATCCAATTCCTGCAACTGCTGCAACCTTGCTGTCTGTGCATCAGTTAAATCAAGGTTAACAGCTAAGGTAGTTCTTAAGGTTTTAATCTCAAACTCTATAGGAAAAATAGCATTCTTTCCAAAAACCAATTCATAGGGTGAAAATCCTGTTGTGTTTCTCCAAGTGGTTCTGTAGGCCCAAAGAGCCTCGGGCAAGCGCTGAAACCAGTCCCTTCTATTCTCCTTTATCATTTTTGTTTAGATAGCTTCTATGACCTTGTTGGTGCTTTCCACCTGCCCATTTGCTTGGGGGTGGTATGGTGTGGTCATCTTATGCTTGATATGATATTTTTGGAGCGTATCTTTGAAACCATGAGAATTGAAAGGAGGTCCCCCATCAGTGACTAATTCTCTGGGTAGTCCAAATCTAACAAAGATTTCCTCAAATAAGAATGTTAGTACTGATTCTTCATTAGCTTTAATGAGTGCTTTGGCCTCTACCCATTTAGTCATGTAATCTGTGCATACTAAAATATAAACTCTTTGATTAGATGGAGGATTAATGGGACCTACGAAATCTAATGCCCATTTCTCAAAGGGTTCGAGAGTTACCTGGGGATTGAGTGGCATTTCATCCCTATGGTTGGGCTAGCCCATTCTTTGACAGCTGTCACAAGCCTTCACATATTTTCTAGCATCTTTAAAAAGTGATGGCCAGTAATAACCCATTCTAAGTACCTTGTGAGCTGTTCTTTTATCTGCAAAATGTCCTCCACAAGGACCATCATGACAAGCTTTCAATATATCATAAATCTCGTCTTCCCCAACGCATCTCCTAATTTCTTGATCTATTCCTCTGTGGAACAGACACTCGCTTATCCAGCTGTACCTAGCACTTTGCTGGATGATCTTCCTTCTTTCCCTGTGTGATAGGTGTGATGGTAATTTTCCTACAACTAGATAATTGGCAATGTCTGCATACCAAGGTGAGTGAGCAGA
Organism: Pinus tabuliformis; assembly: GCA_031772625.1. Lineage (NCBI taxonomy): Eukaryota > Viridiplantae > Streptophyta > Pinopsida > Pinales > Pinaceae > Pinus > Pinus tabuliformis. The sequence goes on along the minus strand of CM062818.1, from coordinate 1,525,985,612 downwards.
TACTGCAAATAGATACTCATCAGGAAAAGAATCATCTACTGGAACATTTTCATCAGTTTTTAAACGAGAAAGAAAATCAGCAACTACATTTTCTTTTCCTGGCCTATCTACAATTGTGATATCAAATTCCTGTAATAGTAATAACCACCTGGTGACTCGAGCATTTGTAATTGATTTATTCATTAAATACTTGATGGTCGAGTGGTCAGTATGCACAAAGGTAGTATAGCCAGTAATATAATGCCGAAATTTATTAATAACATAAATAACTGCTAAAAATTCTTTCTCAGTTACTGTATAATTTAGCTCAGCTGGTGTCATGTTTTTGCTGATGAAATAGATAGCATAGGGGAGATTGTTTTCTTCATGACCCAGGACAGCTCCAATTGCCGTATCTGAGGCATCAGAGGAAATATGAAAGGGTAATGCCCAATCAGGTCCTCTCAAAATAGGAGCTGCGGACAACTGATGCTTAAGTTTATTGAATGCATTCTCACAGTCATCAGTCCACTTGAATTCAACATTTTTCATTAATAACACAAATAAAGGAGAAGCTATTTTAGAAAAATCCTTAATGAATCTTCTGTAATATCCGGCATGTCCTAAAAAACTTCTCACCTCAGTTTGTGTTTTGGGGATAGGAAGGTTCTGAATCACCTGAATCTTAGCTGGGTCGACTTGAATTCCTAAAAATGAAATGAAATGACCTAATACAATACCCTGATTCATCATCATATGGCACTTTTCAGTGCTTAAAGCAAGGTGTGCTTCTATGCACCGCTTAAGTACTTTTTCAAGGTTTTGCAGAGCATCTTCAAAGGTCACTCCATAAGGAGTGAAGTTGTCCATGAATATTTCTAATGAATCGTTTAACATATCAGAAAAGATTCCTATCACCGCTCTTTGAAATGTCGCTGGAGCGTTACACAACCCAAATGGAAGTACTCTATAAGCAAAGGTTCCCCATGGGCTGGTAAATGTGGTTTTGTCCTGATCCTGGGGTGCAATCCTAATTTGGTTGTATCCACTAAACCCATCCAAAAATGAGAAGAATTTCTTGCCTGCTAAATTATCCAATACTTGATCAATAAAAGGTAAAGGGAAATGATCTTTCTGGGTTGCTTTATTTAATGATCTATAGTCTACACATACTCGCCATTTCCCATTTTTCTTTGGTACAATTACGAGTGGAGAAACCCACTCACTGTCAGATATTGGATATATAAATCCTGCATTTAAAAGTTTTTGGAGTTCCTCCTTCACAATTTCCCTAAGGTTAGGGTTCATTCTTCGCTAGGGTTGACAGACTGGCCGGGATCCCTCCTTAATATAAATACGGTGAGTACATAATTCAGGGGAGATCCCTTTCATGTCTGTGTAGTCCCATGCAAATGCCTCTTTATTTGCTTGGAGTAACTTTATTATTTTCTGTTTTTCATCATCAGTCAAATCAGGATTTATATTCAGCGTTTTTCCAGGTTCAATTTCAACTGTTGTGCTCTTGGAAGGGTTGCCTAATGCTGTCTGGCATAAGTTTTCATCTTTCATATTCTGCTGGGATTCAGGTTCTAGGATTGCAGCGAAGTGGTTAAATGTTTCTGGATTAACCGAAGAGGGTTCAGAAATAAAACTGCTAATTGGTTCATCTTCGGTGGAGTCTTTAAAAGTCAAAGCTTGTCCAATAGTTAATATCGGTTGAGTTTCCTCATCCTCATAGTCTACCCATACAGAATTGTCACTATTAATCATGGGTGTGGCATGAGGATAGAGGGTCAGCTGTTTAGTTTCTTGTCCATTGGAGATGGTCATTGATCCAGATCTACAGCTGATGAAAGCATCTGCTGTAGCCAACCAAGGTCTCCCTAGAATCAACGGATGACCCCCCAACTTTGTTTTAGTTTGTAACACCACAAAGTCAACCGGGTAGTTCCAGGATTCTACAGAGATTATAAGGTCTTCAATGACCCCTTCAGGTTTAATTGTAGAACGGTCAGCTAATTCTAAGATAGTTGGAGTTTCCCTGATAAAGTTTTTTAGCTGGAGCAATTGAGCTGTTTCGAGTGTCATGATATTTATTGCAGCTCCTAAGTCTACTAAGACTTTAGAGATAAAGGTTTTTCCGACCTGGACTGTTACTGTAGGGTGACCAGGGTCACCATACTTCACAGGATAATCTTTTTCGGTCATTAAGGCAGTTAATTCCCCCATCACATGAACTGTGAGGGGATCTTTAACCTTCCTTCCAGGTTTTTTTATGCAAATGTCTCTAATAGTTCTAGCATATATAGGAACATCCCTTAGTGCTTGCAATAATGGGATTTTGACATACAAGTTCTGTAGCTATCCTAAAAGATTGAAGGTAGGTTGTTCAGGTGTTTTAGTGAGAGTGAGCCTTTCAGGGAATGGCGGATCTATTGTTTGATCATTATTGTTAGGTGCTGATTCTGCTGTTTCAGCACTATGGTTAGCTGGTTTCTCTTTTCTAGCCTCTTCTTTGTCAAAGTCCGTAATATCATCTATAATAGGTTCGACTATTCTCCCTGAGCGAAGGTGAATATCATTACATTGCAGGGGAGAGATAGGCTGATTTTGAATGTCAATAACTTGCAGGGCTTTATTATTATTTGGATTGGGGTTAGGTTGTACAGGCAGCTCTGGTCTCATTGCCTGGTTATTCGGAGGATTATTAGATGGTAAGGAAAGAGATTGTTGTTGTTGAGGAAAAGGTATCTGTTGGGCTGCCCAGTTTGGATTCCATTGATTAAAGTATGGTTGCTGGGGAGCCCAAGGATTCCATATAGTAGGGTCAGGAAAAGGAAGATTTGGTTGCTGCATAAGTGGAAAGTTCATTGTATTGAAGGGTGGGTATTGCATTTGGTTCATGGGTGGGTAAAAAGGAGGATTATTATTCAAACGATTGAATGTTGTATTAGAGCTCATACCTTGTCTTTGCAGCCATTGCCTCCTCTGTGTCATCAGATACACTGCTTCAGCTTCTTCTTCAGTTGTCTGCAGTGCTGCTTTGATTCCAGGCAGAGAGGGACATTGCTGTGTTTCATGATCCTTCTCGCAGATTGTGCATATAGGTATCTTATCTAGTGGGCATTCTCTGATTGGATGTTTTTCTCTGCATTTTGAACAGAAAATTGCCAGAGCAACTTCTGCTTCTGCTTGTTTATTCTTAACCTGCAGAGCATCAATTTGTGAAGCAAAAGAACTTAGCATTTCAGTTTTAAATTCTTCTAATAAGTTACCTATCTCACCTCTTGTTGCTCCTCCACTGGCTGACTTCTGAACCCTTGAATACACATTATCTCTGCTTTTTGATCTACCTGTCGCTCCCCTTGAACACCTCATGTAGAGCTTAATAATTTCATCAAAGGGTTCTTTGGAAATGTCTCCTTTCCCAAGCATGTTCAACATGTCCAGGCAGTCATCTCTTACCCCTTTCAGCAGTATGGTCTTCAAAATATCTTTACTCATATTAGGATGATCAGACCGCTGCAGATTATACTGTAATCTTTCCACGAAATCTTCCAAATTCTCGTTCTCTTTCTGGACCATTTTAAACAATTCTTCCTTCCTTTCTCTTGTCCGGCAGTAGTCTTGATACTTGGCCAGAAATCCCTCTTTCATCTGGTCCCAGGAGGTGATTGCCTGAGCTCCTAAGCTCATAAACCACCTCAACGCATTCCCTTTTAGTGTTGATGGAAACAATTTCAGCTTCTGATTAGGGCTTATGTAATCATAGCTTCTACACAGTATGTCGAATTCAAAGAGGAATTCGTCCGAGTCTTCGGAGGATAACCCATGAAAATTGGGTAATGCCGAGAGTGGGATGTTTTTCATGGGGGTTGTTCCTCTCGGGAGCTGCCCAATAGGGAATTCCAGGGTAGAGAGCGAGTTTTCCCCTCTCCCTTCTGTTCTGTTATCCTCCATTGGTCTTTTCCCTGAATCACTTGCTTTATCTTCTGTGTCTTCTGTTTCTTCAGGTTCTTCTACCGGTTCCTCAGTGTACTCTGGTGGTTCCAGCTTCCTTTCAGGTCCTATTACTTCCTCCGTCTGTTGGTCTGTTTGTGAGGAGTATTGGATCTGAGGTCTCCGGGAACTCGTCCTCTGTGATGTTTCAGCCTTAGAGATGATTTCGTCGATGTAAGTCTTCCTTCCTCCCTTGCCACCTGTAAAATTAGGTTTCTTGCGTCCTCTCATACACCTGTTATTTTCACAAAGAAACCATTAATGCTTTTAGAATTCTTTAGTTGCCTTCCCCGGCAACGGCACCAAAATGTTGGCTAGTTGAATTGTTTATGAATTAAACATTCAAGTACCACATTAATTGTCAACGAGGGAAAGTCTTTTTATTCCAAAGGCTACTGCGTACTGTATGTACTTAAAGTCTAAAAGCATTGAAAAGTTGTAGTATACGTGATTCTTACGCTACGTCATTACAGTACTTGTTAAAATAAAAGCAATTAATTAAAACTACAAATCTGGAAAGCGAAATGATGGATGCTCTGTTGGCAGAGGATCATGACCCTATCCTCCAGGTGGGGACGTTCAGCACCTGCCCCTGTAATCAGATTGCTAATGCACACTGCACTCTCATTCACCGGTGAGAAACAAACTCAAGTGATTAATGAAACAGAGTACTAGCAAAACAGAGAATACCAGAGGTAATGCTATCAAATCCAAGCAGAGTACCAGAAAGAAACTATTGCACACTTACACACTTGACAAGAAAGTAAATGGGTGAATCTTGTGAGGAAGGTGGGCCCAGTCCCTCTCACAAGATTCCCCAGGAAAACGAAGACTGGATTAAGTGCTCAAAACAGTTTTATATTCATCTGCCAAAAAGATTTGAATACAATAAAGTTCAGACTTGCTGATGTTCTAAGATCTCTTCTTACAGACTGACCATAGACACCGACTAATCCCCTTTTCATGTAGATGTCTCCTCTTTATAGAGGAGACATCTATTACAATAAAGTATTACAGCCCATTCAGTTAACCCATCTTATCAAAAATAAGCAATTCAGAATGCTGTTACAACAGTATGATAATATGTTCTTTCTTGAGTTCTGACTGTTACACAGCTGGTAACTGACTTCGACCATCTTCTCGGGATCTTCACATTCCTTTGCCATTTCCCCATGCTATTCCTGATTTAGGCCATGCTGACTGTGTTCTTCTTGCTTTAGACCTCCGCTTGATTATGCCACGTCAGGGTTCTTTAAATAGTTACCATCTGTTATTCGCGGCTGTTACAAAATAGCTTGCTTTAGGTGATCACTGTTGCTGACTGTAGCAACTACGGAGTTGCTGCTTCTGGTGTTGCAGGAACTGCGTAGTTGCTGTTTCTGGTGTTACAAAAACTGCGTAGTTGCTGTTTCTGGTGTTACAACAACTATACATTATAATTCCCGCAAGCTTAAGGCAATTACTTGACAGTTTAGTTCATCGTTTCCAAGGATAAATACAAAGATATTCACGAATATGCAATGAACAATTAAACATAGATATGCGGGAGGTTACTTCGTACCTTGGGGTCATTATGTCATTATAAAATAAAAGCTTTCAACTTATGACTGCAAAAGGATAATAATACGGCAAAAAGATAAGGTCAAAAATAGGTCAATTCTGAGTCCCAACAACAGACTGGTGGAATATAGATTGTAGCCATAGTCCATCCATCCATGTTCCTAATCGACTGGTGGAATATAGATTATTTCCATAGTTCATCTCATCCATGTTCGTAATAGACTGGTGGACTGATCACCTCTCATTAAGTCCTAGAATGCAATTGTCCTAGCTTCCCGAACTTAAATGACAATCGTAAATAATTACATACATCAACAAATCTTGTAAATCTTGTTGAATTATTCTAAATTCTATGGTGTTCTTTTATGAGTGATAATATCCTTCGTATTACAGTTACCTAAAAAATTTTCCTCTTTGTTATCATAACTATTGCCCTTGAATCATTTTTAGAAGAATCAAAGGTTGAAATGGCTTGTAAATGGAAATAATTGAGACCGCTGACTAAGAATATTGTTTCCACTACCTGGAGAAGCATTTAGAAAGATAAAATAATAATACAAGAATTAGCCTTACGTAGAAATCAAAATTAGATTTGGCAATGATAAATGATAACTATCCAAACTACAAAACTATTAAATAAACAAGATGGTCAAATTGTTGTAACTAATGAAAAGTTTGTTGCACCAGATAGTGAAAATTATGAGCATGAGATATTATTGCATCTCGAATTTGATGGGTCAGTCAATAAGTTAGGAGCAGGAGCAGGAGTGTGGATGTACAATTTAGAAAATAATTACTCAGAAGTCCATGCATATAGATTGAATTTTAAATGTACCAATAATATGGCCGAGTACAAAGCATTAATTTGAGGTCTTAAGCTAGTTAGGAATTTAGGAGATAAAAGATTTTCTGTCATGGGAGACTCTAAACTAATTGTAAAACAAAATGATGCTGTATATATGACCAAAGACCCTAGATTAAGTTTTTATATAGATACTATTGTAGAAATACTTAACACTTTTCTAGAAACAAAGCTTGCATTAATCCCTAGAAAACACAATATGCAAGCTCATAGTTTAGCAATGTTTGCCAGCACCTGCAAATTACCTTTCCAACCTAACCATCAGTACACTACTGAAGTTAGGCACAGACCTGCAATTCTAGACAATTTTAAGAACTAGAAAATATTCTCTAATGATAAACAGATAAATAACTTTCTAATTTCAGAAGAAGAATTTGTAAATAACCATATAGTTACCGATGCATCCATAGTTCCTGACACTAAGGATGAAATAAATATAAATGAGATAGAAGGTGAAGAAATAGACAGATTTAACCCTACTAAATTTACCAAATTAGATGTAGATAACCTAGAACAAGTTGAGATTGATGAAATAATCAGTGAAGAAATTGAAGTAATTAATCTCAAAGATAATTTTTAACCAAAGGGATTAACCCCTCTAGAAGATTTATTTGATTCTAATGATGTTCCCAAGAAACATAAAATGGAACCTTTGAATTCTGGTATAGAAGAATGTAATATAGGCACTAATGAAAATCCTAAATTGGTCAAACTGTCGAAATCATTGCCCCCCACTGAAAGAGTAAAATACATTGAGTTACTGAAAGAGTTTCAGGATGTCTTTGCCTGGAGTTATGAGTACCTCAAATCATATGATACTAACATCATCCAACACACAATTTCCATTAAATAAAATCAAAAGCCTTTCAGACAAAAACTTAGAAGGATTAATCTGGTCTTATTACCTTCAATCGAAAAAGAAATTTAGAGAATGTACGATGCAAAAATAATTGCACCAATCAGATTTTCTGATTGGGTCTCAAACTTAGTTCCAACTAGAAAGAAAACTGGTGAGATCAAGCTCTGTGTAGATCTCAGAAACCTCAACAAAGTGTCACTAAAGGACAATTACCCTCTCCCCAAAATGGACCACATTTTACAGAGGGTAGTTGGGTCAACCAGAATCTCATTATTAGATGGGTTCTCTGGTTATAATCAAATATTGGTTCATCCTGATGACCAACCCAAAACTGACTTTACTACTCCTTGGGGCACATTTATGTATGTGAAAATGCCTTTTGGACTGATGAATGCAGGAGCCACTTTCCAGAGGGCTATGGATATAGCCTTTGAAAAAGAAATTCATGATTACATTGTCATATATTTAGATGATATTACTGTGTTTTCAAAATCTGACAATCGGCATCTAGATCATTTAAGGCAGGTTTTTATTAAATGCAGGAAATTTGGAATCTCCTTAAACCCGAAGAAGTCTTTGTTTGGGTTAGAAGAAGGAAATTTGTTAAGTCACATAATTTCAAAAGATGGCATAAGAATAGACCCTGTAAGAATAGAAGCCATATTGCAAATACAACACCCAAGGAACATTAGAGAATTACAAGCTTTTTTAGGGAAAATTAACTTTCTTAGAAGATTTATATCTAATCTAGCAGAATTAATTAGATCACTAAATAATATGCTGAAAAAAGATTCAACCATAAAATGGACTGTTGAGGCTAAAAAATCCTTTAAAGACATTAAACTGGCCTTAACCAAAACACCTGTGTTAACCAGTCCCAAGTTTGATAGAGATTTCATTTTATTCTCCTTTGCTTCAGAGCACACAATAGCTGCAGTTCTACTGCAGAAAAATGACTAGGGCTATGAACAACCCATTGCCTTCTTTAGCAAAGCCCTGAGAGATGTGCACTTAAAATACAATATAATGAAAAAACAAGCATTGGCTTTAGTCAAATCCATTAAGGACTTTAGGGTATACATCTTATATTCTCATATAGTAGCCTATGTTCCTAATTCAATAGTCGAAGACATCCTAACTCAAAATGGTCGAGATGGAAAGAGGGGAAGTGGATAGCTACTATTTTAGAATACGATATAGAAATCAAACCTACTAAGTTAATCGAGGGCCAAGGTTTAGCCAAGCTCATGGCTGAATCAAACTGTCGAGCCTTGGATATAAAATTTATTGTAGCAATAGATAATGAAGAGGAGATGGCGACTCTAATAATCAGCCAGGCCTTTATTGAATCACCTTGGTATGCTGATATCATTTTTGTTTTACAGAACTTACAAGCTCCTCTTGAATTATCTAGGACTAAAAGCAGGTTTTTAAAGATGAAATCCTTGAAATTTTGTATATTAGACAATGCTCTATTTTGGAGAGATCATTAATGAATTCTTCTTAATTGCTTATTAAAAGATGAATCTGTTAAGGTTTTATAAGAATTTCATGCAAGTGACTGTGGAGGACACCTTTACTGGAAGACCACTGCAGATAAAATCCTTAGAGTTGGTTTTTACTGGCCTAACTTGTTTGTTGATGTCAAAAAGTACGTGACCTGCTGCCACAAATGTAAAATTTTTGAGGGGAAGAAAAAGCTTTTACCTTTACCCCTCAAACCAATCTCTGGTGAAATGCCTTTTCAACAATGGGGTTTAGACTTCATTGGTGAAATTCACTCACCCTCCTCTGCCCAGCACAAATGGATCCTCACAACCTCAGACTACTTCACAAAATAGATAGAGGCCATACCTTCGAGGCAAGCCACAGATACTGTTGGCATAACCTTCCTTAAAACTAATATTCTATCAAGATTTGGATGTCCAATGAAGCTCATTACTGATAATGCAGTAGCCTTTAAATCCAAAAGAATGATAGATTTCTGCAACAAGTATCATATCACCTTGGGTTATTCTACAACCTATTACCCTCAAGGAAATGGACTAGCTGAATCCTCAAACAAGAGCCTGGTAAACATTATCAATAAGTTACTAGAGGATAATAAGAAAACTTGGAATAGAAAGCTAGTCAATAACTTATGCTTAGACAAATTGACTACTAAGAAATCCATTGGTATTTCTCCCTATCAATTAGTCTATGGGATGGAAGTTGTTTTTCCATCATCCTTGGGAGTTCCAGTAATGAAGATACTTCAAGAAATGCATGTTGAACCAAATAGTATTCAAAGAAGAATCAATCAAACTTTTCATCTTCAACAAACTAGAGAAGAGGTCTACATCAGGTCTCAAGTTGTGCAGTAAAGGATTAAAAATATTTCTTATAAGAAAACGAAGCCTGAAGATTTCTACCTTGGTGACAAAGTCCTAAAATGGGATTCAAGGAGGTAAGATAAAGGTAAACATGGGAAATTTGATTTCCTATGGAAAGGTCCCTATGTCATCTATGCTTACAGAGGAAATAATGCTTTCTTTTTAAGAGAAATTGATGGTACAGATGCAGAAGGTGGGCTAGTGAATGGTCGAATGCTTAAACACTATTTTGAACCTAACTACTGATTTTCATTTCCCATTTGTACATATTTTATTTTCAAAAGTCTAGTTTGGATTGGATGGTGATTTTTAAATTTGAAGCCTAAAGAGAAGGCCCTAAGCTTTAAATATTTATTGTCATAAGTATTAATAATGCAAAGACATAGAGGAGCAATATGCAAGGAAACATCAACAACAACTCAAAGGCCACTAATCTTGAAAGTTCTTGACATTTCACTAGAAAATGCCATCCCCAAGTGGAGCCACTATTAGGATCCTATATTAATAGGAGTCATAATTTTGAATGAATAAGGTTAAGCCTTGTAATATTGTACATACCTTTGCCTTCTGCAAATGTTTTCTAATATTAAAAAATAAAAAAATTTAAAGAGGGTATGTCCTCAAAGAAAAATCAAAGGACAAAAATAATGAAAAAGGTCAAAAAAGAAAGATATATGAACCCCAAAAGACAAAAGAGACCATGAAAGTGTGCAAGCCAAAATTCCACTACTATTTACTTTCGTGCATAATAATGATTGTGTGTAGCTTGTCAATCATGCCACAATCCATGGTAATCAAACTGTTTAATCTTGATTATACCATGCTTTAAATTTTATGTTTATAGTTAGAGAATAGAATCTGACCAAACAGTTTAATCTTGGCATATCATTAGATAGGTAGAGGAAATAAAAGGAGCTCATCAGTTTAATCTCAGCCCTTGGATGATATAAGGTTAGAATTAGATAGTCTACTTTGTAAAAGGAAAAGGATTGATAAGGGTTTGCTAGCCTAAATGCACCCAAATAAAATGAAGAAAAAATGGTAGGGTAAGTAAATGGGTAAGTAGAAGAAAGGTTGCACAAATGTCAAGTGATTACTCATGTTTAAATGCATCTTTCAAATGTGCATAAGCAGTAAACAAAGAAAGGACAATGGTTCACAACATGGTTACATAGTTTATTTAACATCCCCTCAGTCACTTTACCCCTTTACTTCACTAATTTCCCATAAATAAGTTCTAGTACTTAAATCCTTTGAGTCAAAGGGGCTCAGAGCATTTATTTGACTTTTGCAGGGACCAGACCCTCGGCTTAATGACTTATGGATGCAAGTACTAGAATCTCCTTCATAAACATCATCCTCCTTCATTTCCCCTCATTATCCTAATAAAATCCATTTTCCTAAGGTTTAAACACTTTTCACCTAGAAAAAGTGAATCACCCCCATATAAAACCCTTTTCATACAAAAAACCCACAAAAGGCCTTTTTCCTATGTATAAAGCTAAGTGCGCAAATGTTTAATTTACCCTTGTACTAATGAAAAACCCACTCCGTCATTGCAATTCCATATTAATTTCTAATGTTATTATATAAACCCATTATAACCCTTTCCTTGTAAATAATTAGAACCCCATATAAAATACCCCAACCCCTTAGTTTTAATATAAACTAATATAAACTACCCCTTATCCCGATATAACATCACTTAAGTCTACCTAACCCCAGTAAAACTTAAGTTAATCCTATATCAGCTTCACCCAACTCCCTAATCCCTCATTAAGCCTGACCCAATCACTTAACTCGGGATTGGTCCTTAAACTAATCCTGAACCGCCATGATTAAATCCCTAGGCCCCCCATCAATTATCATCATTTACCCTGCGCATCTTTGCCTCCCAACTACTATTGATCATTCCTCCCTCACATCCAATGGCACACAACCATATCGGCCGCGCTCGATGGTTGAGCAATAACCACCCGATAAAGTGGTTTCCCCCCTGGCCCCTGATGCTACATGTCAGATGATGTATGGCATCGAGTGACCCCTCCCTAAAAACTGCCTGCACCACAAAAGCGGTGCGACGACCCTCCAAAACCACTTCCCCCACTCAACTGAAAAACCGTCAACTCTTCATTTGAAAGTGAAACCCACCAAAATTAATCATTTTCTCTATAAAAGGCCACGAAGCCCTCTTTCGCCCTTTCTTTTGCGCATTCTCTTTGTAAGCTGTGTAAACCATTGCTACCACTGTAAATGTCGAATTTACCCATAGACTTCCAATTTCACTCCAGAAGACGCTGTAAGTAGCCAACCAACCTTTCAGATCGTACCAAGACTACTCCAACCACTGCAGCTGCCTTGAACCATAAATTCTAGAGCCAATTCGCCCAATTCCAGGTATTTCACCACGAATTACCTCTTACCCTTGCAAAATTTCAAAAAACCTTTAACCTGTGCAGTGTTTTGATTTAAAAAATTTGGTTAATAATACTACCAATTTTAAAGAAACCACTTCCCTAAACCCTCTGAAATGTCTCAAAACCTTTGCTAAAATGCCCTAGAGCCTAATTCAACTCCACAAGAACTGAATTATGGCTGCCCTGTTATAGACATTTTTGGGCACTGCAACCCCAATCATAAATGTCCATAAACCAAGGGCTCTTAAGTCCCTAAAAGTGTTGTTCCAACCCCTAAAAGAATAAGGTCAGCTGATTACATCATCTCCCAGAAGTTCTCCATGAAAAACTACTCAGAACTGGTCAAAATTGGACCATCTCACCTGCTCCATGGTCAAAGTGCGCTGCATCCCACCTAAATGCACACGGGAGGTGCGATGCATACTGAAAAGCCATTCTATGGGGTGCGATGGGCGAGAGTGGACAAATGGCAGGGTCAATCTGCGAGGTGGAGGATCATGGAATCTTCCAGAAACTTCTCCTGTGACACTTGCCTCTCTGCATTCTCCCAGGGATGAGTAAGAGATCATCAATCTCCAAGTGGAATCAAGAACTATCAGAGAGAGGACACTAATCAAATCTCAAAAGCTGACTCACCCCCCTTGCAAACATCTATAGATGGATCCCTCATCCCAGAGATCCAGAGGTTGGAATTTTGTATCTTGTAAGGAAGTGCTGCTGTTTTCTTGGTGTAACATCATAGTGTTGGGTGATCTAAGCTTTTCATGAGGTGAAGAAGGGCTTTCTTGCTAAGAGGATGACGCTGGGTCAGAACAATTGGTTGTAATCCTCTTTGCTATTCTTGATTATTAATAAAGCTACTCAAGTTTTCCTCCACATTCTTGTATGATTGATGATATATGCATTTGTGTGGTTAATATATATCTGGTCCTATATTGTTTATGATAGTAGATCTCTGTTCTTCGATAGTGTTATGTTGCTTTGATTCTACAGGTGCTCTTTGAAGCTGGGTAGACGAGGAAGCGAGAGGCAAAGATCTATTAGAAGGGAGAGGAATCAAGCGCAAGACAGAGGTTGGTCTCCTTCTTTCCCCTCTTATCTACTTCTCATAAAGGAAAACGAAAGTGGTTTTAGTTTGTTTGTTTCTAAGGTAGCTACCAGCCTTAGTGGGACTAGCAGCTCTGAATAGACACTAGATTTCCCGATAACAAAATGGCGACTCTGCTGGGGAGCAAATAGATTGTTTGTTTATCTATATTTGTTTGCTTTATAAACCTACAGACGGAGCCTGAAGTCAAGCCAGCTAGCCTTCGAACTGCATTTTCTATGCAAGTGCAAAGTAGATCAATGCTGCTTCAGTCTATCTCCAGGTTTTGTTTATGAACTGGACAATCGATTTACAAGCTCTCTAATTGCCCTTGTGGTGGCTCTAGTAACCTCCTTAGATCTACCCCTGTGATTTATTTACTGATTACCACTTGCTCGGCCTGAATCCCTGAACTGTGTTGCAAACTGTGATCAAGAACTGGATCAAAAGTCTCACACTGTACCATCGCACCCTCTCTTCAAGGATATCAGTATGCATCGCACTTCCCGTGTTCTGTAGGTGGGATGCATACTGGAATCCCTGTGTAACAGGTGCGCTGATCAAAAAGGGCTAATTTTGCCTCCAGACTTTGGTTTTTTCACTCTTTTCAACTCTATTCAGGAGTTTTGTTATCTGTAGTCAGCATACCTCTATTGGAAACCCATTTCCTTGCCATTATTCCGCCTCCATTGTGTAAAGAATTGTAAATGTTTTTATGTATTGTGAGCCATTTTCAGTTCTCTTTTACAAAGAAGTAGCGTAATTCAACTGTCGTTTCTTGATCTAGAAGTGTCGCAAGTGTTGTTTTCAGTCATAGAAGAGAATTCGATTTTTCTTGATAGTCAATTACATTGTTACTCTTGTATTTGATTTGAATTAGTAGTTTTTCAAGTGTCGAAAGAAAGTTTTCAATTCCAAATAGCAAAGTGTTGTCATTGTCTTCATTTTGTTTTGAAAAGAAACTTGTTAGTAATGTCGCTTTGAAAAATAATCCAGATTTGCGGTTAGCTTTCTTTTTATCATTCACACATTAAGAAGGCTGAAAACAAATACATGCATGTGAATTTGCATTTAGACTGTTTGTTGGTTTGATTTAGGACAGTGCATATAGTGTGTGCTCTCTGCTCTATGTTGAAAGAATATCATCTCTCTTTCCTTAGTAGCTGTTGGTAAGGTAAATCCCCTCTGCGGACAGAGGCGATCCCACTAGCCTATCACATAACTAGCCACAAACAAACCACGCTGCTACGCAAGTTCCTAGTTATGCATCAAAGGTGAATCAAGAAGACTAACCTGGAGTCCAACGCTATGATTGAAGCAGAGTTGATATCCTTGATCCCTTGCTCCAACAGATCATAACGAATACCTGCACATGCAAAGGAAGAGACGGATACCAACATAAAAACTACCAAGGCACAACTATATTTCAGTCAGAAAGGAAATAAATCAACATATCATCATGACAGATAATGAGATTGGAACTATAATAGCAGTCGCTCATCAATTAATAAACAGGAAAAGTTACAACCATTGTTCTGACGTCGACCCTTCTCCTGGCTGGGTGAGTAACTATATGAGTCTTGACATGCATCTCTTCTCCGGCAGCATAACCTCTCTAGCACTCACTAGCATTCCTCCATAAACTCAACATCTAACACTCCATGACCAATAATCATCACTACTATCACTCAATCACCAAATCACTAGCATAACACTAACACCAACACTCTCGCCCTAGCTTGTCCAATGCATAATGACAAGCTTATATAGATGGATAAGGGAGGAGGATGCGATGAACCGGGACACCTTTCGCGGATTTAGCAAAAGCCATAAAGACGGATAAAGCTCGACAAAAGACTAATTTTCTCTTCTCAGAAAAGCTCCATGTAATGAAGGAAACAACAGTCGGACGTGCATTAAGGCAAAAAGCATGACTAAATTTGGTTGGTGCGACCGTTTCTCTAAGATAGAGCGCCAATGGTCGCGCCCCCTTTTGAGGATCTCCATCATTGGCGCAGGTAAGATATTGTGGACTTGCGCCAATGGAAAAAGAGCACTTTTTAGGGATGATCTGCAGAAGGTGTCTTCAGGGAACATGGAGTACATACTCAGGGGAACATAATGCAAGTGTTTTTAAACTTTGTCACTTCTTATAACTCCCGGGATGGGTCCTCCAAGGTACGACAAGAGGAGTAACAGGGATGGTGACAAATTACTGTGTAACAGATGCCCCCTAAAGCATGAAGTCCGAGAGGTGGAGAGGGGTGAAATGCTTTACAAGAACACACACAGAAGAGCACACAAGAGCACATATAGTTACTGCCGCCGAGGAGCTGTATTAAGAGACATGACTGATAGTTCAATTACATGATGTACATGGTATGGTCGCAGCCATCCATAAGAGAGTACATAAATAATCTGGATCCATAGTATGGACGCAGCCATCTGGTTAGGATCAATGATTTGACTCAGGTATGGTCGCAGCCATCCAGTGAATGAGTCAAGTACCAAGAATCACGCCTGGATTACAACAGACACAATCCAGGGTCTTGCGCTCCATCTCGACCCGAACAAGAGTACAAGTTCAAGCATGTGAATTTATGAGCTGAAGTCGAACATGCATGAACATCGTCTGATTACCAGTCAATGGTGGGAACTGTTAACAGACGCGAGAGGTACCACCAATAATGACAATGGCCCTCAAGGTACTATAGGTACAATCTACGCATGTGAATTAATGAGCTGAAGTCGAACACCCGTAGAATCATTCGATCGGAGGCCAATGATGAAAACCTCACGTCGAACACGAAGAACCTGCCATTGAGGCATGCAGGCTCCAAGGCACCGGAAGGGAGTCTCTAGGTCAACTTCCTGGATAATGAGCTGAAGTCGACAGGGAGTGACCTTGATCGAAGGTGGGCCATAATGTTTCCCACATCATCGACACGAGACAGAGAGATAATGTCGTGAATCAAGATTGTGCGAACTATCAGAGGGAGGTTGTTTATTTGCAGAGGTCAACTTCTCTTGAACATATCGGCGGCACATTAACGAAATTGGCAGTATTTGACATCAATGTATCAAAGGTAATTATGACGAGGCAATGAGTGAATGAGAGGTCAAATAGGGTACCCAAATCCATGGAAGCAAGTGAAAGATATGAGATGAAATATCCCCACCCTGGACACGAAAGCAAAAAGTGCCATGTTCAAGAGCGACATACTGCCGTTACGGTAACAATTATGGTTCAAAAATTTTATTTTCCCCCACCATTTCTGGCGAGTACCCCAGTTATTTTTAACAAGCTTGATGGGGATAGCATATGCTTGTGTTGTGACAAAATCCGATGTCATTAAGTTTTAACGAGTCTGACAAAGGAAGAACTCGACGTCTTTTCTTGTTTAGAGAGTTTGAAAAGACAGCAGAAAAGGAAACTCCAGGGATGTCCTTTTTCGTACAGTTGTGTCTCTCGGGCCCGAAAAAGTATAAAATAATACCCGAAAGAACCGCCTGATCATTACGATCGAGGAGTACTTTTCATGATTAGTGACTTCGACCTGAAAAAGTAAAAAAGCGGTCAAAACCACGTCGTTTCGTAACCACTAATGAGTTTGAAACGACAAAAACCCGGTAATCTTTTTATGTTTTAATGGTCGACAAAAAGAACTTAACACGACCGCCCCTTATCACCATTTAACGAGTCAAGAGGAGCGACTCGGCAATCTTTTCCTCTTTAAATGGTCAGAAAAGAGCTGAAAGCGGACCTCCATTTTTATTTTCTTTAACGAGTCAAAAAGGGAAAAATACTCGGCAATCTTTTCATATTTTACAAGTCAGAAAAGAGCATAAAGGCGACTCGTCCTGAAGGAACGAGTGGTATAAGGGATAACAACTGGTTCCGGTAATGGTGGAACTTTACTTGAAACACGTAAAGGTTAAGAGGCTGGCTAATAAGACCACTCATCGCTGCGGTTCCTCAGGAAGGGAGAAACAACCAAGTGAAAGCATATGATCGGCCAAAAAAGATGGTAGCGATGGAATGAAACAACCAGGGCTCATCTAGAAGAATTTTAGCGGATAAAAGGCAATCACGGGATGTAAATGGGTTCATTTTTACACAAGCTTGAACCATGGAGAACTTTGCTTGTTAAAAAAAAAAATTTGTTGCATGCCCCCAGCATGATTATACCAATCGAGGTACATGCCCCCCAAGCTTCATGGCATTCACGGAGTGGATGGAATGAAGGTTTACTTGGAAAGACTCGATTGGAGGATGCCCCCGGGCTTCAGTCACGCGCCCGGGTGAGCTGCTGTCATCAGAATGACGGGGTGGGTGCTGGGGCATTTCCTGTGGAAATAAGACCATTTAGGAATGGCAAATGGCTATATGTGAAGTGTGAACCGGGGAATGAAAGTTGGTCTACGACTTTGATCGTTCTTCCTTCATGCGGAAAACACATCACTCTGAAGAGTGAGGACACAATAGCACGTATGCGATAAATATAGTCTCGTCCAAGGAGTAAATTGTAATCTAACGGACCTTGGACTACCATGAGACCCATTTGGATAGTCTTCCCTTCTAACGTGATAGGTACATTGGGAAGAATTCCTAAAGGTCGAGTGATTTCTCGATGGAAACCTACAAGGCTTCTCATCTCAGGCAGAAGCAGTGGGGAACCAAGTGCTTCCCAAGCTGTTGAAGAAAGGATACTAACAGGAGATCCTTCATCAATAATTGTACCAGCCATGACCATGCGATAGACTTGAACTATAATTCGAAATGGTATGGAGGCTGGTAACCGAGGATTGACTAGTTGATCCCAATTAAAGGAAATAACTAGGTTGCTCGGAGGTGGGACTGGATAGACAGCCGGATATGCCTCTAATGGAATTTCTTCCTGTTGTGAAGAAATGAGAGGGATGCTCACTTGATCATTAACGTCTATGTCAATGAATAGAATTTGGATGGTGGGTTCGTCATTCTTGGCAGTGATAACATCATCTGAGGAGGTAACTTCTGAAGGCGAAACCGGGTCACTTGTAATCCGGACCGTTTGACTGTTGTCTGGTTTGGATTCAGATGTAGGATCATCTAGGGGTGGAAGTTCTGAAAGCAAAACCGGGTCACTTGTAATCCAGACCGTTTGACTGTTGTCTGGTTTGGATTCAGATGTAAGAGTAGCTAAAGATGGAACTTCTGTAGGCAAAACCGGGTCACTTGTAAGCTGGACCTTTTGAAAGACCGGGTCACTTGTAAGCTGGGACTGTGGACTTTCGATTGGTTTGGACTCAGGGGGTTCATCTTTGATGATCAAGTGGTGCGTAGATGATGAATATAAATCACTCGTTCCGACCAGGGACTGGTCTGGAGCAGGCGGAGCACAAGTAGGTTCAGGAAGAGAAAGCTGGACTAAAGAGGAATCATGTTTGATTACTTGGTTAATGGAGAGATGCTCTGCAGGTGTAAAAAGACGCTGATATCTAGCGGGTAGTTGGGGTAAGGAATCCGACAGACTTGCCAAAAGAC
Organism: Pinus tabuliformis; assembly: GCA_031772625.1. Taxonomy (NCBI): domain Eukaryota; kingdom Viridiplantae; phylum Streptophyta; class Pinopsida; order Pinales; family Pinaceae; genus Pinus; species Pinus tabuliformis. The sequence continues at coordinate 1,525,966,950 of CM062818.1, read as the reverse complement.
GGGAAGCTTCATCCATCAGTGGACAAAGGCGAAGGAGATGATTACCTTTACAAAGTCGACAAGGGAAACGAACCTTCCCTTTTCTGTTACCAACTAGTAAGGTATCGTCAATTTGCGACAGCAAGGGGCGAGTCGGGTCACGGGACCATATATCTAGGATCCTGGGAATGCCAGGACAATCAGAAAGAAAATGGTCCCCTTTGCATAATCGACAAGGAGACCGGAGCTTCCGCGGAGGAGCAGAAGGTGGTTCCACTTCTGATAGCTTCGTGGTAGATACGACCTTTCCCTTAGGAGACTTCTTCTTTTTGGTCTTCTTCTTCTTCTTCTTAGCCACCTGGTTAGTGAAATCCAAGGTTTCACCAGGCGAAGTAGAAGATGAGGACGCAGCAATAGGCGAAGAAGGGAAGGGGTCCACCTTAGAATCAACATGGTGTTGTTCGAGTGGAGGAGGTAGTGGTGGGACAGGATTCATCACACTTGAGACCACCAAGTTTGAAAACAACCATACAGGTAAACCAATGGTCAACCCAGGCAAAGACAATGTTGCGATATACTGAACACCAACATTTCCAACAGAAGGAAATGGGCGAGGGTACCCATCAGGAGGAACACCTTGGCCGGTGGGCACCGGAAAGGCTTCCATTGAACGAGAATTAACCCTACTCAAGCTAACGTACGCAAAATCTAATTGGGTAATGTTATCGTGGCCAATAAATTTTTTAAGACACAAAGACACGACTTGACCTTTTCATGTTTTAAGAGTCGAGAAAAGGACAAAAGATGACTCTAGTCTCCTTCGAATATTTAATGAGCACGAAGTGACAAGACGCTCACAGGAACCTTTTCGTTTAGGGAGTCCGAAAAGGATCAAAAGTGACTGCTCTGGAATTCTAGGTAGAGGGTGTGCCAAACTTTTCGCAAAACCACAGAATACTTTTTAGGGTACGGGTGGTCGATCTTCGTGAATGCTGTGTTCACTGCATTGCGAATCGTAGGGCGGTTGACACGGCTTCCTATGGATAAAGGCTTTATTCCTATAGGGGTCTCCCAATATATACTCGACGGTACGTGGGAGCACAGTCCGTATTGGCAGCTACCGTTTCACCGTGGAGGAATCACCCAACCACTCGACGATAAACTACCAGGTTTAACGACGCCGGAACACGTCTCTAACCTAGACCTCTAGAGTGTTTGCGTTATGTTCCAATGCGTTGTTATGTTCATTGAGTTCATTTTAAAGTTTATCTTTGATTATGTTTCAGTTTCTTGGTCCTACCGTATGTGATATCTCGAAAACTTCTTACATGCAAACTATATGCCGGAATTAAATCATTTGATTCGATGAATTCTATCTACAGGAGGGTTGAGATCTTTTTCACAAACGAAATGATCACTTCAACAAAGAACAAAGATCCTAATGCAGCTAATAACAAGAAACGAAATTTTGTCTTTTTCTTTTCAATAGCAACAAATAACAATAAATGCTAACTACTATAATGCAAGAGATTTTTTGTTTTTCTTTCCTTTAAGATGGCATGATGCATGTAAACAAATTCTAAGAGATATGCACAATCCACGTTCAGTCAATGAAATAGAACCAATTCTGAAACACAAAATGAACCATGCAAGCAAGGAAAAACACAAAAACTAGTGAACTTCAAAGAGGCTAGAAGTGAAGTATTCAGAGTATAGAAGATCAAGCTTTAACAAAGCACTGGATAGGTGTAGAATAATCAATAAGCTGACTGGATGATCAAGAGATCGAAACTTCCCACAAAAGGCTAGACATGCAAAGTCACTGGAAATAAGCAAACAACTGAGGGATACAAGCTAAGACCAGTCAAGCAGAGGTTCAACACAGTTCCAGAGGCTGAAAGAGATATATAAAGAGACAGAATGAGCTTTCCACCCACACACAGGCAAAATTTACAGAGCTGGCGCGACTGTCAGCCTGCAACTTGCGCTACCACAGAATTGGCGCGAGTTGCTTTTGAGCAACGTGCGCCAACTGGCGCGACTGTCAGAGAAATAATCGCGCCAATTAAGCTTGCCAACTAAAAAGATAAAAGATACGACCTCAGGTCGGGTTGACAGTGCTCAGATGGGTCAAACAGTAAAGAATCAACTCAAAACTGACTCAGGAAGCTCATGCACTCAAGCAAGCAGAAGAAAATTAACATGCAAGACAGAAATCAAAGAGTTACTCCCCAGTGGAGTCGCCAATTTGTTGGTAAGGTAAATCCCCTCTACGGACAGAGGCGATCCCACTAGCCTATCACAGAACTAGCCACAAACAAACCACGCTGCTACGCAAGTTCCTAGTTATGCATCAAAGGTGAATCAAGAAGACTAACCTGGAGTCCAACGCTATGATTGAAGCAGAGTTGATATCCTTGATCCCTTGCTCCAACAGATCATAACGAATACCTGCACATGCAAAGGAAGAGACGGATACCAACATAAAAACTACCAAGGCACAACTATATTTCAGTCAGAAAGGAAATAAATCAACATATCATCATGACAGATAATGAGATTGGAACTATAATAGCAGTCGCTCATCAATTAATAAACAGGAAAAGTTACAACCATTGTTCTGACGTCGACCCTTCTCCTGGCTGGGTGAGTAACTATATGAGTCTTGACATGCATCTCTTCTCCGGCAGCATAACCTCTCTAGCACTCACTAGCATTCCTCCATAAACTCAACATCTAACACTCCATGACCAATAATCATCACTACTATCACTCAATCACCAAATCACTAGCATAACACTAACACCAACACTCTCGCCCTAGCTTGTCCAATGCATAATGACAAGCTTATATAGATGGAGAAGGGAGGAGGATGCGATGAACCGGGACACCTTTCGCGGATTTAGCAAAAGCCATAAAGACGGATAAAGCTCGACAAAAGACTGATTTTCTCTTCTCAGAAAAGCTCCATGTAATGAAGGAAACAACAGTCGGATGTGCATTAAGGCAAAAAGCATGACTAAATTTGGTTGGCGCGACCATTGCTCTAAGATAGAGCGCCAATGGTCGCGCCCCCTTTTGAGGATCTCCATCATTGGCGCGGGTAAGATATTGTGGACTTGCGCCAATGGAAAAAGAGCACTTTTTAGGGATGATCCGCAGAAGGTGTCTTCAGGGAACATGGAGTACATACTCAGGGGAACATAATGCAAGTGTTTTTAAACTTTGTCACTTCTTATAACTCCCGGGATGGGTCCTCCAAGGTACGACAAGAGGAGTAACAGGGATGGTGACAAATTACTGTGTAACAGTAGCTAGGATTTTCATTGCAAAAATAAGATTAAATGATTGCTTATCATCTTAGATTGCATTTTAGGAATTGTATGTCTACAACACGCGGTGAACCTGAAAGGCAAATTTCTTAAGAAAGATCAACTGTAAAATAAATTTAATGAATCTAAAAATGCTTTGGAACCTAACACACAACATTTAGAAGTCTAGGCTAGAGACGTATTCTGGCATCGTAAAGCCTGGTAACTGTTGTTTTCATTGCTGGTTGGGTGATTCCTCCACTTCGAGACGATAAGTGCCAGTACAAACTTGTGCTCCCATGTACCGTCGAGTATATATTGGGAGACCACAATAGGCTTTATCCTTTATCCATAGGAAGCCGTGTCTGCCATGCTATCGATCGCAATGCACTGAACACAACATTCGGGAAGTTTGACTGCCATACCATAAAAAGTATTCTGCAGTTTTGAGATTGGTTTGGTAATCCCTCTGTCTAGATTTCCAGAGTAGTCTCTTTCATTCCTTTTCAGACTCCTTAAAGGAAAAGGTCCATCTGAGCACTTGTCACGTCAAGCTCATTAAAAATCGAAGGCGACTAGAGTCATCTTTTGTTTTTTCTCAACTCTTAAAAATTGAAAAAACAAGTTGTGTCAAAGCGTCTAAAATTCATTTAAATCGGAAACATATTTCCCCTTGATTTTTGGTTGGTCGAGTAATCTGCAATCGTGGAAGAAAGTCAATTGAAACCCCGTCGTTCGCGGAGGCTTACGAGCCAACCATCTTTGTCTCCAGACTCAAAACTGCTACGGACGAAGCGAACTCGTTTAACTAGTTCCAAATCCCCTGGTAAAGTTAGAACAAGTGTTCTGACACCATTGGAGACTTCGGTTACTTTGAACATTTCTGGTATCCCTGCCTTTACAGAAGAAGTTCCGTAGCCACCAAAGGATAGTAGAATTGATCCTTGTGTGGAGGTAAACGCTTGTATTACTGAACTAGCTCCATCCACAGCTGACTCAGGAGGTGTTATTCCCCAAACCTTTGTCGCTGCAGATTCTATACCTTCTTCGGCACTAGAAATATTTTACGGACCTGACGGTCTACCTCTTCCACCTGGTCTGATTGCTATAGAAGAGATTGTGGAGGATCCTCCATCTAGTACTCCATCGTAATTTGGAGTCGGGATCACCCTATATCCTTATTCATCAGAAATTAGTCTACCGTTATTGGAAGCTCCTATAGAATCGCTAGGAAATATTTTGGATAGACTAGAAATGTTTGAACAACTGTCGACATCTAGGATTGTGTCATCTGACACAGCGACGGCAGAACTTCCTTCTGTCACTCCAACAAATGTTCGCCAACATACCATCTATCCCAACTAGCTCTCAATTGCTAGACAGGGCCCACTCAGGGGCTATTTCGACAGTATGGTCCGTTCTCGTTTGTTCATCTGGAATGATATCCGAAAACTCTTATGTTGAATCTTAGCAAATTGATCCTTCACGGTGTCAATTTGGGCAATCTGGTCCTCAAGGGAAAACCATTCCTTTAAGTACCGGATTACCACCGTATGGGGGGAAATATACCCTTTCATTGTCTCCTCCAGGAGGACAACCATACGAGAGTTCACAAAAAAATTCAGGTTATGCTGGAATTACATCTAGCGGTTGGGCGCCAATACTGCCTCAACAACCAAGAGTTGTATACTCGATGCAACAATGTTTAGCTATGTTAAATATACCAATTACACTGGCTATTGTGACGGTGTCGCAAGTACAAGCGTTGCCTGTTGTATGCCAACCTCAGGTTTCTTAGGTTGTAATACAACAACCTCTTGTCCCTGCGACTCAACCACAATCGCCAACTAGTGGAATGACACAGGCCCAAACAGGTACGATTACCCCTCATCTTGGTCAAACAGCCAGTATTGGACAATAGCACATGGCTTCACAACCATGGCTGGTGCAATATCAAGAACCATAATTCCAACAAGTTTACCAAGGATTTGAGCAACAAATCTTTGCAAATAATTGGCAGCCGTATATTCAAAACAGTCAAAATCAACCATTCTAAAATGGTTATGCTCATCAACCTTATCAAGTTACCAATGCAAATGCATTATGCTGGTATGCAAAGACCAACTGCCCAAGCAATTCCATCCATCTGGGTCTTCACCAAACCTGAAAACAGTTACCCGTTCGTGGCAACTTTAGATTTTAGATTAAATCTAATTGCTAACGAACGATCCAATGCTTATGCCCCTTGGTGGCCAGCAATTCCGCATAAACTTCCGTCAGATATTCCTAAATTTAATGGAAATCCGGGTGAATACCCGTCGAATCATGTGATGACCTTTCATCTGTGGTGTTCATCAAACACCCTAAACAATGATTTGATTAGACTTCGCCTTTTTCATAGAATTTTAACTGGTCCGACAGCAAAATGGTATATCGAATTACCTAGAGCCTCGTTTGATAACTTCACTACCCTAGCCACAACCTTTTTAACCCATTTTCAGTTACCCATAAGGTACTAAATGGGAACAAACTCCTTACCAATTTCAAACAAACGACGGCCACTCACATATCCGATCATATTCATGAGTGGCGACGTCGTCGTAGAATGGTAAAAACATATGTTCCTGATTAGCTTTTAGCTGAATGGTTTATTAAGTCATTATTACCTTCCATTACAGAAGATGTGGCAAAATGAGGAGTCGTCACTGAAGAGCAAGTTATTGCTCGTGCGCAATATTTAGACTTGATTTATACTCAGTCTAGCACGCTCTAAGATAAAATTATTGACACTCCCAGGCTGGAATTTTCCGTTCCTCCTCCTCCTAAATTGAACATTGACTCTAATGCCGGCGATGGTGTGATTGGTATGACAGACACGAAATTAACAAAGGCTACATCTAAAAAGGCCCGTAATATTTCTAGTCAAAATGCAAAAGAAGAACTTCTCGCCTCGAAAGTAAATGCCGTCTCAACTGACAAAGGCAAAGAAACCAAGCAACTAGGAGGCAAGAAGAAAAACAAAGGGAAGAAGAAGAAACAGGAAGAATCATCACCTGAAAAATATTCTGCAAACCCTTCTAGAGATAAGAAACCAAATCGTCCATGTCTTATATGTGATGAGGATCATTGGACAAGAGAGTGTCCATATAAAGCTGAGCTTAGAAAATTCTTCAAGAATTCGAAAACCTCGGTGGTATTAACTGATCCGTTTCCAAATCCAGGAACAAATCTGGTTGCCAGTGATAATGCTTCCCCGTCCCAAGTGGTAATGTTTTCAGTTTCGAAACAACAAAATGATGCTTTGATAACAACAAGGAATAAAGATTACAGAAATCCACAGCTGTCGAACAACAAGGATAAATATCAACCTAGTAGTTTGACAACAACTTTGACAGAAGTTGCGCCGCCCATCATTCCAGAGCTGACAATAAAACCGCCAAAGGGAGTAGTACACAAGTCGACATTTAATCCGTGTGCCAGAGCAGTGAAACATTATAATATAGTGGAAGATCTGGCCCAATCGCCATCCACTATGTCGACACTTGAGGTACTGCAAAATTGCCCCTCCCAAAAGCAGGCTTTATTATCAGCAATAGGTGGGATAGACCCAAAGGATTCTAATATTGTATCCTTTAATCACAAAGGATATGATCCTCAGTTACCAGCTCAACTAGCTTTCCTCATTCAAGTGAAAGCCCTCAACAAAAATATTCATCGAACAATTATTGATGAGGGGGCATCTACATGTATTATGTCGATGAGTTGCTGGAAAACTTTAGGATCTCCAACCTTGTCGCAATCTTCGACGACATTAAAGGCATTTGATGGACGAACATATACCCCATATGGGATTTTAAGTAACTTACAAGTTGAACTGGGGGGAAAAATAGTAGAAATAGATGTTGAAGTAATCGACGGAAACCTCGATTACAACATCCTACTAGGAAGGCCCTGGATATATGCAATGGCTGCCGTTGTGTCGACCTACTTTAGAAAGATTGCATTTCCCTTTCAAGGAGGAATTACAATCGTCGACCAACAAACATTTCTCCCCAATAGTTCCCAAGTTACGGGAATCATTCCGATGATCCATGGAAGCCCCCATTCGCTTCAAAATATCGGAGTAGGCCTACTAAAAGACCCTATATTAATGGGGACTTTTGCTCTCCCACCTCCAATCAATCTGGCGGAAGTGGCGATGGTAGGAACTTGCAATATGATATCTTCTATTCAAAATATCTCAGAAAACGATATTAACATGGATCATCTGCAGGTATTGCCTCCAAGCCCAATAGAAATATTGTAGCAATCAATGTTTTCAGCATGGGAGGCAGACCTGAATCAACGCTCATCAAGCGTTTGGATAGATAGGTCTAAGGAATATGGCACCCCTTCAGATCCTTGGTCGCAAGTGCATTACACCGATGAAGGAATTGTTCATTCAATGATAATTGACGGGGCACCATGGGAAAATTACCACCATCGTTCCCATCTTCCGGATTGTCAAAGATACTCCTGATGGCCTTCATCATCCTTCAATTTTTGATTTCCTATCAAATACTATAAAGACAGTGGATTTTGAGCGAAACTTGTCCAATATCGAAGAGACTATCGCTATAAATATCTCGGCCAAAACAGATGTTGTAGAGAATATTTATGTTGGCAAATGTTGTTCTCCTCCAGAACTGGAAATATACAAAGCTCTTTTTCGCGAATTCAGAGATGTCCTTGCTTGGTCATATGATGAAATGCCAGGAATTGACTCGAGTATAGTTGAACACGAAATCAAGATGTATCCAGATGTCAAACCATTATGACAACGGCTACAGCAGGTGCACCCCAAGAAAGCCGCTGCCATCAAGGCAGAAGTTGAAAAACTTCTCCATGCTGGTTTTATTTACCTGGTTCCTCTAACCGATTGGGTATCGAACATTGTTCCTGTAATGAAAAAACAAGGAACATTAGAGTGTGTGTCAATTATAGGGATGTAAATCAAGCTTGTCCAAAAGACAACTATCCTACACCCTTTATTGACCAGATAATTGATGAATGCGCCGGATGTGAAATCTTTTCATTTATGGATGGATTCTAAGGGTACAATCAAATAAATATCCGCCCACAAGACCAGTCAAAGACTGCATTTATTTGTCCGTGGGGCACATTTGCATATCTCAAGTTACCCTTTGGTTTAAAGAACGCAGGGGCAACATTTCAGAGGGCAATGAATTATGCCTTCCATGACATCAAAAACATCGTTCAACCATATCTCGACAACCTTCTGGCTCGTTCGCGAAAGCGGACCGATCATCCACATCATTTAAGAGCGATATTTCTACGTTGCCGACACTACAAGATACGACTCAATCCACAAAAATGTGTGTTCTGTGTCAGTTCTGGTCATTTACTTGGCTTTGTAGTCTCAAAGGACGAGATTCATCTCGACCCATGTAAGGTTCAGGCAATCATAAATTTTCCTCCACCTTCAAATTTGCTTCAGATTCAGAAACTCCAAGGGAAAGCAAACTTTCTGAGGAGGTTCATTCCAAATTACACCGAACTTGCTAAAGGTTATACGAGTATTTTGAAAAAAGAAGTACCCTTCGTCTGGGATCAGGTCGTGCAAGCTTCATTTGATGCTTTAAAGGAATCCCTAATGAAAGCATCATTAATGTATGCTCCTGATTATAAAAAAGATTTTAACCTGTATCTCGCTGCAGCAGATACAACCATCGCAATGGTTTTAGTACAAGAAGACAATGGAATTGAACATCCCATATATTATTTGAGTAGAAACTTAAATGATACAGAAAGCAAGTATTCCTACGTTGAAAAGCTGGCTCTCGCAGCTGTTCAAGCAATACAGAGATTTCAACACTATGTCCTCTTTCGAAAAATTACCATTTTGTCAGATTGCAACCCCATGACTTATATATTGCCGAGACAGTTGCTGGGGGGAAAATATTCAAAATGGATAGAAATCCTTCAAGAGTTTGATTTGGAATTTGTAAAATCCAAATCAAAGAAATCCCTCGTTTTCGCAGAATTACTATACGATCTCACATCGTCGTCCAACGATGAAACATCTGAAGAAACCATCGTGGATGAGTCTTTGTTTCTGATATCTTCAAGCAATCCGTGGTATGGAGATATAATCATCTATCTCCAAACCAAAAAATATAGGTCTAATACCTCTCATTCAAAAATATATTCGATACCAATCAAAAGACTACATGATCGTCGGTGATACACTTTACCGTCGTGGTGTCGATACAGTTCTGAGGAGGTGCCTCACCCATGAGGAGGCCGAAAAATTCCTGAATGATTTCCATTCAGGCCCGTGTGGGGGGCATCAATCTGGTTACGCTACGACGCAAATTTTTTTACGAGCAGGATACTTCTAGCCAACAATGTTCAAAGATTGCATAACCGCAGTCAGAAGTTGCCATGCATGTCAAATTTTCGATAGCAAAACCAGAAGACCACCCGCACCCCTACAGCCAATAGTTACTGTTGGGCCATTCACCAAATGGGGCATAGATTTCATGACATGTAACCCCACCTTGACTGGGGGGCATGGGTATATCATTGTCACGGTAGACTATTTTACCAAATGGGCCGAGGCGATGCCTACTTTAAACAACACCGGCGCAACAGCTGCCCTTTTCTTTTTCAATCATGTAGTCACTAGATTTGGCGTTCCACAGGCCATAGTCACAGATCATGGATCACATTTTTGTAATCACACGATGGTGAATTGGCTGCCAAATTGGGGTGTCCCACGACAGCTCTACTCCATATTACCCGCAGCCAATGGACAAGTTGAAGCAATCAACAAGGTCCTGAAGCGAATGCTGCAAAGGATGATTGGAGTCCAAAAAAGGAGTTGGCACCTGATCCTATACTCAGCCTTGTGGCATACCGAACATCGGTAAGGAATGCAACTCGGTTTACACCTTTTCAATTGGTGTATGGCCTAGAAGCAATCTTACCAGTTCAGTGTGAATCTCGTCCCTCAAACTCGCAGTCGACCTCTCCCCGGAACTTCAAAGAGGAGGCTCGCTTCTTGGAACTAATCCAATTGGATGAAACCCATCGTGATGCCGCTTTGGCTAATGAAGCCCATAAGAAATGAGTCAAGGCGCAGTTCGACAAGAATGTCAAACCCCATGTCTTCTCAGAAGGTGAATTGGTCTTACTTTATGACCAAGAATCCGATAAATTGGGAGCAGGTAAATTCAAGTCTTTGTAGATGGTCCCCTATATTTTTAAGCGTGTATTAGCAAAAGGGGCCTATGAGTTAATTGATTATGACGGGATTCCACTGGCGCAACCCCGTAACGGGTTGTACCCTAAGTGTTACTATGCATGATTCAGTGTAGTAACCCATATGCTTTTGTTACGTTTTTGTTTTCGCTAAGGGTAATTTTTTGGTCAAGTAATCTGCTTTTTACATTTGTCGCAGATGTCGAACCTATTGGAATCTTTTGTTGGATATGTCGACGGAGCGAGTCGTAGTTCGCGGAACCTATCTTCTGCGGCCTGGGCCATTTTTGATCCAAGTGGCGAGTTAGTAAGTTTCAGAGGGGTATGTATTGGTCGGTAAAAAATAGCATCGCTGAATATAGCGCGTTGCTAGAACTTCTCTCTAATGCCATCACACATGGCATATGCCGACTTGTCATCAGGCTAGACTCACAACTCGTCATACTACAACTCACTGGTATCTACTCCGTCCGAAATCCAGCTATCTATCGCATGTTCCTAAGGGTCAAGATTTTAGAAAGGCAATTTGATTTTATTTCAATATCAACATATTTCCAGAAACTTAAACACATTAACCAATTCATTGGCCAATTATGTGTTAGATAGACATTTGCAACATTTATAAAAAGAAGCATTTCATTAATATTTTCATCAGGATCATG